>OX375869.1:48694036-48835605 GCA_947359475.1 Heligmosomoides polygyrus bakeri | reverse complement strand
ATGATCAATTGTGTGAAATCACTCCAGTGACTCCGGTGATGGGCCGACCAACTCCTCTGGTCACGGTTTCACAAAAAATGTCCAAAACTCGGTTTTTCAGAATTCAAAAATCCCAACTGCTTCTCAAAAACTAGAGGAAAAGCGCTTTCGAACCATATAGAAATTATGTTTCAAAATGGAGGTCTTCATAGGGGCGGGTGGGGTTCGAATTTTGGTCGATTTTTGCCAAAAATCGATCAGAAATCGAATCCCCCTGCCCCCTAGGAAGACCTCCTTATTGAAAAAAGATTTATGCATGGTCACTTAACATATTTCCTCTATTTTTCAAAAAGCAATTGGCATTTTTGAATTTCGAAAAAAGAACCGAGTTATGATCATTTTTATGAAATCACTCCAGTGTCGACGGTGCAGAGTCTACGAGCAATTCTTCACAAATTTGATCATAACTCGGTTCGCTTTTTGAAATTCAAAAATCCCAATTGCTTTTTGAAAAATAAGAAAAAGATGCTTTCTAACCATATAGAAACCAGTTTTCAAAAAAGGGATCTTCATACGGGGCGAGGGGGTTCGATTTTTGGCACGTATTTTTGCAACAATGGACCAGAATTCGAACCCCACCCGCCCCTATGAAGACCTCCATTTTGAAACATAATTTCTATATGGTTCGAAAGCGCTTTTCCTCTAGTTTTTGAGAAGCAGTTGGGATTTTTGAATTCTGAAAAACCGAGTTATGGACATTTTTTGTGAAACCGTGACCAGAGGAGTTGGTCGGCCCATCACCGGAGTCACTGGAGTGATTTCACACAATTGATCATAACTCGATTTATTTTTTGAAATTCAAAAATCCCAATTGCTTTTTGAAAACAAGACGAAAAGCGCTTTCAATCTATGTAGGAATTGGTTTTCAACAGGGAGGTCTTCATAGGGGGCGGGTGGGGTTCGAATTCTGGTCCATTGTTGCAAAAATACGTGCCAAAAATCGAACCCCCTCGCCCCGTATGAAGACCTCCCTGTTGAAAACTAATTTCTATATGATTCGAAAGCACTTTTCCTCTAGTTTTCAAAAAGCTATTAAATCTTTCAAAATTCGAAAAACTTACCGGGATATAATTATTTATACAAAATCACTTCAATTTTTTTCGCTCAAAAATCGAAGGCCTCAGCCCCGTATGAAGATCTAGTTCTTGAAAGCAGATTTATATACTATGTAAAGGCTCTTTTCTTCTGGTTTCTAAAAAGCCTTTGGCTTTTTCAAATTGTGGAAAGTTACCGAGTTATAGTCATTTTTGTGAACGTCGAATTTCGTCGCTCCCATGACGTCGGTGCATATCGACCAGTGGTCGATCCAATCTATTCGTTTCAGAAAACCATGATTTTTACATTGTGCATTGAACAAGACCCGTTAATTTTGTGGCGAGATTTCAACTGTGTGCGCGATCAGGTTCAGGTAAAAAATTATTTTTCATGAAACATGAGAATTTGCAAATCGATCTTCCCCGATCATATCGGAGATCACTGCGAAGAAGCTTAGTTTTTGATTGCATATTAATCACATCTTGAACTCTAAGATGGCACAGTTTTCACTCTCTAATGCTCTTCCTCCAGAAGGTAGAATTTTTTTGCCGCGAGAAGTCCATCCTTCAGTGGCGATCGGTGATATCGGATAACGCAATGGCTCCACGTAACCTACCATATTTCGGAGTTTGTGCGACATCTCTGAAAAATTCACAAAGCTTTTAAAACAATAAGAAGTGTGGGTTCTACGCTTTAAAAAGCAGGCTGTAAAAATAGCGGCCTCCATGTAATCAACGGTGTCGAAAAATTTCGGCAAATCATACAAATCGGAGCGTCTGTTCATACAGTGGATCCTTTCACGAAAACAGGTTTTATTACCGTTGTCACACTGTGGATTAAAACTTTATTGCGTACAACTCCACTTTCTGATGCTGTTTCCTGCAGAAGAGAGAAAATTAGTTCCGTGACAAGTCCATCCTCCGGTTGCCATTCGGTCATCGCTTCGAAGAGTGCTTCCAAAAATCTTGTAGGAAAAGCGCTTAATTTTCCTTAGCAATTAACACTTCAAATTTTATAGACGGCAATTTAGGACGTAGATGTCGCTCGTCCAGGCAGAAAACTGTCGCGTCCGTGACTTCCTGAAAAAAAAAACCGAAAAATGGAAACTTCTCATTGACTCCAATTCTGGGTGCAGAAAATCTTTATTTTTAACAAGTAATACAATCTTTATTTGAAACATTTTTATATTAATTTTTACAACTTTGCGGTACGAATGAGAGACTCCACGCCTTCGTAGGCATTCCTGGAAAATCCATCCTATGGATGCCGTTCCGTCATCGCTTCCGAGAGTGACTAAAAAAATTTGTTGACAAAGCACTCAAGTCAGCTTTAGAAATTAACACTCGGCATTGTACAGAGTACAATTTCGAATGCAGATGTTGCTTCTTCACGTACAAAAATGTGCCGTGTCTACGAGATGCTCGGAAAGCCTGAAAAGTTGAACTCGTTGTGATTAATTTGACAACTGCTCTCAAAAGTGCTTTACTTTCAACTGTAAACAAACAAAATATTATTATCAAAAGATTACATACACAAAACCTTTATCAGCGTTTTTTCTAACAAATTACTAAATTAAACAGTTACTTAGTAACACTCTTTCTTGAACTAATCTGACACAGTCGATGCTGCACCTGGAAAGAAAGACCTATTAAACGGTACAAAAACTGCATGAAAAATTTAAAAAATTCGGTGCGGATAGGAAATAAAACGGTGGTTTACACAGGGGGGGGGTCGTACCAGACCCACTCTGGGAGGGGGGGGGGGGGGTCGTAAATTTTCTGCAAAAATCGAACCCCACGCTTGACCCTGCCGTAAACCTAAGCGTACCCCCAACTTCCTTGGGGCAAATTTTATGGTCATGTATTCATCGCAGTCTACTTATTTGCAGTCACAGTTGTTCCTTAAAACTAGAGCATGAGCATTTTTTAGAAATAAAGAAAGCCTGTCTAAAAATTGGAGTACCTCAGCGCATGATTCTATGTAACTCGGAGTAGAGCTCATCCGGCAACGTCATCCGAACGTTTTGAAGGTTGTCATATCTCGTATATATTTTTACGCATTGTGGGGTATGCCGCGCCGACGGCAAGGATGCTGGCCTTACGTGTGAATCAATTTTAGGTTCTATCGGTTTAGGCCGACTACACTTTCCACACAGAGACGTCTGGGAAACGCAGACATGTATATCGACCGACCGCTGTCAATGTATAAACCAATTACGCACTCAAATTGCTTCCACGATAGAAGTGTAATGCTTGGTGCATCCTACTCGGGTTGTTCTTTCTAAAAGCAAGGTCATAAAGGTAATCCTGCAGTTGTCATGAAGTTTGGTTTTTTCTCCACTGTTGAGCGCTACGGCCTGTCTTCTAGAGAATAAGAGCCAAAGATGTTCCGAAGGAAGAAGCAACTCAGTTGAATTTGTCGCGTAGTTTCGAGGGCCAAATATACAGCCCTAGTTTCCCAGCGATATGTTGTGAGACAGTTGTTGCGGTTGATAAAACATGCACTAAGAATAAATCTTGTTTTAGAGATATGTCTTGGAACCGCTGTCGACGTATGGTTCGGGTCCTTCCCGGGATAATCAAACATTTGTAACTCTGGAGTTTGTGAACTGGTAGCAGACTGTCGGAAATGAGAAAATGCTAACATATCCAATGGCTGCTCGCCCCATGCCGGGAAACACAACAAATACGCTTTCAAATTGCCTCCACAATATCGAATGGAAGTTGAAAGCGTGATGCTTCCCAAGCCGACGTTGATTAACACCAACCTTTGACGCTATGGTGTCGAGAAAAAAGGCGTTATCTGCTCCATAATTTGCCTTCCATTGGTGGGGGTGTCGGAGTACACAGTTACAATTTTCTGCCTCTGTAGCACTGATCTTACGGTAATGATTGAAAAAAGCGAATTCTAGCTTCTAGCGTGTCAGGGAAGGGTAAACGCTGACTTCTCTATCGACTAGCCACCTCAATTAATTGCATAAGCTAAGTTTACATCTCAAGTAAAATAATAAAGAAATAGAACGCTAAGATATTCAGCTGACCGCACTACAAAGTGGCTTTCTAATTACAGGAACTCACAAATCTCAACGAAATCTCGAATTTTTAAATTAACCGAATAGTTAAAATCGCTTGGAAAAGCAGCTGAGAGAACGAGTTCATCCAAGAAGACTAGTGCAATCCAACGCCGGTGTATTGTCTCAGGAGTCAGCGCAGCACCGCTGGGTTTCACACCCAAGTGCGAGGTGACCGGTAGGCGATCCGAGCAACATCAGTCCTCAAATCTCTTCTGCTCAGAAACGTTAAAAATATCGATTACTCCGTACATAAACATCTTTGTATCATTTAAAAACTTCCAAAGAGCTTGAAATGGGTGTTAGAATTATTTTTGTATCGAATGGGCGATGTGGAGCAGAAAAGATAGAAACGGATGAAATCTCAGATTTCTGTAGGAAGTAGACAGTTAACAGAGGTGTTGGAAACAGAAGTGCTCTCCTCGTTTAACAATGCGTCAAAGCCAACTTGGACTGCTGTGCAGCGTAAAAATTCTGACGCTTTTGTTTCCCCAAGTAGGCCGTTACAGTCCTATCAACTCAAGAAAAATGCGCTGCGGCGTACAATGTTTTTGCAAGTGAAGGGTTAACGAACGAAAATTCTGTTACCCCCTAAAGTTTTAGAAGTGAGCTTGGCATTATGTTAAAGAGCTTTCGTACTTCAAATACTTGAGGAATTTGCGTCCTGAAAGAAGAAGTTGCCTCGCAGGAATTGTTACCGTATGTTTAAACAAATTTTCAACTAAAGAGAAGATTCTGTTCAGTTTTGTTAAATTTTGAAGCATTTACTATTGAGGAGGTCGCGGCAGTGTAATGAACACTGATTTGAAGAGCGAAAATGAATTTCAGAAGTTTGTTTAACATCGCTAACGAAATTATCTAAGGATCGGTCATTGCCGGTTCTGGAGGGGTCGTAAACCGAACAATTAGCGACGCTTTAGGTAAAAATGCCTTGTAACTACGTCACTTTTCAACAGAAATATGACTACAATACTATTCAAACATAGATAATCAAACTACGGGACTACTGAGCGCGTGTTGCGCAGTCTGAGGTGGCGCCTGTTGTTCCGTGCAGCAGACCCCACGTTCTTGGTTTGAACTACTTGCCCAGGACGACCAAGCCCTCCATTCTTCTGGGGTCGGTGAAATGGTACCAGACTTATATGGAAACGATAGAACACTGGCTTCCCATCGGCTGCCATCCAAAATTCTTTCCATAGGCCAAATGTTCATTCTAAACGCCTCCACAACATGCCGTAGGAGTTGAGTGCGTGGCACATCCCAAAAAGCGTCACTGAATGCCATTGCGAAATGCGCCATGCATTCCATTATTTGGTTAAAATTCCAGTCGGTGTTTACGGGAAGATCGACGGTCCGGGTTAGAACTTAAAGCTTTCTGGGACGGGATGTCTTGGTGGTGACTTCAATGCGTACTTGATCTATACAATGACTTGCGATGGCTAGTCGATGGATAGATTTGAAATGCTGCTTAAATTATAGGACATGGATCAAACTGGGCAAAGCTTGGCAGGGTTCACCAGCGAGTTTAGCACCGTCTCGAATCTACCTGGCTGTCGCTGTTGGCAGACGGAATTAATCAATAGTTTCGTTTAGAGAGACGCCACGCATTCCACTTCAACAGGATGCAGTTTGAAAGCGTATGTGGCCGATAGAATGGCTTGCAATGGCCAGCCGATGGACAATCCTGTGTCTTGTGTTTTTAAGACAACCCTGGTACCTATTTACCAAATCCGGATGATGGAAGACTTGGTTGGCCTGGGACGGAAACCCGAAACACAAACCTGGAATCGGGAGCATGCGACATGTTGTGTCTCGTCAGACTCCGCTACCACGCGCCTCGCCTAGGAAGGGAAAGCTTACCTGCTCAAAACCCTAGAACATCCCGTCTCTCCGTTAAAGGTGAATTGGTATCAGAAGTGTCTGGTAGCTCACTCACTCACTTGTACATCAAATGGCCAACGCAGTTTGTAGTATAGGCCAAATAAAATTTCAATTTGCCTCCAGAACTCCCGTACAAGTAGGTGCGCCCTGGAGCATCTCATAACGGTTTGGTTGAGTGCTTACCTCATCTCATTCCTAATGAACATGCTTATTGTGAAAAAATCAGGCAACAGTCAAACAGAGGTGGACGTTCTGGGATGGAAAATAAAGGAGATAATAGTTGTACTATGAAAAATAATAAACGAATGATTGGGAAACCGAAATCGTGAGTTTTGAGGGCGTCATGAAAGGGGAGCGAATTAAAGTAGTCTTTTTGGAATGCGCCGCACATCCAGCCATTGTAAAAGCGTAAATACCAAATAGAAAATACACGTATATTAAGTAAAAGGAAGAGGTCGTAGTTATCCAAACCTTGTTTGGTTACGCCATTCTACTCCACCCTCGTTTGGAAGGACCAACGCGCCGGGGCACTGGAAGTGCGAAGACTCTAGTTAGGCGATTTACGGCGCCCTCAGATGGCGCGAGGGGTCACAGAGGCAGGAGAGTGGAATGGCTCAGAAACTAATCTAGGTCCCGACCAGGGCTATACGACATTTCACTCGTATTAAACCGGTTCAAACGAACGAAAATTTGAAATCAAACCAACCTTCCAATGAGAGTTAACTGGGGAATGCTCTCACAGACTATTTTTCCGTTTTTGAACAATTTTTTAAAATGACACTCAGCTTGAATTTGGAGTAAGTTTGCTTCGTAAATGCGTGGCCAAAATGTCTTCCAACCTAGCCGAAATCCCACCCTTGAAGAACTATAAGGTGTTCCCATAGGCCTCCAAAAATCTATGTTTCCTTCTTCGAAGAAACGATTTTGTGGCCACGGTAATCATGCAAAAAGTGTGCGGCTAACTGCAAAGAAGTGTTATGTGAACAACTTTGACAGCGTATAATTGCTAGCAATTTCAACCCCAAAGTTCCACTTTCGCAGCTTGATTTTCGCTGTCGCCTTCAGCGGGTCAAACGAGGAAAAACACACACAAGCTTGACATGTCGAAATTAGAGTTCTCCAAAGTGGAGGCATTTTCTTAAAATAATAACACTCAAATTATCGGATCCTTTAAAAAAGTACGACATTGTGATCGTGAAATGCTAGGGAATCCAGAGAACTATGTGTTGCCGTATACAAAGTAGAAAATAGGCTTTACTAGGCCGAATCTCTTCCTTCATGGGAGCTGTGGGTGTAATTATCTCTTGCGAGGGCAGAGGTCAGCCGCGCCATGCAGAAATTAAGTCACTGAAGTATTTTTCAGGCGCCCACTAGGCGCTTTGCAGCTCATCGGGAGAAGGGCTCGGTGCTGATAACGAATATGTGCTTCAATTTACAATGCGCTCAATTTGAAGAGCGCTACAGAACAGCGGCGGAAAAGGCGGTTTTTTCCGCTTTTTCCGCCCGAAGACCAAAAGTTAAGGCCGGTACTGTAGCAGGCCTCTGGGAGATTTCGAGATTACAAGAGAAAACGCCCGACCCGCGCCGCTCTTGTTTTGGTGCGAGGAAATGCCCGCAGTCAGGGGAGAAAGAAAGGCTTCCAGAGGAGAAAACATCCGCTACCGCTGAGCGATCAAACCCCTTCAGCAAAACACTTTCAGTCACATGAATAATGATGCGGTATTTTTTCATTCCGTGATGCACAGAGAGAGCCTTTGAAGGGAGTTGCAACTATGTAGAGCCCGCTGGGCGAGAGCCATCACCGATTGGATTCCGCGGGATGTCAAGAGAACACCAGGACGCCCACCAACGCGTTGGTTGGACTTCTTCGTGAAAGCCCTGAACGACCGCTATGACGCTCTTCGTGTCCCTCGAGCGAGGAGGATCCATTGGACCACTCTGGCACGCGACAGGGGCGAATGGAGACGCTGCTGGCGCCCGCTCGAGCAAGTCGATGATCAACGGGACGACAGGTGATACATGTGATACCGCTGAGCGGTTGTCGGTAGCGCGATCAAACCGCTTCAGCAAAACACTTTCAGGCACATGAATAAAGATGCGTTGTTTTCTCATTCCGTCATGCACAGAGAGAGCCTTTGAATGGCGTGGCGACTATGTAGAGCCGTGAGAATATCTCATAAGCATACTCAAAAAGGGCAATGTGGTCACTTTCTATCACCTAAAGTTCACGAAATGTTGTACGAACCCACACCAGCAAAGCCTAGCCCTTCTCAGAAAGGGTGTCCATCTATTGCTATAGTTGAGCGCATGATTTAGAGCTGTGATACGGATACACTTTGAAGAGAAAGAACGACAACGATGTGTCCGTCTGTGTCTGCAGTGACTGCCGATGAATGAAAATGTTTGACCCAGCAAGAGATGGAGCATCTGCCACTGATATAAGGATTTTTGCGTATTTTTGAATTGTGACGGTGTAATCACGCACTTAAATTAAGAGATGTTTACTTCATAACAAAATTTCTTCTTGGCCACTACTGTTCCTAGGGCTCCGCTAAGATTTCCATGAAACACAAGATAGTTAAGAATTGTTCCAGGTGCGCTGTATACTTACGTCTTCATCAATCTCCGCTGGAATGCTATTAGTACAAGCCATTGGTAGACGAGACTACGGAGAGAGAGTAAAAACTGATAGCAGCTTTGGCAGAAATGTCGTTACTGTGTTTTTAGCACATTTTGAGGATGCTAAAACAAAAGCCATGTCTATTGTCCATTGGTAAGGGGTAATAGCATGACAATCTCCGATGACTGCATCATTGAAACAGAACCTATTCGGAGAGGCAGAACCCTACGGTCTTAGAAAATGTTAGACGCATATTTCAACTCTGCTTTTGATGTATTTCTTCCTCCGGAACACCGCTGGTATTGTAATATCTTTCTGTGCTTTTTTATTGAGGTTTCTCTCAGTACACAATTTATCTTTTGTATTAGATTGAGAACCTTGCTTTGTTTTTTTCTTCAACATTTCAACATAACTGCATAAGTGATTTAAATATGAGAACACATTGTTGCTTGCTACATAAAAGACTTTACAAAAAACCTTGAAATGACGCCGTTCTAAGCGTTCGTGTTGCCATTAAAGGAGCAGAACTTGCGGTGTCCCTAACACAAATCGGTACTAAGCGAGCTGGTGCCCGCTCCATTATGAGACATGGTCGTGGGCCAAATAAACACGATTTCTGTGCTTTCCTCCGCTGACGCGGTCTGGTCTAACTTACCCGTTTTAAGAAAGCTTGCCGCTGTACAGCGGGCACCAGCCCGCTTAGTGCCCACAAATCTTTCGAGCTCTCTTGTGTTGGAATGTAGAGCATTTTTCGTGTATGATTTTTTCGATCACTTCTTATTGAAGATTAAAATTAAACGGTACGGAAATTAGATTAGCGATATATTTGATTAACGATGCATCCAATTCAGACTCTCCAAATGAACAGTTCTCCAAACAGTTCCCAATTTATTACGGGTTTCCTTGATGGCGTTTATCGCCACAGTTTATTTATTTATTTATTCATTTATTCCATACACTCGAAAAAGAGTGCGCTCAGATGAAAAGCACAGACACTAGCAAACAATGAAAAGAGTAAATGGTCTCTAGGAATAAATCACTTCTTTTAGGCCCTCTCAGGCACATTTAAATATTGAAATTTTGGAAATTGTTGAAAGCCATTAGCCCTATTGCAAGTGCCCCTATCCTAGCAATATCCGCACCAGTTGGCCATGGTGCCCATTGTGCAATAGAACTTGTCGGAGCTTCGGGACACGGGTATGCCAACCACCCACGTGGAACCGACAAGTTGGATAAAGCTAGCAGGAAAGGGGCAAGCTTGCAGACATCCAGAAAGTTTGACGGAAAAGAAGAAGAAGTGCTTCTTCTACTAGTGCCTAAGGGATCCCAGAAGTGGAAAACTAATTCCATAGGAATCGATAGAAAAGAAATGAGCAAGTAAAAAAAAACAGTCAATAAAACGCTATCAGAAAAGATATGATAAAGAGTGTGATGAAACGTTAAGTCTGAAAACACAACAAACAAAGGTCAAGAGCAGATTGGAGCGGATAAGTGCAGCATTACGTTCATAGAAGGGATTTAATATCAACATTTCCTCTTAGTATTTGCATAATGAGGGACCACTGAACTCTTTAATGAATCAGTGTGCATTGAACTCCACGAACTCAGTCTTATGAACCAAAATACCTAAAACTCAGAGTAAATGTCCAACAAACTAGGTGTTACCAAGTAGTCTCAAAAGGTTGATCTTATTCAGCTTGAAGGAGCGGCAGCTAGTGGCTTCGAAGACGTCCACTGGAAGCAATCCGAACCATCTGGCACACCTGACAAATAAATTGTTAAACATTATATTGAACTTTTTGTTTCTGATCTTTGGATAGGTAATATTAAACCCACCGTTCCGCCCACTGGTTGGTCCAAAAATCCAGAATTTACTCGGGGTTAATTTTACCTCTTTTCTTAAAATACGGAAGGTGAACGATAGGTCTAATATTACACGTCTCTCCTGTAAGGTTTCCAATCCGAACATGGCTAGCCTCTGACAGTAGCCTGGCGTTCTGGTGTACTGTACGTCGATTGGCATTTTCTTCCCGGTTGCGGGCATTTCCTCCGAAACCTGAGTGGCACAGCTTCACAGGCACAGGCTTCAGGCAGGAACCTGTTTATGCCTTACGGGTTCTAGGCGGCCGTCTGGGGGCGTCGGAGGTGGACGAAGCGATCTAAACAGCATTTATTAAACAAAATAAACACAGGTAAAAAAGTTCAAAAGACAACCAGTCAGGGGCGCCAGGCGCTCCTTATATAGGCGGTTTCCCGCGCGGGTAGGATGCTACGCACAATTCAATCAGATCAAGTCAACGGTAACTGCTGCGATCTCTGCAATTCAATGGTCAACCCGGCACCTCCCCGCATTGAGGCCGCCCTCGGCCTCCGACTGAACTGCTAGTGCTATTGCTCTTGCCCTCGTTTCACCCGCTGTTGCTCCTTCCCTCTTTGAACGCGACGCAAACGACGTTTAGAGATTCTTCCATCTCGAATTATAGGTGTCGTTGGCGCGGGTTTGTGTGCTGCAACGATGATGCTTTCCCATGACGGAACGTAGTCTCTCTGATAGCATGAGCTCGATGTTCGCGTTGGCCAGCTGCTTTCGTAAGTGGCAATAGAACTCGTTCCACAATGTCCCATCTTCTGGAGCAACTCCTACCAAAAAAAAACAGACCATATCTCGCATCGCTCCTGGCCCTTCCGGAAGCAGGCTGACCACTTGTGGAAGAAGGTGTAGTTTCATATTAAAGAATACAACTGGCAAGACTATGCTTCCTCTGGCCCTTTCATTCAACCGATCCCTCACGAGCTGCACTCTTTCGTGGTCGAATGCTTAATACGGCCATGCTGTGAACAACTCCATTAATGAATTCCGGACCTTGGTCAGCGTGAATTTCCTGCGGCCATCTGCCTCCCTCGCAAATCCATCTTTGGAAGTGTTCGCGCTACTTACTGAGCAGACTTATTCATCAGTACATATCTCCTGCCCACTTGGTGAAGTGGTCCACTATAACCAAGATGTATTTCATGCCACTTATGGTGAAACTCATTTCCAATAGGTCAGCACCTAGATTTCATAGAGCATTCCTACCTGGAACGGCTTTAAAGGAGAAGCAACAGTCCTATGTGGGTTGGCTAAGAAGCATCCGCGGCATTCTCGCGTCCATAGGGCTACATCTACCCCAGAATACTCTGGATCTCAGGATCCTTATCATTTTTCGGGCTGAAAAATGAGCAGCTAGTGTCCACTGTGCGCCTCCTTGAACACAGTTTGACGCTTTGATAACGGTACTACTGGTACTATGCTTCCACTCTGCCTAACAAATGTATCACCCAGTCTTCGAAAACGAAGTCTGCTACTGACAGTTTCCTTGGGAAGCCTTGGAGTCGTACCCGATTTTTTAGGATCCCTTGCTTCAAGCTCTCAGTTATAGGGCCGAATTCACTGTCTTGTTCTAGTTCCTTCAGCCACTCGTACGAACTTTCCAATTTGCTTGACGCACTACTCCTTCATCCTCCCCGTCACTTGCGGACTCTTCACATGCGCGACTTGTGACGCTTCTGGAGAGGGCGTCGGCAGCTACGTTCGTCTTGCCCTTCACGTACTCCACGACTACATTGCACTCCTGTACTTAAGACACTGCCTGACACGATAGTGCTCTTACCGTAGAATCCGAAAGATACCGAAAATTGAAATTTTCGCAAAGCAAACACAATGGCTAGGGCATGTAAGTCAGTAACGCGATAACTTTCCTGCGCCTATGTTAAGCGTTTGGACACGAAGTAGACGGGATGAATGAAGCGGTGGTCGTCACCGTTCTGGCAGAACGCTGCTCCCAATCCATTTTGATTAGCGTCCACATATATAATGAATGGTTTCTCTCCCGTCTTCGCCTTCTCCATATTCGGTTAACATAACACATGTGCAGTGGTCATCACCTTTTTCAGGGAAGCAAAAGCTTCTTCGTCATTGTCTTTCTATTTCCACGAAGACTTCGATCTTGTCAGTTCAAACAGCGGCAACACAATCTTTGCCAAGTTTAAAATAAACAGGCGGTAGTACCCACAAAGACTAAGGAAAGCTAGCATCTCACCTGTGAAGGATGGGCGAGGCGCGAAGCCTCGCAGAAATGATCTTTGTAGTGTATTTGTGTAGTTGTAGGTTGATTGTGTTGTGCTGTGTAGTGTTCTGTTAGTATTTCTGTTCAGTATTGCAGTGTATCTGTATTTTCCCAGCAGCGGGATCGATCGATTGCCGTCCGCCTCGCCTGTGCCCAGCGCCGGCCATTCGGAGGCGGCGGGCGGCGCGTGTCCACTTAGGGGCCGGCCTTCCCCGCGCGCAACTCCATATAAAGGGGGCCCGGGCGCGCCGGGCTCAGTCTGCACTGGTGTCAAGGACGCGAGCGGTCGGCTCGGAGCGATTCTGGTCTCGGTGGTACCTGGCGAGCGGCCGGGTCAGAGAGGAGCGAGGGCACAGTAGAGGCGGACGGACCGATCCCTGCTGGTGCCATAAGAAGCCAATAAATCGATTTCCCTGTCCGGTTCAGGCCACAATCCTAGACATCCAGCCCCCAGGTGAAACACCCCGGCGTAACATAGGCGCCGAACCAAAGGGCAGGGGATCGATAACCCCACCGCCTGAAAGCCGCGAGGAGCGGATACGGCGCGAATCCTGCCATAGACTGGGCAGTGTAGCAGGTCTTGTCGACCGCTGACCAGAGCGTGTGGCGCGGCGTCTTCGCTGGAGCTCTGGCAGAGGTTCGTCCTGCGGTTGCGTGTATAAGCGTAGCGCTGGGACGTTCTTGCTGCCGGTTCTCTGGTGTCGGCGCGCGTAAGTGGTCACGGTTGACGGGCCGTGCTACAACTGCGTGAAGTCTTTGCTGCAGGGTTCGCGAGGGTAGTCGTGCGCGAATCGTGGCGCACAGTGAAAGTCGACAACGCAGTCAGTCGGTGCTTTGCAGATGTCAAGCGCCCCAGACATGACTATGGAGGAGATCGAGAAACTCATTCTCGAAGAACCATCCCAGGCCGACCAGATTGCGGCCATGAAGTCGATGTTAGAACGCCTTATGGCCAAGGTTGACGACATAAGCAATAAGGGACCTGCGCAGGTAAGAGACATGGTCAGCAACGTCTCAAACTCCCTAACCGTGTTGCGGGAAATACCAGCCAAGGTGGGGCAAAGCACCAAGGCAAGGTTTAAGAGAAGTCAGAACCAGCTGCTGGAAAGCATGTGCGAGGAGATCGAGGCCCACTGTGGGGCGCTCGAGGACCACCTCGGAGAGCTGCAGCAGCTGGGAACTGAACTTCGCTCGTTGAAGGCGCTGGCCAAGGAAGTGCGGGATGCACTAAAGCAGCGATTTCCTGCTCGTGACAAACTCGTGGTGCAACGCGGTTGCCCGTCACCAGCGCCTCGCAGCACGGGTAGAGTGATGGTCGAGGAGACCAGTACACCAGTGAAGGTGTCACGCTCCGTGGTTCAGGCGGAGCAGAATGAGAACACTGGTGGAGCGCCGGTCTCCGGTCGGGCGAAGGCGCCCGATTTCGACGATGTGGCCTGTCGTGCGAATTTTCATCCAGTAGCAGCTGCTCAGGGTAAACGTCTGGAGGAGACATACACGAGCAACCAAGGATTCGATCAGAATCGATGTCTGCAAGGAAGGATAAGCGCATCGCCTCGGTCGACGAGGGCCGTGAGCCGGTCGACGACTAGCTCGTGCAGATCCTCATGTGGGTCCTGTAACGCAGGAGAAGCGTTAGGCGCGATGTTCGCGGCAATGACCCTACCCGACTTAGAGTCGTACAAGGATCCTCAGGGAAAGGACTTCAGCGACTTTGTGCTGAAGTTCCGTATGAAGTACGGTAGCTTAGGGTTGCGGGATGACATGCTGTCGCATTTGCTGTTGTCCAAGATGGATGGTTACCCTAAGGCGGTAGTCCAAGCCCTACCGAAGCACGTACGTGAAGGCACTTTTGAGGATCTGGTAAAGGCGCTCAAGGACAAGTTGCGAGAGGACGACTCGCCCACGCAGCTGAAGGCCTACCTAGAGTTGAAGCGTCTAAGAAAAACTGGGGACGTTAGCACGTACTGCGTCGAGCTAGAAAGGTTAACGCGAAGTGCGTACCCAGATCAGTCGGAAGAAGACCTCTCACGCACGAGAGCCGGAGAGCTGCTAAGCCAGTTAACCAACTGGCCGGAATACGTCCAGCTCTACACGGCGATGGAGATCGCGCCGAAGGAGTCGGCCTATGAGATGGTGAAGGCTACGGCGCAACGGTGTGAGAGAAGTAAGCGCATGGCGGAAGCTATGCGAGAACAGGTGGAAAGGCTCGAGGTCATGCGTTCGGAAGGAAGACGCAGAAGGGATCATGCTACGGCGTTGGACCGATGAGGAAATGATCGAGGAGATACGTCGGGAGGTAGCATAGTTACCCAATGAGCCCAAGCACGACAACCTGAAGAAAGGAAGTGCTTCAACTGTAACGAGGTTGGGCACTTGAGGGAAGACTGCGCGCAGCAGAAAGCATTGCGAGCCACAGATAAACCCATAGAGTCAGCTGAACCGCAAAGAGAGCCGGAGATCTTCACAGCCGCACTGAGTAGGTGGTTGTGTGGAGTCACCAAAGCAGATGGTCTCCATGAAGATCTGGTTGGCGCGCACCACGGCGCAGGTCCAATTGTTGGGCATGACGCGAACTGCCCTTATGGACACTGGCTCGCAGGTAAGCATCATACCGCTGCAGATGCTTGTGGATGCACTGCAGAACGGGTACGACCTTAACGCCGACGTCGAGGAAATAGATCTCGATTGGAACAAAGCGGTCTACGATGCTTCAGGTAACCCTATGTCGTTTAATGGCGCTATTAAGCTAACGATACAGGTTAGCAAGGGCCCACGGCATAGGATCGGCTTATATGTAACGGCCGGAGGTGACGACGTGATCGTGTTGGGCACAAATGCTCTGAAGAAGTTAGGCTTGAGCCTGACACCAAACGCGCAACCGTCGAGAGGTCGAACAGAAGCGTCCAGCGGAAGGAGGGGCCAGCACAGGGAAGCGAAAGCTAAGGAAGCTGCGGTGCAGCAGCGAAAAGCAAATGCTTCTGAGGTGGTCAGAGTGGCTCGAAGGATATGCCTGAAGCCGGAAGAGACAAAGGATGTCTCGCTATGTTGTGACGACATGAAGCAGGATGGAGTGCTGCTGTCCTCTGGCGAAATCCTTCCGGATACGGAAGGGCAGGGTGCTCAACACCATATCCAGGTACCTGCGACGAATTCCTTTGCGGGAGCAAAGATGTTTCGCGAGGGGAAGGTGGTAAGCACGTGCGAAGGCGCAGAGATGGCTGAGCGCGTAGTCAGGAAGGCGCGCGCTCCAAAGCCTACCGCCACCATCTGCGGCAGGCGGACAGTCTTTAGTCATCTCCGTCGGGAGTGTGGAGTTCACCTCGCTGAGCTAGGTCATGTGGCAAAAACGATTTCTCTCTAGAAACCTGAGGCGAAGAGAGCTTCGAGGAAGGCTTGTTTAGGTATTCCGCAAGCCTCAGAGGAAAGCAAGAAAAAGGCTCCTGCAGCTACTCGTATTCCTCAACCTCATTTAGCTCACACGCAGCGTAAGAGGGTGATAAAGAAGGAGCCAGTCGGACGATCGACACTTGATAAGGAGAACAGTCAGCTTTCGCTGTCAAAGGTTGACGGTGATGAGGTCGATAGCGTGAAGACAGCAATGAGCGAGGTGTGGGCAGACCTTACCAGAAAGCTCAGCGCACTGGAGAGGCGATTGGAAGCCGCGGTATGTTGCCACTATTTGGAGGTGGTGGGCAGGCACAAGGCCACAACGTCGCATGGAAAGGAAGGAAGGCCCGGAAGAAATGAACGTAGGATGCGAACGCCAATGGTGACGGCGAGAATATCTTGTTCATTCGAGGCTGCCTCGAAAGAGCTGAAGAAGCGGCGACGGCAACAGAAAGCCGCAAGAGCTCGACGAAGACGGGGCGAGTACTGCCCAAGCTTGTCTGTGATGCCGGATCAGGAACGTCCGCGGCGAGAGACTACGTCTGTCGAGCAGCATCCATGCGGTGTGGTCCAGGCTCATGGCGCCCTAGAGAATCCACGGAAAAGGAGGACTTCCAACGGACGCAAGGATCATTACGACGACCACGCGCGAGTACGGAATGGGCCTCGAGCCCACAGACGCAGTCGCGAGAGGGATCGTCGGTAATGCTGAATCGGGACGATCCAGCCTTAAGGGGCGGCATGTGAAGGATGGGCGAGGCGCGAGGCCTCGCAGAAATGATCTTTGTAGTGTATTTGTGTAGTTGTAGGTTGATTGTGTTGTGCTGTGTAGTGTTCTGTTAGTATTTCTGTTCAGTATTGTAGTGTATCTGTATTTTCCCAGCAGCGGGATCGATCGACTGCCGTCCGCCTCGCCTGTGCCCAGCGCCGGCCATTCGGAGGCGGCGGGCGGCGCGTGTCCACTTAGGGGCCGCCCTTCCCCGCGCGCAACTCCATATAAAGGGGGCCCGGGCGCGCCGGGCTCAGTCTCCCTGGTGTCAAGGACGCGAGCGGTCGGCTAGGAGCGATTCTGGTCTCGGTGGTACCTGGCGAGCGGCCGGGTCAGAGAGGAGCGCGGGCACAGCAGAGGCGGACGGAACGACCCCTGCTGGTGCCATAAGAAGCCAATAAATCGATTTCCCTGTCCGGTTCAGGCCACAACCCTAGACATCCAGCCCCCGGGTGAAACACCCCGGCGTAACACACCTAGATTGCTCAAGATTGCTCGGACTTGGGTAGTCCCTAATTTTGTCCACTTTAGCCGATTCGACATGGACTCCTTCAATGTTTATTTCATGGCTTAGGTATAATACCTTTGTTTCCATCAACATGCATTTCTGCGAATTCAGCTTCAGGTTTGCTTCCTCCAATGCCTGGAGCACCCTATCTAACGCTTCGTAGTGTTTCTGCTCAGGGTCCGTTGCCACTTGTAAATTATCGATATACATGAACGCATTTTTTCTTTCAGGTCTGCCAAGTCTCCTAACACTTTGTCCATCATGCGCTGAAAAACGGCAGGCGAAGTGCTTAGACCAAAAGGCAACACCTCAAATTGAAACGGACCCTCAAAAGTGATGAATGCACTCTTCTACTGCGCTGCAGTGGAGTACCTGGATGCTTTGCCAGTACCTGGACGCTAAATCCAAGCACTGAGACACTTCGTTCCTTTAAGGCTCTGAATTATTCGTGTCGATTGTCGGCAGGGGATACGCATCCTGCTTCGTGTGCTTGTTGAGTTCTCGATAATCAATGCATACATGAAGAGATCCATCCTTTTTACGAACAAGGAACACCGGATATGTCCACTCTGAAGAAGAGTGCTCGATGATCCCTCTTTGGAGCAAGTTCTGGATTATGGCTTTGAACTCTTTCCTTGCCCCGATCCTCCGACAGGTCTTTTCTTTCGCAACAGAGGCTGCTTTGAACAAAACATGAGATCAGGGGCCGTATGCTATCCTCTTCCCAACCGTTCATGGCCGGGTATGAGGCGGTCTCCGCCTACATCCCCGGTATGCACATTATGCGCCATGATTTTTCGCGCCGGGTACCGTCCCCGAGTCGGGCGAGAATAGCATGCGGCCCCATACGTCTCTACCGCATTCCTCACCCTTAGTGTATTGCGTTCTCCTGGTGCCACTTAGACTCTTTCCACTACTTCAGCGGGACATGCTTCTTTGCTACTCGTACACTCTTGTGGTTTCTTGTTTCCACAGGCTCTAGCCCTTTTCTTACATTCTTGTTTTACCTGGTTGACCTTTTGAGATTCCTACTTTACCACCTTAAGCAAAATATTTGTACCTGAAACCAGTGTTTCTCCTTTGTTCTGCAATTTTTGCTAGTATCTGTGCACCACTACTAGTTTCTTCTTTGAGGAACAAATGTACAGTTGTCATGAAATTCATCGCACTTCCGGATGCATCAATTATGCGCTTTATCAATATCAACTGCATCCTTGAGAACCTTTTGCAAGGTTCGGACGGGTAGGATTGAAATCTCTGCCCCTTATCGAGCAACGCGCCCTATTTTTTCTAAATGATTTCCACTATGGTGCTGGCCTTCTTGGCAAACACGCCTTCGATTGTCTTATTTGCCATAGCCACGAGTTTGACAGCGCTAGAGGCCACTCTTGCTGAAAGGGAAACTGTATCTCCTGCACCAGACTGCCTCATTTTGGCTTCATACATTCTTTGAACAGATGACCCCTACCACTACAGTTGAAGCGTCTAGGTGTCTGATTATCACTGCGGTGAGTACGACTGCCACTAGGCACATGCGGCGCGGCCAAGTCTTTTGAACCCGTTTTCCTCCGTGTACTACCGTCCCACTGGTTGGCTTCGGTCCTTCTTATTACGTTTTCTGGAGTCATCTTCCGACGTTCCATTCTCTGTGCAATTTCTTTCAGCCTGTCATACATCTGCTCACCACCTTCTTTCTTCACTTGCAACAGACGATATGATTCGAGCCGCACTACTAACTGGTCGTATAAGAAATTTGCCCTAGTTGTTGGCATTGAGTTTACATCCAGTTCTAGGTAGTTCATTAATGTTAGGCGTCACGTCGCGTCACTCAATGCAAAAATCATCAACCGTCATCGCCTCTGTCTTCCTTAGCCTGATAAGTTTCCCATAGCGCTGTCATACACTTACCAGGGGAGGGTCTCAGGCGTAGGTGTGAACGGGGAAAATGAATAGTGCTTCGAGAACTTCCACCCTTCATATTGTAGAAAGAGATGTTTCGTTTTTGCTGAGTCCTTGAACCAAAAGAGTTACGGCCCTCGAAGGAGGGGTATAGCATCGTACGGTCAGCGCGCGCAAACGTTTATACGTGCGCAGGCGCTGACGTATGGGACGTGGCGAAAGATTCTGCGACAAGCGAATCGATGGTCAGCAGAGTGTGACTCTGCTTCACAGGGGCTAGACCGGATCTTCAACTCCCATGCTATACATTATTTTGGCCATTTTTCATGGCCGCTACCACTTGGCTTCCTACACATCTCCTACACATTTATTTCACTCTAAACTGTCAAATGAGGGCCAGATTCGTGATAATACCTCAGATAGCCCCTATAGACGAAGTTTGAACGAAAACGGTGTCCACAACCTTACCATTGGTTGCCCATACGTGCTATAACTTTCCGTACTTCAGCGTAATACCAGAAACGGATATCAGATTCGTTACCAACACCCCATATGACCTCCATAGAGGAGAGATCGACGAAATCGGTGATTAAGGCCTGACAGCCCTAGCCACCCGTATCTGCTGGCCAAAATTCCAAAAACGGATGTCATACTCGTGATCAGCACCCCAAATAATCCCCCTGGGCGAGGTTTGGGCGAAATTTTTTCGACCTCTCATCGACCTCTGGAGTTGTGAAGGTACAATAAATAGTGCTTTAATTGCGGTTTAAATCAGCTTACTTCCCACATATCTTCTACATATTTGTTTCACTCTAGTTTGTCAAATAAGAGTTGATTAGTTGATTTTGAGCTGTGCTTCATTCTCTTCCTTCACTTTTTGTATTATACAACGTTTTGTGTTTCCAGTGAATGCTCACAGTGACCTCACAGCAGGTACGGGTTACAGCAGGTACGGATGATTAGGGCTGTCGAGGTCATAATCACCGATTTCGTCGATCCGTCGTCATGGAGGTTATTTGGGGTGCTGATCATGGTATTACGCTGGAGTACGGGAAATTACAGTAGGTATGGGTGACCAATGGTAAAGTTATGGTCACCGTTTTCGCCCAAAATTCGCCTATAGGGGTTACCTAGGGTATTATCACGAATCTGACCCTTGATTGAGAATCTAGAGTGAAATAAATTTGTAGGAGATGTGTAGGAAGGAACTGGTAAAGGTGGCAACGGCCATGAAAAAATACATAAACATTGTATAGCACGGGAGTCAAACATCTGGCCTAGCACCTGTGAAGCAGCGTCGCACCCTGCTGAGTCATCGATTTGCTTGTCGCAGAACATTCCGCCACGTCCCATAGGTCAGCGCGCACACGTATGTAGGTTTGCGCGCGCTGACGGAGCGGTACTGTACCCCACCTTCGAGGGTCCGTAATTCTTTTCGTTCAGGTACCCAGTAAAAATGAAACATATTTTTTACTATATGAAGAGTGGAGATTCTCGCAGTACTATCCATTTTTCACACATACGCTTGAGACCCTTTCATGGTTAGTCCGGGACTCAACATTATTGGCATCTCGCACAGCGTCAATCGTCGTCTTAAAAGAAGCCATCTGTTTATCCCTTGGTAGCACCTCAAACTGAACATTAGTCTTACCGGGCAACTTAGGCCTAAATATGGCCCTGAACTGTTTATCAGACCACTACGGTTTAGGGTACTTGAGTCGGAATATATCTATGAGCTTATTGAATATATAGCCCTTACATTCACCCGTGTAAACCGTACAACAGGAAGTGCTACGTATCTCAAATACTGACAAGGAGAGCGTCCAGAGTGGCCGTGAGCTTGCGATGCAATTTTTACAGGATGTAGGGTCCAGTGTGGGGAGTCCAAAACCATAGTTACTTCTTTAGGAATGCTCTTCTGTGGTCGAAGAAAACCGTCTGGATGCGTGAGCCCGCAGCTCATAACGCCCTGCTGCCACCCGGTCCGATGTGGTCGGTTGGCATAATGATAGCAGCCTCGCCTCTCGGATGCGCCGAGCGGGTTTGATGGTTAGGTCCCCGGTGTGGTCAATGTTTTTGCACACATCAGGTCGTTATTATTATGGGCTTGCGTGACCACAGGAGATTTGCACACAATTAATGCTTTTAGTATTTAAACCTAGCCTTTTTGGGCTTTCATTTGAGTTACCTCTCAATGGATCGTATTTGCATTGTACCATATCAACAACGATACCGTAAATGCACACAAACACATAAACTTCGCGGGATAAGTATGGATTTAGTTTGATACCGGTAAAAATTTAACATTAACAATAAAATGTCCTTTTCACCCGCCGGGTACATGATTATTTGATACATCATCACTCGGAATTTGCTACACACAGCGGAAATGGCATCTTGAAAGTAAGTAAATAGTATAGAACACCGTACGAACTGGATTCCATTCGCGCGCATTTGTTCGACTGCAGATTATAAGCCAGAGCTACGAGCAGTTCTGCACTCCAGTATTCCGGCCATGTCTAGCATACGCTTGGGTGGCGGCTGGATGTGTTGATGATCACCCGGGGCCCTTCTCTACGCCTTCCGATTATGCCTTCAACGAAGAAGAAGTAATGATGCCTTGTCAGGGAGAGGAAGATTGTTGGTCCCTAGCGTTTGTAAGATGCTGCTGGTGTGATAAGCGATTATGTTTTAAATGTTTCATAGTTCTATATCACAATTGTTGATTATCATTGTCAGCAATAAACAACATTGAGCAAGAAATTTTTTTTATGTTAGCGATTCAATAGAATGATAAAGTGCAAATACGATCCATTGAGAGGTAACTCAAATGAAAGCCCAAAAAGGCTAGGTCTAAATACTAAAAGCATTAATTGTGTACAAATCGACTCCTGTGGTCACGCAAGTTCATAATAATAACGATCTGATGTGTGCAAAAACATTGAGCACACCGGGGATCTAACCATCAAACCCGCTCGGCGCATCCGCGAGGCGACGCTGTTACCATTACGCCAACCGACCCATCGGACCGGGTGGCAGCAGGGCGTTATGAGTTGCGGGCTCACGCATCCAGACGGTTTTCTTCGATCACAGAAGAGCATTCCCAAAGAAGTAACTATGGTTTTGGACTTCCCACACTGAACCCTAAATCCTGTAAAAATTGCATCGCAAAAGCTCACGGCCACTCTGGAGGCTCTCCTTGCGAGATAGCCATTCGCCCTCACATTCCTGGGCACCTAAGCAACAGGATAGGCTACCGACAATCTCACTCACGCTTCCTGACCCACTTCGAACCGAGCGTAACTGACCTTGCCTCTTCACCTTTTCCGGCTTTGTAGAGGTAGGCCTGCATGTCAGCGAGGTCCATGTTGGTTGCACGTGCGACAGCTGCAGCCCAATCTGGAAGTATTCTGATTCGATAGACATTCCATTTCACAACCTACTTAGTGCTCGCAGTGTCTGGCTGACATTATTATTCTGCCTGAATCGCTCACCTAGAACCTTCTCGGCTCCAAAGATTGTTTTGCCGGCTCGGCACTCTTTTGGCTATTGTGCCTTATAAGTAATTCCTGCAAGCTAATATTAGGGTGGGCCTTTAGTGATGAGACAAATTCAACAAATTTCTTGATCTCTTTATAACTCAATTACAACTCAACGGTGCTGAGGAATGTATTCGCCATTAAGGAATGACCTTGCTGCCATCGATGAGCCAACTTCCTGATCCCATACTTCCAGAACTGTTTAGGCATGGTGCTGATCCACTGCTCGTTATGGCTGTCGAGGTCTTCTTGGGTCCTTGTGTCCCTTCCGACCATGAAGTCCTATAGGCTCAAGAAGTAATTGTAGTCGCATGGAGATATGACCGGTGAACACTGTGGGTGATGCATGTGGACGTAGCTCAGCTGAGCAAGCTTAACCATGGACACTTTTGCCCAATGGGGTGCGGCGTTGTCGAAGAGGAGGACTTTTTTGAAGTGCTGAGACCGAATAAGTGCGAATCGCCGGTCCTTCTCTTCTATTTCGTTTACCATGGCCTTGGAGTCCATCGTCGTGCTTTTGGTAAACAGCTTCCAGTATACCGGTCCATGGGCGAGACCAAAAAGCTCTTAAGGTGCCTCTCGCCATGAATATCTCGCCGAACGAAGGTCGGTATCGGGTCGCCAGGCCTAACCCAAACTCGTTTCTCGGCAGGGTCAAGGTAGAAGAAGTACTTCTCATCTTGCGTGGCTATTGAGTCCAGGCTACTCGGGGTTGGGAATTGGGCGAGATTTGCGCGACACAGGTCGACTCGTCAGACTGGAGTTTCGACATGAGACAGAGTGAGGTTTTGGCATGCTTGTGGAGGCGGCGAAAGTGAACACTTCTCAGGTGGCCTTCATCAAGTAGCAAACAAACATACAAATACGAGAAGCACGAAACCGGACTCCAGTCACGACTTATATGGGCACGGCATGTTGAGTCTCATTACTTTTGGCCCACCCTAATAGTTCGCTGTTAGTCCCACAGTTAGTCAAGCTAGCAGTAACGATAAGTTTGGCGAACCAGCCTTTTCGGGCATTCGGAAAAATGCTCAGCAACTTCTCCTAGTTGCTGAAGAGCTGCCCTAGTAGCCTCGCTAGCTACTAGCTCAATTTGCTCCCGCTTCTTGTCCGACGTGCGCCAGTGTTTCAACATCTCGGCAACTGCTAGCGTCTCGATGCGCCAGACCCTCCTGACAGCTCACATACCTCGGTGACAGTGCCGTTGTCGATGCCATCGCGTCCCTCAGCTTCCGCCACCTCCATGGGATCCACCGCTGCCTTAGGCATCGCGAGCTGCTGTTCCTGTAAACAGCCATTATTACTCTGGCTCTCTTTAGGGTCTGCCAGCGCGGCTAGGGCCATCGATACTCTTCTCGTCGACATGTACTTTGAGGATGCCGCTGTTGTGTTATGGTAGTGCCGGAGGTAGACCACACAATAGCGCCCGCGGACCTTGTCAATGATCTCAGTTAAATCGAGAGTATCAATCCTGCCTCAACAACTGGCTAGGGTCTCCTGGGCGAAACTACCCTAACACAACCACTGTATCCGAGATACGGATGTAGTAGAGGGATTACCATTGCACCTCATACAGCGGAATTCGAGAGTATCACTTGATTTGCATTCGGATCCTCTCACACACGAAAAATAGGAGCAGTAAAAACGCTGTTTTCATTGCCTCCCCACCAAACACCATGAGTGGCTCGGCCCCTAAGTTGACTTACCAGAGAACTTCCTGAAGGGCAGGCCTGAACGATGCGATGCATGTGAGCAGAAGCGCCCCCTCTCAGAAGTAACAATATTATGTATCTCAACCTTACAACATACAATAAGTTTGAGCAGAGTTACGGCCCGTGAAAGCTGTGGTTGAAGCGGAGTGGTGAAGCAAGAAAGTAGGCTGGCATCTTATCACTCTCGAGTTCATTGTTCCTCCGAAGGCGTGTGTCGACAAGACGGCCAAGTGAATATGGTAGCACGCTCGGAAGTGGGGGTTAAGGGGTTTGGATCTTATGTGGCCATGCTTTTTTGCAAATATCATGTTCATCCGATGGCAGACGACAAACAGCGGGTTTACATCTCATTGAATCTTCATCTGTGCAGCATCGTCCGTTGTTCATGGTGTTGCTCCAGTGCGCGCCAGCAACGTCCCTATTCGTTCCTGTTGTGCACCAGTGTGCTCCAATATATCGTGTTTGCTGTAGGAACATGAAAAGCGTTTAGGGCCTTTATAAAAAAGTCCTAGCGTAGTGGTGTTCCTTGGAAAAAACACCTCTCCCCTGAATCCAGTCGGTGACGGCACTCCTCCTGTGGTTTTCTACGAAGAGCATTAAGTGGCCGGCCCACGTAACTTTCGAGGACTACCTCATTCAACAGCGTCTCCTTTCTTGGATCCTACCAAGCTCGGAGCTCTGGAGGCCTTCTCTTAATGGTTAACTTCAAGCAGTGAAATGGAATAGGTAGGTACAGAGTCAGACACTTTTCGTCCTCTTGTCGACTTCTTCGTCGGTCTTGACAGCTTCACCATTCTCGTCCATGGAGAACGTCTGTGTGAGATTCAGCTGTAGTCCAGTACCTTACATATAGAAGTTGGCCAGCATTCGCTCCCCCTTACTAGTGCTTGGCGTTACAAACACTGTGATCTTTCTGGTTTGGTTAGTCTTGGAAGGACACGAACCGGAAACCCTGAATTCGAGGTGCTCCTGGAGGTCGGTCCCTCCCCGTTATATCTACGTAAACGTGAAACACTAGTTCTTAACAAACCAACGTTGTACTTGGTATCAGTTTCACATGTAGAATGCCCGAAATTCAAGGTTTTTGGCTTGGTCTCACTGAGATTACAAGCCTTCCATACCGGCTGGATAGGCTTATTTGAATCAGACGTGTCTTGTAAGCAAAAACTCTGACTTGTCTGCCGGTTGGCCGCTGCAAGCCATTGTAAGGGCTAAATACCGCGTCAATGCGCCCCGATTTTGACGCGTCGCTGCGCGATTGCAGTTAGAAAAGGGAGTATGAGCTACGCTCGGCCACGGGCTTCTGCGTGCTACGATCCCTGCGCCATGACGGAGGAGACGGTCTATGAGTCAGTGGAGAAAAACCGAAAGGATTTGTCTGCTGATCTGTGGAATGCATCATGCCAATTTTAGCGGTGGGATTCCCGTAGGAAGTGACGAATCCTCACCTAAGGCCGGAACCGAAGTCGTCTGCTCAACTTACGGTTGAAACTGGCGAATGTGCTATTGAGCCGTATCCCCTGCAATGCAAATGGCATTAAACGACCCTTTATTTCGCAACATATGTGGGTCTAAAAGTAAAATTGCTGGAGGTACTCATAATCGAGAATCACTCAGAATTCTCTCTCATATGGCCATTACGGGGTTGTTGTGCACTAAACATATCTTCAGCGTAGTATGTGAAAGTTCGTGAATGTCGACAGATCTCCATTGCTTTCCTAGGTTACCGAAGGTACGGGTGATTAAAGTCACGGTCACCGATTTCGCCCAAACTCCAGCGTAATACGAAAAACGGATGTTAGATTCGTGATCAGCACCCCAAATAGCCTCCATAGGCGAAGTTTGAGCGAAATCGGTGATTATGACCTTGACAGCCTTAGTCATCCGAACCTACCGTATTCGAATATCTCCAAGCCAAGTATGGTAACGAAGAGGAGTTCACCATCAGTCAAGGATCAGTGCGTATTACTGGAACAGCTCCAAGCTATCAAGTCTCAACTTAGAGACAAAGGTGAACATGTGAACAGCCAGTGGCTCAAAAAACAAGGTTTTGTCCAAATTTCCCGATCACTTACAGAGGGAATTGTTAAAAAAGAAGCGGTCAGAGGAGGGACCTTTCTTGATGGTAAATCTCCTCGATGCCCTAAAACAGTTCATCGCGGATGAGGAAATGATAGCGTTGTACTCGTCAAGAACCACTGGGGAACAGCAGCAGCCTCAGAAGGGGAAGCCTCAGAAGGAACAGACTTCAGGGAAGTATTCCAAGCATGTACTGTGGCGAGGACCACAAAGCAGGTGCATGCACAAGATATGGCACCCCGCAGGAGCGGGCTAACTACATACGTGAGCACAAGCTGTGCTTCATTTGCGCGTCTCCTCAGCACGCAACGTTTGACTGTAAGATTCGGCCATGTTTCACTTGTCAGGGTAAACATCACACATCATGCTGCTTCAGAGCAACGACCGCTCCAGAAACTTCGACATGACGGCAGGGAAAACCAACCGCTCCAGGTAAACCGAATGAGAAATTGAAGTTCGCCAACAAGAATGCAAGCCCTACGTCGGCAGCGACTCATCAGCTGAGCAATCAAGATCAGAATCACATAAATGCGCGTATGGAACAGCAAGAGGATCCAGTAGCTCAACATCATTTGAGCGAGGACAGGCCGAGCACTCGCGAAACCTACTTGCCAATAGGAGGGATTACGATCATGGACCCCTCTTCGCGTAAACTAAGGAAAGTACCGGCACTATAAGATTCAGGTGCCGAGTGCTCCTTTATCGATCAAAAGCTGGCAGAGGAGCTACGCCTATCAACATTGGGATCGACAACTTTGCGCATAAGAACGTTCAGCTCCGATCGCGTTACAGGTCGCAAGGACCTTTGGAAATGTGGGCGATAAAGGCAAGCAGTGATAAATAGAGCTTCTCATTCACGAAGCACTCACTAGCACCTTATGGACACCTCCGGCGCTAGAAGAAGACATTGCGTTCATCAAGTCACAGAACATTAATGTGAACTTGGTGCAATCACAAGCAGCCATAAAACCGTTGATCCTGCTAGGAACTGATTAACTCTGACAACTTACTCGTCATGATGAGGCTCACATATGCCTTCCTTCCGGATTATGCTTGCTGCCCACTCGTCTAGGGCACCTGTTAATCGGACAAGTCCACGGTACTCTACAGCATACGCGAGTACAAAAGGCGGATGGAGTGCTGAGAGAAGGGTATGAGTCGAGATCGATCGAGACCGACATTAACGCGTTTTTTTATCGAGGATCCAACGGAAGCGAAGGATGAACAAGGTCGCTGGCAACGTTTCTGGACTATGGAACAAGAGGCTGAGGACGATTTTGCGCAGCCGGAAAAGGACGTCCAAGCAGCGATAGACAAGAAAGTATTGGACAAGTTCCGTAACACAGTCCAGAAGAAAGAAGGCGGATATTATGTGCGCTTGCCGTGGAAAGAGATCCCAGTTGCGCTTCCGGATAATACAGCAAGTGTACGGAATTCCTTTCGGAGAGACACTGCGCTTCTTGACAAATACAACGACACGTTCGTCGAGCAACAGCTATTGAACTTCATCGAACCAGTTAATGAAAGTAATCTGGTGGTGGGAACAATACACCGCCTCCCACATCAGGCTGTGCTTAAGCCGCACAAGAATACGACGAAACTAAGGATAGTTTTTTATAAGGACACATCAGCCCACTACAAGGATTGCCCTTCTCTGACGCTCTTCACAGAGGACCAGTCCTGTTACCCAAAATGCATGGACTTTTTCTCCGATTCCGTATGGCCGGTAGCATACTTCCATCACCGCCATCGCGGGGCTCAGTTTATGGCCATTCCTCCGCCTGCGGTCGAATAGTCAAAGGAAACTTCGCCGCAGCCCCCGCAACAGTGGCGGTCGGCAAGCGCGATGCCTTCCCGCGCCCATCGCGGGCTTGGCATACTTTTTCGCGTCGCTCGCAGTGTTTAGCGTCGGTCCTGGCGGATCGCCGTCGCGCTCTCTTGCAGAGCGATGAGCGATGCAGTGAGCACTGAGAAGTTCAAATACTTTCGCGTCGCTCTACAAAACTCATCGCCGACTCGGAAGTATGCAGGAGGCCTTTCGGTCGCGTCGCGTTGATTTTTGATGTGGAAAAGGCATTCTTGCAAATGCGGCTTCATGAGGTGGACAGAGATACCACGCGCTGTTTGCGGCTACGTGACCGCAAGAACTTCCGAGCAAGAAGAATTTGCAGGTTTATCGCTTCACGCGCGCAACCTTTGTACTACTTCCATCGTCATTTATACTTGCGGCGACAACGTATTACCATTTGGATCAGTATCCAAATGATCGATCTCGTAAAGGACATCAAGGACAACCTTTACGTCTACAATCTTTTCATGACACCTTAAGATGGACTTCGCGTGTACTCTAGAACGAAAGAGATCTTCAACGAGTTGAAGGTGAACCTTCGGGAATTCGCGTCCAACGATCGAGCAGTCATGGAGACTATTGCCGCAGCGGATAGATCGACCCAAGAGGATCCGAAGGTTCTAGGTATCAGATGGAATAGATCCGACCAATTCTAGGTAGCCTGCACAATGTCTAAGCCGTATGTCGTCAATAAACCCTTGGTGGCAAGCGCAATTACATCCGTGTACGACCTCATGGGGGGATTTTGCCGTTGGTACAAAAGGCAAAGGTCTTCTTGCAATCGCTATAGAGAGATGAACTGGATTGGGAACCGCTCCCACCAGAACGCCAACGAGAATGGGAAACCACTTCTTCGGATATGGATGGATTCTTAAAAGTAATTCCGCGGTTCGCTGCCTAATTCATCAAAGGCACAATTGATCACTTGTGCGAATGCCAGCAGTAAGGCACTTGCAGCATGCGCGTATCTATACTTCCTTTCGGAAGCGAATTTGGTCATGGCAAAGTAGATTACCAAGCCTGAAGGCTAAGATGGCCATACCGAAGTTGGAGCTGAATGCTTTAATGTTGGCAGTGCAACTGACGAACTCAGTGATATCGCAGATCTCGTCGAGTATCACAATCGAGCGCGTTCTTATTTTATCAGACTTCGAGATTGCACTGAATTGGAATAGGACAACACAGCTTATATACGTAGGACTATCCACAACATATTCAAGCCCTTGAGCACTAACTCAGTGAAACATTTAGTTTCAGCATATAAGTCCTATGTACGACCACAACCTGAATATGGTACAACTGTACGTAATCCGTCCTCAAGTCGCAACGTATAAAACTTGAAGCAGTGCAGAACAACTTTACTAGAAAGCTCTGGATAAAGCTTCATGGGTATGAGTACTCTCCCATACCGTCCGCCCCTGTACGCAATACAATTTTTGATATCTCGTCGCTGCTATTCGAGGAAAAGGTACGACCTCATCATGATCTACAAAATTCTAAATTCAATGACTGGTCTATCTGTGGAACAGTTTTACACGATTTTGCCTTCCACCACCAGAGGTGCACAGGCAAAAGCTTCATTTTCCAAGGTCTAGGACTTCCCTGCGTGCCTCGTTCTTTACACAAAGAGCTGGTTCCGAATTCATCAAATATCGAAGACATCTTCAATTCCTGACTCTTTAAGTAAATTCAAAAGGCTTTTAAACAGACATTTTCGAAATGCTTGATTGCTTATCTTTCTGTGAGTATAGTAGTCTATGTTTTCAATCAATCTTCTTGTTCATCGTGTTCCCCTTTTAAGATGTTTTTTAAACAGTTTTTTCAATATCCTTATGAATTGTCTGTGTTTTGCGTGAGCTTCACGTATAAATAAATAAATAAAATATTGGTCCTTTCGTCAGGAATCGCGTATTCGAAACCCACAGCATTGTGGGATTCCTTGAAGTAAGCGGATATGCCGCACAATTCGGGCACATTTCATCTCAACAAAATCCGGCGGATTGTGCTACAAGAGGTCTGAACAAATGGCAGCTGGTCGACCATTTGTGGTGGACAGAATCAAGGTTTCTTTCCCAACAGACAGAGGTCTAGGACAGCGCGCATACACCAATAACTCTGCTAAACGCCGACAATGTAGCGAGCAGACCGCAATGCGGTAAAATAGTGTTGTGGAAGGATCACAGAACGCAGGGGTCTTCGCTCAATCGCAGGCAGCCTGTACGGATATCTTTCATAAGATCCGAGGCTCGGATTTATGTGAGATTCAGAGAGTGGTAGCCTATGTCCTACGTTTCATCAAGCTACTCGTTGCGCGTGTTAACGAGAGACAGAACGTACCGATAAGGCTGTCTCGACTATGGGACGAGCTAGCTTCAGCAGATACTCCTATTCCGAATGGAATGGAGATAAGAGCAGCATGCAAGGCCATGGTGAAGCAGCACTAACTCTCATGAATAGCTTTGGCAATTCGAAAATCATTTCGTAATCTTCAACCGATGAACAAGGGATTCTTCGGTGTCGTGGCAGTCTAGGAAGAAGTGAAATAGACAAGCAAGCCAGGCTTCCTATTGTGTTGCAGAAAACATGGTTATCCAAGCTCATCATCACAAATTGCCATTGAGAACTCCATACCGGCATTAGTGACACGATGTATCGCGTACGTAAACAGTGTTGGATACCGAAACTGCGAGTAGAAGTGACGTCAATGATACGCCGTTGCACGGAGTGTCAGAAGATGAACAATATGCCTTATAAGTATCCCGATCACGGGGATTTACCAGCACGTAAGGTTACAAGATCACGTCCGTTCGAGCACATAGGCCTGGACCACTTTGGACCGCTCTCCGTGAAGGGCGAAGCAAGTCCAGGAATGTGTTACGGATGCATTATCACCCGTTTGTCACCAGGTTGATACATTTGGAACTCGTATCAGACGTCTCGACAGTCTCCCACATGGTTCAGCGCCTCATCGCGGCGTGGGGGTGGCAATGGGTGTCGAACTGCGATGTACAGCGGAGGTTTTCAATCTCCGGCAGGGTCTCCCAGGCTGAGAAGGAGTTCGACAATTCTTCGGAAGCCTAGCGAAGTCTGAATCACAGCACGCCCCGAAGGCACGAAAGGGGCACCCCGAAGGCAAGAAAGGGGTGATACGAGCTCCGCCCGGGGCGAGAAGGGAGGTAGACACCACAAACGGTTATTGGTTTTGTGGTGTCACCTCATGTGAAGTCCGGCACGCCATGCCCTGCAGAAATTGCAAAAATGGCAACGGTTCCAGCGTCAGGCCCAGGTTGACAGGCCGGCTGATGGAGAAACCTGTCACAAACCATGATCAAAAGTCGCAATGGAATCAGTATAAAGGCTAGGACGTCACCCGGAAGTGACGCGCAGAACCCCCGCCCGAGTTCTGCGGTCAGTATGCGAGGGCTACCGAGGGCAGAACGACCTCGGCCAAAGAAGCTAGTTCGAGTGGGGACTCTGAATGTGGGAACGCTGACCGGAAGATCCAGAGAGGTGGCCGACTTGATGAAGCGCAGAAAGATAGAAGTCCTGTGTCTGCAGGAAACGAGATGGAAAGGAGCGAAGGCCAAGGAGATTGGAGAAGGGGTCAAGCTGTTCTACAACGGAGAGGATACGAAGAAGAACGGTGTCGGGATAGCTGTCGCAGAGTCCCTCAGGGATTCGGTAGCTGCTGTCCAAAGGATAAACGACCGCATCATGTCACTGCGGCTCGACACGAAGGAGGGTTACTGGACTGTCATGTCCGTCTACGCCCCTCAGACCGGATGCCCCGAGCACGAGAAAGATGATTTCTACTTCACGCTCGAGGAGGCCATAAGGTCCGTACCAGAAGGCGATTACCTGTCCATAGCAGGAGACATGAATGGCCACGTAGGGAGTGGCAGAAGAGGAGTAGAAAGGGTTCATGGAGGTAAAGGGGTCGGCTTGATGAACCCAGATGGAGAAAGAATTCTCGAGCTGGCTATTTCCCACGACCTGGTGGTCTGTAGCACCTTCTTCGCGAAGAGGGAGAGCCAGAAGGTGACCTATGCTAGCGGAGGAAGAAGGACGGAAGTCGACCACATCCTAGTGCGAAGACCTGCCTTGAAAACTGTCCGGGATGTGAAGGTCCTTCCGGCTGAAGATGTAGCACCACAGCACAGGCCATTGGTAGCTGACCTGGCCATACCTCTACCAAGCAAACCCAAGGTAAGAACAGAACCCAGAATCCGATGGTGGAAACTGCGGGGTTCAGAGCGCAACGAGCTACGAAGGAGGGTGCTCGATGCAGGTCTTCCGGATCCAACTGGTCCCGTGAACGAGACCTGGAGGAGGGTGACCCAAACGATTCTACGATGTGCCAAGGAAACCCTCGGTGAAACAAAGGGAGGGATCAGAGGAGATAAGGCTGCATGGTTCTGGAATGAAGAGGTGCAGGCTGCGGTGAGGAAAAAGAAGGAGGCCTATAAGCAGTGGCAAACGACAAGCGCACCCGAGCATCTTACAGTCTATAGGAAGATGAAGAGCCTGGCAAAAGCAGCTGTAGCGAAAACGAAGAGAGCGGAGATGGATGCCCTATATGAGAAGCTAGACGGGCCACAGGGAGAGAAGTTTGCTATCCGGCTGGCTAAGGCGCGGCATAGAGCTTGCGCAGACATTCGAGTGGTCAAGACAGTGAGGGGTGCTGACGGCAGGGTACTACGGAGGCCAGTCGAGGTCAGAAAAAGATGGGAGGAGTACTTCAAGGAGCTCCTGAATGAAGAATTGCCTCGTCGCGAAGTTCAAGAAGAACAACCAACGGAAGGACCCATCCCATCCTGGACGCGGGAAGAGGTTCGCAACGCCATAGGAAAGATGAAGCTCGGGAAGGCAGCTGGACCTGATGGGGTGCCAGTAGAGGCTTGGAAGGTGCTTGGGGACTGTGGAGTCAATTGGCTGACACAGTTCTTCAACAGAGTCATGATAGACAGTAAGATGCCGGATGACTGGAGGGACAGCATCATAGTCCCCATCTTCAAACAGAAAGGGGACGCGTCCGAGTGCTCCAACTACCGAGGGATCAAACTGATCTCGCACACGATGAAGATCTACGAACGTCTGGTCGACTCGAGGCTGAGGGAGATGGTGACAATCTCCCAGGAGCAGTGGGGCTTCATGCCTGAGAGGTCCACCACAGACGCCATCTTCATCGCTCGCCAGGTAATGGAGAAATATCGGGAGAAACGAAAGCCCTGCTACATGGCCTTTCTGGACTTGGAGAAAGCCTACGACAGGCTACCCCGGGCCGTGCTCTGGAAATCGCTCCGAGGTAGAGGTGTCCCGGAACGTCTGATCACAATCGTAAAGGACATGTACGAAGGCTCGAAAGCGGCGGTACGAACCCCACACGGAATGACAAAGAAGATGGACATCACAGTGGGTGTACATCAAGGGTCGGCTCTGAGTCCGTTCCTCTTCGTGCTGACGCTTGACTGCATAGTGAAACTCCTGGAGGAAGGCCCTCTCAGGACCATCCTCTACGCGGACGATATCGCTCTAGTAGCCGACAGCCGGGAGGAGCTGGAGGAGAAGGTGAGGCTGTGGCAAGTAGCCCTCGCGGATAACGGCCTGCGGCTGAACGTGAAGAAGACCAAGTTTATCAGCTCCGAGCAGTGCACTAGACCGATCCTAGACTGCCAAGGGGAGGCGATCGAGAAGGTGGAAGAATTCCGCTACCTCGGAAGTGACCTACCCGAGGAAGGAAGTGTGGACCAGGCGGTCAGGGGACGGATAAACGCAGCCTGGCTCAAATGGAGGGAGTCCACAGGAATCCTCTGCGACCGTAGGTGCTCCAGGACACTCAAAGGAAAGCTATATAGAACAGTGGTGAGGCCTGCCCTCCTCTACGGCAGTGAGTGCTGGGCCCTAGGTAAAGCGCAGGAGCGGCAATTGCACGCGGCGGAAATGAGGATGCTCAGGTGGGCTTGTGGATGGACCCGTCGGGACAGGGTGCGAAACGAGGATGTTAGGGCAGTGATGAAGACAGCTCCGATCCAGCTGAAGATGAGGGAGCAGCGCCTGAGGTGGTATGGACACGTCCTCAGAAGACCAGAGGATCACCCCATAAGGTTGGCCCTAGATTTCGAGGCACCCGGAAAGCGTCCGAGAGGAGCCCCAAGGAAAAGGTGGAAGGATGTCATCAAGAAAGATCTCGCTGAAGTCGGCGCCATGCCAGACGACGCCTTTGATAGGATGAGGTGGCGACGGATCATAAGAACAGCGGACCCTGCGACTGCGCGGGACTAAACGCTCGGGAGAAGAAGAAGAAGATCAGACGTCTCGACAGTAGCATTTTTGCACACGTTACGACGATTCTTCGGGAGGCGAGGGATCCAAAACTCCATCACGAGCGACATCGCACCAACTTTCGCGTTAAGAAATGTCATACTCTCAGAATGGTTGGAAAGAGCGAAGGACGACCCAACCGTTGCCAAGGAGACCCGCAGTCGTCAGATTCAGTGGACATACAACACTCCCTATGTACCGTGGCAGCGAGGAGTTTAAGAGCACTTGATCAGATTCGTCAAACTAACCATGAACAAGATGCTAGGAAAGGTCACTCCATCGCTTGAGGAACTCGGAGCGCTAATCGTGGAGATCGAAAGTGAATACTCGACCACCACTCTACGTCGAGTCGGAGGAAGGTCCAGAGCGCAAACTTCGACCGATGACTTCCTTCAGAACGAATTCGATGTGCTACCTCCAATGCACAGAGGAGATGACCTCGTCGAGGATCAGGACTATCTTAGCACAGCTGATTGCGTAGCGTCCCAGACAAAGTCAAGCGGTACAGGCCATTGACAGTTCCTGCGGGATCACGGAGCAGTTCTGGCAGCAATGGCAGCCCCAGCGTTTGACATCTCTGAGAGAGAAACATCAGAAGGAAGTTGGACACAGACGAGGATCGCGTACCGTTCCGAAGATTGGAGAAGTCGTGTTGATTTGTGATGCGTTACAACCAGGTTATATTTAGAAGATGAGACGGGTCGACGAGCTCGTAAGCAACAAGGAAGGTGTCGTCAGAGATCATCCGTAATGTTGCCATCGCGTAGGAAAGTCAGAAGGCCAATAAACCTTCTGGTGCCTCTAGAGTTCGACGACACGAGCACGGATGTGGACACGGAGTCTACATCCCAGCAGCATCCCGATAGTCCGCACGCAGACGTGGAGGGCGAAGTGGATGAAAGCCAACCATTCGACACGGAAACTTCACGGTATAATTTCCGTCCAGCGAGGGGAGTCGACTACAGGAACTTGGCGAGTGTAAACGCCGTACCGACCGTTTCGGTAATGTGTGTGTCAGTTGGGGCGGACCTAACTAAACAGTCGCGTAGGGAAGGTATCCACCACAGCTCACAGGTATAACTCAGTAATGACTCGGAAAACAACGAAAAACTCCCCTCTCCAAAAATTACCGCACAGTTACATAGGAGAGAATCATTTGTCATATTCGCGTTAGCTTACTTTGCCTTCCTTAGTTGTTACAGTTCCAAAATCGCTCATCAAATCGACCAGCATAGCCTTCTCCCTAACTACTCAGCAGTTACTAGTCATAGTAAGCTCATTGCATATCTGACTAGGTAATTTGCGCGTCTGGCACGTACAACATAAGCTGAGAATGTGCGATCAAGGAGGTCACGTAAAATGCGTATTCTACAGCCAGACCATCAGTTCCTGGAGTAGTAGTTGCGGAACGCAGAGGAACGCTGGCCCGAAGTCTCATGGGAGTTTATGGAGTGTAAGAAGCAGTTCCAGGCACTAGAAATGAAGTGCAGACAAGAGTGTAGTCATTAGGAGGCAATTTATTTTGAGCGGGACTCGGATACTCTCTCTCCAGTCCTGAAGCTTGTCACTACTCAGAAGCTCCTCAGGGGAGCTATTTCGGCTAAAGAGCAGATGGTACGCGTGTTGAGCCGATATGTCATCATTGTTCGATTTTATAGAGGGCAGGACCAGAGAGTAGGTGAATCCCCAATGACCATTAAGAAGGAAGCCTTCGCACACATTCAGAGAATGGCTGGGATGCAGCAAGGGGTCGACACAGCGATCCGCGTCATGGAGAGTGAGGTGCTCTTCAAAGAAGCGACCATCCAAACGAATCGTGATACGGACCGTGAATAACAATTCCATTAGTTATTCAGAGAGCAGCACAGGCAGCTCCGAGAAGCTGAGGAGGAGAATGAGCGAAAACACTCCGAGATGCAGCAGCAAATCAAGAGCCGGCATTGGAAGTTCGAAGTTTGACGGAGGAACTCAAACGCACATGGGAGTCCCAGTCACACATCCATGGGAAGTAGTCACGACGGAAGACGACTACGGGAGCGTGTGGTGGAAGAAGTGAGGGACGACGGCCCGATGGATCAGGACCAGGTACCGGCGTTGGTATCTGGAGCGGAAGATGACGACCGGCAGGACCCAGAGGACCTAGACCTCCAATGGGTCGAAAGGTCCGAACCAGATCTTGCTGACCGAGGCGGAGGGCGTCGTGCGCGACGAGCAGCAAGAGAACGCCGAGAACAGTGGTCCGGAACCAGGAGTCCGCGTGCGGCAAGACGACGTCGAGGAGGCGGATCCGGGACGGATGTGCGCGTAGGACCAGGAAATGGACAGGTTGACAGACGAAAGGCTGAGTTGATTGAATGGATCCAGGCAGTCGAATCCAGGATCCAGAGGATGTTGAGGCAGTTCCGGAGGTTTACTTACAGGAAGTGGGAATGGATGTCGCCAGGGATGCCCACAGACCTCGTTTGCGCGTTTTGCGGCAAAGTGAGCATGCCTTACTCGGAGTCGTGCCCAAGAATTACCGAAGGAGTCGAGCGCTACAACATCATCAGGCAAGATGGAGCGTGTTTCCGATGTAAGTATTTCTGTCCAGGCGGACAGCGTTGCAGGTATCGGCAGAGGAGATGCTTCTATTGTGAGAGAATAAAGGGAAAAGAGTTCGAGGATGTGATTCCCGAAGACGAGGGTCATCATTCAGCCCTCTGTAACGTTCCCCACAAGAATGAACGAGCGCGTAGGAGAATCCAACAGCTGGAGGACGAAGCACGATGGCTGGCGGGCCAGTTGTAATTCGTCATGGAGCAGCGGAACCAGGATGGAGGACCACACCAGCGCGGGCCGGAGTGACGACAAGTCGTCCAAGAAGATTCGGCGCCCAAATTGACCGCGGGCAAACATTCTGGGCCCTCTACTCCTCGCGTGCTCTCTCTCCCCCGCCTGGCTTTTATTTATTTATTTATTTATTTATTTATTTATGCGCCCATGGAGGGCATGCTAAATTTAAGTGATCCATGGCTCAACAACAAGAGAAAGAACGCAAGTGACAGAACGAAGGGAAACGATTAAACTAGTTAGACAAACGAACCGACCAAACAAAATAAACAATTACAATCGTGGAATGTTAAGATAATGCTAGTCATTCGCTTAAAACAAGTTGGCAGATGAAGGAGATTACTCGCCAAATGGACCAAACCGGTTCAAGTGTCCTAATGCGATCACCTTTAGCTACGTTTTTTTTTTTCGTGGTTTCCCAGGAACGGGGTTAGAATATCCTCCATGATTTGACAAAACGTTTCTGTCGTGTAAGCTGAATACAGGCAAAAGATGATCGAGAAGAGAGGAAAAATGTCAGACCGGCAACAACCCGTGATGGCCGAAAATCAAACCGTGCATAGCAATAGGTGAAGCCCTCCCCTTGGTAGAGGCTCCTCGGGCGTGACCAGGCTTAAGCACAGGTGCAGGCAGGCGTATTCAGGACAACGTCTACTGCTCTTCCAAAGGCAAGATGGTCGGCAGAAAACTGAAAGGATAGAAGACGGTTGCCGTACCATTTAAAAGCTGTAGGAGAGCCGCCTATGCCGAAGAAGCATGAATCGCAATAGGTGAAGCCCTCCCCACCGGAAGTGGCTCCTAGGAACTTTACCTGGTTGTGACACAGGGTGAGACCGGTCAATTGCATGACCCTTGCAGGGACGCAGTCTAAAAAAAACTTTCTGAAGGAGACTGGGTTTACTTCACTCAGCATGCCAAGAAAATGGAAAATGGAGTATAAGCAAGCCACGCTCACGGAAAAGCCACGAGTTAGAGAATAAAGGATAATACGACTCGAATCAGTTGGGCGAGTTATCTGAACAAGGTTGCAAGAGTACTAGGAGACATCTGGGATCCCAAGAGAACTTAAAATATCAATCTTCTTTATACAGTACCCGACGCGTCTTTTGAATAGACGCCGAAAAAACCGCACTTTTGCGGTTTTTGCGTCTTTTTGCTATAACTCGCCCAAAATTCATCCTTTTGAAAAACAAAGAATATATTTGAGCTTAGGAGATCGAGTTCTATCGTTTGGTATATACATTTCATGCGAAAGATCAAAAATGGCCAAAATTGAAAACTTGCGCTCCATTGAGTAGGCCGGTCGCGGACGAGTTGTCGGCCGCAAGGCGCCATAATCCGTTGCATGCTCACAATTCCTCTAATTTGAGGTGTTTTGAGAAACGGATGGCACCGTTGGATTCGTCTCGTCGAGATCTACACAACCATGTATACAATATCGCAGACTACCGCATTTTCGCAGTGGGTGGTCAAAGATGACTAGAGCAGACTTTTTGCCACTGGGAAGCTTATATTCCAGGACTTGCATGTTATCGGAGCATCTCAAGCATGTCGTAAAGTGTTTTGTCATGCCGGGAATCCTCTAGGAGTGCGCCGTGCACAATGCATATAGGATCGAACCTATCAATCGAGGTGGGGGGGGGGGGGGAACAGTTTGTAGAGTGAGATTTAGGGAGATTTATGAGAAGTTCTCAGCCGCCCTATTCAGGAATTGCTGTACTCTGTTTTGACGAGACTTTGGAGTGCGCCGTGCACAACGTATATGGGATCGAACCCATCAATCGAGTGGGCGCGATCGCTCGCAAATTGCACCCACGGGCGTATTCTGAGCGCAATAACTCTGTCAGCTTCCAATCTTTCTGGCTGGAACGTGCCAATCCCGTAGGCAGTAATATGCTCTAGTAAAGTGCCAAAGCACATCAAATTATCTTACGAATTGGCAAGGTTACGGCGGTGCAAAAATGCAGGTCGGGCATGTGTGACACGATTTTTTCAGATTTCGGTCTACCGCTGCGGGTACATGAGGCGAGTTAACGGCATGCAAACTTGCGGGCGGGGCGAGCAAGGCAGCTGAGGCACTTTACGATGATCTGCTCCGAGCTCTCCAGCTGCCTAAACTGCCTTAGCCCTATCTGCCATTTTAGAGCGGCGAAGAGAAGCGGTATAGATCTTTTCGCCCTTACTCGCCCATGTTCGAGTTTTTGAGCCCCAGCCAGGGTACCATTTTGTTCAGCTCAAAAAGTCCTATCGAACAGTATCAATTTCGACCAATTTTGGAAACATCGATTTTTTGTCAGTTTCTCATCGAAGACGGCCTGGCCTCTAGGCCGCGCAAGACGGACGATGACGTCATCGAAAAACTATGTTTCCGAAATTGGTCGAGTTTGACACCGTTTCATAGAGCTTTTCGTGCTGAATTGAATGGTGTTACTATGAGTGGCGAGAACTGTTATTTGGGCGAGTAAGAGCACGGAGAACAGACCGTTGTTGTGCTAAATTGCGCGATAACTCTGTCAGCTTCCAATCTTTCTGGCTGGAACGTGTCAATCCCGTAGGCAGTAATATGCTCTAGTGAAGTGCCAAAGCACATCAAATTATCTTACGAATTGGCAAGGTTACGGCGGTGCAAAAATGCAGGTTGGGCATGTGTGACACGATTTTTTCAGATTTCGGTCGACCGCTGCGGGTACATGGGGCGAGTTAACGGCATGCAAACTCGCGGGCGAGCAAAGCACCAAAGGCGTTTTACGATGATGTGCTCGCAGCTTTCCAGATGCTTTAGCACAATCTGCCATTTTGGAGCCTCGGAGGCCGACGGCGAAGTTCTTTCCGCCCTTACTCGCCCACATTCGAGTTCTCGACGCTCTCAATGGTACCACTCTGTTCAGCTCGAGAAGCTTTATCGAATGGTGCTAATTTCGACCAATTCTGGGAATATCGATTTTTTGACAATTTCGCATCAAAGGCGAGGCGGCTCAAGGCCGCGGCAGAATGACAATAACGTCATCGAAAATCGATGTTTTTGAGCCGGGCCAAGTCTGATACCGTTCGATAGAGCTTTTGGTGGTGAATTGAATGGTGTTAGTGCGAGCAGCAAGAACTGTAATCTGGACGATTAAGAGCGCGGAGAACATCGCCGTTGTTGTGCTAAATTGGACGCACGGGCATATTCTGAGCGCAATAACTCTATCACGTTTAAATCTTTCCGGCCGCGACTTGTGGACTTTGTTAGCAGTAGAACGCTCAATCGGTGCGCTGAAACACAGCAACGTAGCTTATGACTGGACAAAGTTACAGCGGTGCGAAAATGAGGTTTAGCCTTGTGTGGCACAATTTTTTCCGATTTCAGTCGACCACTGTAGGAACACGCGATCAGCTAGCGGCCTACGAATGCGTAGGCTAGCAAATCAGCTAAGGTACTTTACGATGAAGTTCCCATAGATCTCCAGCTGCCTAGACTGCCTTAGTCCCAGCTGCCATTTTAGAGCTGCGGAGGGCAGCGGTGAAGATTCTTCCGCCTTTACTCGTCCACATTTGAGTTTTTGACGCAACAGATGGTGCCGTTTTGTTCAACTCGAAAAGCTCTATCGAACTGTATTAATCTCGGACAATTCCGGGAAAATTGATTTTCTGACAATTTCCCTCGGGGACGAGGGTCTTCGCCGAGCCAGCCAGGACGATGACGTCATCGAAAATCGATATTTTCGAAATTGACCAAATGTCCTCGTCCAAAATCATGTAGGGTTTATTTGGTGCGCTGATTATGATGAAATGTATATACCAAACGATAGAGCTCGATCTCCTGAGCTCAAATATACTCTTTGTTTTTCAAAAGGATGAATTTTGGGCGAGTTATAGCAAAAAGACGCAAAAACCGCAAAAGTGCGGTTTTTTCGGCGTCTATTCAAAAGACGCGTCCGGTACTGTAGCTTGTTTGAACTGAGAAGATTTTTCGCAAGACAGAACTGACACGGGCAGACTTTCAAGCCATCTCGTAATACGGACAAAAAACGAGTTTATACGTAGCCCTTTCTGAAATGGACCCAGCTTGTAGTTGTATACGTTGAAACGACTTCTCCTGCCATTCGATGGACGGAATGTCCAATATTTCGACGGACTCAGGCAAAGTTCCCCTCTGAAGATCTTGAAAGCAAGAAGCAGGTCTGAAACAGTTCTACGATAGAGAAGACTTTTCATGTTGAGATCTTTAAGATCTTACCGTATACTCAGGAATGCTCGATTCACAACCATCATTGGCAAACGCTCTGTAGTACAACAGCCTAGTGAAGGTCTTTTGGACACTTTCTCGCTTGAATATCATTAGCCAGATGGAGACTCCAAACAGGACTACAGTAATCAACTACTGGGAGAACGTAGGTTTTATACAGCTTCAACCAAATGTTTACATCAAAACAGTGGATGTTTCGGAATAATAGGTGAACTAGCCTAAGTCCCTTTTTAGCAACTTCCTGAACTTGATTTGACCAACAAAGGCCTTTTGAAATAAGCATGCCAAGGTCTACCACCTGATCGCAGGGGGAAAGAGAAGTGCCATCTGGAAATTTTATTTCTAACGGGGAAGAGTTAAGCGGGAAAATATGACTTTTCTTTGTATTTAAAGGCAATGACCATTCCTTGGACCAGGTGCTCATCTTCGACATTGCTTCATTCAATAAGCGCGTAGCTTCTTCTACTCACTGCTCTCGTATGAAATGTAGATCTTAACGTCATCGGCGAAAGCAGCAACCGAAATTCTGGGATCAGTCTTGAGATAGCTTGGCAAATCATATGTGTAGATAAGAAACAGGGTCGGTGACAAACTACCGCCTTGGGGAGCCCCGTTGGACAGTTTCTGGGCACTGACAAGTGATTTCCTACTCTAACGCTTAATTTCCATCCAGAGAGATAAGACTCAAACCATTGGACATCTGACCACGAACTCCCACACTGTCTAGCTTGGCAAGAAGGCGATCATGGTCTACATTGTCAAATGCCTTGCTAAAGTCAAAGTAGATGATATTCACTTTCTTGCCATTGTTAATAGACTGAATCCACGAATAAGTACAGTCTACTAGCTGAGTACACGTGGACGCTCTGGGGAGGAATCCGTGCTGTTCTACGGGTATGCAATTGATCTTGGTGATCCACTCTAGCAATATTTTCTTGACAATTTTCTCCAAAATTTTCAAAGGAGTAGGGAGTATACTAATAGGGCGGAATCCGGAGATATTCAAAGCACCGCTAGTTTTAGGGATGGGAGTGATGAATGCATACTTACATACTTCAGGGACTTCCGCAAACATTAGGGAAATGTTGAATATATGCATAAGAGGTATAGCAAGGTGCTTAGCAATCCTCTTGTAGAATAACTGGGGGATTCCATCCAAAGTTAATGACTGTGAAGGTCATCCTCCGTTTGAGAGAATAGGAGATGGCCAGGTTCACTTCTAGCTGTAAATATACTTGCAAAGTAGTCCGCAAATGCTTCAGCTTCATCAGTATCAGTGGAATATTTTTTACCCGAATCATCAGACAAAATTGGTTTGAGCTTGGACTGTTTCTTTATTTTATTCACGAAGGAAGCGAGACGTGCAAGTCGCCTAACTTTATTCGCCATGAAGCGCTTAATATGCCGCTCAAGTTTCGTGGTCAGCTGCCTATATTCGTAAGATTTAGTTGAGACGTTCTGGCGAAATAGTCTGTATCGCTGTTCGAACAAATTAGAAATGTGGGGGGGATAGCACGGCATACGGCTGTCATGTTTAAATGGAACAAATCTACCGATGATGCTTTGAAGTGTGGTGCAAAAACGACCATAAAGATCGTCGATATTGAGAAAATCACTAAAAATGGACCACCAATCAAGACGTGATAATTCGCGTTCAATTGATTTAGCATCCATCGCATTGTAATCGCGAAGCTGGTATTTCTGCGAAAAACTAGCTAAATGCCATAATTTGAAGAGCACAACGTTGTGGTCCGACGCCGCAAGGGGTAGTGGTGGTTCGGCATCTACTACGGATTCAGGAGGTGCTAAAATTACATCTAGAATACTATCTCCACGAGTTGGAAATGTAACAAATTGCTTCAGTGAAAGCGCATCGAAAACAAAAATTTTACTCTTATTCTCATAAAAAAATTGTCCAATTGGTAATTATTTTGTTTAATGCAGGGGTTGCTCCTTTACATTTTTGGATTTTTAATATTATGAATAGTGTTTTTGGTTTTATTAAAAACATTTGACCTGGAGGTAACGTGGCGGCGCCCACGGACCAATCAATAGAGAGATTCAAATCGCCTAAAATAGTTGTTATGGATGGCTCAGCAGAAGCTAGATCACTAAGGACGGATAGGAGCTCATCATACTGCTTGGCTGTAGGTCGATGAGGTCGGTATACAAGGATGAAGCGATGCTTCCCCCAGTAGGCTTGTAGACATCAAAGCAAATCACATCGGATGTTAAATTTCCACAATTGAAGCTGATAGAGTGATGACTCAACGGGGTTTGTCATTGCGCGTCTCGATGTGGATTGTGGCGGTCCGGGGAGCTTCGGGTCGGTTTCTGGAGGGGATTTCATATGCTGCGCGTGTCTGCCTCCTGGCTTCGGCCTCAGGAGGATTCTTTCTCTTCGTTTCCTTCTTGCGCGTGCCCATTGTGGTGTGTGAGGTGTGCATATGTTCTGGTTTTTCATGTTTCTCGTATAGCTTTTGTGTGTTCATCATGCTGCAGTGTTGTAATCGTTATCGTGTTGTTATCATGCTTCATTGTTCCTCAAATACTCTGTTGTTATGTTACTCTTTGTTTCTATATCCTGTGTTTACTCTAGGTTTGTTCCGTTCTGCCTCTCCATGTCTTCAAATAAGTTATTTTTGCCATGTCGTTAGTATATGTGCCTTTTACTCTTCACTTAGCCTGCTTTAGGGACTCATACAGTTTCGGTGCTTTGCCTTGTTGTGTTTCGCGTAGTATTCTCACATTTATTCTCGGTCCATACCATTCCACTGCTTTACCATCGATGCTTATATGTGTTGTTCGTTAGACGCATATGTATTATTTGCGTATTATTAAAGATAAAGGTTTAATTACCCAAGTTTGAGGTGATCTTCAAAGCGGCATTAGAGCACATTCCTTCACGCCTAGGGCGGGATCCGCATATCTAGCGTTAAGAAGCACTATAAATCCAACTAAAACCGTTTTCAGGCTTCGGATACCAGATTTTAAGTGGGCTTCCTCTTGTTTTAGTAGCGTTTTACTATTACTTTTTAGTGTTTTACTATTTCTACCTAACGGGTTTATTTTAGGTCCTGGAACTATATGTTCAATAATAGCAGCACAGTGTATATAAAATTGGTTTCGGGACATCCTATTTGAATTATGCGGCTTTTGAATGCTTCAGAAGACTTGGTAAGTACAATTTTCTCTTACAGGATCATATTTGACTGTATAAATCCTGTCTACTTATTTCAGGAAAGGCGTACGTGCAGAAAGGAACAAAGTTGACAAATCATAACATTCTTCAATGGAGTGCACGCGACCGCCTCGCTCCTCTCACATTTATTATGTAATCGGAATTAGACATAGAATCTTTGTGAACCAGCATTACATTCGTCATTGTCGAATGTGCTTTTTAAAAAGATTTTCGATGTTTCCATACATGAAAATATAGATATATAGATATATTCGGTATTCATGTGTAATAGTCTCACTTTGGCAAAAAGGTCACGAGAAGGCTAAAGAAGCGCTCCGATTCGAAATTCAGAATCTCGATCGATGCGCCGCTCTCACGCGTTCTTCGCTACATCAACCTTTGCAACGTTCGCGAAACTAGTATCTGTACCAATCTGTCTGTCTATAGTGTTTGTTGTTACGACTGAAGCACGTGAAGACAAGTTGTAGGCTTATTTCCAAATATATTCCTTTACAAACGAAGAACTGAACGAAGCTCTTCAGAACGTTAGGAGAAAATACGAATGCTGTGGAGGTATGCAAAAATAATAACCGCGGAGATATGCAAAAATACTCAACTACAGAATAAGATAGACGAAAAGTGGACTTCTTCAACAGAGAAATACAAACAGAGACATACATTTTCGGTACGTACATAGAATTAGCTATCCTCCGGGCGCATTAGAAATCGTGAGGAAGGTGTTGGAGTGAAGGCGTCCTGGGAAACGACTACATCTTGTCGGGCTAGTTTTTGTCAGCACCCACATCGCTCCTGAAATGAAAGTTGTATGACTTCCATATCAATAGGTGCTCCAATAAAGGCAGGAGAACTTACAAGGTCCTCTGAAATGCGTTCAGCAACTGCTTTCTCCAAGTAATGCGTTTCGTAATAAAGCTTTCGTACGCTTGTGGTACGCTTGTTATCAGTTTTTCCCAGGCCCAGAAAGAACCTGGAAAATAATATGAGCATGGACCATAGGACTGAAAAAGAGTAAAACTAGAATTATCTCGAAGTAGTATAATATAAAGGAATGAAACTGGAAGAAAAACAAAAAAGGAGTAGAGCCCAACTGAGCATAGACAGCGCAAGTGGGCATAGAAGCATTCCTAATATTTCTCTGAAAAGTAGAAGTCATCCATCCACTCCGCATGAACGGAGTCTGATGATAAGCGATAGGCATGGTACTACTCCCATAGGCAGCAACCACCACCGTTTTCTTCTACGGTCTGATTTCTGCACTGATTTTAAAGGTTATAAGGCGCCAGTCTGATACGTTACATATGGACCTATAGGTTGATGGTGTCCACCCTAATCTATTGCTGGATCAGGAAGGATGGCGTCATGACACTAGGATAGCGGACCCACTACAAGCCGGGAGAAACAATGAAGAAGAAGATTAAGACGCTTAAGTGACCGATGTAGACGACTTCTTGTAGAGACTAGCGCTTGGAAAACTAAGCGGAGAGAATCTCCTTAGTATTCGAGATTATTCTTAACAACGGGAAAAAAGTGTCATTAGCTTCTTAGATAGATCTTGCTTCATGAAAAATAACTATAGAAAGAATAAGATAAGATCACTTTATATTTAACCAAGTTTGCAAACTGATTCTTCAAGAAATGAAAGGGAACGGGAATGAAACAAATGCTCGAATCTACCAACGACCGTCGGTTCCAACCACTTAATAATTTTGTTATCTTCAACAGATGGCAGAAAACTTTGAAACTGTTGCAGGTGCGGGAATCAAAAATGCAACAAAACCCGTAACAGACGGTTTCTTAAACTGAGCAGAAAGGCCTATGCAAAACTCACCGTCAACAATTCCTGTCACAGTGGAAAGTGCTTCTGCATTGCCACGAAGTTCACGAGCCCTTCCTGGAAGAAATATCGAGCAGCTAGATAGAAACAGCTTTACAACGCTACAAATCTAGAGATGGACGTGACAGTCTCACCTAAATCTGCGGACACAGATCTGGAAGTCATGTTAGCAGGACCACCAATGAAGAAACCTGTGAGTGTCAGCAGCATGCTATTATTCAAGCGCGACGGTGGAGACGCTAAAAGTGAACTATGCAAACACCATCTAAATTGTTCCTGATGTGGATAGACGGCATTCCAAAAAACGACCTGAATAGGGCCACAGAGAGAACGTTGAGCAGAACAGCATCACAAAGATTATAGGAGTACGCGAAGAGAAGTGATCCTAAAGCAACGGAATTGAGCGTAAAGCGAATTGTTTGGCTCAGTTGAAGAGGGCGCACTCACTGAGGCAGCTCCACCTAGGATCGCCGCCACATATCGCCGACATCATACCACGCCGAGAGGGCATCGGCTTCCGCTTCACTCCAGCAAAAGTTGTTGTGGAGGTAGTACGGCGGAAGGAGAATCCATAGTTGACGAGTTTCAGGCAGGCGTAGACCAATGATTACTAAAACCGTAGTTTATCTCTACTGTCAGTACTACACCTTTCCTGAGTTGATTGTGAGACGGCGATTATTGGCTAGGAGTCTCATGATAATGGTATCAAGACACACGTGAGGCAATTAGTATCATGTCGCGTGCAGTGAGACCTGCCTGACCCCTACTGGTTAACTTCGACACGAAACAAACCTGAACCCGATTAAAGATGAGCGCGACATTGCCGCCAATTTCCGAGCACGCTCCGGTAGTGCTATAAAATAGATTGTGCCTAGGTAGGATTCCAAAAGCTCTACTGCTCTCTGCCTCCCAATCCTAAAGTCGCCGAAATCATCAGACGTGGTTTGAAGTGAAGTCAAGTGTGTATACAGATCCCTCCCACGTTCATGTATACCCATTTCTTTCTTCCTTCATTGAGATCCTTATTTAATTTCTGTAACTCTACCCAAGTATTCGTCCACCACGTTTCCTACAATCTACCTTAGTGTTAGTAATTTAGCTTGCCTCTTAGTCCAACCTTCTATACGTTGTCACCTCCTTCAAACAATTAGGTCGCTCAATCAGTAGTTGTCACTTCCCCTTCCTCAATACGGCAGCCCTTCCACCCGCCGGCTGGTCCTCGGTCAGTCTGCGTTTATTCAACTGACTGTATTGCGAAATCACAACGCCTCGGCTCTACACTAGTCTTCTTCACTATGTCACAACACCCACCCCTACTCACCGTACATTTACAACCCATCTTTCTCTCGTTAGCTTCAACGTATTTCATTTTCCAGATAAGTTACTCACACCAGAACTTAGGATTGAATGGAACAGTACCCCAGCCGAGGCAACAACAACGACCGCCAACGAGCACGCCGCGGTAGTAGACGAGGACGAGGGAAGCGGAACCCACGAGAACGACAAGATATCGGTACGTCTAGTTTTTTGAATGTGGTAGGTGAGGATTCTTCGGTATTCCCGTCGTCGAGTTCTGTTTCGCTTCCTCCATCGTCTGTAACCTCCACTCTAACAATCCACACTGCGTGTCTCTATTCTATTCCTTCTTCAGGCAATACGAGAACCTCACTCTGTAGATCACGTCCCATTATAACTTGCCACTCTTGGCAAGACAATGCGCTCATTGTGATGACGAGTCTCCTTCGCTAAATAGTACGGGAGCAGGAGGAACTCCCTCCATTGTGAATGGTCGGCATCACAGTTGAGCACCGCTCAACCACCACAGACTCCACCGTAGACTCGCGCACAGTCCAGGACCTGGCCTCAAGTCAGTTCCGCATTGCGTTCGACTACGTCACGACCAACAATATGTTACTCAGGCAGATTAATATCATGCAGGCGCTACCTAGAGAACTCACTCCGTTAGGAGCGGAAGAGGAATATGAAGCAGCAGTACATGCTGTATACCTCCTCCACTCCCTTTAATCTCTCTCAGTCGTCAATCCAATCCAGCCACAATCTAGCCGTGCTCCTTGGCCGCAGTGGCCCACTACAATACGGCTACGCTAGGCTCGCGGGTTGGATTGACGAACTAGCCGAAAGCCTTACGACCATCTCAGCTCATAGAGGCCAACTCACTACGCTCGCCCCACTCATCGTCAGACCTATCGCCCCCAGGAGCGGCGGAGCGGACTTCTGCCGCATCTTACACACACTCTGGGTTTCAGATGAGCTTCTCAGAGAGTCATTACGATTCGCCTCAGCAGTCATAGAGCACGCGACTCGATTAAAGCACGTCCTAGAAGCACACCAAATGCTTCTCGTCTTCCACCACAGATCACATCAGCGGTGAAGCAGACATTCAATACGTCTACGAGTCGCAGTCCAATGTGCCGGAACCGCTCGACCCCTATACGTACATCGAGTCATTACGATGGTGGCGCGACAACTATACAAACGCCCTCATGATCACCGCCACTGAAGGGCACCTCCGCACCCACGAAGTGGACCAGATCCTACAGGTGCAGCGACTCCACCAGGATGCCACAGCATCGGATCGTCCACAGGACACGTTTCCATCCCAACGTTAGCTGCTTCAAGTTCGTTCGCCTCCATCTGTTCCGGCGCCTTTGTCTCCATCTTCTGCTGGCCGGGAGGCCTCTTCTGAGGAGTAGAACGAGGGCGGCAACGACGCAGTCACATAAGAAGTGGTCGCAGACGTTAAATTCAGGCAGTACGTTCCATGATACAAGAGGACTAGCGGCCTCCAGACGGAGCCACGGAATGAATGGCACGCGAGCAAAGGACGTGGCCCCACAGGTGAGTAGGTTCAGATAGTCCATCTTCGATGTGTTTCAGATTGCGCCACGCGTTCGTCAACACCATCGAGCTCGTCTAGCGATCAACATCGACTCAGATCCGAAGCAGCTAGCCGCATTTAAGAATATTTACTATTTATAACCTTGCTCACTACGGGTTATCTTTATTATTGCAGTTTAAGCAGCACCCAGTACTAGCACCGAATGCAGGTACAGCACTTCGACCACAGCGCGGAAGCCCCACGACGACCCGATGGAACATACGGCTCTAGTCTTTTCGTCTTTGAAGATCATTACGTTTTTCACTTGTTTGTCCCAATCGTATGGTGAAGATAGCGCTCCGATGTGTGGTAACGATGCCACGAGGATTGCACTCCGAGGGTGCTCTGCATGGTGATGCAGAGTCAAAGCGAACTGTGCTAGTCCGCCTTCCAGGCCGAACGCACTCACCCTCCCCGAGCCCAGCGTTATCCAGGTATTAGACCCCCATTGTCCCGCATTTGTAACGCGCATGTTGCTCGTAGTTAATGTCTAGTCATTACGTATTAATCTGTAAATATGTTGCATTTTTTGTCGCCTTCGCCTCTGGCTCCAGTCGGAGCAATTTGTAAGACTTCCAGTCACTCCTATGTATTAATTCTCTAGTAGCCAACTTCCATTCTGTTTCATCAATACGTTCGTCTCTCGTAAAATTGCATGTTGTTAGTGAGTCAGGAGGCAGCTCCAGTGGGAGCAATCGTATAGTGTAGTTTAGTCATTTGTTAAATTTAATCAAGATCTCTCTTAATATCTAGTCATTACTCTCAGTTGTTCAGTGCGTGTAGTTATTCACATCTAGTTATAGTAGGTTAGCAGCCTCCGTCCGTTTGAGTCTTACCGAGAGGCTTTCTAGGTAGAGGTAGAATTTTGACTGTTTTTGCCATATTATTTCCGATGTCAAAGAGGTCCTCCAGGTGGTCATCCAATTCCTCTACTGCTGGGGTCGTGGCGTTGGGTAGTAGCTGTTCAACAGTTCGTCGCGTGTTCTCTCAAGGTGCTACTACCACCACTAAAAGGCAATAGGCCCAGCAGCAGGAGGCAGCCAACGGCGCTACTCCCCATGGGGATTACGTCCAGCCAGGCACTCTTCGTGGGCCGGGAGTGTCGCGAGCGCGATCGCTCCTCGGTCCGGATCTGGCCCGGGCGCGCTGTTTCTCACGTCGGCTTGCCGATGAGGCACCATTGATCGGCCTGGGAGCATGGGAAAGCAGGTGACTCAGCACCATCGATCGGCGCACGCCGCCTTCCTCTCGACTGGCGCGCGCCGCAGTCGACGTCCTGTGCTCCCGCGACGAGGTCTGTCGACCTCATCCGTCCTCCCCACTCCGGAGGGCCGCCGTGAGGCCTCGATCCTGCCCCCCAGTACGTACACAATACGGAAGCGGCACCTGGAGAGAGGCTGCGAGGTCTGGTGAGTACTGCGCTCACCCTCGCGGCCTCGAAAACTAAAACGGCCTACCGACCCCGGAGGACCCTTTACCGTTCGCCTCTGCTCACTATCACTGCTCTGTATTCTATTCACGTATTCAAGATAAACAGATACTACTACCTGGTGTGCTGTGAAGAAGGGTGAGTACCTGTCAATACGTCTTGTCATTGTCATTCTTCTTGATCAGTCTTCTTGGTATGTTGTCGTCGTCATCGGGTTGCACGTGTGTCCTCCATGGGTCCCGGGTTCCGTCCCATTCGGCGTAAGGCGGAGATGGCTGGAGGGATTAGCCGAAAGAACGGAGAGGGACGAGAATCCCGCTGGAGCGCTTCAATACGTCGGGCCAGGGCTAGGAAACCCAAGGCCTCATCCCCCACGGGTAGGTCCCTCTTGGCGACCCTCGGGTGTTCCGTGGGGTGAAAGGGGGTTTCGTGTGCAGGGCTTGCCTCTGCCTGCGGGGCCGCCGATCGCAACAGACATTGGACTCCTTGAGTTGGATTTAGGCAAACTCGACGTTTTTGAGATGAAATTTAGCATTTTCGAAATATGGTCGTCTCCCAGGTTGAATTAGAGTCTTTCTGAAAAGGTTGGAATAAATTTTTGCACTCTGAAAATTTACTTATTTGTTACAATACACATATTTGTGCGCTATAAATGTTATATTAGATACATAGGCAGTATAGTCGTTATAATCGCGAGAACAGACGAGCAATATGGATATAGATAGTGTCGTCGTTATAGTCCGCGAGAATAATTGGACACTGTCGACAAAAATGTCGGAGCCCATGTGTGTAATAGAGCAATGTCAGGAACGTCTGAAGAATTATTATTATCATTATTATTTGTTATTATTTATCCTTATAATAGGATGCTAGCATGATTGATTTAGCATGACATTCTTTGAAATTTTTATTTCACCTGCCCAATAGGTAAACATATGTTTGAAAATTTAGAGAACTTTTATCCTTTCCAGGAAAAAAACATTATGAATAAAGCTTGTGTTAAAGCGCAGGAAAGCGAAACAATTTTATAGTGCTAAAACAAGAAAATGTGCAACGCACTCGTCTGGGATGTTCGGATTTTCATTTGACTGATGCCAGAAGTTCTGTTTGCGTGGAACTACATACCTGTAAACTGTACAACAAAGGGTATTGTAGAAGAAACAGTTATCATTTTGCTGTTTCAAGCAACCTGCATTTACACTGCATCACCTGTATCACCTGTCATCCCGTTGATCATATACTATCTCGTGCGGGCGCCAACAGCGTCTCCATTCGTCCGTGTCGCGCGCCAGAGTGCTCCAATGTATCCTCCTCGCTCGAGGGACACGAAGACCGTCATAGCGGTCGTTCAGGACTTTCACGATCTTGACATCCCGTAGACATCCCGTGTTCTCTTGACATCCCGTAGAATGCAGTCGGTAACGGCTCCCATCCAGCGGGTGTCTGCGAGGCGCATTACGTGGCTGACCCACCTAGTTTTCGACGACTTGGCCCGCGCGACATCGTCTCTGATCTTCGAACGTCAGCGAAGCTCGGAACTCCGAAGGCCTTCTCTCATTCGCGTGAGTCGTGTCACTCCGAGCATCGTCCTCTCGATTTCACGCTGCGCGACGCTGACCGCGTGTTCATCCTGCTTTCGTATAGCCCACGTTTCTGAGGCGTATGTTAGGGCAGGAAGAACAGTGGAGTCGAACAGGTGGAAACGGAGTCGGACGTTCTTTGTCTTCTTCACGAGTTCTTTGATGCTCTTGAGAGCTCCCCAAGCCGCTCGTATCTCCCTGTCCAGCTTTGGCGCTAGTTCTTTAGCCATGTTGACTTCGCGGCCTAGACACTCGTAGCTGGAGCATTCGGAGATGTTTGTTCCGTTGAGCGATAATGAGGCATGTCCGTTCCTCACGAACATCGCCTTCATAAGATTCAGCTGCAGTCCAACGTTCCCATATACACAATCGTCGGTCAGCGTTCGCTCCACCTGGCTGATGCTCAGTGTTATGAACACGATGTCGTCAGCGAAGCGAAGATGGTGTAGTTGCCGGCCGTCGACCTTCACTCCCATGTCTTCTAGCTCGCGCGGTGACGCTGAAGAGTTTCGGGGATATGGTATCCCCTTGCCGAACCTCTCTCTTCACAACGATGACGACGTCGTTGAGAATGGTGAGGTCTTCGTCGTGAATACACTGTAAAGCTCTCGACGGACTCTGATATACTGAGAGGAGCGACCTGAGTGAGCAGGGCTTCGATGGCCGCTTCAGTTTCGACGGAATCGAATGCCTTCTTCAGGTCGATGAACGTGAGGCACAGCGGCAGCTTGTACTCTCGCGACACTTCGATGAGCTCCATAACGGTGCGTATGTGGTCGATCGTGCTGAATCCTCTCCGAAATCCTGCTTGCTCGCATGGCTGTCCTTCATCCAGCGTTCTGCTAGTCCTATTCAGGATGACTCGAATGAACAGCTTGTAGACTACGGACAGCAGGCAGATCGGGCGATAGTTGCCAATGTCGTGCAAGTCTCCCTTCTTGTACAACAAGACGGTCTTGCTGGTCTTCCACTGAGATGGAACTTTGCACTCCGACAGGTAGCGTGTGAGGAGCCACGCCAAAGTGTTGATGAGCGTGGGCGAGAGATTCTTTAGGTGTTCGTGTCTGATCCTGTCGGGACCGGGTGCTGTACGCTTCTTCACCGACGAGATTGCGTGTCGGATCTCGGATGGGAGAACAGAGGGAACGACGTATCCATCCTGCGAAAAATGGCATGGGGACAGGTGGCTATCGAAGAGATCGGGGTAGAAGTCGTGGATGACCTTCTCCATGGTCCTTCTGGAAGAGGTGACGGTTCCGTCAGGACGTCGGAGAGCGGTCATCTTGTTCTCGAAGTTGGCGAAGTTCCGGCGGGCATTGCGGATGCTCAAACCTGTCTCTGCAGCTTCTGCCAACACTTCCGCCCTTCTCTCCTTAAGATCCTTTTTATCGTCGCTCTGTTTTGCTTCGCAAGCTTGGACGTCAGTTAGTAGTTGCCTGACGCTCGCGCTGCTCCACGCTGCCGTATCAGCTCGAGATTTTTCGAGTTTCACGGAAATGGTTCACGAAGCGGTCGTATTCCTCGTCGATGTTGTCCATGACGGCATCTTCCCAAAGGCCGGCTAGAGAGGTGTAGATGTCCCAGTTGATGGTTGTTCTGGGACACCTCTTCTTGAACTTTGCGGCCTTCTCTCCTTGACGCGAAAAGCGGAACCCCGCGCGAAGGAGGCGGTGGTCCGATCCAGTGTAGAACTTGGGGACAACGGAAACGTTTACATTTACAGTACCAACCATATTAAAATTGCGACGAGCGTGTACATGGCGTAATTGCTTTGTTTGACACCTAAAAGTTGTTGCCTTTTTGTACTCTAGAATAAGCTTTGTACGACAATTTTGCTTGAAAACTAAAAATATCAAATTTTTTACAGTTTATTCTCTTGTCGATGAGTAAGGTAAAAAATTCAAAAATGTCATGCCAAATTTTCCTTGAACAAGAAATAGTTCTAACTTTCTTCAGAAGTTTCTAGTTTAATTTGAAGAACGTTCGATTTGATTTGTAAAATGTTCAGTTTCATTTTAAGAACTTACTCAGAGTTTCCAATTTCCAATTGAAAAGAGTCCAATTCAACGTGAAAATAATATATATATATCTTCTTCTTCTTCTTCTTCTTCTTCTTCTTCAGCGTTTGTCCCGCTTCGTCGCGGGGTCCGCTCTTCTGGTGTCATGACGCCACCTTTCCCGGTCATGCGCTTGATCAGGGTGGACGCCAGTTACTTTCATGTCCATGTGCAACGTATCCGACCAACGCTGCTTCGGGCGTCCTCTAGGCCGCTTTCCTGACACTTCCAACTCAAGGCCTATCTTGCGGACGCTGTCTTCCTTTCCACGCAGAACGTGGCCGTACCATCGTAAGTGAGCTTCGCGCATCTTATAAGCTATCGGCACGACACCGAACTTCTGCCGAATAGCATCATTTCTGATGCGGTCCATGCGGGTGACTCCAGCCGTCCAGCGCAGCATCTTCGTCTCCATGACGCTGAGGCGCGTTTCAACTTCCTTAGTCGCAGGCCAACACTCAGCGCCGTATATTGCTACCGGCCGCACGACTGTTCTGTAGATCTTTGACTTCAGGTGCTCTGGGATCTTCCTATCGCAGAGTACACCAGTCAGCGAACGCCACTTGGACCAAGCTGCACTCACGCGTGAGTTCACTTCAACCATCAGACCGCCGTCAGACGCTATTGCTGATCCCAGGTATTTGAACACCGAAGTGCGTGCAAGTTCAGTACCGTTAATCTTAATGGAGCCGGACTCGTTTACGTCAGTCGTTAGGTACTCGGTCTTCTTGACGTTCAATTTGAGTCCGAACATCGCCAGGCGGTCGCACCAAGCTTGCACCTGCCGCTCGAGATCATCTTTATCTTCGCAAGCGAGCATCACGTCATCAGCATAGAGCAATGTCTATGGGACAGGCTTCTGATGATCTCGCGTAATGGCATCCATGACGACAACAAAGAGGAGTGGAGAAAGCGCAGAACCTTGGTGCACCCCAATAGAGATGGGAAACTCCATTGAGGTTCCAGCTGCAGCTTGCACTCTACTCTTTGGGCAAGAGTAGAGCATCCGCACCCACTCTATGAGTTCCTCAGGTACGTTGTGTTGTCGCAAGGAGTACCATATAACCTCACGCGGTACGCGGTCGAAGGCTTTCTCCAGGTCGAGAAAGGCTATATGCACCGGCTTCTATTTCTCGCGATGCTCCTCCACCAGGAGGCGGGCGACGTGTATAGCATCAATGGTCCCACAATCAGACACAAAGCCGCACTGGTTGTCGGAGAGCCTGACGATTTCACGAATTCGTCTATCGAGGATTCGCTCGGAGATCTTCATGCTGTGCGAAAGCAAGCGAATCGGACGATAATTGGAGCAGTCTGCAGGACTGCCTTTCTTCTTCCAAATCGGAATCGTCGTACTGTTGTGCCAACACTCCGGTACTTTCTTCTCCTTTACTACCTGGTTGAAGAATTCAGCCAACAACTCAGCAGGATACCAGAGCTTCGACTTCCAAACATCGGCTGCCAGATCATCCGGTCCTGCCGCCTTGCATGGCTTCATCTTCTTCAGAGCCGCTTCTGTTTCCTCCACGGTGATCTTGTGAACGGGACCGTGAACAGAATCCACAGAAGGATGAATGATGAGAGCCGGGTGAGGAAATTCCGTAGTGGAAATTTCCTCAAAGTAATCACGTCATCGCTTCAGCGCGTTTTTGCGGTCTGTCAGAAGATGGCCGCTCTCATCATTGATGCCAAAGAACTTTTCAATATCCTCGGTTTGGCGATGGCGGGTCTTAGCAAGTCGGTACAAATATCGCTCACCATCGCGCGACTCAAGCTTTTCGTTGACATCACTATAATGAGTGGCTTTCGTAACAGCCACGGCTTTCTTTGCAGCCTTCTTCGCCTTCTGATACTTCTGCCAGTTTTCGGCTGTTTTATCGCTGAGAAACAAACGATAAAGCGATTTCTTCTCTCTAACCTTCGCTTTCACATCGATCGTCCACAGCCATGTCTGCTTGTCGACCTTGCGTCGCCCAGGCTTCGTTATGCCGAGTTCCAACCTTGCAGCTTGGCGTATCGCGTCGGTTGCTTCCTTCCAAGTTTCGTCGACAGTCGTGACTGTCGGCAACCGTACGCGAGAAATCACAGCTGCTTCCTTCTCTTTCATTCGCCACCACTTGATTCTAGCTGCACCGCATCGCTCGATCTGCTTCAGCCTCGGAGGGGCGATCTTTAGGGTACAGATCAGCGGTCGATGCTGTGGGGCGACCGTCTTATACGGCACGATCTTCGCGTCTGTGACAATGCTTCGGTCGCGATCCTTGACAAGGACAAAGTCTATTTGAGACTTGGAGCTCCCACTATAGTATGAGATGAGGTGGGAGTCGCGTTTTCGGAAAACGGTGTTCACAATGGTGAGATTATGCGATTCCGCATACTCAAGAATGCGCTCACCATCGGCGTTACGAGACCCGTATCCGAAACCACCATGACAGCTGTACCCGTCCTTCGCAGCACCATTCCGACACCACTGGTGGTCCTGGGACTTCCACATAGAACGGCCTTGAAGCCACGTCCTATGTCCCTTGACTTGCTGCAGGACCACCTCGCCTCCTGCACCGCACAGAAATCAACTCTTCTACGCTCCAGTACTTCAACCAACTTGCACGAGCGGCCCGTCAACGTACCCACATTCAGCGTTGCTACGCGGGTCCTGCCTACGTTACGGGACTTTCGGACTAGCTCAGTTGTCCCCCGATGCTGCCCTCGCATCAGGGACCCTCGCATACTTTCCACGCTCGCCGGGCTCTGCGAGTGCGCGTCGGCTCCCGCGGACGCCGTAGCACAATCTCGAAAAACATGAGTTATCATACACCATGTGATGTGACATGGGTCTTCGTAGGCCGGCCTGTCACAAGGGCCTGTCGCCTGCATTCGAGTGTCCGTGATCGGCTTAGCTCGCAGAGCGAACAGTTTCCAGTGGCACCACGTGGAGGAACGGACATCGCCACCATATATATATATATATATATATATATATATATATATATATATATATATATATATATATATATATATAGCGATTACTGAACTAGAGGGATTCAAACAAACAACAAATTGCTCTTTGCAAAAGAAACATGCATAAGATGAGCCAAAGCCTCCATATTTTTCTTCTGTTTTGAACTCTATGCGCAGTCTGATTGTTAAATTGGAGTGTCTGTTATGCTATTAGGTAATACCAATTTAAATAAAGTGGTAAACTCGAAGGTATGTTAAACATTATTAAATCAAACTCGAAGATAAGTTTCATTCCCTTCAGAATAATCTTCACTTATAACCCTCCCATTTCAAGAACTATATTCAATTATAATTACACTCTGAAAAACATTGATGATCGTAAAATTACTACGGTTATGGAAAGTAAATGCATTTGCAGTGATCCTACTTTAAAAACTTTTGTGGATTCACACTCACGACATATTGCTACAGGGAATGCAAATGTCATAACTAAGATTCACAGCATAAGAAAATTGTTAAACAAAGGTTGCAAATTCAGACCTAACCCTCAAATTAACAAAGGAGCTGTCAGACATTGGATACAAAGTAATGTCGAAAGTTATACAACGGTAATAAAAAATAAATATAAACTGAAAAACAATGCTAGTAATTTGATTCGTTGTTCCATATTGGGAAGAAACTTTAAACACATTATCAAGCCTTTACTTTACAAATGCATTTACCAAACAAACGATAGCGTAGACAATAAAACTTTTCGGATAGTTAGAAACCTTCAAAACACCTAGTTTTTTTGCCCCTTAAACAAGGCTTCTAATAATTACAGTGTTGTATGCAAAAAGTTTTATCTTCAATACATTATGAAAGAAATGGACTTTAGTATGGTTAATAAAACCATTATGTCTTATTCTCCAAATAACAAATACACCTTAGTAGACTCTAACACTTCTTCTTCTTCTTCTTCTTTTTCTTCATCTTCTTCAGCGTTTGTCCTGCTTAGTTGCGGGGTCCGCTTTCCTGGAATGTTGGCGCCACTTTTCCCGATCAAATGCCTGATCAGGGTGCAACCTAGCCACCTTCAAGTCCTGATGCAGCGTATCAAGCCACCGCTGTTTTGGTCGCCGTCGTGGCCGCCTACCAGGCGCATCAAGGTTGAGACCATTCTTTCGGACAGTGTCATTATTTGCGCGAATGACGTGGCCGTACCACCCCAGACGAGCTTCGCGCATCTTCTCAAATATCGGGGTGACACCGAACCTCTGCCGTATGGAGTCGTTGCGTACTCGATCCAGACGCGTAACTCCGGCCGTCCACCGCAGCATCTTCGTTTCCATTACGCTGAGGCGCCTTTCAATTTCTTTGGTAACGGGCCAGCACTCAGCTCCATAAATAGCTACAGGTCGGACGACTGCTCTGTAGATCTTCGACTTGAGGCGCTCTGGTATCTTCTTGTCGCAGAGCACTCCCGTCAGAGAGCGCCACTCGGACCACGCAGCACTCACGCGTGAGTTGGCTTCAACGAGTAAACCGCCATCGGGCGCGATTGCTGATCCTAAGTACTTGAATACCGAAGTACGTGGCAGCTCAATGCCATTTACCTTAATGGAGCTGGACTCGTCTTCATCAGTCGTCATATACTCGGTCTTCTTGACATTAAGTTTGAGTCCAAATCTCTCCAAGCTATCGCACCAAGCTTGTACCTGCCGCTGGAGTTCAATCTTATCTTCGCTAGCGAGCATTACATCATCAGCATAAAGCAGCGTCCAAGGGACTGGCTGCTGAAGATCACGCGATATGGCATCCATAACGACGACGAAGAGTAGAGGGGAGAGCGCAGACCCTTGATGTACTTCGACAGAAATGGGAACCTCCATCGACGTACCTGCTGCAGCTTGCCCTCGACTCTTTGGACAAGAGTACAGTATTCGTACCCACTCTACGAGTTCTTCGGGGGCTCCATGTTCTCGTAAGGCATACCATATCACTTCACGCGATACACGATCAAAGGCCTTCTAAATCCAGGAAGGCAAGATGCACCGGCTTCTGTTTCTCCCGGTGTTTTTCTATCGGAAGACGAACGGCGTGTATGGCATCGACTGTGCCACAACCAGCTACAAAGCCGCATTGATTGGTAGAGAGCTGGACGATATCACGAATGCGCCCGTCGACAATCCGCTCGAAGATCTTCATGCTGTGCGAAAGCAAGCGAATCGGACGGTAATTGGAGCAGTCTGCAGGACTGCCCTTCTTCTTCCAAATCGGAATCGTCGTGCTTCTCTGCAAAATATCGGGCACTTTCTTCTTCGCAATAACCTGGTTGAAGAACGTCGCCAGCCACTTCGGTGGGTACCAGGATTTCGACTTCCATAAGTCGGCCGCCAAATCATCGGGGCCCGTTGCCTTGCCCGGCTTCATCTTCTTCAGAGCCGCTTCTACCTCCACTACGGTGATTTTCTGAACGGGACCGTGTACAGGAGAGGAAGATGGAATGCTCGGATGAGCGAACTCTATTGTCGAGACTTCCTCGAAATAGGTGCACCATCGGTTTAAAACCATCATGCGGTCCATGAGTAGATGACCGTTTTCATCGTTGATGCCAAAGAACTTCTCAACATCCTCAGTCTGGTGATGGCGGACCTTCGCGAGTCGATAAAGAAATCGCTCGCCATCGCGCGACTTAAGCCTCCCGTTGACATCATCGTAATGAGTGGCTCTTGCAACGGCTACCGCCTTCTTAGCGGCTTTCTTGGCTTCCTGATATAGACGTCATTTATCGGCTGTCTTATCGTCGAGTAATGCGTGATATAATCTCTTATTTTCTCGGACTTTTTCCTTAACTTCCTTAGTCCACAGCCATGTCTGCTTATCGACCTTACGCCGTCCCAGTTTCGTAGTGCCGAGTTCGAAACGCGCAGCACTGAGAATCGCGTCGGTGGCATTTTTCCACGTCTCGTCGACGGTCGTGAGCGTCGGCAACCGAATGCGCGAGGTCACAGCTGCTTCCTTTTCTTTCAGACGCCACCACTTGATCCTTAACGGACCGCTCTGCTCGACCTGCCTAAACATCGGTGGTGTGATCTTCATAGTGCAAATCAGTGGGTGGTTTTATGTGGCGACCGTTTCATACGGCACGACCTTCTCATCCGTAACAAGCCCTTGGTCACGATTTCGCACAAGGACAAAGTCGATCTGCGTTTTAGAATTCCCGCTGTAGAATGAGATAGGGTGGGATTCACGTTTTCGGAATCTGGTTCACGATGGTGAAGTCGTGCGACTCCGCATACTCGAGGATGCGCTCACCATCTGCGTTACGTGAACCGAAACCGAGACCACAGCCGTATCCATCTTTTCCAGCGCCAACGTGTCCGTTCAGGTCACCTGCGACAATGATTACGTCTTGTGACGGCACTTCTGCTGTCTTCTTATCAAGCAGACTCCAAAAGTGATTCTTGGCTCTCTCAGAGCAGCCTGTCTGTGGAGCATATGCAGAGAAAAGATGATACCGCCGCCATTCTGCAGCGATTACGACCTTCATCAAGCGGTCATTGAAACGTTCCACGCTTGCAATCGCGTCTCGGAATCGTTCGGAGACGATTATGCCAACACCGCTGGTGGTCCTGGTACTGTCACACAGAACGGCTTTGTAGCCTCGACCTATGTTCCTTGACTTACTACAGGACCACCTCGTCTCCTGCACCGCACACAAGTCAATCTTCCTTCGCTCCAGTGCCTTTGCCAACTCAAAGGAGCGGCCCGACAACGTATGCACATTCAGCCTTGCCACGTGGGTCTTGCTTTCGTTGCAGGACTTTTGGACTAGTTCAGTTGATGCCGTCCTCGCATCAGGAACCCTCGCTTACTTTTCACACTCGCCGGGCTTTGCGAGTGCGCGTCGGCTCCCGCGGCCGCCGTAGCATTATCTCGTGAAACATTCAGCACCATCAATGATGTGACATGGGCTCGTTCGTAGGCCGGCCTGTCACTAGGGCCTGTCGCCTGCATTCGAGTGTCCGTGATTAGCTCGGCTCGTAAAAGCGAACAGTTTCCAGTGGCACCACGTGGAGGAACGGACATCGCCACCTTAGTAAACTCTAACACTACTGCAGAAATATTCAAAAACACATTAAATTCAATACTGTTAATGAACTACAATTGTTGCACCGAAGTAATATTCCAATAGTTTATGGTATGCCTAAACTACACAAAACACCAGTTAAATTCAGGTTCATAACAGGTGCGGCTGATAGCAGCCTCAAATCACTCTCCGTCTTTCTAGCTAATATTCTAAAGTTTATTAGGAATCATTTTAATAACTACGTCGACACCATAACAACCAGAAATAGAACATTTATAGGATGTTGGTCTATTCAAAACATTAGTATAAGCAAATAGCTACAAAATATACGAGAGCACAATTTAAAAGTTTTCTCAGCGGATTTCACCAATATGTTTACTAATTTACCCCACTGCAATATTCTTAACAAAATTAGAGAGATACTCAAAATTTGTTTTAAAAATGCTAACAGAAACTTCATTGCCTATAATGGTTATAATAAAGCCTTCTACAGTAACTCTATAGGAATAAAAACTATAAATATTACGCTATAACGATATAATTTGTTTTATAGATTACCTTCTTAGTAACAGCTACTGTAAAATCTCTGATCATTTGTTTATTCAAAAAGTGGGAGTACCGCAGGTTAGTAGTGCAAGGCCTCTTGTGGCTGATCTAACTCTCACATATTTCGAATGTGTTTACTCTATTACCCATCCTAATCTCTACCTGATCATTCCGTTCCGTAACCTGGACGACATTTTAGTTGTTAATAACAGCAGCACTAATGATATTTATAACAAACTTATCAACGTCTATAATAATGTCTTAAACCTAGATATAACTCATGACAGCGACTACTCGTGCAACTATTTAGATATGGAAATAAAGAGCTCAGGCGATCGATTAACCATTAAGCTTTATAATAAGACAGATTCATTTAATTTTATTATCAAGAGATTTTATCATTTCGATACCAATATGTCATATAATATCAAAAAAGCCGCGATCTATACAGAAATTCTAAGAATTGCACGCACCTGTGGTTTTAAAGATGATTTTGTAACTAGATTTTTGCATACTAAAAGGCAACTGTTCGAGTCAGGGTATGACAGTAACTTTTTCAATTGCTCGCTGTTCGAATGCATTCATAAAAACAAATTTATCCGATATAAATACGATCTAGGTCACACTAAAATTCAGATAAAAGACTCGTTATGTGAATGCTTTGATTAGTGTTGTTTTCAACGGTTCATTAATTTCATCACTCTCAAAATCGTAGTGCATAAACTACAAAAGTATACTCCCTAACTTATTGTGGTCGTGGTGGTGGACTGGAGGGCGTTTGGTGGTTCGGCGTGGAGGTCTACCTCAATATTATTTCCTCCTTCACCTTAACTAACTCCTTCCCTAAAAACCATTCCCCCCTTTTCTACTAATACACTAACTTTCCCATGGTGGATCTTTTCTTTGAGTCACGTTGCGTTCTCCGTGCCACTGCTGCGAGTTGTTCAATCTATTGTAATTTACTGCTACCCTTGCTACATCTCCTTAATGCCTTTCATTCAAGGTTTATTCTTTTCTGGTGGTATTTTATAGCATTAATTCTCTATAACATCTTAAACTTGCTTCTTTACTTTCAATTGTTGCTCGCCAAGTCCAACTTCAACAGGAGGAGCTCAGGTTAGTTTACAATCCCTTCTTCCTTCCCCTTCCTTACTGATGAGCACAGGGTGAAGGATACTCTGTCTGTTTGGTTTTCGTCTAAGGGCCCGTGCGAAACGAAAACCAAACTAATTCTTTGTTTGCCATACTTTCATAATTAAACTATCACAATTATATGGCTTTACTTATTTATCATTCTTCTAATGATCTATTTGAAAGTTTCCTTCGTAGGTTTATGATGGGGTTTCTCAAAGCGAAATCCGATCAAGTTGTGAGGCTTATTTGCCGAAACATTGAGTCGATGCTAACTAGGGAAGTATTTCTACCTGATTACTGGCCTGATTTTTCTAATTACAGAAACACTATAACTTCGACATGGAAGTCCGTATCACAAGTGCGATCAGTTCCGATGGCGAAGACGATCCTATGCCGCAGTAGCGACCACAACAAACACAAACAGAAGCTCATACTCACTTATTGCATTACTCGTACTTCTGAAGATCTGAGGTTTTGTCGAAACCGTTGTAGTATTTCTTTTACTGTCCGAGTGTAGTAAAGTTGGTAGTAAACAAATTTGTATAACTTTACCACGTTCTTACACAAGAAGCATTTTCAGCAATACTAACGCTAAACCGAACTTGGGCGCACCCTTCAGTACTTGAGTTGAGCACTACCTTGACTCAAAATTAGTACCTCCTGGTAGTACTCCCACTACTACTCGTGCTCCTAACAGTACTCTCAGCACCAACTCCCACTACTTCTAGTTATTCCACCATTTACTTTAATTCACCTCCACCGACCACTATAGGAGGGCCCCTTCAAAATGAGCAGGATGTGCTTCCCAGATCAAGCAGGATGTACTGCCGAGCTCGTGCAGCACGTGCTGCCCTCAAAAGGATTATCGAAATGACCAAGTGCTGCGAGCTGGGCAGGTGGTTCCGCCCACTTTTGCAATTCTTGGGTCGTGTCCTGGAGCCGCTATCTGCCCAGCTACTGCCTAACAATTCCCCTCCGGCCAGAATACCTCATCTCTTTGAAGCCTCGCTTCAACAGTATTTTGAAGTCGCAATATATTTGAAATGTATTTGAATTTTGGTTTCCCAATCTTTTTCCCTCTCGATCTCTTCTCTTTCTTCATAAATAGTCAGCTGAAGTATGTATAGTCACTTATTCTCCTCTACATCCGGACTGCACTGCTCCTGTATTCTGCTGCCAATAAATCTGTGAAGTCCGCGTGGCACAACAGTCACCGAACTACTACATATACAACCCAGGCTTAAACACAGTTCAGTTAACACGTACCACGCTCTGTTAATAGGTACCAGACTTGCCTGAGAAGGGTAATGCACTGAGTTGTCCATCGGCTGGCCGTGGGAAGTCACTGTATAGGCCATTCAAATTGCCTCAGCGATATCGCGTAGGAGTAGAATGCGCGGCGCACCTCAAATAGCGATTGATCAACGCCATCTTTTATCCTTTTATGTCAATGATAACTGCAGTGAGTGAGCTCAACACTAGGCCAAGTACACGCGCAGCGCCCCTGATCTTCGAGCTGAACAGTGCTAGCCCACATGGCTTGGAGCGCAGTGTGCAGATGGATGCGTGCGTCCCCGCCTGTTTGTAGGCGAGAAGAGGCATTTGTACGAGGCACGGACGCTGGACGATGGCTGGTCGTTGGCGAAACTGGTTGGATGGCTCTCGCCAGCCGCTGCTGTCGTACCCCCACCCGTCCTCATCGAGCGATGGACATTGTCCCAGCTCCGGCAGCCTGTCGTACTTCGTTTCCATCAAATCCGCCTGCTCATAATACTTTCAGCTTCTTAACAGCGCATAAAACCGGTTTCGAGAGCGCTTCATTTAGTGCTCGTTGGAGTGCTGTAGACCATGGAGGCCTCAGTGGTAGCCGTTACGAGTTACCTGAGTCACCTTCATTTTTAATTTTAATTTACGCCTTACGTTACCGCGTAAATTAAAAATAAAAATTGAAGGTGCCTCATGCAGACAGCCTGTTTTTGATCCATGGAGGTGCCCTTCACGTACTGCTGGCAGCCGTGGTCTTCTGCGGCTGCAGCCTAACACGTTCCGTTCGCTACCTTCTCTAGACCTCTCTTGGAGTAACAGGCTGTCAGGGAGTTGTGCTCGACGGCGTACGGGCTGAAGGAACCGCAGACGAGCTAGCCTTGGCCGCGAAATGTCGATTGTCGATTGCACAGGCAGATCCAGGTGTCCCTCCGCGTCGTGGGGTTTTTGTGCGTCGCGACGGACCGCGGTAGACCGCGACGGCGCGGCTCCAGGCGCCCGGTGGCGTGAGGCGTGAGGTTGCAACCCTACAGTAGCGGTCGCCGGGTCAGCCGGTTTGCGAGGGTCCTCAGTGGCCAGCCTTTCGAGACCATCGGAGGAAGCCAGTTCGGGGAGCCGCGGCCTGGGGTACCGTACCTTCCACAGCAAGCAGCGATGGCTGAACTTGTGCCTTATTGCACGCATAGCCGAGCAGTTCGCGGGAGCAACCAAATTGGGGGGGGGGGGGGAGAGTAGAAAGATACTTCCAAGTCTAGGTTTCCGATGATTTAGTGGCTTGTGCATAGTTTTACAGATGTAGAACTGATACAAGGTTTTACTCTGATCCCCAACTTCCTTATTGCAGCCGCTGGGCGATCTACATCCTCTGGCACTGAACGTGCTTCCCAAATCGCTTTCCAAAGGAGCCTCTCTCTCTCGTTGACGGTCTTCCCATCTCCCTTTCGCTTTACGAGAGGCTATTCTGCGAATCTTGGATAAGGGTGACTATACTAAAAAGTGCTTTTACCTTCTATTGTACTACATACAATTCAGTTAAGCCGCGGGTAACGTTGGCAGTGAGCTGGGCTTAAATCATGGGCGATTGCCGGCGAACTTATAACCTTGGCGGCGGATCACCCTAGTTTACGGTATATTGAAAGTGCCACGGATCACAGAATGGATGAGCATCAAGTGCCGAGCTGCAGGATTCAGAAGACGTGCTGCATTCGTCGTCCAACATGCGTCGGTCTTCAGAAGACGTGCCGCACACGTCGTCCAACGTGCGTTGGGTTCATAAGAGTAAGGAGTAAGGGGAGGAAGTAGGGGGGAGGAACCAGTAAGAGGCGAACCAGTAAAGGGGATCAGTGAAGTAGGAGGGGAGGCAGTGAAGGAGTGGACCGGGATCAATATTTTTCTCAATAGTGGAGTTTCATGAGACGTACCAGGCGCGTTGGGATGCAGAAGACGTGTCCTAGACGTCGTGGCTACGTAGGGACTCAGCAAATGTGTTGCAGACGTTAGACAGCATGCGCCCGGATTCAGAGTATGCAGAATGACTAGGGGAATCGAAGGAGTATTACTGCCGTCGGACAGTAAACAATATGGATCAATACCGTAGGATTTCATTTATATTTCTGCAGAACAAAGATTTCGAATTCGCATTCTCATGATCTGTTTCTCCCCGCGCAGAGAACAGGTACTTCGGAAAATAAATTACCAGCACGTGATGGCGAATGACAGTCTTTCCATGAGTAGTTTTGAAGATTCTGCCCCACCATATCCCGCTGTACTATTTTATATGGTAAACCTGCTTTTGACTGTAATGAATGTAAGAAGGCCTAAAGAGGAAAAGAAGACAGTCGGGATGTTGTTCTCGGGGCTTATTAAGGCCGAAGTCTCCATCCAGACGTTTGGCGCCGCCTGGCCGCTGAACGTCTGGTACCATAAAGAATTTGAAGATCCTCCCGCTCTCTAAGTCGACCTTACAGATAGCCGTGAAAAATCGGAACTAGAACGTACGGCGCAATCCCTGAGGAGCAGTTTGCTATTCAACGGGAGTGAAGCATATGTGGGTTCAAGTCTGCTCGGTGTTAATAAAAAGAATTACGAGCAACCGATTATCACCAGCAGGATCAGTAGGCCAACCCTTGAAGGCGCTCCCGCAAATTCACGGTTGATCAGGGCTCAGGCTGGGCGTGATGTCGAAGACGCTTCGGCGATCTCGCTTTTCTCGGTCCATCTGCGCGTAGAGCGCGCGAGCATAGCTCGGTGCAGTTGTTTCCGTCTTCCGTCAGGAGCAGTTGGCTGGCTCCCTGGGAGGCTGCATCCCGGGGTCGGCGCCGGTGCTGATCTCAGTACCGATTCGGGCAGCCAGCCGAGTGTCCTTGTCGTTGACCCAGTTGCAGCGCGCGGTGTGCGCGTGGGGATGCGCCTCTCCTCTTCGCCTGGCCAAGGTCGACGGATCGCCAGACCCTCTCCGGTGAGCGCTCTCTTCGCCCAGCCACCGCATTGCCACCTCCACATCACTACTGCACTTTCCTTCCTTTCTATCGCCTTCCTCTCATTTTCATTTTCATTTCCATTTCCACCATCGCTCTCCACCTGCTAACCGTCCCTGTCCACTTGGACACGAGTCGTTTCCTTTTGGCGGTCTTCTGAAGCTTTGCACGCATTTCTCGACGGTTGGCATTCCCTCTATTTTCTCCTAACCTCTAGCTGTTGCCGACACGCTTCTTGCATTCATTCAAGTTCTACAACTTCATCTTACCCAGATGGAGAATTTGTCTTGCACAGTTGAGTTTAACGACTAGTAAGGTTTTCGAGGTGGTGACTGCTCAATTAGCCGTCGTAATACAACTATCGCGAACCGCAAATTTCTACTTGGTTCAAGCTACTTCCATTGGTGAGTAACGTGGCAGGGCGTTCATGAATATTTATTTGAGAAAAACCATTGCTTCTTAGTCATTTTCCTGCCAAGTGAAATCGCTTGCCAAGTAGCCTCCGACACCCCGAGGACTCTCGGCCAGAAATCTTCCCAGTCGACGTGCTCTTTTTTGGTCGAAACCTTCCAGATCTTTTCTCCCGAACCAGTGCGATCGATCGCTCCATCTTCGAACCTACCTTTCGCCATCGTCCGCACACCGAGACGATCTGTGCCGCACGCGTCTCTGTCGTCTTTCGCCCTCGGCACGGCCTTCTGCCAGAGCTCACCTCAGCCTCGGAACTGCGCACTCGCTCGTCGTCGCCACTAATTCCTACCAGCGCGACCTTGCACTCTCGTTACGTGCCAGTCGGTACTTTTGAGGCCATTGCCACTCGTGGGCGGCGCCTCGGCGTGCTGTAAACAACCAGGGCGGGGTCACTGACACGAATGGGCGGTGCTTGCATGTGGGACGCGTAAACAACGAGTGGAGAAGCTCCGCCTATCGTATGCCGACCAGCGAGATCTGCGGGAGCGCTGATGCTAACAGAAGATCCTGCGCGCAAAATGGTTATCCCGCATGAGTCTTAGCGGATCTCCGTTGAGCAGGCTCACAGAATGTCGCTACTGGACACAGCTATAACGGTGCCTCGGTGACTGCGAAGGCAAGGACGCTGCTGGAGTGGTCGTACCGCAGTCTCATATTTTGTGGAGCGGTCAGAGCCAGCTGCGTGACCTGTAAAACAACAGCAATCTGTTCAATGGAACACCAGTCCAGTCGCAGGAGTGGAGCGTTTCGGTGGCGCCCTTTTTGACGAGCAACTTGAGCACTCACATCAGCTTCACCTCCACCAGCAGAAAAAGATGTGAAGCAAAAATGTGAGCGCATAGCTTCAGAAAAGCGCCAGAATTGAAGCTATACGCACAATTAGAAGGACGTAGAAGGATGAACGGTTCGCACCCCAAATAACGCCTTTACATACTAATCTTCTGCATGTATAGAGATTGTAGTAGCCAAAAAAAAAATGAAAGTGCATGGCTTTTCTGGCCGGCCCTCTTCAAGTGCAAGAGGTGTAAGGAGGCCGTGTTTATTTGTTGCAAAATTGGTCCACTTTAGAGTTTAGTTGTAGCTATTCAGTAATGAAGGAATCAAGGGGATGCGGAATTTCTCGAAGCCTTACCTGCGCTAATCTTGGAGACCCTGTTGTACTTGTCTACAATTCCTTAACGTGAGATATTTGAAAGATGAAAGATCTCGATCGAATTCTGTTGTTTCAAGGAGGAAGTTACCAAGGCTTATACGGTATTGCTCATGATTTCCTCCGCTTGCTCCTTTTGTGCTGACTGAAGCGGTGGCTCCAGCTGGACAAGGGAATTTGTGCAAGCTGACTGCGCCTGGAGATGAGCTGAAGAAGGAAGAAGTCACGCTGCTTCATGAAACTGCAGGGCAAACTTGCACGCTGGAACTAGCCACCATTGTCTTCTGTCTTTTTGTGATCTGTCCTTGAAAATACAGCACATAAACTATTATCGGCACGCCAAGGGCGTCGGAGACGATATGAGCTCTGCACATGCCTGAGCTCTCATTTCAGTACTCCCAGACGAGCTCAGATAATTTCCCCAGAGATTGTACCGCCCCTTCCTTTCTTCTCCCATTGTAAACATACTGCCTGTTTGTGCGAATGACTCCACGATAGACTGCGCATTTGTTCCAGGCGTCCAGAAGACCTTCGGGAGGGCGTGCGATGTGGAGAACGATCAAGTGACAAGGAAGATGGCGCCGAAAATTGCATTTTGAGAGGGTGTTTCGAGATGGACGAACCGGTTGGTGGGCGACTAGCGGCGTTGCCTGGAAATCTTCGGGATGGTCACTGATTTCACGCCGCTCAAGCTCCACACGCCAAGCCAAAAAGCGCGCGCCAGCAGTGGCTAGTAGTGCGCGTCCTATTCAATCTCTCCGTTTTATCCAGCAACTCCACCACAGAGTCCCCCTTGTCACCAGCAATCTGGAGTTCTTCAACCCGTGAAAAAGCTGCTTTCCGTTCAATGGATGGCGCTCGTGCTGCACGTCAGTCGACGTGTTTCTGGAGGTGTTTTACCGAATGCTACCGGAATCTGCCCGTACATGTAAAGCGGGGACGATGAGCCGTTGATGAAAAACTGCGAAGATAAGTAGTCCGTACACCAGTGGAGATGGCAGTTTCACCTTTCCTTTGGGACCGTAGAAGCTCTGCCATCTCTTGAAGGATCTCCCAAGCGCCTTTCAGGGGATGGTTCTTCGATCGGAACGATCTGCCCCGAGTGAAAATGCGCGCGGTTCGGCGTGCCGGATTCTCTTCGATGTCCGCTTGCGCGCGACGGCGTCGCCTGTAGAAAGGTACTTTCGCTCCCGTGCAGATACGATCCGGTCAATCTTTCGTCTTCACCCGAACCACCCAGGGCCGCTGGAGGTGCTCTTCTGCGAGGGCTGCTCATCTGCTAGCGAGTTCCCCGGCGGCTTGGTTTGGTGGCGCTCGGCCGTCGAAGTCGCTCGTGCACCAACGATTTTCTTCGAAAGCCAGACCAGGCTCTGGACACCATCTCGATGGGATTGCGCTTAGCTGGAACGGCGTCTGTCGCGGCTGCGTGTCCAGTTCGGACGAGGCTCACTCTCGCCGTCCAAAAACAGCTCCATTATGCTTGGTGCGACGGCTGCAACGAGTTTTTAGCGTACAGATTAGCCGATGGACGAGCGCCCAGCCAGCCAACGATACGCCTGTGGCCGGCTGTTCCCCTCCCCCATCTCTCATATTAGCTATCTCTTTCTTCTGCATTGCCCATTTTTTGCTTTCCCTGCGAGGCTTCTGGCCCTGCGGAACCCTCGTAACAAGTTCTCACCAGACCATCTTTATAAACGCGCTTGCGACACTGTTCCCTTTGTCCTGGAAGCAACTTTCCCAGCTGCTCTTCGTTACGGGCACGGCTTATCCAAGCGGAATTAGAGTCTTTCACGATAATCAATGGACAATCGGTACATGAAGGAGGAGGTGTGGGTGGGCGGGGAATGGAAGTGCATGGCTTTCGTGGCTGGACCTCTCCAAGTGCAAGAAGTTCGCGGTCCGCGCGAGTCATTCCATCGTCAGGCAACCGGTCACCACCAGGATGTTGCAATTACGGCGACCAACGCTCGGTGGCGTCCGTTGGCGCCTTCATTACGTCCTGACGACATCGACTTCCACCCGAAAATGATGGTCCTTTCTGACGGATCTCTACGACAGATGTGCAGAGGCAGCAGACAAGCGTGTCGCTGAGGAGCTGATAAGCGGAAACGGTCGACGAACCGTCGGCCGCAGCCATGTTTCGCCTTTCGACCAATTCGCTTTTTCTCGCTTCAGCCAAGAGAGCACATATTTCCTCCACGGGCCGTGTTTCGACTCCATTCCTCCCTCGATACTTTGTCGCTGTTTCTTTTTCGTTTCCACTCCGTCGCCTCAACAAATGTCGCAAATTCAGATGGGTGAGGACCGCGGCGATGGCTCCTCGGCTGGACCTCCACCGTTTGGAGCTATTCCTCAACAGTCCGCTCAGCAGAGACCACCTCCTCCACAGGGTCAGTGTGCGGATAGCCTTAAGCCATTCATTCCTTACTATTACGTTATTTAGTGATCTCCATGCTCGATTTGATAGTCGATAGAATGATGATGTTTAACTTCTTGCTTTCAACATTCGCTGTTTGTGCATTAGAGTGCGGACTCCATAGAGTCCTTAGCAATTCGCTGGATACTTCTGCCCTGTTCACGATGGGGGCGCTTCCGCACTGCTTCAGCCTTTTTCAAATGCTACACATATGTACCGCTTGGGCTCATTATGCCTTAATCATTGCAGAAGGAATTGCACGAAGAAGTTGGCCTCCTGCATAGTAAGATTACCTATAACGAAAAATGAAGCAGAACAAGCAGTGTAGCCTACCAACTGTAGCGAGCTCCTCTCTAAAAGTCGTCCTCTTACAAATTTATTTAGATGGAACTCCAAGAGCACTTTTGGGACGTAGTGAGGGCTGAGAGATCCATCTACCTACGTCCGGCTTGGTCATCTGAGTCGGTTCCCTAATATTGGTGATACTGAGACCTTTCTCGGGGACTGTCATTCTGGCCAGGATTCGAGCCACTTCGCTCTCAGGAGGGGTTCCAAGAGGAAGCACTGCAAATAAAATGTTTGTATGCTTCTAGCATTGACCTCATTGAAGGGGGACCTCGATCTAGGAAACGGCAGGATCTCCTTGCGATTTCACTTGCGTTGCTAATGTGCCTCCGGTAACCTTCGTTGCTGAAAGGTAGGCACAGGTATTCCCTTTCGCAAGCGGTGCTACGGTGAATGAATGGGACCAAAAGCGACAACAAAGGGGAGGTTTCGAACATCTTTACAGAAATTTCTAGCACTCCAACTTCCTCGGTCTCTTCTAGTTCCTAGTTATCGTCCACCACTCGGAGGCCTTCCATCACCAGAAGGAGGTTTGGCTATCGAAGGCAGCGTCTTGCACTCAACAGGAATGTGTCCGTGAACGATCTGCCGATATCGCTGCCGGGAAGGAACTGCGTTTCGCTCACACGAGGAGACGGCAGAGCCGCGGGTACCATGAAAAATGGGGTGCCGCCTGAAATGCTCTGCTTCGGGAATGTCCTGCGATGAATCGATAGTCGAAAAGGAAGGTCAGCCTTCTTTTCGGCCGTTTTTCTCAGAAGCGAGGGGCGTTGATAAGGCTATCGATGCACAACTGCGAAGTCGGTTCGTCATCGACCCCAACTACTTGCTGGCACCAGGCACCGCCTCAAAGGACAACGAATTTTCAGAAGCCGAACAACGGCTCATATGTCCATAGGTGACAGAAAGCGGATAGCGACCAAACGAGAGTGTTTAAAACTAGGCTTTGGCTGCCCTGATGCTTACAGGGAAACTAGAAAAGCGAAATAATATTAATTATTACCGTTTTTCATTACGTAAACTCAAGGTTCTCCTGAGAGGGCTAGTTTCATTTCCTGGGAGAGGTCGAAGGAGTCGTCCCCCATGAGGTGCGTAACATATTCTGCTCCTGAGAAACTGCGTAAACTAACTACTTACTACTCGATATGTAAGACAGAAGTGGCGTAACATAGTCCAGCGATTTTTTCGATCCACAGTAGACCGATTGTCTGCTGCAAGATGGAGAAAAGTTTTGCAATTTGTTTTGTTTTATGCGTACAAGTCAAGTTTTCCTATCCTATGAGTTCAGATTCTACATGACCTGCTTACTGTTACACAGAAGCCTCAGTTAATGCGAAATAATGAAAGCCATCAGATTTTCAGTGCTTGAGTAAGGGAATTTTTGATTTGCCAGCTTATATACAAATATAAATAAATATATATACAATCTCTCCAAAAAAATGTAATCACTCTTTCAAAGGCCGTGAAATCGCTGCATGAACTTCGAGAATTCTCAAATCTATATGAAGGCGGAGAAAAATAAAAATGTGTTGCATGTTAATGTAGGGATTTTATGCGGTCGTCCAGAACTCTCCATTTTGAACGCGAAATGTATTCGGGCCACAGCTATGAACAGCCATCTCGCTATCCCATGCTCTTCTTGAAATCTAAAGCGAGAGAAGTTAAGCAAGAACGTGCAAATGAACAGGAGCAGAGACAATGTGAGCACTCGTCGACGAGTCACAACTTTGTCGCTTGTGCACTCATTAGCAACACTTAAAATCCGGATAAAGAGTGAAAACAACAAATGTGCGTTGCTACTCAGTTGAGCAAAATTGAGTCATGCGTCGTGCACAACATATCAAGGGGTGGCGCTGCTATTTCTCTCGACTTTTTTTAAATCGAAGTTCTATTTCTTCCTATGGGCTTCACCAGCATCAAAGTCATAGTCCTTCCATCAGAGATCGCATTTTTGGGTGTCCTATTTTATAATAGTAGAGCAACCGATAATGTCGGGTCACACCATGAAAACTAACAAGCCCACAAACAATCAACTGAGTATAAAATGCAAGCTTTTGGAAGAGTGGTGCTGGTGCACATCTTTCTCTTTGCTTATCCTAGATTCACTTATTCACCGATCACAAAGTTTCCACTCTACTGAGCTGTCAAGACTCGAAGCTTTTTCGTGCTTCACTGACAGAAATGTTCTTACACCTCAAACAAATCCAACATTTCTTGCGAGAGCCGGTGTTTGGTTATCTACCCGCAGAGAAAACGAAATAAGTCAACTCTCCGTTAAAATTTAAAAATGTTCGTTCCTTTGAGAGCGCAAATAATCAGAAGTATACAGTTGCAATACAAGGTGCCCAGGACACATACACTTTAGTTACATTTTGCAACAGGTCGATCAGATGAATATCAATCAACCTAGGAAATTTGAGGAAACCATTGATTTTTTGGTTCGTTATCCGGCCCAAATTTCGCTGCATAATGAACCACAAAAAGAGTAGGACAAAACCACACGGTAACCGGGTGACGGAAAGGGATAACGAATAATCCGCCCGTTCCTGATCGGCACAGCATAGCCTTGGAGTTCGAGCGAGATCAGCTGCAAACCTGGGTAACTCAACGGGGCGAAAAAACTTTTCTGTATTCAAGCATTCTGACCCGGCGGGAATGGGCTAGGTCAGGCCTTCTTCTAGGTTGTGTCACACGGTGCGCGTTTGCCCTATCTAGTTGGCCAGATTGGCGTTATTTTCGGGAGCAATACGCAGACCTAGGCTTCGTGAACAATAGACAACGGTGGAAGAGCTCGTTGAAGGACAGAATGAATGACTGTTATATCTTAAAGGCACTGGTATCTAGGAAGACACCTACTTTCTGCAGGATTGCCTTCGTTACAGACCTACTTGAACCACGGGTCAAGAGCAACTTCTGATCGCATGCACTGGCACGATGCGAAGCTTGTTTCTCCTTCTCTTCGTTGCCTGTTTGTCTTTCGGCAAAACTTACAAGGAACATCTGTGAACATACCACAGCGATTCTCAACGAATGCCCTATGCGCTCGCAACGAATGCCCTATGCGCTCGAAACGAATGCCCTATGCGCTCGCAGGGCATGTAACCAGAGGTGAAGTTCGGCTTTGCTGAGGGCCACTGTGTGGTCCAAAAACGACAAAGGCCGATGTCACTTCAGTGCGGGCTGATAAGGCAGAAACGACGCCTGGAGTCTTGTCGTGCTCAGAAATTAACCTACAAGTGTTTAGAGCTCAGACGAAACTTAGATTATAGTCGATGGTAGTTTCCGACGTTTCCTAGGCGAAGCTGCAGAGTACGTGTAGGCAATTCACTCGCAGCCTCTGCGGTAGCGACTGGGTGTTTGAGTGGAAAGGGCTGCGAACTTGCGGGATGGGGTCTTTGCGTTGCTAGAGAGGTCTCGTGAAAGTGCAGTAGTGTCGGCTATTTTGTGTTCACCTCTTTACTTGCACGCAGTAATCTAGCGCTTCACTGGAGAGGCTGCCAGATTGGTGATCAACATCCCAAATAACTCTTTCGACAAAGTGCCTGGGATGATTTTGTCGTGCTCAGAAATTAACCTACAAGGGGTTTGGAAATCAAATTAAAGTTAGACTGTAGTTAAGCCATAATTTCCTACCGTTTCTAAATAATAATAAGTTTCAAGTTATCATAATAACAATAATATAATAAATAACAGTTATAATATATAATAAGTTGCAGGGTACTTTTGGATGATTTACTCGCAAGTAATGTGGCAGCGACTAGATGGCCAGGTGCGGGTATGTGAGAGGGAGTCGAGGGTTCGATCCCAGGGCGCGCTCTTTGGATTGTTAGAGATGGCGTTTGTGCTCTTGCAAACTGAGAAGTACATTTTGGCATCGGTGGGGTACCATATTTGCTTCCTTACCCTGCTTTCAACCTGTCGTCAGCTGTGGAAGTTGTGTCGTGTGGAATGATGTCGCGAGTCATTAAACCACGCTTGTCTCACTGAGGAAGCTCTCGTTGGATGCTGTCCCCGTATGACCTCTTTGGAATGTTCTGATTAGTTTTGGAAATATTTCTCGCTGCCGCCTCGTTTGCGGACACGATCGACAAGTATAGCTTTGACACATCATCAAGGCATGCTCATCATTCTGGGTATTTCTATATATACCATTTTCGCTTCGCATCGAATTGGACACTTTTCAAATCAAATCGGACACTTTTCAAGTCAAATTGGACACTCTTCTAAGGTAGCCTAAGACATTTGAAATCAAAGCGAACTCTTCCAAATTGAAATGACCTTTGGGCAGGTTAAACTCAGACTCACTGAGATGGTTTGAATAATTTTTTGTTCAAGAAAAACTTGGTATGACTTTCTTTGAAATTGTTTAGTTCACCCGGCGATGAGTAATAATTTTATGAATTTTTTTGAGAAAAAATAATAAATTAAATTTTGTCTTAAAGCGCAGCAAGGCAGCAATTATGTATTGCATTAGAAGACTGGATGGCGCCATGCACTTGAAAAGCAAGCCGCAATGTTTATTTCGTTGGTAGTGTAAAACTGCCTAAGTGCAGCAAGAAAGTTAGGAAATGTGTGTTTTTGACAATTGTTTATGTTGCACCATTTGCAGGCGTGAAACTGCAAACAGAAGATATGATATGAATCGAATAAAAATCGTGAAGTTCCGGACAAGGGCATGGCGCAAAAATAGCCGCTTTCCTGCTCTTCAAAACAAGCTTTGAATTATTGTTTTTTCTCAAAAACAAAATTTCTAACAATGTGTTCGCTTATTGGGTAGATGAATCAAAACTTCAAAGAAAGTTATACTAAAATTTTCCTTGAACAGAAAATATTCTAACATTTTTGGAGAGTCTCTAGTTCAATGTAGAAGAAGCTCATTTCAATTTGGAAGAGTTCTATTTGATTTCAAAAGTTGTAGGAAGGCTTAGAAGAGTGTTTAATTTGACGTGAAAAGTGTCAAATTTGATTTGAAAAATGTCCGATTTGATTTCGAAAGTGTCCAATTCGACGTGAAGATGGTATACAACATAAAAGACCTCTTTCCATCTTCCCGCACCTTTCACTAGGTCAGGTAGAGCAAGGTGGATAAGATATGCTATACTTGGTAACTGTTACCAAGTACAGCATATCTCATCACCTCGCTTTGTTGCTGTATATTTCTTCCTGACTACTCTCCCACATGGAAGGGTGGGGAGGATTTGCAGATAGTAGCGGCACGCTCAACTCGAGAGGTCGAAGAACATTTTCACCCAAAGCTTATCGAAAGGGTTATCTGGGATGTTGATTACCAATCGGGCAAGCCTCTTCAGTGGCGATAGATTATTGCTCATGTCTAAGTAGAGGGATGTACACAGAATAACCGACACTAGTGTACTTTCACACGCATCCCTATTCACTCAAACACCCATTCGCTGCAGCAGAAGATGCGAGTGAGTCGTCTAACGTACCCTGCAAGTTCGTCTAGGAAGCGTCAAAAATTATCGTAGTACTATTCGGTTGATCGGAAACTCTTGCAACACATCACGCTACTGTCTGTTCAATTTGTTGAAGCTCTTACACTATTGATCTTGTGTAGTGACGTCACAGTACATTCTCGGAGCTTCCTCAAGCATACTATATAAGGCCTCGTCGTGTACGAATGCAGCAACATTGTCCACGATAAGCAGCAGCATCCTACGACCTGTCGTCTACTACGAATTTCCGCAAGGCCATTCCGCAAGGACTGCGGCCTCAAACATTTGCGCTGCTTTCAAGGAGGAAGTCATTCACTACTCCACACTGGCCCGTTGGTATCAGCGCTTCAAGGCTGGAGATATCTCTCTCGAAGGTCAACCTCTTTCCGGTCGCCCCTCTGTTGGGCTTAGAAGGCCTGCTTTAGTGGGGGTTGCTGGATAGTGAGACCACAGTCACAGCATCTGTTTACGCTACCCAGCCCCAGAGCTTGGGCGACGCCATGCGCCTAAAACGTCCAGAACGGGAAAATGTCCACCTGCTGCACGACAACGCGCGTCGTCATGTTGCAAAAGTGAGTCGCGAGAAAATCCAGGAGTTAGGCTGGGAGGTTCTGCCCCATCCACCGTACTCTTCAGTCCTCGCTCCTTCTGACAACCACCTGTTCAGAGCTCTGAAGCAGCATCTTCGAGGCAGAGAGTCCGATGATCGACGTCAACTGGAAATGGAGATTTCCGAATTCTTTTCTCCACAGTTCTCGGAATTCTGGCGGAACGGAATCGAAAGGCTGCCTGAAAGATGGAGAGGATCTTAGACTTGGATGGGGAATATATCGTGGACTGAGTTTTTGTATATTGTATTATTTTATTGGTGTGCTAGTGTAGCAAGACTTTTCGATCAATCCAATATAATCCAACTTTAGTTTGAGCTCTAAACGTTTTGAAATCAATTTCTTAACACGACAAGGCCGTTCCAGGCTTCGTTTTTGCCATATCAGCCGGCAATGAAGTGATACAATACCGCCCGCGTCGCGCGGTCAAAAAGGCGGTTTGCGACGGAAAAATCCGTCGCAAACCGTCGCATGCTCATAACTCCTTTAATTTTGAGTTGTTTCAGAAACGGTTGGTACCATTCGATTCGTCTCCTCGAGTTCTATAAAACCATGTATAAAACGTTACCAGGCCACTGCGTTTTCGCTGTGGGTGGCCTAAAATAATAACTGCGCAGGCTTTTGCGATTGGAGCACCTTATTTTCCAGGACGTGCATGTGACTTGCAGTGCTTTCGGAGTATCTCAAGCATGGCGTGCGTTGTCAGTCATGTCTGGAATGTTCCGAGAGTGCGCCGTGCAAAATGCATGTAGGATCGAACCTATCAATCAAATGGGCGGAAGTATGCTCACTGGGTTTCTATCTTCACTTTCTGGAAAATGTGAACCCTTCAAGAATATTTCGAAACGTTTAGAAAAATTTTTCAAAAATTTCCAGACGCTCTACTTGGGAATTGGTTCAATCTGTCCCGGCGAGACTTATGAGTGCACCGTGTGCAATGCGTGTAGAGATCTGTATCAATCGAGTGGGTTCGACAACTGGTAGAGTGAGCGTTTGGAGAATTCTATCATAAATTTTCAGCAGCCCTACTAAGGAATTGCTCTAATGCTGTCCAGCTAGCCTTTAGAGTGCGTCGTGAACAATGCATATAGATTGTGCGCGCGGGCGTGTTCGGAGCGCTATAACTCTTTCGAGTTAAAATCGTTTCGGCTGCAACTCATGGGTCTTATAGGCAGTAAAACGTTGTAGTAGCACACCAAAGTAGAATGGTGTAGCTTGAAAAGAGGCAATGTTACAGGGGTGTGAAAAGGCAGGTGAGGCTTGTGTGACGCATTTTTTTCCGATTTCGGTGGGCCACTGCGGGAGAATCCGACGAGCAAACGGCCTTGAAACGCGCAGACAAACAGAGAGCTTCAGATGCTTCACAAAGACATGCTCAGAACTCCTCAGCTTCCTAAACTTTCTTAGCCTCAGCTGCCAGTTTAAAGCGGCGGAAGATAGCGGTTAGAGTCTCTTGCGCTCTTACTCGCTCAGGTTTGATTGTTCGACACTAGCAGTGGTACCGTTCTGTTCAGCATGAAAAGAGCTATCGAATGGTATCAATTTCGACCGATTCTGGAAACATCGATTTTTTGACAATTTCGCATCAAAGGCGAGGCTGCTCAAAAGGCGCTGCAGAAGGTCGATGACGTCATCGAAAATCGATATCATCGTTTTGGACCATGCTTGACACCGTTCGATAGAGCTTTTCATACTGAATTGAATGCTGTTATTTTGAGTAGGGAAAACTGTAATATGGGCGAGCAAGAGCGAGGAGAACATCGACCGTTGTTGTGCTAAATTGTACGCGCGGGCGTGTTCTGAGCACGAGAACTCTGTAATATGTGAACCTTTCCGGTTGCAGCTTGTCGGTTTTGTAGGCAGTGAAATGTTCTAGTAGTGCACTGAAATACAGCAATGTATCTTATGATTGGACAAAGTTACAGCAGTGCGAAAATGCAGGTTACCCTTGGGCGATACGATTTTTTCCAATTTCAGTCGACCCGTGCGCGAAGATGCAGAGAGCTAACGGCCTACAAATGTGCTCGCGAGCAGAACACTTTAGGTGCTTTAAGATGACATGCTTACAGCTTCCTAGCTGTTTAAACTCCTTAGCCCCAGCTGCCATTTTAGGGCGGCGGAGTTTTAGCGTTGAAGTTTCCTGCACCATTATTCGCCCAGATGTGAGTGTTCGACAGGAGCAATGGCACCGTACTGTTCAGCATAAAAAGCGCTATCGAACGGTTCCAATTTCGACCGATTCTGGAAACATCGATTTCTTGGCAGTTTCACATCGAGGGCGAGTCCGCTCGAGGCCGCGGCAGACGGACGATGACGTCATCGAAAACCGATGTTTTCGAAATGGGCCATGCCTGGTACCTTTCGATAGAACTTTTCATGCTGAATTGAACTATTTTATTGAGAGTAGAGAAAACTGTAATATGGGCGAGTAAGAGCGAGGAGAACATCGACCGTTGTTGTGCTAAATTGCACGCGCGGGCGTGTTCTGAGCGCAATAACTCTGTCATTTGTGAACCTTTCCGGTTGCAGCTGGTGAGTTTTGTAGGCAGCAAAATGTTCTAGTAGGGATCTAAAACACAGCGATGTAGCTTATGATTGGACAAAGTTACAGCGGTGCGAATATGCAGGTTAGCCTTGCGTGGCACGATTTTTTCCAAATTCAGTCGACCCCTGCGGGAAGACGCAGAGAGCTAATAGCCTACAAATGCACAGGCGAGCAGAACGCTTAAGGTTGTTTACGATGGCATGCTCGCAACTCCTTAGCTGATTAAACTGCCTTAGCACCAGCTTCCATTTTAGGGCGGCGGAGTTTTAGTGATGAAGTTTCCTGCGCCATTATTCGCCCAGGTTTGAGTGTTCGACACTCGCAGTTTCACCGTTCTGTTCGACATGGAAAGCGCTATCGAATGGTACCAATTTAGACCGATTTTGGAAACATCGATTTTTTGACAATTTCCCATCGAGGACGGCGCGCTCCAGGACGAGCCTACGCGGACGATGACGTCATCGAAAATCGATGCTTTCGAAATTGGCCAAACTTTCTCGTCCAAAATCATCTAGGGGTTATTTGCGGCGCTGATAACGAACCCGACGTCCGTTTTTAAAAATTCCGCCAATTTCGGTAGGTTTTGGATATTTTTCAGGATAATTGGAGGTGGTCGGGTCAGGATCACCGATTTTGCTCAAGCTTCGTATAGGGGCGGGGACTTATTCGGAGTACCGAACACGTTGCCAAAGTTCATTCGGACGCTTGCGGCAGTAGACCGCCCATACCGATAACTGAGGGTGATCGGTGGTCCTGACACGACCACCCTCAAACGAGAAGTAGCCTACTGAAATCGGCGGAATTTTCAAAAACCGACGTCGGATTCGTAATCAGCTCCCCAAATAACCGCCTACATGATTTTGGACGAAGTTTCCACGAGGAAATTTGGCCAATTTCGAAAATATCGGTTTTCGATGACGTCATCGTCCGCGCCGGCTTGGCCAGGGCGCCCACGTCCTCGATGGGAAATTGTCAAAAAATCGATTTCTTTGAAATTGATCGAGAGTGACAGCATTCGATAGAGGTTTTCGTGGTGAACAAAATGGTGTTATTGGGAGTGTCGAAAACCCACATGTAGTAAAAGAGCAGGAAACTTCAATCGCAAAGTCCGCCGCCCTAAAATGGCAGATGGGGCTAAGGCAGTTAAGGTAGCTGGGGAGTTGCGAGCATATCTTCTTAAAGCACCTTAGGTGTTCCGCTCGCCTACGCATTTGCATGCCGTTGGCTCGCCGTGTCTTCGCGCAATGGTCGACCGAAATCGGAAAAAAATTGGGTCGCACAAGCCTCACCTGCATTTTCGGAGCACTGTAATTTAGTCCATTCATGGGCTACACCGTTCTGCTTAAGAACACGTCAAGAACCTTGTACTGCCTACAAAGTCCTCGAGTTGCAGCCGAAACGATTTGATCTTGATAGAGTTATTGAAGCTACGAACTCGCCCGCGCGTGCATTTGCGAGTGGTCGCCGCACTGCGTTGATAGGTTCTATTCTACATGCATTGTTCACAGCGCACTCTAAAGTCTCGCGGGGACAGAATAGAGCAATTCCTGAGTAGGGCGGGCGGAAATTTCTAATCGAATCTATTTTCAAACGGTCCTATCGTATATGCATTTAGCACGGCGCACTCTCTTCTCGCTTCTTAAGACCTCTTCATTTGTATAAGCTGCTGTCAGTGTGTGCACTAAAGCACCTAAAGAGGGTAAGCGTTGCTGTTTAGCACGACGTTTGAACAGCTTCCGCTCACTCGATTGATAGGCCCGATCCTACGTGCATTGTGTACGGAACACTCCAAAGGCTTGATGCAAGATAGTCTTGAAGACTTTACATTTTCCGTTAAATGAAGATGGAAACCCAGTGGGCATGCTTCTGCCCATTCGATTGATGGGTTCGATACTATATGCATTGTGCACGGCGCACTCTCGGAACATTCCAGGCATGACTGACAACGCACGCCATGCTTGAGAAACTCCGAAAGCACTGCAAGTCACATGCACGTCCTGGAAAATAAGGTGCTCCAATCGCAAAAGCCTGCTGCAGTTATTATTTTAGGCCACCCACAGCGAAAACGCGGCGGCCTGGTAAAGTTTTATACATGGTTTTATAGAACTCGAGGAGACGAATCGAGTAGTACCGACAGTTTTTGAAACAACTCAAAATTAAAGGAGTTATGAGCATGCGACGATTTGCGACGGATTTTTCCGTCGCAAACCGTCTTTTTGACCGCGCGACGCGGGCGGTATTGTACCATTAGGGAGGACGGTCAGGAGGTACACCCGCCCCCTGCTGGGTGGCGTGCGATCTTCCTCTCATCCCCCTTGCTCACCCACCCAACCCCCTAAGCTTCACCAAGAGTCTAACGGCTGCCTTACGAAACCTTTGACCCGCAAAACAAAAGTTTCCGGTCCGCAGAACAGCGGTGTACCTCCTGTCGCCCTGCTTACTATTAGTGGCCATTTTTGGACTACCGAGTGCCTCGCAACAAAGACGAACTTCACCGCTGTGGTCCTTTTTAGATGCCCTACAAGACGTGTGGACGAAACTAAGCTTGTGGTGAAGCTCCAGCCATAATGAGCGATCGTATAAAATCACGCTGTATTATACACCGCTTGAGCACCGGGAGTCGGACACGAGAAGGCTGGCGAAGGTATTTGTGCCCTTACGTGCCAGAAAGCTAGGAACTATAGCGCTGTACATTGCGGATTTGCTAAGTATTACCATCGTTACGTTGGAGAGCTCTAATCTAGAACATTGACCGGTGGTAGGAGTCAAGTAAGTTACCGAGCTCAATGAGTGGTGATTTTGCGGTTCTCATTCGTTGTTCCGCATTTGAATTTTCCAACGTCTGTTTTGCAAATGACGGATCATTTTGCATTCTGTTCCAATTGCTTTTGTGGAGAGCGAGTATGCCAACCAAAAGCATGAGCCAAACGCTAATGTGCAGCAATTGCCAACGCTATTTTCCGGGCATGCGGTTCAATACTTTCAAATAAGATCCTCTTAAGTATGGGCACTGACGGCTTTCGAGGAAGATTAATTTCGGAAACTTCAAGACTTGTGTAGCAAGCTCAACGTTTCAGTTCTCGAGATGGCTTCGAAGAAGTGAAAATCCATTGGAACCAGTGCTAGGTACATATCGCAATGATCAGCAGAGGTGCGGGGATCCGCCGTTACTCCTCCCGTAATTGCGACAGCCAATCAAGCGCCGGCTCAGCCGCACAGAAACGTCATATGATTGACTGCCTCTCGAAGCAACGGAGTGTGCACGCAACCCGTTGAAACTTGACTATATATTTCAGTTCTTCGCTAACACAAATCCTAGGGAAACCATTTCGCTGAACACCAGGCGTTAGCTTCAAAGTGATAGCATTTCGTTACACTAATGGGTGATTATTGTTTGGCAGAATTTTGAGAGCTTTTGTAGGTCGTTCAAAAACATTACTTAAGGGTGATAGAGCAATACCGGGGTATGAGCAGTTGAAGGATGCTCATTTTGGAATCTGGCCCTTAAAGAGGCATGGAACAGTGTGTGCTTCTACATCAGATAGTATTTATATGCACGAACTGAAGCACTTTGCAGAGAACGCGAGGTTGATTTAGGCATTAGGAAAGACGAAAGAGGAAGGGAAACCTTTTTGCCTAGCTGCTGCCTAGCGCGTCTAGCGGCTTCTGAGCGGAGCAATCAGCTAAACAGCACTGCATCTCGCCCGCGTGTATAATGGAGAGGCTTCCAGGAGAAAATGTTGTAAAGACAATTCCTACTCATCCGCCCGAGAAGCAATGCACGACCGTTTCAGCAGCTCCTGACTCGTCACGGATGGCCGACTGGGACTGGCGAGAGATAAACGATGAAACGCTGGCGCAGCTGTGTGTGTTCCATGTTCCCGACAAACCGGTGCAGCACCAGGCGAGTGCAGCCTTGGTCCCACTATCCCCCTCGTGAGTGCTAATTTCCGTATTCAGGATGCCAAGAACCGTGCGATCACCTCCCTGCCACTGAATCTGACCATCCGACCGTCAACTCAGGATCCTTCGGTAAGGAGAGCTCCCTTCCTCCTCTCCCGCACTGCTTCATCCAGTTCTCGATGAGCAGCGCGATAAGCAATTCGTTGAAACCAGGCCTCGATGTGTACACAACGCTTCTAAATCAGGGCATCGCTGGAGGTCTGTCTCGCTCTCTCCCACTGTCCTTTTCAGCGAATGGGTGTCTGGTCGGTCGACTACATTCCTCGAGGTGTCCGCTTCGGGCCGCTGCTCGGCGAGGTGAAAATGAGTGGCGCCGACTGTGCGCTCATCTGTCCTGCGGAGGCCTCCGGCGCCGGCGGATCTGCCAGTGGCGGCGCATCCTCTCCGGCTGCACCCACCTCTTCGCCTAAGGAATGGAAGGTAGGCTGAACGGTGCCCTAGGCTGCGATTTCAACGCAAAAACAGCCTACGTGCTCTCAGCGCTGTGCTTCATGTTCTGAGCCCAGCTGCTCAACAACCATGGGAGCTTTGTTAAGCCGGCTTAGAAGACGGAAAATCCTCACAAAAAACAATAGCACCTTCACTATGATTGAGAAAGGGAAGGTCTATCATCATATTGTCTCCATTCTTCTTGAGAGAGCAGTAAAATAACGTAGGAAGCGAGCAGATCAAAACGGAAAGGAAAGGACACGAGCAGAGATCCTCCCGACTTCATGAAAGAGGGCAGTCACTGCTCAGCAGGTGCGCGAAGTCCCCATGGTCTAGACCACTCAGACCTGCTCAACCGAGGCCCGTTAGCGTCAAAGTGAACTTTAAGCTTCGTAGCTCGCCTTAGCAACCCAAGCGATTAGTTGCTCACTGCCGTGAGAGAGTAAGGAAGGGGCAGAGAAGAAGCGCACCCTTTGCTAGCAGACACAAAAACTACCTGCTGTCTCAGTATTCCTATTTCTCAACTAACCCTAGGGTTCTTTGAAACCATGGAGTGGTTTTTTCGATATTGTTCACGGCGGAATCACACCTACAATCCTCTTGTTCATCTGTTTCGAGACATTCCTTCAGAAGGCGGGGATGTCGTTGCTCTGAGGGCGCAGTGCGTTAGGTGACTGATGACAATGCTGTTGTGATGATGACTTTTCTGGCTCCTTTTCCTTAATGCAGTTCCGTATTTCAGTGAATTTCTAGACAGGGACCACGGCTAGGAAAGCGCCACATGTTGTCCTACCGATAGTGGTACATTGAAAACAGCTAAGCCTAAGAGGGATGTCTCTCCCCCTCCTTCTAAACGTCTTTTTAAGTGATCTACGAGAAAGTCGTACCAGATTGAAGGAGAAGAGGAAGGACAATAAGAACAATGAATACAACTGCTTCCGTATTCAGGTGATGTCACCTTCTGGTGGAAGAGCTTTAAAGACCATCATCGTGGAGGACGACAGCCGTTGCAATTGGATGAAGTTCGTCAACGTCGCTGTGACGAACGAGACCCAGAATTTGGTCGCTTGCCAGGTAACCTGCGTGCGTCACTCGCTTCTGAACATCGAACGAGGGTGACAGGAAATCGCAGCGAAGACTTCTCCTATGGAGACGGAGCGATGTGCTAATGTGTTCGAATTTCAGGTGGAAAAGGACATTTACTTTTACTCGATTAGATCCATAAAGCCGAACAGCGAGCTGACGTTCTGGTTCAGCAAGGACTACTCACAGAAGCTGAACTACCCAGTCTCCTGCGAGGTGGCAAGAATGGGTAGGTAAGGCATGACCTGTTTCAAGGGCGCCGACGGCATCTCTATTTCAGCGCTGAAGAGGAGCGTTCCTGCGCTGCAGCAACCGTGGGCCCTGGAGGACCGGGCATCTCCTCAAGAGGCTCTCGACTACAGTATGAAACGGGATGCGATTGAGAGCAGTCGCAGTGAGAAAGCAGATCCAGGCGAGAGTTCTGACGTCGAGGTCGGAGATGACGGCGAGTCCGAGAAGAGCAACTCCAATAGGTATGTGCCTAGGCAAGGGAACGAAGCAGTGAAAGCGATGGCTGAACGTTACTGTTGCTCAGAAAGCAATTCAGTTGCTCTCCTCCGTCGCTGGCTGAGGTGCAAACTCGTCCGAACGTCATCCAGAACCCGGTTCATCGCCCAGTACCTACTCGGCTTGCTTCGCTGCCCGCACCCGCTCCTGTCAGACCGAGTCCGCTCAATCCCCTGTCGTTATTCCAGGACTATTTCAGAAGAACCCAACAACTAAGTGGGTTTTTGGTGTTCTGGAAGCCAGATTGGAATTTCGGAGCAAAGTCTTGTATTTAGGCGGTGGAGGACTGTGGGTGCCATCGTCGACGCCGGCTGCAGCCGCTACGGCCGCCACCGCCGCTGCTGCCACAAGAATTACTGCTTCTGGAAGGCCCAGTGACGCTCAACCGATTCTGGCTGCCACTGCGGGCAGCGGATTCGGCAACTACAACGGAATTTACGGGACTCAGGTATGGTCCTCGGTAGTGCAGAGCTACAGATTCCAGAACGCCAAATTTTAGGAGGTGAAGCCGATATTCTCTGCCGCAACGCCAGCTTTCGGCGGTGGCAGTGTCTCAGCTCACTTTGGGGGAGGAGGCGGAGGAGGAGGCGCCTCATTTCCCGCTCCGCCATTTCCTGCGTCCAGCACCTCAAACCACAACGAAGGATATGGTGTGCCTAAGGTAGGACACAGCTTCATTGAACAATTTGCACATACAGGAGGAAGGAGTGTGAGCATGTTGCTAAGGGCAGAGGATGATGGTCTGGGTCCTGCGTTCGAAGAACGCAAGCAACATAAAACACTTTCCACAATGTTTCGCCCATGCTCCTTGACTATCCTTAGTTTCTTTTGCGTTGTAACTGTCAAGGTGAGGTCGGTCAACATCGTTTCTACCTCTTGACAAGCTGCAAGGACTCATGGTCAGAAGCAGTTAGCTGACCGCAAGTTCAGATGGATAATAAAGCGGTTCAGGCAGAGAAACAAGTTTTAAGTTTCAGAGACATCACTGCGTTCCTAAAATTGATAATCCCATAGAAGAGTAGACAAGGTTTGTAGAAGGATGGTGTTCCACATGGATGATCAGCTTTCCATGATAATCGAGCAACTCTTTATTATTATAAGCTCTTCCAGTCACAATTTTTGGAAAATATAAATAATCTTTAAATTGACCCATTTTTATCTTACCAAGAAGAAAAGCAAATGTCATGAAGACCCTTGCTGATATGGTGTGTGCAACAAGGTAGTTTCTGCATTCCTTTTTCGAATCTCTCACCTTACGAAGGTCGAGCAGCAAATGTTCTGTGGAACGAAAGCGACATTTTCTTTGTGCAGGACAAATACGGGTAGAAAGTGCGATAAATCTTCTGAGTTCTATCCGTCAAATTTGTGTCGTAACAACGATTTTATCCAAATAGGGTGGGAGTGAGCCTCCATCAAAGAAGAAAAGTTTGTTTACGTGGGGTGAATCGTCTTCTCAGCCACAGAATTTACAGTTGTTTCAGTACATCCAACAGCAAGAGAATGGGAAGACTCGCTACGCTTGCAAGGAGTGCCACAAGACCTTTGGGCAGCTGTCTAATCTGAAGGTTCATGTCCGGTGAGTCGATTTTCACTCAACTTCTTTCCTTGCCTCTGACGAACGGATTTTCAGCACTCACACCGGAGAGCGACCGTTCAAGTGCACGGTGTGTGGGAAGGAATTCACGCAGTTGGCGCATCTCCAGAAGCACAACCTCGTACACACGGGTGGGCTGCTCCAGCAAATTCGACTTGAAGCGCTCTAGCTATCGACATCTTTCCAGGTGAACGTCCTCACCGCTGCGACATCTGCGACAAGCGATTCTCCTCCACTTCCAACCTGAAGACGCACCTTCGGCTGCACAACGGACAGAAGCCGTACGCCTGCGACGTGTGCAGCGCCAAGTTCACGCAGTACGTGCATCTGCGCCTGCACAAACGTCTCCACGCCAACGAGCGGCCCTACGCCTGCATGTCCTGCGGCAAGAAGTACATCAGGTACGGTGGGACCGCAATGCGCGAAAACTGCGGGCACTACGGGCACCCATCTGTATGAACACGACTCCCTCTCTGTTAGGGAGGATCAAGGCGCTAGTGGAGGTGTCGTGCATCGTTGATGTTGACCTTGAGATTAGCAGGTGGAAACTGGAGCTAGGTCAAGGAGACGACCACGTAGCCTTGATGCACGGTAATCCATATTCGGGTTTTCCCATAGCCGTCCTATCCTGCTGAGGTGTTTATAGAAATAGGCGCTGGTTCAACCTTCTCGGCGTTGAGGAAAAAGCGCAGATGTGGTCCTTGCTTCGAACATCGTATTTAGCAAGTCCACAGTGCGCAACGGAACCCATTGCCATGAAAAAAGTTGCAGAAAATTCCGCCTGAAGTAACACTGGTGTTATATCCGCATATGAACTCCAGGTTCAATGAATTTCCTTCAAACGATTGAAGGGCGAGAAGATCGCTCCGTAAAAGTCGAGGAGGCGGAGACAAACAGGCCGATGAAGGACGTACGGTGGCTTCTGGAACTGGCAGTACCCTTTGGACACTCTCTGCAGATGCATAATGGTGGCTGAAATGGAAAACAAACAGGCATTTTTGCACAAATGGCGGAATTTCTCTGACATTCTCCATTTCAGGCGCCGAGATTTGTGTGTCTACGCTCATTCACTTCCTTGAGAATTTCTGAAAGCTTTAATTATAAGAGTGCTATTCTAGGGCAGTCCGCAGACTTACTGGCAGATTTTCAGCCCATCTGGCCTTCGGACCCACTGGAAGACGACGACATGCAAACCGGACGAGAAGGAGATGAAGATGGAGAAGGAGGACGAGGCGGTGTCGTCGACCACGCCGATGCAGTCCGCTCCCTCCAGCTCATCGCATCTGCAGGCATCCTCGTCGCACATGGGCATGCCTTCTGGAATGTCGATGCATCACGACTCGTCCATGAAGGTGGCTAAAGCTCTCTTGAGGGATGGGTGCTCTCGGAGTGCGGCAGAATTTGATTCATTTTCAGTTCAAGGTGGAGTCGATGCAGATGAGCAACCTGCCCTCCTACTCGGGCCTACCACCGCTGTCGTCGCTGCCGCCGCTGCACTCCTCGCTGCCGTCGTCGCTCTCCTCCGGGCTGTCGTCGTCGCTCTCCTCATCGCTGTCGTCGAGCTTGGCCACCAGCCTCCACGACCCGTCCAGCTCAATGAGGACTCCCCTAAGGCTCCCCGAACTGAACTCTCTCAAAGGCAATATCCTACCCAGTTTAGGATACCAATGAGCGTTCCAGAATAGACGAACGCCACACCATTCCGCACGATCCAGTGGCACACCGCTGTTAAATGCACGCATGCCGCCACCACCGTTCGTCTGCACGTAGTCCCTTCGGAAGTACATTTTGCCTTGCCACTTTGCTTCGTGTAAATACGTATTCTACATTACGAGGTTGCGGATTACTCCCAAGCAACCACCGTTCGTTTGTGGGCTCCCGCTACTTCTTCACGGCTTTATTTGAACCAACGGATACGTTGCGTTTTCGCTCGTTTCGATGTTCATCACGCATTTCCCTTGTTCCCTCTCTCAGAATAACGCCTACAGCTCCTGGCGTTCCTCTATAATGGTGTCCATCACTTCTTGCGTCGTATGGGATTATGACTGAATGAAGGTTTCTGGTATTGGGTTCTGCACGACTGCGGATCGCGCGCTCCGGTTCACGCGGCCTTGCTCTTGCATTCTGATCGTGTAGTATAATATTCTGTGATTTCTCTGCGAGTTAGTTTATCGTCTCTTCTCCACCTGACCTCCTTTAATACACATTTCATTGTATCGTTTCTTGGCTCTAATAAAAAAAAACTGTTCGTCTAAAAAATTCAAGCACAGCAATCCTCGAAGCCTGCCGTGAGCAGACGGTAGCTGCCAGGGGTGATTCTCGTTCCTCTGTTTGCAACATTACAGTATAGTAATTGTTTTTGTTTTATATTTTTGTGGCCTAATGAGGTCCTAACAAGATGGTTCTTTTATTTGGCCTTTATCTTTCCCCGAAATTCGTTGTTGCCATCGGAGTCGATTCTGTCTTACGAATGTTTGAAGCGCTTCAGTACTGTTAGCAAAACTCGCATGTTGTGTCGAAGCGTTGGGCCACAAATGAAAGCCTATCTTATGGTTAACGACTTTCTTTGGAAAAATGAAAAAAACAGGGGAGCAATTCCAAAGAGGTTTCTTGAAGAGTCCCGGTTACTTTATTGACCTACTTCTGCAGCAGCATCGCTCTCAAACACCTAGAAGTTCAGAGCGTGCTTGCTACTCGGCAGCAAAAGGATGAGCTCGCAGTGGGCCAAGTTGAAGCGGTGCCGTGCCCGTCACTTCGTCAATTTGGGGGACGATTTTAGGGGTGCGATCATGCGAACCTCTACATTGAGTGTAGCACTAGAACTTGTGTGGTAGCTCGGTACCGCAGTCCTGTACCAGAACTAGAAAGAAATCGAAATTCACATTTCTTCGTCACGTTCCTGAATTTGTGCACGCATGTCTGATGTCTGTAGGTAGTTTTGAGCAGTCTGCGAGACTGACCGAAGATCGAAATGGGTCGTACTTTCTCTTGGTTTGGCGGCGGAGGATTGGCTCGCATTTTTCGGCTTTCCAAGTGGTGTTTCTACTCATTAATAGGTTCTTCTTTCCAGGTGTGACTTGTAACAAAATGTAACATCCAATACTTTGACATCACGACAAGATGTCTAAAAGAGAGAATAAGAGAGCATACATATGTAGTATATAAATAATAAAAAGAAATTTAATGTTTTATATACTCACATTCATAACTGTAAGTCGAAATTTGATGTTTGTACTTTCGATTCACTAGACAACAATGAAGACAAAAATATATTACTCAATAAAGAACTTTTCTAGATAAAACTACTCAACACTGCAGGTAAACCTAGTGAGTCATGATTTCTTCCGATTTTAGTAGACTACTGTGGGAACACGCGATCAGCTAACGGCCTACAAATGCGCCTCTGAACGGGGGAGCGAGTCATATAGGGAGGATCCTCACCCCTCAATTGGTTTGAAAATGTGTTTATTTTTGCCAAGCCGCTAAACCCAAGGAGTAGGGATCACAGTGGGATACGACGCAGCACGGCTCGGAGCGCAGGTGGGTAGAGGGTTGATTCGTGCGAGGGAGGTAAGGTGTTTGGTTCCTCTGCGCTACTGCATTTTTGCATCTCAACTGTTTGGTAGAGATTTGGGGGATTCTGACGTCTACACAATTTTCAGACGTTTTCTGCGCATTTTTCCAGCTATATGCTGTCGTATTCAACATGGTGATGAATGTTCAGCACCAGTGATACACAGGTACAAAGTGCCTGTGTAGTGAATTGCGGTGTCTTCCTCCATGGTTATGAGCACGCAGCCCAAATCCAATTGAAGACCTACCCGTTCCTCCGAAACAAGAGTTCCACCCGAAAACGTTATCATATACCCGCTTGCTTGCTTGCCTCTCCAAGTGCATCAGTTCATCTTGCGGATCCCAATCTCCCTCTTCTTCTTCCACCACTTCCAGCTGTTCGTCTTCGTCAACTTCAAGTTGATGTGCTTCGAAGTCCTTGAGTATGCAGACCATCCGTTCGGCCAGCTTGATTTCTACCCTCGAGATCCCTTGATTAAAGGTGGGCCATGCTTTAGCGTGAGCAGGTGGATCACCACTCGACCGTCGGCGGACATTGTTGGTGTTAGGTTCTAGAAAACCTTAAGCAGACCTCTGATTTCCAGATGACAGTCAGACATGAGGGAAAGAGTGTATCAATGCCGTTTAGCTTAATTTGCGAGATCCGCACACGTCGTTTCTCATTGTAACAACCTCCGACGTCACATCCTGGTCTCTTTTGAAAATGCGAGCGGGATGGTTTTTCCCGAGATCATTGGTCCGTGTATGGAATCAAACTGTGAGGAGGCTGTAGCTTTTATACGCTACCCGTATTGTGCCCAATTTTGCTTCATGCACTTTGTGCCTGTGTATACTGGTGTTGAACATTTATACATCATCATGTTGAATACCCCAGCATGAAGCTGGAAAATGCGCAGAAAACGTCTGAAAATGGTATAGACATCAGAATCCCTCAAATCTCTACCTATCAGTTGAAATGCAAAAGTGCAGCAACGCAGAGCAGCCGAACCCCTAACCTCTCTCGCATGAGTCAACCCTCTAGCCAGTTGCGCTCCAATCCACTGGCTGCGGAAGCATCGCGGGCGTACAAGACCCCCTAACGCGTGCTGCGTCGTATCCCATTGTGACCCCTTCTCCTTGGGTTTAACGACTTGGCAAAAAATAAACGCATTTTCAAACCAATTGAGGGATGAGAATTTTCCCTATATGACTCGCTCCTCCCGCTCAGAAATACGCTTCAGAACTTCCCTTGTTAATGACAATATAAAAGGATATAGTAATATAACGAACATTACTAATCCTCTAAAGCATAAAGTTAACCATCCTTGCTTCTCATTGAAGATCATTAAGAGAGAGCAAATAGAGGGAAAAAGACAAAAAAATAAACACCAGGACCACAACAAATATATAGAAGTTCCCAACTTTCTCAACAACAATGAAAATGACCTTCACATTATGAACTTTTATAGACTCCCTGAAAGTCTTTCAAAAAGAAATATAAGAAAACTGTTGGAATTATGCCTTGATCCACCCTTTTTAAAACATCTTAAGCATAATGCAAAACTTGTTCTGTATTGCTTACTGACAACAGTCAAATATAGCTACATACAAAATAAAAACAACACTGTGAAAAAGGATTATTTTAGTGTAGTAGTACTTTACATACGCGCTAAATTAGATACAATCAACTTCAATAAAATATTTAATGGCATCTATTTAATCGAATTTATGAAAATTTACAATCAAATACATTATCTTTTAGAGTAGTTTACAATACGATCCTCCAGTATCAACCAAAGTTGTTAATTACAATAAGTTTCTTAAGTCACTAAATAACAATAACATTTCTCACATTTTATTTAATCCTTGTCTATGTGAAACAATTTATGTAAACGATAATAAAGTTGTCGACAAACATCATAATTATGTTATAACGGGTAATTTAGAAATTGTTGAAGATACAGCTCTAAGAAAAGTACTTAGTAATGGCACTAAATATAGGGTAGGTAAAAAACTAGATAGAGAAAAAATAGAGGTCATATGTAACGGCGCTATTGACGCTATCATCGAAAAAATCAAAAATAAATATAAATTAAACGCTGACAAAATAAATCAAATAAGAAAATGTTTTATTTTACTATCTAGAAATAAAGTCAAGCCTGTATTAAACAATAATCAAGAAAAATCTGAAGTTATCCCATAAAATCAAATAAAAGACTACCAAGATCACTTTGTCTTTTTGACTGCTTGACAAAGCCTCTAACAACTACGGTGTAATATGTAAAAAGTACTTTCTAAAAATAACTATGAAAGAACTGGGAATAGCCATTGATAGACACAACGTACTCTTCAAAACAAAAGATCAAACAGATAAAGTGCATAATTACATACCCAACCTTAACGAATCTGACATCTTTCGTAAACACAACCTTTTTAACGAATAACGGTTTAGGAATTAGCAGTGACACATCTAAATTCCTATAATCTACTGCCTACCTGAAATGCACAAAGACCCAATAAGTTTCAGATTTCCTACAGGCGCATCCAAGAGTAGTATTAAAAACCTTGCCTTACAATTACAATGTATACTCACATTTGTTAAGAAGCACTTCATCAACTATTGTAACATAGTAGCTAACCGAAGCAGATCTACAAAGATATATTGGGCAATTAATAATACAAATATTGCCTACGAACTAAACGCACTACAAGGCGACCATTTAAAACTCTATTCGACGGACTTTAAAGATGTGTTTACTAGACCACCTCATAAGACTATCTTAGACAAAAAAGCGGTTCTACACAAAATCTGTTTAAATAAGCCAATAAAAATTTCATAGCCTGTAATGGATACAGAACATTATAGATTAATGAAACAAATTTAGTAAACTGGACAAAGGAATGGCAGTTGCCTCTTTCTGCAGAAAAAACGACTTTTATGCAGCTTACAGCTAATTCACCTCATCGTGTTCATTCCTACACCGTGGACGGGGTTACAATTTTTCCTACAAATTCCGTTAGAGATCTGGGCTTTCACTACAATAGCGACCTAGATTTCTCTGAGCACATCAGAGCTCGATGTAAGATCGCAACTGTGCGTACCTTTCATATTTTTAAAGGACTTTGTACCAAGAACAAGTCAATTCTTCTCCGCGTTTATAAATCATATGTTCGTCCAATTGTGGAGTCTAGTGTCACAGTATTCAACCCGTCTAAGAAGAAAGACATATACTGCATTGAAAGAGTTCAAAATAATTTCACTCGTAAGCTTCTAGCACGGTCTGGAGCATACAGTTACGACAGAATTCCAAATGCCGTAGTAAGAAACAAACTTCTAGAGCTTCCATCGCTTGTTTCTCGGCGTAAACTTTTTGATGTGTGTATGGTTCATAAATTGTTACACCATAGGCTCACTAGAAAAGGAGTAGACATGAAGCAGTTATTTGTCATAGCTGATTCACGAACTAGAGGTGGTCTACTAAAAATCACTTTATCTCGCCCAAAAACCAGACTGTATGCCAACACCTTCAAGTATAGAGCAGGAAGTGCGTATCTAAAGCTCACGAAAAATATGCCTGATGCTTTATCAATAAACCAATTCAAGCGCTTTGCTAGCCGAGCATTATTTAGATATGACGTTTCTTGAGATAACTCATTAAGTAATACCGACTACCTTTCCCGATTTGGTGTTCGTTCTTGTGTGCTAATCTGCGTTTTCTTGAATTACTACCTTGTTGTTGGTTTTTTTTTCTCACATTTGCCTTTTGCAGATGTAATAAACTGTAAACTGTAGACTGTAAACTGTAAATTTGAATTCTCGATACAAAATATTTAATATGCAAGACATCATGCATTATGTTAATTCCTTCCTTAAAAATAGCTATGTAGTATTCAGCTCAACAATTTTTAGACAAAATAAAGGTGTTCCTCAAAGAAGTAACTTTATTCCAACACTTGCAGATATCACAATGTCTATATTGGAATACGAATTCACTAAATCGTTTGTCGCTAGTATTAATAACATATTTATACCATACAGATATATGGATGGTCTACTAGTAGTTCATAACTTGAACGAAAAGCATGTAAATGATATTTTAAAGCTAGTCTATAAAGATACTCTGGAATTGAAAAAGACGGATCTTAATGACTATCACTGCCATCATTTGGACATTACATTAAGAATTATCATTAATAGAATAGAAACAATAATGTATAATAAAACAGGTGATTTCAACTGTAAAGTTCTAAGGTTTCCACATTCTACGTCAGCGGTTTCATAAATATCAAAAAAGCCTATAGTATTTTCTAGAAAAAATTATTGAGTTGAAGAATATTTTGAAGCATGACGAATACACAAAAGAGTCCATTATTTCAAACATAATTAAATGTTTATAACGCAGATTTATATATTATAATTTCAAATTTCATCAAGTCAAGGAAAATCTATCTATATTTTTACGGAAAACTTTTGATGAATGAAAATTACATAAAATAAAAATCTATCAAATCTTTTATTTGCTATAACTGCGTATTATATTTATTTAATATATAATACAAATTAATTTTACCAATAATAGAAAAAATTTTAACAGTGAAAACGATACCGTTTTGATTTGCTGTTAGTTTTATTGCACTTTGTTTTCGACACTAAGGACGTTTATGAAACCCTCCTCAATGATACAACCAGTTTTGCCATATTTGAATTATAAATAAGAGTTTGTTTGGATATCACTGTCTATTGATACACACTTCCTTATTTGTAAATGTGCCACTACGGAGTGCGGTGATTGGCAAAAATGGTAAGTCGTTCAATTTTGAACAGTGATAATAATAAAAGTTATAATAATAATGATAAATATAATAGCTATAATAATTATATACTAGATAATTAATCATATATAATAATTTATAGCGACACATATTATGAATACTGTAGTTATTACTATAAAAATTAAATTTAAAAATATTAATTATATATAACTAAACCCTTTAATTAATTCCCTTCAACTTATAAAAACATCTTTTGCTACTTCTTTAAGTTATATCTTTTCAATTAGCTCCTAAATTTTTTCTACATCTCCTTTGTTTTTTCTTTTGAAACCAATTTTCTCATATAGAGTGTAATTTTTTATCCTTTCATATTCATTTTTTCTCTTCTATTCTACATCTGATCTCTCCTTTCCATTTTCCTTTCTCTCCTCACACAAACAGATTTCAAAGACATCTTAAAATATGCTCCTCTTCTTCACTGAAGAGCCACGGGAAGGCATTACACAAAGGGGTCTGAAGGCAGTGGCGAAACAAACCTTTTTATGTTTTATTTTTTTGTGACATATCAGTCCTTCAATTAATTATAATTTTAAAAAATTCTATTATTTTACATTTTTCTTTATTTATTTGAATTTTACATTTTCTTATGTTTTACATTGGACATTGAAGAGAATCGGGAGTAGCTTCGTTCATTGGAGAAGACAAGTTATAATCGCAGAATTGAATCGCTAACAATTTTGAATGTTTATTGATCTACAGTTGGAAATAAAGATTTTTGCCGGATGAATTCGAATCTTTGAAAGCATCTCAATTTTCAAAGATTTTCCAGGATGCCATGGACTTTTGGGACAGCTTGGACTTGGACTGTTTTCTACGTGAAGGAGCGACATCTGCGTCCGAAATTGCACTCTAAAAAATTTCCTGTGCCAATTACTAATTACGAGTGCTTTGCCTACAAGGTTTTTAAAGCTCTTCGAATCGATCATGGAGGCATAGCCGAAGGATTCAATTGTATCGGAAACAGTTCTCTTCATTCTATGCGAAACAACATGAAAAGTGAAACTGTACTACGCAATTTTAAGCCCTGGTTGACACAGAGTTATAAAACCACGTTATCCTGAATCAATCTTCTATATTTTCAGGCGCACCGATTGTGCATCACTTGCAGGAAAAAGCTTCCCACAAATCCCCATAGTTACATGGTCGCAGAGAAGCTGTCGCTTTTAGAAGCTGCTTTTTGAAGCGCAGAATCCACATTTCTCCTAGTTTTTGAAGCTGTATGAATTTTTTGAGGCCCCAAAAATCACCAGTTCAAGATTGCGACAGTTCAAAGTTAAGTGCGAGTTATGGCAGTTTAAGTGCAACAACTGCGTTGGTGGCGATGTCCGTTCCTCCACGTGGTGCCACTGGAAACTGCTTGCTTCTGCAAGCCGAGCCAATCACGGACAATCGAATGCAGGCGACAGGCCCTGGTGACAGGCCGGCCTACGAACATTCTGTGTCACATCATATGGTTGATGACGTTACAGAGTTCTCGAGATAATGCTACGGCGTCCGCGGGAGCCGACGCGCACTCGCAAAGCCCGGCGAGTGTGAGAAGTATGTGAGGGTCCCTGAGGACGACACCGGGGGCAACTGAGCTAGTCCGAAAGTCCCGCAACGTAGGCAAGACCCGCGTAGCAACGTTGAATGTGGGTACGTTGACGGACCGCTTGTGCGAGTTGGTAGAAGCACTGGAGCGAAGAAGAATAGATTTCTGTGCGGTGCAGGAGACGAGGTGGTCCTGCTGCAAGTCGAGGGACATTGGCCGCGGCTTCAAGGCCGTTCTGTGCGGCAATCCCAGGACCACCAGTGGTGTCGGTATGATCGTCTCCGAGCGTTTCCGTGACGCGATTACAAGCGTAGAACGTTTTGATGACCGCTTGATGAAGATTATTATCGCCGTAGAAGAGCCACGATGTCATTTCTTTTCAGCGTATGCTGCGCAGACAGGTTGCTCCGAGCAAACCATGGACGAGTTCTGGTCCCTGCTTGATGAGAAGAAAGCGGAAGTGCCGTCAGAAGATATGGTTGTTGTGGACCTTAATGGTCCCTCGGAGCAGCGAAAGACGGCTACAGCTGTCATGGTGGTTTTGGCTATGAGTCACGCAACGCCGATGGTGAGCGTATACAGGGTGGCCCATAAGTCCTGCATCAAAAACATAGGCGTATAAAAAGGCTAAGAATGCACTAAATTTGGTACATTTTTAAACCATGTTTGTCCATGGTTTGTAGATTATGGTGGAGCGGTAATATTCATAGGGGACCACTCCTGGATTGATAAGAGCCTTCAGATCGTGTGGGTTGCTTTGCAGCTCACGTCGCAGCCCCTCTTACGGAGTTTTACTTCTTATTCGTTAGAAAGAAGATATTGAACAATAGTTTTCCCAGGCTTTCTAGAGCAAGACATTTTCTTTAAGATGGTTAATAAATAAAGATTGAAAATCTAAAGATTTAGGAATTTCACAGCTAGTCTTTCGCAGGTGCAATATTTTGCAGGTGGACTGAGAACCGCTACCACGTCCTTTTCTTTTGCTGCACAGGAATCGCTTTACCAGAATGTGCATTTCGTCTTTAAACAGCGCGATTGAGTCTCTAATATATGGTGTTAAGTTTTTGTTCCTATCAAACGAACATTTTCATTGATTTTCACTATTTTTACACAAAAATTTATGAAGTGCGGGGAGACAATTTGGAAAATCGTGTATGACAAAAACTTGCCATGCGTGGCCGTTGTTTTTATATCATCAGGTTCCCGCAAAGGTAGCATTAAACGCACTATTATTTTGACCTTTCTGGAATCGCTCAACTTTGAGAAATTTTTCATCAAATGAGGCAGAGGCTGAATACCCATTTCGAACGACGCCCTCCAACAGCGCTTACAAATTTCTCCTTCTACTCTCTTCTCCTCATAGCTGAGTTTTCATCTCACTTTTGGACTTGTAGAGCTTTCCTTGTAGTTTTCTAGAAACAACATATTGCTTAGTAATAGATTACGCACACGGCTCAATATTGCATTTGTTCCAGCTGGTTGCTGCATCCTGTATGATCAGAAAATTAATAGCGTTCTTCTACTGTAGTTCAGATCCGTTCATCCAATGTTCACTCTTGAGAAGCCTTTGCACTGTCCTACACAATATCATCACACTTCATGTTCAACAACCAATCTTCCGAAATTTAGTCACATCGGAACGGAAGCGCCCCACCACGGGCCAGAGAAGAATTTTCGGTAGCTTTACGTGAGAGCGCATTACTTTGTAATAAGAGCAGCTACAACCATGATACTTTCCAGAAGTATAGCACCAAGTATATGCTACATAACAGTTGGTATGCGGTTTTTTTGCAATTGGAAAAGGACAACCAATAAGGCCTCCTAATTTTGTTGCAGGACTTATGGGCCACCCTGTACTTGAGTATGCAGACTCACACGACCTGACCATCGTGAATACCAAATTTCGAAAGCTTGACTACCACCTCATCTCGTTTTATAGCGGGAACGCCAAAACGCAGATTGACTATGTACTTGTTAGGCGTCGCGACCAAGGCCTTGCCACAGACGCGAAGACCGTGCCGTATGAGACGGTTGCCACGCAACACCGTCCACTGATCTACTCGCTGAAGATCACACCTCCGAGGTGTAAACGTGTCGAGCGGTGCAGGACGGCTAGAATTAAATGGTGGCGATTGAAGGAGAAGGAAGCAGCTGTTGTCTCTCGCATTCGGTTGCCGACGGTAACAACTGTCGAGGAAACCTGGAAAGAGGCTTCCGATGCGATAACCTGGGCTGCACGCCTCGAACTCGGCACAACGAAGCCTGGACGGCATTGGGTCGACAAGCAGGCTTGGCTGTGGACTGACGATGTCAGAGAGAAGGTCAGAGAAAAGAAGCGGCTGTATCACGTATTTATCGGTGACAAAACAGTCTGTAATTGGCGGAATTATCGAGAAGCGAGGAAAGCGGCAAAGAAGGCAGTGGTTGCTGCTAAAGCCGCATACTACGCTGAAGTCAGCGAAAAACTGGAAACGCGCGATGGTGAGCGCTATCTTTAACGACTCGCCAAGGCTCGCTGTCGCCAAGCAGAAGACATCGAAAAGTTCTTTGGCATTAACGATGAGAACGGCCATCTTCTGATGGATCGTAAAAGGGCCGTGAAGCGATGGCGCGACTACTTCGAGGAAATCTCGATTGTAAAACTTGAACATCCTGCCGTTCCTTTTGCTACACCTGTATACGGTCCCGTTCAGAAGATCACAGTGAGCGAAACTGAAACAGTCCTGAGGAAGATGTAGTCAGGCAAAGCCACTGGTCCAGATGACCTGCCGGCCGACCTGTAGAAGACGAAGGGCTGGTGCCCTGCTGACTGGCTGAGAGAGTTTTTCAGTCAGGTTGTTGCTGAGAAAAAAGTGCCCGAGAGCTGGCAGCAAATCACGACTATCCCGATTTGGAAGAAGAAGGGCAATCCTGCGCACTGCGCTATTTATTTATTACTGCACCTTAAGTGCGCCCAAAAGCAGAGTAAAACAACAAGGAAAGCTTGCACAAATTCAGTTAACACACATGGAGAACACAAAAAATATCGATATGCACTGCAAACTAGTATTTTGTATACTTTACAGCCATCAGAAGCTCAAATACAAGTAGCCTGAAACAATGTATGAACAAAAAATATAATAAAAATAATAGGTAAATTGATACTAATCAAATTTTAAAGAATTAATTTGATTGTAGTAGAACGGTGCAGAGGTCAGATAGGCACAGATAGGCAAGCAGTATAGCTATGGTGTGATTCCGATTGTATGAGTGAATCACTTTCGAGCAGCCAAAAAAGATGGAAGCACCTAGGAGTCCGGTCTTAATTCCGGTCATACCTAGGAGGGCCACAGCCACATTACGCTTCCATTCGATGCCGCTTCCATAGATGACTGATAGATTCTTCCATAGATCTTCCATAGATTATGACTTCCATAGATCAGAACTGCGTTAACCTGACCGACTTGCAATAAAACATTGTCTGAATATAGAGACTTATCCAAATTGAGCATAAGAAAACAATATAACTATGTGATTAAAGGGTAAAGTAAGAGGGATTCCTCGGGCTTCTCCGTACTTCAGCTTCTGACAGCCGCTTTAGGAGAAAACAAAAGCAGGCATGGCTGTTGGCCGATGATGTCAGAGAGAAAGTCCGAGAAAAGAAACGGCTCTATCGCGTAATTATCGGTGATAAAACAGTCCATAGAGAAGCGAGGAAAGCGGCAAAGAAGGCAGTGGCCGCTGCTAAAGCCGCGCACTACCCTGATGTGAGCGAAAAACTGGAAACGCGCGATGGTGAGCGTTATCTTTACCGACTCGCCAAGGCTCGCTGTCGCCAAGCAGAAGACATCGAAAAGTTCTTTGGCATTAACGACGAGAACGGCCATCTTTTGATGGATTGTATGAGGGCTGTGAAGCGGTGGCGCAACTACTTCGAGGAAATCTCGAATGTACAATTTGAACATCCTATCGTGCCTTTTGCATCACCTGTATACGGTCCCGTTCAGAAGATCACAGTGAGCGAAACCAAAGCAGCCCTGAGGAAGACGAAGTTAAGCAAAGCTACTGATCACGATGACCTGCCGGCCGACCTGTGGAAGTCGAAGGGTTGGTGCCCTGCTGACTGGCTGACAGAGTTTTTCAATCAGGTTGTTGCTGAGAAGAAAGTGCCTGAGAGTTGGCAGCAAAGCACGACTATCCAGATTTGGAAGAAGAAAGGCAGCCCTGCGGACTGCGCTAGCTACCGTCCGATTCGCCTACTTTCGCACACCATGAAAGTCTTTGAGCGAATTGTCGATAGACGTATTCGGGATGTCGTCCAGCTTTCCAATAATCAGTGTGGTTTCGTTGCCGGCTGTGGGACGGTTGATGCCATACACGCCGTTCGTCTTCTGCTAGAGAAGCACCGCGAGAAACAGAAACCGGTGCATTTTGCCTTCCTGGACTTGGAGAAGGCCTTCGACCGCGCCCCGCGAGAAGTTATATGGTACGCTTTGCGACGACACGGCGTCCCTGAAGAGCTTATTGAGTGGGTGCGCGTCCTATACTCGTGTCCAATAAGCAGAGTACGAGCACCAGCGGGTACCTCGATGGAGTTTCCGATCTCTGTCGGAGTGCACCAGGGGTCTGAGCGATCCCCACTGCTCTTTGTGGTCGTCATGGATGCAATTACACGAGATCTCCAGCAGGCAGCTCCCTGGACGTTGCTGTATGCTGATGACGTCATGCTTGCATGTGACAAAGCCGAACTCGAGCGACAGGCACAGGAATGGTGCGATCGCTTGACATTGTTCGGACTCAAGCTAAACGTCAAAAAGACGGAGTACTTGACGACGGATATGAATGAGCTCAGATCTATCAAGATCAATGGTACTGACCTCTCACGAGTCACATCTTTCAAGTATCTCGGGTCAACAGTTACGCCCGATGGCAGCCTAAAGTTGGAGGTGAATGCGCGCGTAAGTGCAGCCTGGTCCAAATGGATGGCGGTCGTTGACTGGGGTTCTATGCGATAAGACAATACCCGAGCACTTCAAGTCGAAGGTTTATAGAACAGTCGTCCGCCCAGTAGCGACATACGGTGCTGAGTGCTGGCCCGTGACGAGGGAAATTGAAAGCCGCCTCAGTGTAATGGAGACGAAGATGTTAAGGTGGACGGCCGGAGCAACGCGATTGGACCGCGTTCGCAATGACACCATACGACAGAGGTTCGGTGTCGTCCCGATAGCCGACAAGTTGAGCGAAGCTCGTCTACGATGGTATGGTCACGTCCTTCGCGCTAACGACGACACCGTCTGTAAGATTGGCCTGAATCTTGAAGTCCCTGGAAGACGGCCCAGAGGACGCCCGAAGCAACGTTGGCTAGACACGTTGCACTTGGACTTAAAGATAGCTGGTGTGCATCCCGATCAAGCATTTGATCGGGAGAAATGGCGTCACCACACCAGAAGAGCGGACCCCGCCACCAAGCGGGACAAACGCTACTGAAAATGATGAAGTGCGACAACTGCGTTGTATGATTTCGCCGATCGGAAGCGAAGTATTGACTTCTTCAAGAAGCTGACTAGCGGTCGTGAAGATATTACATCCGTTGTCGATCTTTAGTAAGGCTTGGTCAAAAGATTTCCAAACGTTGATCATATTGTGCCATTTTCCTCTGGAGATTGCCATGCCGTAGCAGTTCTTCCGCCTTCTTCCAAGAAGATCTTCTCCAGTCCTATCAGTCGACATAAGACGCTTTCCTTGAATGTTGAGTCCAGACACCACACAATTATCAATAAGCGGTAAATGTGTCATTCCTCCAGGACTTCCACGAGTCTATTGAAATCCGTGACCACTTTTGTCGCGACCTCTCCCCGAAGTCCATTCGATTGTAACGAAGTCCCGTTTTCCTCTGCGGTGGGTCTCGTTTTCCTCGGCATATCTCTTGCATTTTGTTCCTTGACTTCTTCTCTGACTTTCTGTAGTGCTTTGCTATATGAGTGGTAAACCTTGTTGTTTCTTTTCGACATGTGTGCAGCAATTTTACCCATACTGCTATAAAATCAGCCCAATCTGTACACCTGCTGTACGAAAGTTTCAAAACCATCTTCAGAGAATCCTCGTCGTCCTTGGTGGTAGTACTTTATCTTCCCACACAGGTCTATATAATCACGTCCAAAGATGCAACATGCTAGCCATGCAGTCCACAAAATTCCAACTCGTTCTTAGCTACCGCAGAAGGAAAGACACTTCTTTTATGTCTCCGAGGGTCGCACCACCACCTCCATCACCACCACCATCAGTCAACTTTAACGCCATGCGGAAGGTTGAACCACGTTTGGATAACTGTAGGCAGGGTTGCAGGAATGTTGACCAGCAGGCTCAAGTTGGACAATCCAACTTGTGAAGTACTCTATAGTATTGTAAATACCCACAGCTTGCGACAGAGGATACGCCACTGTCAATGTCTCCGGATGGTTAATTAAATAAATTAACGGCACTATTGTACTTTCACAACTCCACGGGTCGAGGAGAAGTCGAAAAAATTTTTTTCGCCCAAACTTTGGCTAGGGGGGTTATTTGGGGTGCTGATCACGAATCTGAGATCCGTTTTTCGTTTTACGCTGGAGTTTGGGCGTAATCGGTGACCATTACATTACTCACCGGTACCCACCGTAACCTACCGTACTCGAGCGTAAAACGAAAAACGGATGTCATATTCGTGATCAGCACCTCAAATAACCCCCATAGGCGAAGTTTGGGCGAAATCGGTGATTATGACCTCGACAGCCTTAGTCACCGGTACCTACCGTAACCTACCGTACTCCAGCGTAAAACGAAAAGCCGATGTCATATTCGTGATCAGCACCTCAAATAACCCCCATAGGCGAAGTTTGGTCGAAATCGGTGATCATGACTTTGGCAGCCTTAGTCACCCGTACCTACCGTAACCTACCGTAATCGGCCGTAATTTTGAAAACCGATATCAGATTCGTGATCAGCACCCCAAATAACCCCCCTAGCCGAAGTTTGGGCGAAAAATTTTTTTTCGACCTCTCCTCGACCCGTGGAGTTGTGAAAGTACAATAGTGCCAAATTAACTTCAAATTAACTGTGTAGGGCCAACAGATAGAATTCAATAGTTTCTAAATGGAAAAGTTAGCCAGCTGGTGGTGGTGGTGTTGTGCGTTGCTCCACGTGGTGCCACTGGAAGCTGTCCGTTTTGGATCCTTGCTGAACACGGACACTCGACTGCAGGCGACAGGTCCTTGTGACGGTCCAGCCTACGAATATCCGTTGTCACTTCACATTATAGTTGTGCTCGAATGACCTGTTCGAATAGGCATTCGAATGATTTTCATTCGAATTTGAATATTCGAATTCGAATGTTCAAAAAATCGCGTTTTTCGAATGTATTCGAAATTCGAATGCTCGAAAATTGCGGGCATTCGAAACCATTCCAATATTCGAAAATTGTCAAAACTCAATCATTTGAGTACCCAATGGATGCCATTCGAATGTCGGATTTCCTTTTTTGACACTACAGGTACAGTACAATAGGCAAGTTAGGATCTGCATTGTTTGCGAAGCCCATGCATGGATATTTTGCATTGAAAGTCCAGGAATTGTAAGGGTTACGTCGTCTTCCTTTCATCTCGTATGGGATGAGTCTTCTAATCCTTCTTTCACAACACCACACAGGAAACAAGAAGCACGAGTGAATCAGATGCTTAACCTTCAGGAGGTTTACACACATGAGGGCTTACACTTCCATTCAGATTCGAAATTTTCGGAACGTATTGGACCTCAGAAACCAGTTTTTAGTTTGCCACTGCCTATGACTAATAGTGTTTTTCGTCCTTATCTTTGCACCATTGAACGTATGCTTGATCTCTTATTCTCTATAGGGCACCCCTGGAGTAGATCCGGAAACATTAAGGGTTTTGTGCACAAAGTATTGACCCTCGTGCTCCAAATTTTCCGCCTTCACTGAGAGGTCCTGTACTTGGTGGCAGTAGATCCTAAGGCAGCCTTTCTAAGCTTTCTTTTCACACCAGGTTGCTTTTTCATCCCGAAGTTTCAGAGATCGCTTTGTTTGGGGCTGGTAGATCTGGATCACCATGAGGCGCAGTTGCCTTCCTTATTACCTGTGCAGTAAACCTACAGATGGGGTCTCGTAGGGACAATAATATAGGCGGGCTAGTAGGTATAAGGTTTCTAAGTGGTAGATCAACTACAGCAACCGGATTTTAGAACGGCATCAGGCACTTCCGATCAGAGATGCTCACTTCATAAGAGACAAAGGACGGCACGAAGGGTTTTTTGAAACAAGGATAGGCGCTCCTTTTGAACCGCTCTACTTTGCATCAGTAAATACTTATGCGTGATCATTAAGAGCCGCTATCTCTCGGAAAACTTTCCGTGAGTCATTGCCTTTCCATTCCGTGTACACGTTCATGCAAAATGTTTCTTACTTACTTTGATACTTTGATGGTCCTTTTGTCTGCTGGAGGTCTTCTTAGCGGGGACCACATATCTTCCAGACCGCTCGATGTCTGGCTGCTTGCATCCAGTGAGGCAGACTCCGCTCTCTGAAAGATCTTGAGAATGAGCCTGCCCATCGCGTTGGCGGTCGTCCCAGTGGTCACTTATGGTCTCTCGGGAGCCATTCTGTGAAACGGAGACTCCATCTATCGTCCTTTCGTCGAAGCAGGTGTCCGGCCCAGCGATATTTGGACTTCTTCATGTACCGCAGCGGGTCTGCTAGATGTGAATTCTCCCGTAGCTCCGAGCTTCCAACTTTTCGAATCCAACTTTTTCGGTACTAAGCGGCTGGTGCCCGCTCAGTACCGAGAAAATTTGGATTTGCGAAGGTCCATTAGAAAAAGAGAAAATGGTCATGGATCACTCATATAACCACGGTTTCTGTGCTTTCCTCCTCTGACGCGGAGGAGAGCATAGAACTAGGCAAAGGATGAAGCTCCGGAGTGTGGCTAATATGAATAACTTCGTCGTTTTAAGATACTTTGCCGCTGTATGTACAGCGGGCACCAGCTCGCTTAGTATCCCTTTCTCTTCGCTTAACTAACTTTTCCATTCTCTAACATAGTAAGGGATCCCGTTTGGAATCGGGCAGGTTCTAGAGGATTAAAAAACAAGCTCCTGTCTAGGAGGCTGGGGACGCTGGGCTCCTGCGTTTCCTGCTAGGAACATCTCATTCCTGCTGCTGAAGGTTGTTCCTTTTCAGCTCAAAGAAGGACATTGGGGTAGGTTTCTTAGAGAATGAGAAAAGAGTGTTCTAGATCCGCGTCCTATTTGGTAATGAGGTCGTCAGTCTGTTTATAACAGATACATGCTAACAGTACCGAAGAGAATTGACGCAAATACACGATCGAAAATCATCATGATAGGGTCTAGAAATTTGCTACGCTCATTTAGAAAGAATAAACCACTAATGTTTCGGTACATGTCGGCTGTGGACAGATGACGTGGAAGCAAAAGTGCGAAAGAAAAAGTCGCTTTACCACGTGTTTCCCGGTGAAGAGATAGCCGATAACTGTAGGCAGCCAAAGCGACTGGGCTCGATGACGTGGCGGATGACCTGTGGAAGTCAAAGTTTTGGTACCCTACTGAGTGGTTGGCGAAGTTCTTTAATCAGGTTGTGGCGGAGAAGAAAGTGCCTGAGTGCTGGCGCCAAAGTACGACCATTCCGATTTGGAAGAAGAAGAGCAGTCCTGCAGACTGCTCCAATTACCCTCCGATTCACTTGCTTTTTCACAGCATGAAGATCTTTGAGCGAATTGTCGATGGACGAATTCGAGACATCGAACAGCTTTCCAGCAATCAGTGCGGCTTTATGGCTGGCTGTGGCACCGTTGATGCCATTCACGCCGCCCGCCTCCTGATAGAGAAGCGTCGCGAAAAGCAGAGGAGAGTGCATATCGCCTTTCTCGACTTGGAGAACGCCTTACCGCGTGAAGTGATATGGTACGCCTTGCGACATCATGGAGTTCCTGAAGAGCTCATAGAGTGCGTGCAAATTCTCTACTCTTGTCCAAAGAGTCGAGTTCAAGCTGCAGCTGGAACCTCGATGGAGTTTCCCATCTCTGTCGGGGTACACCAGGGTTCTGCACTTTTCCCACTCCTCTTTGTTGTTGTCATGGATGTCATCACACGAGATCTTCAGAAACCCGTCCCCTGGACGTTGCTTTACGCCGATGACGTGATGCTCGCTGGCGAAGATAAAGGTGAACACGAACGAGAGGTGCAAGCTTGGTGTGATCGCTTGGAGCGGTTTGGACTCAAACTGAACGTGAAGAAGATCGAATATCTAACGACGGACGTTACTGGGTCCAGCTCCATCAAGGTTAACGGCATCGAGATTCCACGCACTGCCGTCTTTAAGTACCTGGGATCAGCAGTCGCGTGTGACGGCAAACTGATGGTCGAAGTGAATTCACGCGTGAATGCAGCTTGGTCCAAGTGGCGCTTGTTGACTGGCGTGCTCTGCGACAAGAAGATACCAGAGCGCTTTAAGTCGAAGATCTACAGAGCAGTCGTCCGGCCCGTAGCGATGTACGGCGCTGAGTGTTGGCCTGCCACTAAGGAAGTTGAAACGCGCCTCAGCGTCATGGAGACGGAGATGCTGCGCTGGGCGGCTGGAGTCACGCGCATGGACTGCATCCGAAACGATGTGATTCGGCAGAAGTTCGGTGTCGCGCCGATAGCTGAGAAGATGCGCGAAGCTCGCTTGCGATGGTACGGTTACGTTCTGCGTGGAAAGGAAGATAGCGTCTGCAAGATAGGCCTTAACTTCGAGGTAATAGGAAAGCGGCTGAGAGGGCGCCCGAAACAGCGCTGGGCTGGTACGCTACATATGGTATTTAAAGTAGCTGGTATCCACCCTGATCTAGCGCTGGATCGGGAAAGGTAGCGTCATGACACCAGAATAGCGGACCCCGCCACGAAGCGGGACAAACGCTGAATAAGAAAAACGGTACATGTTGCGAAGAGGGACAGCATTGTGAGATGGTAACGCCCCATCCAATCAGACCGCATTGAATGGGCCTACCATTCAGAGAGGGCATGTACAATCAGTACCCTGATCGGCTGGCATGTGCTGCTCACCTTCGCGACATGCACCAATGTTTCTATCGGTTTGCATTGTGCTTTATAGGGTTGAGCAAATTGATATAAAAAGTGCGGTAAAATCGAGCGCGTAGTACTTCCAGAATGGGTCGAGTTGGTTTTGACAGATTTGATCTTCAATTTCGGTTTTGTGATTGAGTTTATCACCCTATCTAATCCGCTTACGATGCTGCATACTCTCGAAGGGCAAACGTTCGTTACAGAGCTGGCGAAGGATAGCCCGAGCGAGTGCAGAGAATTATTAAATAGTAGTACAATATCATAAAGTTTTCGAATCTTACAAGTGCCGGCTTGTGCAGGAAACCGGCGCATTGGCCAGTGGTGAAACAAATGTTTAAATTTCAATTCTGACAGTGAATCTTTCGATGTTGTTTCTGCTAAATCCTAGATTTAAATGCAAGCTGAAGAATTGGTAGTAAGTTAAAAATTTAATGAATATTCAAGCGATACAGGCTTTTTGTTGGGGTGCCATGAGTAGGGTTAAGTGTAATTTTTAAACCTACAGTCTTTTCGACTTCCCTGAAACGTGCAAAGTTTGATTTGAAATGAAAGATGAATGAAAGATGTCTCACTAGCAGGAAGCCATGAAAAAGAAATAGCTTGGTAAGAAAGCTGCTCAGATTAAGCTGAAAATAACTCGACAAATAAATAAATATTGAATTACATCTTATTAACATTAACTGAAAAAGCCTCTGGAAATTTAGTTGTACTGCACTACGGTTCAGGTGACTTACGATTTACGGTTTACGATTTACGATTTACGAAATTTCAAATTTCATTTACGCACACCCCTGGGTGGCACATGAATGTTTCTTAGGTCTGCTTTTTTGCCAGTTTGGATGAAGCAAATGTCTATGGAAAGAGTGTAATTTTTTTAAATGAGCTTCTGTGCCGAACAAGGTGCATGGTAAACATCTAAGTGCGGAGTTTTTCTTAAGAAACGCTACTTCCGTTTGCTGGGTTTTGATTATCAATTAGTGACACACATGGTCTGTTCAGATGATCTTAGGCATTGAAACGAAGTACTCAGATCACACAATGTTTCTCGGTTACGCTCTTCTTGGTCTTGGATTGGCTTCCATAACCCGAAAATACTTGTCCATTTCACTTTATGTCGCACGTAAGATATGTTGTTGTTCAGATATCGGCAGTACAGCAAAAAGCAACGCCACTGTTCTTCAGTCCTTGATATAAAGTAATGGCAAAAATATTGGTGCCTATTATCCTACTATATATAAGCGAGAACGGTCGTTTTCTGTCTCTGTGTGTTTGTTTGCACAGAAGTGCTGGAAGAGTGTGTTGGGAGGAAGGGCGGGGATGGGGGGGGGGGGGGGGGGTGTAATTGTGTGGTGTCATCTACGTCTTGTTGAGAGGGGTCAGAAGACGTGTCGCCAATGTCACGCAAAGGGCGTCCGAGTTCCGAACATGTGTCATCGACGTCGTGAAAGCGAGCGTCCGAGTTCAGAAGAGGTGTTATCGACGTCGTTCAACAGGCGTCTGGGTTTAGAAGACATGTTACCAATGTCGCGCGAAGGACGTCCAGGTTGAGAAGAGTTGTCACCGATGTCGCGCAAGGAGTGCTCAGATTCGGACGACGTGTCATTGATGTCGCGTAATGGGTGTCTGGGTTAAGAAGACGTATAACTGATCTCACGCAAAGGACGTCCGGCTTAAGAAGACATGTCACCGACGTCGTTCATTAGGTGCCTGGGTTCAGAAGAGGTGTCACTGATGTCGCGAAAGGCCTATCCGGATTCAGACGACGTGTTACCAGTCAAGACGGGATCAGTAATAGGGGAGCGGTGAAGGATGGTGGTCCAGTAAGGAGGGACCGGGAATAGGTTGACCAATAAAGTGAAAAGGGGACCAGTAAAGGGGGTACCAGTGAATGTGGGACCAGCAATGGGGACCGGTGAAGAGGGGGGGGGGTCCAATGAAGGGGACCAGTGAATCGACAATAAAGGGGGAACACTGAAGAGGGACCAGTAAAAGGGGGACCAGTGAGGGTGGGACCAGTAATGGAGAGCCGTGAAGGGGGGGGGGGGGGGTGTCCAGTGAAAGGGACCAATAAATGGGGTACCAGTGAAGGACCAGTCAGGGGAGAACCAGTAAGGGAGCCAATAAAGGGAACACCAATTAAGGGGGTTCAGTAAAAGGTCCAGTAACAGGACCATTAAAGGGGGACCATAATTAATAAATAGGCCGAGTACTTCAGAGAATGAATCGCGCATACCTGCAATAGAGGGTGATGCCCCGTAGGAGCAGTTTTGAAGATTTTGCCCTATCGTGTATTCTGCTACACCATTCTATGTAGCAAAAACCAGTTTTTTTAACTGTAAGAGCACAAGTAGACGTTCGGTGTGTTCTATTCTCCGCGTTTGAGGCGAAGTCCTCAACCAGACTTTGGCAACCTGCAGGTCGTTGAACGTCTGGTATATATATATATATATATATATATATATATATATATATATATATATATATATACCTGCGCGCTTGCCACGATGTTGCAGTATCACCAAGCTAAGCGCAATCACATCAAGCTAGCTGCTCTGCTTATTCAGCTTTCTCTCTCCCTAGCAGTACAAAATGCAATGCTTGAGAACCTTATTATGTTCCAACCTTGTTCTACCTTCCTTAAGATCACGCGAGTTGTTCCTAGGGGCGGTATGAAGCCATCCAGACCCCCTCCCCACCACTACGCTTAACATCGGCATCATATCCAGACGGTTCAGTGATATAGTTGTTTGTGCTAATTAGTGGCTTCCTCCCCTAGGTTCTTCGACAGCCCTCCTGATGACTCACTGTACGGTCCCACTTCACTCTCTCGTAAGCGTTAACTGCCGGTACCTACAGTCCTTATCCCCAATCGGTCAACCTCAGGCGAAAATCGACATTGTCATTTAGAGATTGACCGTCTGATCACATTCTGCCGCACGACGAAAAGCCTTTTTGTCAGAATGGATTCCCACCGCCTCTAACACTATGTTGAACAGAAATTTTTTCCACGCGGGACCGCTACAGCAGTGGTGAATTGCCTATCCGACAGACGAACAAAGGAACGTAATTTTCGAGCAAGCTGTTTATTACAATGCCGATCGATATTAGCCTTCCGATCGAAACTTTCCATCCGCTGTGAAGCACTTCCGTCGGCGATCATCTGAATCCCCATTCAAGATGAACAACGTCTTCGGTACGTCTTCTAAATCGGCATGCACGTTGGGCCACGTGTACGGCACGTTTTCTGGAACTCCAGTCACGTTGGAGGACGTCTTCGGCACGCCTTCTGAACCCCAAGCACGTAGAAAAACCTTCGGGTAACTTCCGCTATTTAATCACTAATTTTCACTAATTTCTCCTCTATTTCATGACTAACTTCTGCACGGCGCCGATTGATGGTTCTTAGCGCTTTATTATACATATGGTGTGATAAAAGGATAAAGGGTAAAGGACGGCGTTATTCAATTCTCCACGGATGCGCCACGCATTCTACTTCTACGGGATGTCGTGGAGGCGTGTTGAATACGTATTTAGCCATACAATGACTTGCGGTGGCCAGCCGATGTACAAGTCAGTGCTTTATCCTTCCCAGACAATCTGGTACCAATTCACTGACCCGGAGGGATTGAAGGCTTGGTTGGCCTGGGCGGGAAATCCGTACCAGGAACCTGGCATCTGGTGCAGGCGACAGCCGGCGTCTCCCCCAACTGTGCTTCACGCGCCCCATGGTGTGATATATAACTATAATTGTAACAAACTTCCCCTTTTTCGCAGCATATGCACTCCTGGGATCTACCAACTGTACAAAACAAAAACTGTTCCATGGTGTAGACTGAAGAGAAAGAAAAAAGAAAAAAGCTTCTACTGTGAAGCACTGAAACTTTGAAACGCGGCGCAAAGAGTAACGTTGGCGGCTCCATGAAAGGGGTGGTGCTGAAATTTATTGTGCGGAGGCGTTCATCGAGGAAACTTAAAAGAAACGGGCATGCTTTTTTATTCGTCGGAACGCACGGCCGAGCTGTGAGTCTCACTTTGTTGGGAGTAGGGTCAACTGCGGCTAAGTTGTCGGTTTGAACAATCGTTAGGTAAGTACATGTGAAGACGGTGAATTTTGACTTCGTTAAAACGTGTCTGCTTTGGAAACAAGACCTCTGCTCTAATTTGAAGTTCTACCTGGAAAATATCCAATTTGGCATGAAAGTGGTATACGCGCAAGAGACGGAATTGTTAGGTAATATGAATAAAAAGATAAAGCAGACAGCACCTTCCGGTTTCGAAGATCGCCATCATGATGACCTTGGTCTCTAATGGAGCAAATAGTTTTATTGAGAGTTTTCGAGGGCCCCATGATAAGGGAACCTATGGTAAGCCGAAAAGGTGGATGCTCGGGTAACCCGCCTTCTAACCAAAGGTAAGCGCTTCACTATACGCCAGCTAAATCCTGTGCGATTTCATCTGGTCCTTCATTGGGCTAAGGTAAGGAATGGCCTTTGGAATCTATCAGTCGACCGTTTCAAGAAAGAGAACTAAATTTTTTAAGGACGCAATGTTTGGTTTGATGACCCCTAAGATATTATATTTCATCCTTTCAGGCATAGAAGGATTCGGTGGAAAGATGATTCCATTAAAGCTTCGCTAAAAACTTGGCAAACAAATGTAAATGTCCTACTACATCAGTGTAAACCGTCTATCGGTCATTGCCACCAAAGCACCAGTCACTTTTCTTCCTTTATGGAACCCAGTGTTCCATTCGAAAATATTCGAATATTCGAATAGAATATTCGAATCAATGTTCGAATCCGAATGTTCAAAAAATCTCGTTTTCCGAAGGTATTCGAATTCGATTGTTCAAAAAGTTGCGTTTTTCGAATGTTCAAAAAATCGCGTTTTTCGAATACATTCGAAATTCGAGTGCTAGAAAATTGCGAATATTCGAAACCATTCGAATATTCAAAAATTTTGCGAGGGCACAACTATATTTGACATGGTTGATTGTGCTTCATGTATCGCAAGGTGATGCCGCCCGCGGGAGCCGACCACGCTCGCAAACCCCGACGAGTGTGGAACGTATGCGAGAGATGCAGATGCAAGAACGGCATCGGGGAACTGTATTATACCAGAAGTCCCGCGACGTAGGGAAGGTCCTATACTTTTGCCCTTGGGAAAAATTTCGAATTTCAAAAGATCGAATAATATGCGATTTTCAAATTTTCGAATTTCGAATAATCGAACAATATTCGATTCTCGAAATTCCGAATTTCGTAATCGAATTTCGATTAGTCGAATATTCAAATGATCAAATGAACACTCTTATTTATTGTGGTCACCCAATGATTGGCATTTACTTGTTTTTATTACTCACTGTAAACTGCGTTCGACAGAGCGGCATATAAGAAGGCTACAGATTGTCACTACTCCACTACCAGTTCGTTAATGGCGAAAGGCGACATCTAATTAGCAACTCTGACAGATCGACTTCGATCAATGGATCTGCTGTCTCGTGGCCAACATACTCCCGCTACCCATGTTAAATCAGGGCTAATGGAGTGTAGAGTGACGAGATCAGTGAGTGAAATGCGCTACGGAGGCTGAGGACGACGGCGAGGCGAGGGCAAGCTGAGGACCGAGCCAAAGCTGTGAAGTCGTTGTTCAGACTCAGATGCCGTTGTTCAAGCGCCACGAAGGCTGCTCAATCCATTTCCTTCGCGAGACCAAAGGATGATGACAGAGGTATAATGGCAATCCTTTGCTTTCCTAAGAACTCATGCACCAAGAAGAGAGATACGTCCTGGATAGGCAGACAGAACTATATTATTATACAACAATACCGCCCGCTTCGCGCGGTCAAAAAGACGGTTTGCGACGGAAAAATCCGTCGCAAACGGCAGATGGGGCTAAGGCAGTCGAGTCCGCGTGCTGCCGAAACTTTTGTACATATTTGTTTGGTGTTATGGCGCTTTTTCATGATCACAGGAGTCAATTTTTTTCTTCTTACAACAAACCAAGGCTGTCGATTTGCTCCTTCATAAGTGCTGGTTTTCCAACAATTCGTGCCTGCACCACATGATTTCTCTGGAAATAAAAAGTCCTGCCTTGCTCTTTATTTTTAGTCAACAGCTATGGTAAAAATCTATGAATCAAGTAAAACTAGCGCTTGTCACACCAACAGCATCTACCAAAAGCCAGTGAGGAACAATCTTTGCCCTGCCAAGGAATCATCACTTCTTCTTCGTTGTACGCCTAATCCGTGGGTGTAGGGAAAGGTCCTGGGTGAACATCGACGTATCCAGCTGCCACCCACGCGCATGACAGACATAGAAAGGTCCCATTTTCATCATACTACCTCTAACTTGAACCGCCTCTTCTTCCTGACAGTCGATGTCTCCATATGTGGCGTCCAGGAGGAGTCTTTTATGGCATCCGCAACCGCAATCCCTCTCCTTGCCGGGGAAGTGAAATTCGGTGTGAAGGTGGAAAGTAATCGACCGACAACACGTTCAGGTGAGAACGACATTTCAGTACACTTATGTACCGATATGGCCCTGGTCCATAATATTCAACCGTAAGATACGCGTATTTGTCGCTGTCACGGTATTATTGGTGAGATTGTATGACATGGTGGTGGTGCAGATAGGCATTTTTGAAGAACTGGCACTTATGAAGGCGCAATCGACATTGATGGCCTAAAATTGACTCCCGTGAGCGTGAGAAAGCGTAATAACAACAAACAAATATGCAAAAATTTCGCCAGTTTGCGGACTCGAACCTAAGACCCCTCCAGTATGCTACTATTAGGCGTCCCTCCTACCAACTGCGCCGCCGAGGCACACATCGTGGGTTCCGTAGGGATTGATGAGTGTTGCGCACACCTTCCACACATCTTTTTCCAGCATTTAAAAAAGCATTCGGCAAGATCTGACTATAGTTCTCTAATCCGCTCACATGGCCCTACATCCTGTCAAAATAGCATCAAAAAGGCTCACCATGAGTTAGGAGCCTTTCCTTGTAAGATTTGACCGATCGGAACTGGAAACACGCGAGTGTTTTGTGTCGACGGAGTGCTTTACAGCGGGTGAAAGGTTTTGATCGGGAGGGCAATATCGATCGCTATTACTGATTGTAACTTTGTTTGTATGTCGATGACGGTGAGGCAGTCAGTCCCTGCTGTAGCGGTCCCGCGTGGAAAAATTTTCTGCTCAGCTTTGTATTATTAGATTGGTGCAGAAGAAATGCAATTTTTTTGCCATATTAGTTTCAATGCTATCTTTTAAAATAAACTAAGATTTTTCATAAGGTTTTATACATTTTTGGAAAGCTTATTATATGCGGTAAGTATACGGAATGTAATTCAAATCGCTGATTTAAAAATTAATTTGCAGATGTCCTGACGCAATATTCGTCAAATTTACTTCTACGAGTTGAAACTAGGCCGGGCTTCCACTCACCAAGAGGCTATCTCAGCGGTAGGTCGGAACGGCCCAAGTGTTGTATACGGACAGAACCGCCTCGCCCTGGGAAGTAACACAATGCGGGTATCTCGACCTGAATACAACTCTTATTGGGGTCGAGATAACTGCAGTTTGTTACTTTTCAGAGAGAGGCGGTTCTACCCATATAAAGCACTTGGGCCGTTTAGACCTACCGCTGAGATAGTCTCCTGGAAGACCGCTCAAAATATAAACGAAGTATGGGGCAAGGAAAGTCTCAACAAATGCACAGACAACGTTGGTTCTAGAAGTTTCGTGCCGGCAACACCAGCCAACACCAGCCTCGAAGAAGAACCACATGGCACCCTGAAGTGCCATGTGGTTCTTCTTCGGCACCCACTGAAGGCGTCAGTCGAAGCTGATCCGCGCAAAACCGCGCGAGATATTGCCGAAGAACATGTCGATCACAATACAGTTGCTCGCCATTTGAAGCAAATTGGGAGGACTACGAGGCCAATTTGGCTGAAAGTCAGAAAAATCGTCGTTTTGAGATATTGTCGGCCATCTTTTGCGCAATGGCCAACAATATCTCAAAACGAAGGGATTATAACCTGCGTCGAGAAATGGATACTTTATGGTAACAGCCGACGTGTGCCTAGTGGCTGAACCAAAAAGAAACTCACCAACATCATCCAAAGTAGGAAAATTTGACGAAAATCGCGTTTGGACATCTAAAAATACAAACCAAATTATTTTTTTAATGAGCGACTTGAATCAAATTCCATATACATGCTTAAAAGTCTGGATGGTTTCATACTGCAAGACTACTGGCCTGATCTTAACTTAAGGAAAGTAGAGCAAGGGTGGAACAGAATAAGGTTCTTAAGTATTGCCTTCTGTACTGCTAGCGAGTGAAGAAGGCTGCGTTAGTAGAACAACTAGCTTGAAGTGATTGTCTTTAGCTCAGTGATACTGCAACATCGCGAGCAAGTGCGTTACTGATGGTGAGCACTTGTACTATTTAGAGTACGGTAATGCAAAAGAGAAGAAGCTGAACTTGGATTGGTACAGAACTGCCTCACTGGGAAGTATTGGACAGGAGCTCACGGATATAATTAGAACCTCATAGCACGGCACTTTCGGCATCGCCCAGGAAGATGATCTTTAACTTACGTACTGTTGCGTATCCTAGAAGAAAATGTGATCTAATCATAATTTATAAGCTGATAAATAATATGGTGCCTATCGAGTTCTATTCGGTCTCTCTTCCCACACAAGAGGTTCTTAATGGAAAATTCAAATTCCAAGACAAAAAGCAATGTAAGATCCTAATTAATCACCCATGGAGTAGGGGTTCAATTTTTGAAGCCTTCAAAGGAAAACAATATACCAAACACCCAAACGCAGTTTTAAAGACTGCTTAACGGGTATCTCCTGGAAACTGTAGTTTACTGTTGTTTTTGAGGTATTGCGTTGCTGTGCAAGCCACAAGTCATTTGCTTTAGCCACCTGTTGTCTTGTGTTTGATCTTATTTTGTCTGTCCGAATAAAGAAACAAATAAATATAAGTAAATATTGAATGCGTTTTCGTAACGGTGACTTCCTCGACAGTGTGCTGTCGAGAACATTTCTCACCGGAATGAACGTCGCTTACAAAAATCATCATTATGCCACATTCGAAACAAACACCTATTCGAAAATCGAAAATTCTTCGAATTTTCAAACCTCGAATAATCGACATCGAATAATTATTCGAATTTTCGAACCTCGAATAATCGAATTCGAATAATTATTCAAAATTGCGAAACTCGAATAATCAAATAATCGAAAATCGAATTCGAATAAATTATTCGAATAATTATTCGAATTCGATTATTCGAGCACAAGTATAGTGCACACGAAGTTCTGTGCGTTAATTTTTAACGAAGTTTTTTAACGGAAAATTTTCGTTAAATTTTCGGTAAATCGTAAAATTTCGTTAAAAATACAATTAGCTACAAACTACTACTTAAAATAGAAAAATCAAGGTAGATGTTAGATGTTGCAACTTAAACTGGTCAACAACAAAAGTTCAAGAATTGGAGTGTAACGCTACAATGTATTACAAATATTTCACCATCAACAAAGTGTGGACAGGAAAATAAACTCTGGTTCTCACTAACAAATTATCTTGTATGTGTCGAAGAAGAACATGTACGGAAATATCATTCATGAGAACGGTACTTAGTAGGTTGGTGCCTGAATCGCAGCGGCAAGGCATCTTAAAATGAAAGTTAGATTAAGCAGGCCCCGTAGTTCCCTTAAGGCCCGTGCACACTTTGCAGCGGGCAGCGGGCAGTGGAATGTGGGCGGAGCTGGTCGCCGCCCACATTCCACTGCAGCAGGTGGAACCGCGCCGCAGCGGCACGCAGCGGAGCAGTGGCTGGCTAGTTGCCAGCTGATCGATAGCCGAAGTGGGTTCAGGGCGGAACGCGACGCATATTCTGGACCTTGGACCGTTTCAGTCATTCTCAATCACTTCATAGACAGTTTTACGTACCTGTGTCAGCTTCGTGCTTCGAGTTTTGTGCAGTATTCTACAATTTTTAAGACCTTATTTTCTATCATCATATTTATTATCTCAGACGGCCTTCTTTCAGGATGTATTGATCAAGTTGCTCAGTTTGGCGACATTCTGCAGCTGATTATCGTTGAATTGATTTACAAGGTATGTACTTTCACTTTCTTGACAAGGTTGAGAGGACGAGCATTGGTGGGAGTATACATTAAGTCGAATTTGGATACACTGGATTTTCCAGTTTATAAAATGTGAGGGGCACAATGCTAGATCTGAATTAGCCACCATCTAGAAGACGCGGGCTGGTGGTTACTATAAGTTGTGCGTTCTGCATGGTGCTCTTTTTGGGCGACTTTGGGTAGTGTGTCATTTGCCTTGCTCTGATAGACGTTTGCATCGCTAACCGCGGCATTTTCTTTCTGCTTTCGATTTTTGTTGTGTGTCTGCAATGAACTTCGGTACGTGTCTAAATGCTGTTGTCTGGATTACAAAGTTTGCTCAATCATCAATTAGCCGTTAATCACTGGTCATTGCTTCAGTGTCATCTTTTCGAACAGACAGGGTTTCGAAATGAACGGCATGATACAGTTAGAGTGAACACTGGGGGTTCTCATCGCATCGGCGATCGATGCGAATAGATAGTTGTCTTTATTAGCTGGGGAAAGCAAGGTATGAAAAATGTGTCGCCGCTGATGAAATTTCTAAGGAGTCGTCTTGAGCGCGCAAATTTCTCAACATCTTGACTTATCTGGTTCCGTTTTTCTTCGGATTAGGGCAACAATAGTCAAGTCCCACACAACGCTATCTAATATCGGCCAGCTTTTAAGTGGAGGCATAACGAATGAAAACCCAACATTGCCTGCTGCAGTCTTCAGGGTCTAATGTGTAGTGGTTCGAGGTGATTATCTTTTAGTCCTCATATTCAAAGCATCAGTGGTAATTGACATTTTGTCATTTCATTTAGTTCCTAGTTCTGCGCGGAACCTTTTTATTGGACTGTTCTACGAGCATGTAGAATCCCGATGCGGGCACCAGCCCGATAGTACAGAAGGAATTAGTAAAAATACAATTAAAAAACTTATCAGTGCAATGTTAACACGTGACGGAACCAGATAAGTTCGTGACGGAGGTGGCGATGTCCGTTCCTCCACGTGGTGCCACTGGAAACTGTTCGCTCTGCGAGCTAAGCCGATCACGGACATTCGATTGCAGGCGACAGGCCCTTGTGACAGGCCGGCCTACGAAGACCCATGTCACATCACATGGTGTATGACAGCTCAAGTGTTTCGAGATAGTGCTACGGCGTCCGCGGGAGCCGACGCGCACTCGCAAAGCCCGGCGAGTGTGAAAAGTATGCGAGGGTCCCTGGTGCGAGGACGGCATCGGGGGGCAACTGAGTTAGTCCGAAAGTCCCGTAACGTAAGCAGGACCCGCGTGGCTACGCTGAATGTGGGTACGTTGACGGGCCGCTCGTGCGAGTTGGTTGAAGCACTGGAGCGTAGAAGAGTTGATTTCTGTGCGGTGCAGGAGACGAGGTGGTCCTGCCGCAAGTCAAGGGACATAGGACGAGGCTTCAAGGCCGTTCTATGTGGAAGTCCCAGGACCACCAGTGGTGTTGGTATGATCGTCTCCGAGCGTTTCCGAGACTCGATTGTAAGCGTCGAGCGCTTTGACGATCGATTGATGAAGATCGTTGTCGCCGCTAAGGAGCGACTCTTCCACTTCTTCTCTGCGTATGCTCCGCAGACTGGCTGTTCCGATCAAGCCAAGGAAAAGTTTTGGAGCCTGCTTGATGAGAAGACAGCAGAGGTACCGTCGAAAGATGTCATCATAGTCGCTGGTGACCTCAACGGGCACGTCGGCGCGACGAAAGACGGGTACGGCTGTCATGGTGGGTTCGGTTACGGGTCGCGTAACGCAGATGGTGAGCGTATCCTTGAATATGCGGAATCGCACAACCTCACCATAGTGAACACCGTATTTCGCAAACGCGATTCCCACCTCATCTCGTTCTATAGCGGGAACACCAGGACTCAGATAGAATTTGTCCTTGTGAAGGATCGAGACCGAAGTCTTGTCACAGACGCGAAGGTCGTGCCGTATGAGACGGTCGCCCCACAGCATCGACCGCTGATCTGTACTTTAAAGATCACCCCTCCGAGGCTGAAGCAGGTCGAGCGATGCGGTGCACCAAGAATCAAGTGGTGGCGAATGAAAGAGAAGGAAGCAGCTGTGATTTCTCGCGTGCGGTTACCGACAGTGACAACTGTCGACGAAACTTGGAAGAAGGCCACCGACGCGATTCGTCACGCTGCACGGTTGGAGCTCGGCATCACGAAGCCTGGGCGACGGAAGGTCAACAAGCAGGCCTGGCTGTGGACAGATGAGAAAGCCAAAGTTCGAGAGAAGAAGACGCTATATCACGTGTTTCTCGGCGAAAAGACAGCCGATAACTGGCGGAAGTACCAAGAAGCGAAGAAAGCTGCAAAGAAGGCCGTGGCTGTTGCGAAAGCCACTCATTATGGAGATGTCAACGAGAAGCTCGAGTCTCGCTATGGTGAGCGGTATCTATACCGACTCGCAAAGAATCGCCATCGCCAGACCGAGGACATCGAGAAGTTCTTCGGCATCAATGATGAGAACGGCCATCTTCTTACGGACCGCAAGAAGGCACTGAAGCGATGGCGCGATTACTTTGAGGAAGTTTCCAATATGGAATTTCCTCACCCGGCCATCCCTTCTGTGGCTTCTGTCCACGGTCCTCTTCACAAGATCACCGTGGAAGAGACAGAAGCGGCTCTGAAGAAGATGAGGCCAGGCAAAGCGACTGGGCCCGACGACGTGGCGGCAGAACTGTGGAAGTCGAAGTTTTGGTACCCTGCTAAGTGGTTGGCGAAGTTCTTTAATCAGGTTGTGGCGGAGAAGAAAGTGCCTGAGTGTTGGCGCCAAAGTACGACGATTCCGATTTGGAAGAAGAAGGGCAGTCCTGCAGACTGCTCCAATTACCGTCCGATTCGCTTGCTTTCGCACAGCATGAAGATCTTTGAGCGAATTGTCGACGGACGAATTCGGGACATCGTCCAGCTGTCCAGCAATCAGTGCGGCTTCGTGGCTGGCTGTGGCACCATTGATGCCATACACGCCGCCCGCCTCCTGATAGAGAAGCATCGCGAGAAACAGAAGTCGGTGCATATCGCCTTCCTCGACTTAGAGAAGGCCTTTGACCGCGTACCGCGTGAAGTGATTTGGTACGCCTTGCGACATCATGGAGTTTCTGAAGAGCTCATAGAGTGGGTGCGAATTCTCTACTTTTGTCCAAAGAGTCGAGTTCAAGCTGCAGCTGGAACCTCGATGGAGTTTCCCATCTCTGTCGGGGTACATCAGGGTTCTGCGCTTTCCCCACTCCTCTTTGTTGTCGTCATGGATGCCATCACACGAGACCTTCAGAACCCCGTCCCTTGGACGTTGCTTTATGCTGATGACGTAGTGCTCGCTAGCGAAGATAAGATGAACTCGAGCGAGAGGTGCAAGCTTGGTGTGATCGCTTGGAGCGGTTTGGACTCAAATTGAACGTGAAGAAGACCGAATATCTAACGACGGACGTTACTGAGTCCAGCTCCATCAAGGTTAATGGCATCGAGCTCCCACGCACTTCGGTCTTTAAGTACCTGGGATCAGCAGTCACGTCTGACGGCAAACTGATGATTGAAGTGAATTCACGCGTGAGTGCAGCTTGGTCAAAGTGGCGCTCGTTGACTGAGGTGCTCTGCGATAGGAAGATACCGGAGCGCTTGAAGTCGAAGATATACAGAGCAGTCGTCCGGCCAGTAGCGATGTACGGCTCTGAGTGTTGGCCTGCGACCAGGGAAGTTGAAACGCGCCTCAGCGTCATGGAGACGAAGATGCTGCGCTGGACGGCTGGAGTCACGCGCATGGACCGCATTCGAAACGATGCTATTCGGCAGAAGTTCGGTGTCGCGCCGATAGCCGACAAGATGCGCGAAGCTCGCTTACGATGGTACGGCCACGTTCTGCGTGGAGAAGAAGACAGCGTCCGCAAGATAGGCCTTGACTTCGAGGTAATTGGAAAACGGCCTAGAGGGCGACCGAAGCAGCGCTGGTTAGATACGTTACATGCGGACTTGAAGATTACTGGTGTTTACCCTGATCTAGCGCTGGATCGGGAAAGGTGGCGTCATAACACCAGAATAGCGGACCCCGCTACGATGCGGGACAAACGCTGAAGAAGAAGAAGAAGAAGAAGAAGTTAACACGTGACGGACGCACGATTTTCACGTGCCTGATGCGTTGGACCAATCGATTTTTTTGCAACGTCGGAACCGCTGCACGAGATCATGTCACACGGTCCCAGAAATCCGAAAGGGTTGGTGTGACACGGTCGTCGACGTGTTAACGTTTAGGAAAAGTAGCTTTCCAAAATTTTCTATTATTATCGTTTTTGTCAAGTCATTTAGAACACGTCCACCGACTGAAAACATTCTCTTCTACTCTGGTGTTTCAGGTGGCAAGCAAAAGTATTTTGTGATAAGCAGCGGCAAGTGGGGATAGGCACATCTTACATGGAGTCAGACCAGTATCTTTGCGGATTCGCGTGAGGTCTGCAATATTAGTGAAGGCTAAGGAGAAAATTGATAAACTTACTAGGAAAAAAGCCCGTTAAAAATTCCGTTGAATTTCTAAAAAAAATTCCGATAAGTCGTTGAGGCAGATTTTAACGAAAACTGCCGTAATTCGTTCATCATCATCATCATCATCATCATCATCATTTTCAGTAGCGCTTGTCCCGCTTGGTGGCGGGGTCCGCTCTTCTGGTGTGGTGACGCCAGGGATGCACACCAGCTATCTTTAAGTCCAAGTGCAACGTGTCTAGCCAACGTTGCTTCGGGCGTCCTCTGGGCCGTTTTCCAGGGACTTCAAGATTCAGGCCAATCTTACAGACAGTGTCGTCGTTAGCGCGAAGGACGTGGCCATACCATCGTAGACGAGCTTCGCACAACTTGTCGGCTATCGGGACGACACCGAACCTCTGTCGTATGGTGTCATTGCGAACGCGGTCCAATCGCGTTACTCCGGCCGTCCACCTTAACATTTTCGTCTCCATTACACTCAGGCGGCTTTCAATGTCCTTCGTCACGGGCCAGCACTCAGCACCGTACGTCGCTACTGGGCGGACGACTGTTCTTTAAACCTTCGACTTGAGGTACTTGGGTATTGTCTTATCGCAGAACGCCAGTCAACGACCGCCATTTGGACCAGGTTGCACTTACGCGCGCATTCACCTCCAACTTTAGGCTGCCATCGGGCGTAACTGTTGATCCGAGATACTTGAAAGATGTGACTCGTGAGAGCTCAGTACCATTGATCTCGATAGATCCGAGCTCATTCACATCCGTCGACAAGTAGTTCGTCTTTTTGCCGTTTAGCTTGAGTCCGAACAATGCCAAGCGATCGTACCATTCCTGTGCCTGTCGCTCGAGTTCGGCTTTGTCTTCACATGCAAGCATGACGTCATCGGCATACAGCAACCAAAACTGCCGTAATTCGTTAAACTCGTTAAATCGTTAACCGTTAAATGTGCACCGCTGGTTGGAATCTAATCTGATAAGACACTACGACTTGGACAGCTTTATCGCGAAAATATGGATGGCTCACCGCAGCCCCTTCCGGCTTTAATCGTTCCGTTGTTGTACTTGGGGTAGAAATACAAAACGGAGATTTGCCCGTTGTATATCGAAGGCAAAAACGCCATTGAACAGCCATAACGCGATTCACTTGCTATCCACGTGACTGACCTCAGGACACTCGACGGCGATCAAAGGAAGCAGGGAAGCAGCGGAGGTCATCGCTTGCCCGCGCTTACCTCACGTCAACTCACAAGGGAAGGCTCTTAAGTATGTCTGAACGGGAAGAGCGCGTCATATAGGAGGAATCCCCACCAGGGGTGTGCGGTTAACGATTAACGATTTACCGGATTTACCGGCATTTTTCGTTTAAAATTTTTAACGAAGTTTAACGGCGGAAATTCCCCTTAAATCGCATTAACGACATTTTACTCACCACTTTTGAAAACTTTCTCCTTCTTCTGGTTTTCGACAAATCTTTCGGAGGACCCTTCGCAGCATCGTTGCGGTACCAGGAAAACCCTTTACTTACTTGAATCAGTGAAAATAGACGATCAATATCGTCCTCGTATTTCGAGAATTGTTGGCTTTCTTTCTTGCCTCTTGACCAATTTATTATACTTGCGCGCCCCACTGCTGCAGTTTCGCGTTTTTGGATTTCCTTGACCGTTTTTCGCGCTTGATTGCCGCATATTGGTTATTAATACTTGCCAATCAGTCAATTTTTTCAGTTCTTTTGTGATTCCTTTTAAAAGTGGTTTTGAAAGGGCATAGAAAACGACAAGAAAACCCTATCAAACAAATAATGCGTGATAACAAGGAAAAGAAGCAAACAATAGAAGGAAAAGGCTCTTTCACTCTTTTCTGCAAGTTTTCCGGAAAATAAGATGAGTTCTTCGTGATGATTGTAAATAGATTGTAAAATCAGGTGATGATTGTAAATAGGATTACGTCAGGTCAGCACTGGACACCGCCTAACAGATATACATAGCGTGGATGCTGGTACTGCCATTGCTTGGCGTTTATTGAATCTCATGCCGTGCATGCCAACGATTTTGCTCAACCTTTTCGTCTTCTTTGAACGCTCGCTTGGCAGTTTTCTTTTGGAGAAGCATAGTCAGTATGAAACAGTGGACTGTCCACTGTGGAAACATTTATATGAAAGCAATAAAATTAAGTAAAAAAAGAAACCGATCACCAGTCTTTCTCAGTTTGAATAGGAGACTTGCATAAAACTGGTACTTTACATGTCGTCTATTGGATAAACATTTTTTGCTAAGTTCTACGAAAAGGGTATATCTTTGCAGGTGCAGGCATGGCTCTAGCAAGAAACTCCTCTCATGTTTGCGGATTCTTTCGCCTAATTTGGGAACTTACTATCACCTGTATCACCTGCCGTCCCGTGGATCATCGACTTGCTCAAGCGGACGTCGCGTGCCAGAGTGCTCCAATGGATCCTCCTTGCTCGAGGGACACGAAGAGCGTCACATCGGTCGTTCAGGGCTTTCACGAAGAAGTCCAACCAACGCGTTGGTGGGCGTCCTGGTGTTCTCTTGACATCCCGCAGAATCCAATCGGTGATGGCTCTCGCCCAGCGGGTGTCTGCGAAGCGCATTACGTGGCCGATCCACCTAATTTTCGGCAACTTGGCCCACGCGACAGCGTCTCTGATCATCGAACGTCGGCGAAGCACGGGAACTCCGGAGGCCTCTCACTTGCGTGAGTCGTTTCACTGCGAGCATCGTCCTCTCGATTCCACGCTGCGCGACGCTGATCGCGCGTTCATCCTGCTCTCGTATAGCCCAGGTCTCTGAGGCGTATGTTAGGGCAGGAAGAACAGTGGAGTCGAATAGGTGGGCACGGAGTCGGACCTTCTTCGTCTTCTTCACGACTTCTTCGACGCTCTTGAAGGCTCCCCAAGCCGCTCGTTTTCTCCTGCTCAGCTCTGGTGCTAGGTCGTTGGCATGTTGACTTCGCGACCCAGATATATAGCTGGAGAATTCGGAGATGTTCGTTCCGTTGAGCGAGAATGTTGCATCAGAAACTTGTCCGTTCCTCATGAACATCGTCTTCTGAGATTCTGCTGCAGTCCAACGTTCCCACATACAATACCGGCCTTAACTTTGGTCTTTGGGCGGAAAAAGCGAAAAAACCGCCTTTTCCGCCGCTTTTCTGCAGAGCTTTTTAAATTGAGCGCATTGTAAATTGAAACACATATTTTTGATCAGCACTGAGCTTTCTTCCCTATGAGCTGCAAGACGCCGAATGAGCGCTTGAAGTTTAGTTTAGTGACCCAATTTCTGCCTGCCGCGGCTGACCCCTTCCCTCGCGAGAGATAATTACACCCACAGCTCCTAAGTAGCTAATGAAGGAGGAGATTCGGCTATTACAGCCTATTTTCCACCTTACATGTAGTACTACACAGTTCTTTGGATTCTCTAGTTCATCGCGATCAATGATGTAATTTTTTAAAGGATCTGATTGTTTAATTGTCATTTATTTTAGAAAATGTCTCTACTTTGGAGGACTCTAACTTTGGAATATCATGCTCGTGTGTTCTTATATTTATTTGACCCGTTAAAAGTAATGGTTGAAATCAAGCCGCGGAGTTGGAACCTTCAGGGTTTACATCTATAGTAATTATGCGCTGGCAAAGTTGTCCACTGACACTTCTTTGTGGTTGCCCGCGTTTTGTCCCATGGTGAAAGCGACTATAGAAGCATTTCTTGGATGAAGAAACATAGCAATTTAGAGGCCTATGAAAACTCCTTATAGTCTTCCACAGGTGAGATTTCGACTAAGCTAGAAGAAATTTTAGTCACTCAGTTACGAAGCAAACTCACTCCAAATGTGAACTGAGTGAAATTAAAAACTTGATCAAAAATGGATAAATTACCTCGAGTGCATTCACTAGTAAAATCTGACTCAAATGGTGGTTTAGTTTAAACTTTGCGTTCATTTGCACCGGCTTATCACCAGTGAAATGCCCAATAGCCCTGGCTGCGACGCAAATTAGGTGCCGAGTCAGCCCCCTTGCCTGCCCTTGTGACTCCTCTCGCCATCTGAGGACGCCGTAAATCGCCTAACCGGAGTCTTCACACTTCTGATGTTACGCCGTACATCTACCAAACGCCGTACAAGTGGTGTAGTCGTTGTTTTGAAAATATCTTGACATCCTTCTTCCTTTTATTTCTTTTATTGCACAATTTTACCAATGTTTTGTGCAATCTTCTTCATTTTATTTCCATTTCAATTCAATTTTTTTTACAAAACGTCTTGCGAAAAATGCAGGGTAACCTATAATAAAAAATGCCGGTACTACCTGAAGGGGTCTAACATTGCTGATAGTGAAGCTTTTAAAGATGAGAGCTTTCGAAGCTTTGAGACTCATATATAAGCACAGGGTAACGAGATTTCTGTAGTGTGCCAGTAGTCAAGATTGCACCATGTCTGCGCCTTAAACCTTGCATTTCAGACTCGATTGACTGTGTATGGGCTGAATGTTTGCTATAATCATGTTACTGCTTGCCCACGTTAACCTATGGTGCGCTCCTTTTAACGTGTTCCGTCGCACAATAGCTGCAATTATGCCGATTAACCTCTGCACTCAGCTTGAATGCTGCGTCATCTGTCTACAGAATCCATCTTGGAAAATGGGGCTCCTGCTCATATTACAACTATGCATTCAATAAACTCGTATGTCACATGTCTTTCACATGATTTCTAAGTTTAAACGTTAAAAGAAGTTCGGGACAGTTTCCGGCGAAATGGTGACGAGATTGTAACAAGCATTCAGCCCGTGCACAATCAATCGAGTTTGAAATGCAAGATTTCAGAAGACGGCATGGCGCAATATTGACTATTTGCACGCCATAGAGATCTCCTTACTCTGTGCCTTCATATGAGTCTTAGACCTTCTTGTGAACACAGTTCCTACAGTTCCTTCAGAAAATCCTCACAAACAATTTCCTTACGGTGAACGTGAGGAACGTAAAATTCACCGACCCCGGAGGGATGGATAGTTTGGTTGGCCTGGGAGGGAAATCCGAACCGAGAACCTGGTACCGCGTGCAGCACCTACTCCGACTGCGCCCATGGAAAATAAACACAGAAAAGAAATGAAGTGGCTAAGGGGGGTACGGTCGGCAACGAGCCACGCATTCTACTTCTCCATGTCGTTATACCATTGGAAGCATTCAGCCCAAATTCTTATTTCTGCTCTGTCGATTGATTACCAGCCCAGTGGTCGTTAACCTGGACGCTCAAAAACTTTGCCAATGGTTGTAATTTAGGGTGTACAGCACGATATAATCCTACTATTACATGACAGAGCAGAAGTAAGAATTTGAGCTGAATGCTTGTAATGGTATAACGACATGGAGAAGTAGAATGCGTGGCTCTTTGCCGACCGTACCCCCTTAGCCACATCATTTCTTTTCTGTATTTATTTTCCGTGGGCGCGCGTAGCGCAGTCGGAGTAGGTGCTACACCCTATACCAAGTTCTTGGTTCGGATTTCCCGCCCAGGCCAACCAAACTATCCATTCCTCCGGGGTCGGTGAATTTATTACCAAGTGCATGTCTGGGAAGGATAAAGACCTGACTTGCTCATAGGATGGCCACTGCAAGTCACTGCGTGGCCAAACACGCATTCATATCGCCTCCACGACATCCCATAGAAGCATGTAGATCGCATGGGCATTCCAGAAGGGATTGAGTAATGCCGTCCTTTATATCTTATCCTTATTTATCTTCCGTAATTAGGGGATAATCCCTTGGGATCACACCCCAAATTCAAACTGTTAGATGGGAGACAAGGAAAATAGCATTGCTTCTACCACCCGCGCTGCGCTGATGATCTTGTTATTCCTTACGTTCCTCACGTTCACCGTAAGGAAATTGTTTGTGAGGATTTTCTGAAGGAACTGTAGGAACTGTGTTCACATGAAGGTCTAAGACTCATATGAAGCCACAGAGTAATGAGATCTCTATGGCGTGCAAATAGTCAATATTGCGCCATGCCGTCTTCTGAAATCTTGCATTTCAAACTCGATTGATTGTGCACGGGCTGAATGCTTGTTACAATCTCATCACCATTTCGCCGGAAACTGTCCCGAACTTCTTTTAACGTTTAGAACTTAGAAATCATGTGAAAGACACGTGACATACGAGTTTATTGAATGCATAGTTGCAATATGAGCAGGAGCCCCATTTTCCAAGATGGATTCTGTAGACAGATGACGCAGCATTCAAGCTGAGTGCAGAGGTTAATCGGCATAATTGCAGCCATTGTGCGACGGAGAACGTTAAAACAAGCACCCATAGGTTAATGTGGGCAAGCAGTAACATGATTATAGCAAACATTCAGCCCATGCACAATCAATCGAGTCTGAAATGCAAGGTTTAAGGAGCAGACATGGTGCAATCTTGACTACTGGCACATTACAGAAATCTCGTTACCCTGTGCTTTCTTATGAGTCTCAAAGCTTCGAAAGCTCTCATCTTCAAAAGCTTCACTATCACCATTGTTAGACCCCTTTAGATAGTACCGGCAATTTTTATTATAGGTTACCCTGCATTTTTCGCAAGACGTTTTGTAAAAAAAATTGAATTGAACTAGAAATAAAATGAAGAAGATTGCACAAAGCATTGGTAAAATTGTGCAATAAAAGAAATAAAAGGGAGTAGAATGTCAAGATATTTTCAAAACTCGACCCTGGACTACACCACCTCTACGGCGTTTGGTAGGATCTTAATACACCGCAACATCAGGAGTGTGAAGACTCTGGTAAGGCGATTTACGGCGTCCTCAGATGGCGCGAGGAGTCACGGGCAGGCAAGGGGCTGACTCGCACAAGGAACGCGTCGACCCGACACAGCAGGAGCAAGGAGTCCATCCCTGCATCCCACCTGCGTCTCTGGGTAGTACATGGTCGCATTTGGTTCACGTTTCGTTCCCCTATCCACCACCCGGGGACGCGCTACGTGGCCCTGTGACAAACGGCCCGAGATCCCTCTTAACAAGAGAGCCGAAGGCTCTCTATCGAGGGAGATCCGTGGGGGAACTTACTATATCACCTATAATGCGCTCTACAAAAATTGGATAAAATTGAGAAAGCCAAAGTATATTCTAACCTCAAGCAAAATGTGCTGTAAAGTATGCTACCACGTTCTTCAAAAAGAAAATCAGAGGCGTGAATTACTGAAAAGTCGTAAAACAGGAACAGATAGTGGCGAATTCTATTTGGAGAAATTAGGAGAGGTAAGGACGAAGTAGAACACTGTTACCTATGCACTTCCTTTAGAAGGTAGAGGAGATAAAGCTTAAAAATTGAAAAAAAAACGTTGCTCAGGTGGCAAAGATAGTAATACACAGTGCAGTAGAATTCCATTCGATCAAAATTTGGTCAACGGTCGTGACCGTTTATTTGATTCTCTGCTGCCGTCTGTAGTAAGAACAGGACATTTTGGGGCAAAAGGGACCATTCTGTAAAACAGGCATATCTACGGACTTGGCAAAGAATTTGGGATCTATCTTCAGGCATACGCTTTTGCGTCTCCATTGCCTACCTTAATCTTCTACGAGAGCTTCAGCTGCTGTACCGAGGGGTTCCATTTAATTTCAGAGGACATGGTTGTGTGGCATGGGATGAGCTAGAGAATTGGCACTTTAGGGTGCCCCCCTCCGTTTAGGATAGATCCAGAATTTGCTGTGGTACTATCTGACCTGAATTCTTTATTAAAGCATTCTGTAGTTTTCCGAAACAACGAACTAAGTAAGACATTTGTTATTTTAGAAGTCTTGTTGTTACCGTTTGGTTTTAGAATCCTAATAACTTCTCTAGTTTAGCGATTTTGTTGATGATAGACAGACTGTTGTTATTTTTGTGAAGATGAAGAAACTCCACATTGCCATGTATGTTGAGTCGAAAAAAATCAATAAAGAAAAAGATCTGGTTGTTTACATACTGAAGTGCAGCCAAACTGGCTACAGCTGAGGAAAATTTCATTTATTTTTATTTATTTATTTATTACATGGCTAAAATCCATGTGAAGAACAATATAATTAGAAACAGTGTAGAATGACATCCACATGACATTGGCTAACGATCCAGACAAAGTGTAATAGAATGATTAGAAAGTATATGCGATAACAAACACCCGGAGAATGAAGAATAGAAAGGAGAACAGACCAACAGGGGCTCTGCCACAAGATCTCGTTATGTCCTAGAATTATTTATGAATCGACTTGCATCCGTAATAAATGGCTTCATCTTGTACGGAATAACTGAGTTTTGGCAAGTTTCATACAATCCGAACCTGCTCTATTGACAAAAAAATTATGTCGAATTGAAAATTTTGCAGTACTTAGTTAAAGTCTCTCCTCCACCTCGGGTTCTAGATGGTCTCACCATGAAGAAATCACGTTTATCAAGTCCATAGAAACCGTGAAGAATTTTGTGTACCATTACGAGGTCGTATATTCTTCGTCTGTCTGAAAGTGTCTGTAGTCCAAGTTGTTTGTTTCTTGCTTCACTGTTGGGAATAGCATGGTAATGATGGTCTCACCATGAAGAATCTACATCTATATTTCCTAATAAATAGTTTTCTAGTGAAGCTATTTTGGACTTTATCAAGACTAAGTATATTTTTCTTCTTAACTGGGTAAAAAATTGTTGTTCCATATACAAGTATCGGCCTAACGTAAGTCTTATAAGATTTAACAAGGACAGAGGGTTTTTTTTTGTAAAAAGACTTCTAAAGAGATTGTGTACTACAGCCATCGCTTTATTTGCAATTTGTTCACAATGCGCGTCCAAAGCTAAATTTGCATCGAGGAGGAACTCAAAATCTGTTGTTTGATCAGTGCTAAAAATTTCATTTTCACCTAACTTGTATGTGTAGCCGGGATTTCTTCTTCCTAAATGCAGCACCTTAGTTTTTCTTTTGATAAAGGGAGCCGCCACTCGTGAGACCAGCGATCAACAGCATCTATAGCTCGCTGCTGAAGGTTTTGATTATGGATTGGTGATTTAACGAGTTTACCGAATTTACCGATTTTAACGCAAAATGTTTCGTTAAAAAGTGGTCGTTAAAAATTTACCTAAGAAAATTTAACGAACACCCCTGATTCCCACCCTCTTATTTTTTGCCAAGTCGTTAAACCTAAGGAGTAGAGGGTCGTTGTAGTTACAATGGTATCGGCGCCTCACGTGTTCGGGGGTCTTGCACGCCCGCGATACCTCTGTCACAAGCGGATCGGAGCGCAGTGGATAGAGACGCTGCTTCATGGGAGGGAGGTCGAGGGTTTGATTCCCCTGCGCTTCTGCACTTTTGCATTTCAACCGCTTGGTTGAGATTTGAAGGAATCTGAATTTCAGACGTTTTCTTCGCATTTTCCAGCCTTATGCTGGGGTATTCAACATGATAATGTATAAATGTTCAACACCAGTATGCACAAAGTGCATGAAGCAAAATTGGGCACAATACGGGTAGCCTATAAAAGCTACAGCCTCCTCACAGTTTGATTCCATTCACCGAACAATGATCTCGGGAAAAACCATCTCGCTCGGATTTTCAAAAAAAACCAGGATCTGACGTCGGAGGTGGTTACAATAAGAAACGAGGTCTGTGGATACCGCAAATTAACCTAAATGGCATCGATACTTTTTTCCTTCATATTTGCCTATCACCTGGAAATCAGAGGTCTGCTGGAGGTTTTCTAAAATCTAACACCAACAATGTCTACCGATGTACGAGTGGTGATGCACCTGCTCATGCTGAAGTGTGGCTCACCTTTAGACAAGAAACCTTCGAAGGAAGAAATCAAGCTGGTCAAATGGATGGCCAGCATACTCAAGGACTTCGAAGCACTTCAACTTGAAGTTCAGCCGGAAGTGGTAGAAGAACAAGAGGAAGATTGGGATCCGCAAGATGAACTGATGAACGTGGAGAGGCAAGCAAGCAGTGGCCATATGATAACCTTTTCGGGTGGAACGATTTCACTCCCACGTCATTGTGCACGACCGTCTTTGAGCTGCATGCAAAAAAGGAACAACATCTGAGGGTAAGTGCCGAAGGTGCGGGCCGCTGAAGAGAAACCGATTTGTTATAATGACATTAAAGATGGCGTCGCTGGTGTACCTGTGAGGAGTCTGTAGCTTTTATACGCTGCCCGCTTTGGGACAAGTCTGTTGAAACAGTGCAGTGCATCACTGGTGTTGAACGTTTATACATCATTATTTGAGTAGCTTTCCCATTGCCACATGGTTAAAAACCGGTTAGTAATAAACATGTGACAAGAAATTTACTCCGGCGTACAGCTGGAAAATTACGCAAAAAACATCTGAAAATGGTATAGATGTCAGAATCCTTCAAATCTCAATCAATCAGTTAAAATGCAAACGTGCAGCAGAGCAGGAGAACCCCCGACCTCCCACCCATGAAGCAACCTTTCTATTCAGTGCGCTCCGATCCGCTTGCGGCAGAGGCATCGCGGCGTACAAAACCCCGAATTCGTGAGGCGCCGATTCCATTGTAACTAAAACGACCCCTTACTCCTTTGGTTTAATGAATTGGCAAAAAATAAACACATTTTTGTACTAATTGAGAGGTGGGGATTCTTCACACGCTCTCCCCGTTCAGACACATGCTTCAGACCTTCCCCTTGTCAAATTACATATACACAATTCGGCGCACTTTGAACGACGAGCGAAACTCAAACGTCGTTTTTATCATAAGGTCACACTTCTCTGGTTTTCGAAGAGGAGTGCCGCTAACTTGTTAAGAGGTTGATTAAAAATATTCGAATATTCGAACATTCGATATTCGAAGCCTTCGAATATTCCAATAAACGAATATTCGAATACAGGACTTTCTCAAATATTCGAATAAACGAATAATTCGAATATTGGACTTTCTCAAATATTCGAATAAACGTATAATTCGAATATTGGACTTTTTTCGAATTGCCGAATATTCGAATGTTCGAAATTCGAATTTATTCGAAATTCGACTACTCGAAATTCGAAAAAGACAAAGGTATAGAAGGTCCACGTGGCTTCTGTGCGGTTCAAGAGACGCGGTGGTCCTGTGCTTCAACGCTGTTCTGTGTGGCAGTCTCAGGACCACCAGCGCTGTTGGTATAGTCGTCTGCGAATGCTTTTGAGCCTCGATTGGCAAGGATGGAGCGTTTTAGCGACCTCTTGATGAAAATTGTTGTCGCTACTGAACGGCGAATGCATCACCTCTTCTCTGCTGATGCTCCGCAACGTGGCTGCTCCGAAAGGGACGAGTTTTGAAGCCTGCTTGATGAGAAGACAGCACAAGTGTCGTCACTGGGAGTAATTCTTATTGCAGATGATCTTAGTGCTCACGCTGGATCCAAGAGAGATGCTTTCAGCTGTCATGGTGGTTTTGGATACGGGTCACGTAACGTCGATGGTGAGCGCATACTTGCGTATGCGGAATCACACGACTTTACCATCGTGAACACGAAATTTCGAAGACGTGACTCCTACCTCACCTCGTTTTATAGCGGGTACACTAAAATGCAAATTGACTTTGTTCTTGTGAAGAGTCGAGAACAAGGGCTAGTCATTGACGCGAAGATCGTGGAGTATGAGGCGGTCGCCTCGCCACGTCGACCGCTGATCTGCACTATGGAAATCGCTCTTTCGAGCACTAGGCAGTCCGAGCGTTGTGGTCCAGCAATGATGAAGTGGTGGCGATTGAAGAAGAATGAAGCAGCTGTGACATCTCGCAATCGGTCGCTGATGGTCACTACCGTCCAAGAAGCCTGGCATGGGGCTGCCGAAGCCATGGTAGATGCTGCACTCTCCGAACTTGGCACTACGAAACCGGGACGGCGTAGGGCCGACAGGCAGACATATCTGTGGACTAACGAGGTTAAAGAAAAAGTCTGTAAGGAGATGTTATACCATTCATTCCTTGGCGACAAGACAGCCGAGAAATGGCGCTCGAATCAGGAAGTGAACAAATCGGCCAAGAGGGCAGTGGCCGTTGCAGGAGCCACTCATTACGATGATGTCAACATGAAACTTGAGTCGCGCGATGGTAAGCGATTTCTTTATCGACTCACCAAGATTCGTTATCACAAGCCCGAGAAGCTATTTGGCATCAACTATGGGAATGGTCTAATGGACAGCAACATCCCCTTGAATCGATGGCACAACTACTTCGAGGAAATCTTGACGATAGAGTTTGCCCATCCAGCCATTCCCTCTGCTCCTCCCGTATATGGTCCCGTTCAGAAAATCACTGCTGAGGAGACAGAAGCTGATGAGACAGAAGGCTAGGAAAAGAGGCCTTACTGAACATAGTGGAAAAACGTTACACAACGTGTTCTAAAACTGTGAAACTTTTAACTTCTCCTTTTGCTAAGCACACAATACAATTTACTCGTTCCTTACACAAAAGATTGAAGGCTAAAACTTTTATCCAATGTTGCGCAGTCAGGAAAGCACCTGCTGGTTGAAATGATTCGTAGAGCTGTGCTCAATCTATGATGGGCACAATGTAACGTTTGTTGATAATGTCATGCATGATTTAGAGAATCAGATAAGAAGCCTGGTTATAGTCGCGGATCCTTAGATCTTCCTCTCGATTCTAGAGCAGGGACATGCTGAAATAATAAGAGCTGAGATGATTTATGAATGATAAGAGCAGCCAAAAAGAGAAGAGGGCAAACCACTGAAAGAAATAGATCTCTTCGAATAACAGAACGTGCGACTACAAAATCAGGAACAAGACAATCAAGACGGTGCTTTCGTAGTTGGAAAGGCTCAGCGCCATATCGCGTCAAATTATCAGATCGCGGCTTTCCTACAAAACCGCTCGTGTCACACGGCAAAAAAATGCGTTGCGACTGATTAATCCATGCCGGTTTCTTGAGAAACGGCTGGCAAACTTCGATTCCACTTCACGAGAGCTACACAAACAGGGATGAGCAGAAATTTTGAAAGTTTTTCCAGAAAACAGAAAATCACTTTCGCCAGAAAACAGAAATCAGAAAACAAAAAAGCCAAAAACGCTAGAAAACAGAAAAATCCGAAATTATCACACTACCTAATTATTCTACCTAAAGATTCATTTTTCCAGTAGCAAATGCTTTTATATGTCTAGAAATGTGGTCGGTATGGACAAGCGTTTTGACTTGCAAGCGTTTCTAAAAATTTCCAGTGCGCTCTAAATTCAAGTGAGTACAGTGAGTACATTGTGAGTTGTAAGGTTCCAGGAATCTCGACATTTGAAGTAGCTCTCTTTCACAGCTAATGCCCCAATTAATGGTCCCACTAGTAAGAAACTGGCCTTTCAGAGTGCACGACGAAGCCTCATTGACCGCTGCTTGCATGTTTCAACCCAATTGCTTTGATTTTTAGCCACGCTCTCGCAGCATACTCAAAGGCTGTGCACAGATTTATTGAGTATTACTGACAGCGCCAGAATCTATACCTCTATGCAGTTCGTTTCGTTCTTCGAGAAAACCTTTCCTAGTAAGTGGCCTAGCTTCCGCAGAGATGAAAGTTTTCAGGCCAGCTCACCATACATCGCCTAGCTACTCCTTAGCAAGCTAAACTTGTTGAGTACTGGTTTATATTAAAAAAAACTCGCAATTGTGGCTAGAGTGGCTCTCAACACAACAGATTTTGGGTGATGGTGATCGCCCCAAGATCTGTTTGTAGTCTACAACCTGTTTGTTCACTCAAGTCATCCTGAATGGGATCAGCGGAACGCTGGACGAAGGATAGCCATGCGAACAGCGGGATTCCGGGGAGGATTTAGCACGATAGTCCACATACACACCATCATGAAGCTCGTTGAAGTATCGCGAGAGTACAAGCTGCCGCTTTGCCATACGTTAATCGACGTGAAGAAGGTATTCGACTCTGTCGAAACGGAAGTGGCCTGCTTGCTTAGGCCGTTCCTACTCAGTACATCAGAGTGCTTCGAAAGCTGTACGGTGGATTCGCGATCAAGATTTCACCATTCTACAACGTCCGTGTCATCGACGTAAAGAGAGGGGTTCGGCAGGGTGATACCATATCCCCGAAACTCTTCAGCGCCACCCTCGAAAACGTCATGCGCGAACTGGAATGGGAAGACATGGGAGTTAGGTCGACGGCCGACAGCTACATCATCTTCGCTTCGCTGATTACATCGTGCTCATAACACCGATCATTAGCTAGGCGGAGCAAATGTTGGCCGACCGACTTCTACAGTGTATGTGAGAACGATGGACTGTAGCTGAATCTTACGAAGATGGTGTTCCTGAGGAACGGAAGAGTTTCTGATGCCCCATTCTCGCTCAACGGAAAGAATATCTCGAAAAGCTTCAGCTACGAGTGTCTAGGCTGTGAAGTCAATATGGCCAAAGAACTAGCGCCAAAGCTGGGCGGGGAGAAACGAGCGGCTTGGGGAGCTTTCAAGAGCTTCGAAGAAGTCGTCAGGAGGACGAAGAACGTCCGACTCCGTGCTCACCTATCCGGCTCCACTCTTCTTCCTGCCCTAACATACGCCTCAGAGACCTGGGCTATACGAGAGCAGGATGAACGCGCGATCAGCGTCGCGCAGCGTGGAATCGAGAGGACGATGCTCGCAGTGAAACGACTAACGCAAGTGAGAGGCCTCCGGAGTTCCGTGCTTCGCCGACGTTCGATGATCAGAGACGCTGTCGCGTGGGCCAAGTTGTCGAAAATTAGGTGGATCGGCCACGTAATGAGCTTCGCAGACACCCACTGTACGAGAGCCGTTACCGACTGGATTCCGCAGGGTATCAAAAGGATACCAGGACGCCCACCAACGCGTTGGTCGGACTACTTTGTGAAAGCCCTGAACGACCGGTATGACGCTCTTCGTGTCACTTGAGCGAAAAGTGTCCATTGGAGCACTCTGGCACGCGACAGAGACGAACGGAAACCTGCTGATGCCCGCTTGAGTAATTCGATGATTATTGGGACGACAGTTGATACAGGTGATTCACGAAAAATTCAACTTATCACAACTGTATCACTACATCAGCAAAATCAACCTAACTAAAACGTATCTGTCTCTACATCATTTTTGACAACTAAAAGCTGAGCAATGCTCAGAGTTAAACAAAGCAGCTTCGCCAAAAGCTCTGCAGAAAGCGATCATTGTGGATGACCAGCCAACAATTTTCAGTTTTTGGACCGGAAGTGGAGAATAATCCTACACACAATAACTATAGCACAAGCAGTTCATGCGTGTATGGCGCAATTTCTACATAAGCACACAAGAACGCCACATGCTTCCATTTTAAAAATTCTCTATAAACATTATTTTGGAATGAAACTCATCATTCTATGAAACTTTCTGGATACTTTCTATTGAATTTACGTGATATAGTTTGGCTCACCCCATCATTTTCTTTTTTTCTGGCAATTTTTCTTGGCCATTTTCACAGATAACAGAAAACAGAAAAAATTTGCCAGAAATGGCCAGAAAATCAGAAAACAGAGAACAGAAATTACGACCATCCTTGATCCTGACTCGACCATCCTTAAACGGGAAGTAAGCTACCGAAATCGGCGGAATGTACAAAAACGGACGTCGGTTTCGTAACCAGCGCCCTAAACAACCCCTAGATGATTTTGGACGAGAGCATTTGACCCATTTCGAAAATATCAACTTTTGATGACGTCATCGTCCGCGCAGGCTCGGCCTAGGGCGCCCACGTTCTCGATGGGAACTTGTCAAAAAAATCTATTTTTCTGAAATTGGTCGAGATTGGCATCATTCGATAGAGCATTTCGTGAAGCTAATAGTTGGTGTTATTGCGAACGTCGAAACTCAAATATCTGCGAGTAAGGGCGCAGAAAACTTCAACCGCTATGTCCGCCGCCTTAAAATGGCAGCTGGGGCTAAGTCAGTCTAAAGAGCTAGGAAGTTGTGAGCATGCCATCTTAAAGCACCTAAGATATTCTGCTAACTCACGCATTTTAAGGGCGTTAGCACACCGCGTCTTCCCGCAGTGGTCCATCGAAATCGGAAAAAATGCGTCACACAAACCTCACCTGCATTTTCGCAGCGCTGTAACCTTCCAGGGAAGGGTCTCACCAGGATACTATCTCAGCGGTAGGTCGGAACGGCGCAAGTGTTGTATATGGGCAGAACCGCCTCTCTCTGGATAGTAACAAACTGCAGGTATCTCGACCCCAATACAACTCTGCGCAGAGTTAGGGGCGACGGAAGTCGCGGGTTGGCGCTCTGTTGATTCACGTGCTCCACAGCTGACGGGCGCGCGCGGGATGAGGGCTCGTATCGCGGATCAACGGAGTGCACAGGTGGCGTAGTAGGGAAGGGCTCGGGCTCATAAACGAGGAGTGGGGGTTTGGATCCCGCAGGCTGCGTTCGTTTTGCACTTTTGCAAAATCCATGTTTATCATATAAGTAATCCACCTAGGGGTGTTATAGTGTGTTATAGAGCATGTTTACATATAACGTATGCTTCAAACTACAGATTAGCTAGAATGTTCACTTCTGTGTGTCACTTGTTTGAAGCCTATTTTGTGTGACCGTAGTTATGTAACGATAGATATTTTGTGGCACTAGTTAAAATTCTGACTCCACCGACAAGACTTCGGTCAAAAAAAAAATTCCGCTGAAACTTCGTCTAGGGGGGTTATCTGGGGTGCTGATCACGAATCTGACATCCTTTTTTCACGATGCGGTCGGAGACCACCCATAGTTTAACAAGGGTGATCCAAGCAGAGTCATCGATTTCGCTGAAACTTCATTTAGGGGGTTATTTGGGGTACTGATCACGAATCTGACATCCTTTTTCACAATGCGGTCGGAGACCACCCATAGCTTTAAAAAGGGTGGTCCAGGCAGAGTCACCGATTTCGCTGAAACTTCGCTTAGGGGGGTTATCTGGTGTGCTGATCACGAATCTGACATCCGTTTTTCACGATTCGGCTGAATAATATAGATACAGGAAGGCACAGGATTACATTCTTAAAGTTTCTGCAGATGACGGCAGTTAGAGACAGAATCGTGAAAAACGAATGTCAGATTCGTGATCAGCACCCCAAATAACCCCCTAGACGAAGTTTCAGCGAAAAAATTTTTTTGACCGAAGTCTTGTCGGTGGATTCGGAACTTTTTACTAGTGCCACCTAATATCTATCGTTACATAACTATAGCTTCACACAAAATAGGCTTCAAATAAGTGACACACAGAAGTGAACATTTTAATCTGTAGTTTGAAGCATATGTTATATGTAAACAAGCTCTATAACACACTATAATACCCCTAGGTTGATTACCTATATGATAAACATGGATTTTGCAAAAGTGCAAAACGAACGCAGTCTGAAGGATCCAAACCCCCGACCCCGCGTTTACGAGCCTGAGCTCTTCCCTACTACGCCATCTGAGCACTGCGCTTGGCCGCGATACGAGTCCTCATCCCGCGCGCGCCCGTCAGCTGTGGAGCACGTGAATCAACAGGGCGCCAACCCGCGACTTCCGTCGCCCCTAACTCT
>OX375869.1:48594865-48693836 GCA_947359475.1 Heligmosomoides polygyrus bakeri | reverse complement strand
ATTACCCAGTCTTTGGAGAAGTGTAGTAGAACAAAATGGAGTTTATCTCAATTGATTGGACTTTGTAGTTGTATAATAATAAATCTTAAAAAAAAAGAAAAGACTTTTTTCCAACCTAATACATTGCTCATAGCGTAGTCTAAAATCACCCCGAAACAGAGTACAGCAATTTCTGAGTCAGGCGTCCGAACATTTCTGATAAAACTCCACAAACGCTCACTCTACAAGCTGTCACGCCCACTCGAATAAAGGTTCGATTCTTTATGCATTGTTCACGGAGCACTCCAAAGGCCAGCTGGACAACCTTAGAAAAATTCCTAAAGAGAGCGGCTGGAAATTTCTCCAAACGACAACATTCTCCAAACGGTTCGAAATAGTCTTGAGGATTTCGCACTACCCAGAAAGAAAGGATAGAAGAGCAGTGGGCACGCTCTCGCCCACTCGATTGATAGGTTCGATTCACTGTGCATTGTGCACGCCCGACTCTCGGAGCAATCCTGGGATGACAGCGCACTGGTAACGTAGGCCATGCTTGAGATATTCCGAAAGCACGCATGTCCTGAGAAATAAGCTGCTCTAATCGCAAAAGCTTGCTCCATCATTTTTTAGGCAACCCACGGCAAAAACATGGGTGTTCTAGTAAAGCTGTGCACATGTTTCGAAGAGGCAAATCGAACGGTGCCAACCTTTTCCCAAAAAACCTAAAACTGAAGAGTTATGAGCGAGCGACGGTTTGCGACGGTATTTTTCCGTGCGACGTGAGCGGTATTGTAAGTAACAGCAGAACACAATTCCGTGAAGTGTCGCTCATGGTGTTCGCTGGGACTTGTGTGGACCACACAATAAGGTGACTTTTAGTAGTAGACGAATAAACAGTTCTGGAAATGACGAGAACGTTTGAGTTACGGAGACGCTTGAGTTAGTGCCTTTCTTGGTGCAACTAGACGACTGAGGTAGGTATTTGACGTGAAAGGCACATTGTGAGAGCAGGTGCGGCTCTATTGGTTGACCTGTGAATCCTTCATCGTTAGGAAGCCACTGAATGCGTCGCGGAAGTGAACTGCATTCGCTCTAAATCTAAAACCGCACCCACGTTCGGGCGAAGACTTTCACTGGTGCTAGTGTTGTTAATCTCTGTCCATTATTAGAAATTTTTTTCTTAAATTCTGGAATAATTAGAGCGTGTTGTTCTCGAACTCTGGATATTGTTGCAGGCTTCCTATGAGAAGTGTGTTTCTAAAATTGGCCTGCGAGTGGATTACCATAGTGCAAAAAAGAATTCCTCCACGGGTAAGCTTTCAAGGGCTTCATTTGTGAAACGCATCGCAGTCACATGGCAAGTGGAAGCGCAGTCGGAGGAAGCGCCGGTTGTCGCGTGTAAAGAAGTCGAGGTTCTTGGTTCGGGATTCTCGCCTAGGGTAACCATTCATTACACCCTCCTCCGGGGTATGTACGCACCAAACGTATCTGAGAAGGGAAAACACTGAATTGTTCATCGGTTGGCCACCGCCAGCTACTGTATAGGACAAACACGCACCCGAGTAGCCTTCATAAAAGATATCGCGCAGAAGTACAATGCATGGGGCACCCATAAAGGAATTAGTCAACGCGTCCTTTATCTTTGTTGCAGCTGCATGCGGTGAGTGGCATACGGCACGTTGAACAAATAACAAACGAGACTTGAAACAAAGCTTTCTACTCTTATGAGAGCCTTGCAAAAAGCTACTTCTGACAAACTGACCTCCAGTAGGGCGGATTGAGCAGCTCCATTCCTATTCCGACTTCCGTCACAGTTTCAGCTATTTTTACTTTCGGACTGAAACTCAAAGATATAGAAGAATTAACTGAGGCCGTGACTGCAGCATAATTCACACCCTTTTTGGGGAGGAACCGGATCTGTTCCGAGATTTACTGCTTCCTTTTGAACTAGGGTTCTTCAGCAACGGCTTCTTCGGCGCGGTGGGCTCCTTTCTCATTCGCTCTACCTCGTTCCTGCAAACTACTGCTCTGTTGGGGTGTCCACGGCTAAAAAATCAAGGCATTCCTTCTTAGAAGTGAATATAACAGCCATGCTCCTTGAAAAACGAAGATATCCATCAACGCTATCTGCGCTCGTTACTTCCTAGAAGGTGACAGGCAGTCGTGAAAATAATTGCTGCTTAGCGTGAACCGCTGAACAAGCAAGCTTGTACTCTTCAGCTCACGTTTATGCATTTCAAGCAACTTTTGCACGCCTCCACATATATTTTTTACGCTCTGCCGAGTTTTGTTTTAGGATCACACAAGAAATACGAAACGGACGATTGTGTTGCACCGATCTTGATTCTGCGACAGCGTCGCTTTTTTGCTGTTAAAAAGTTTCGGCTCTCAATGCTCTCTTCTTCAGACGGTCGTTTTGCGAAGAAGCCAATTAATTTTAGGTTTATTTATTTATTTATACGTGTACCACAACACGAACAAAACAAAGACAATCAGCGCTGATGCACAGTGCTAATAAACGCGAAGGTGGAAGAAACGGCAAAAATATCGAATCTCGAGATGATTATCTACGAGCCTTCTATAATATTGGCTTCATGAGTATGGCGAAAGACGTTTTTGGAAAACACCAAGAATTCTCAGCCGGCTCTTCGAGCATAAAAGAAAACAAAACACAACTTTTGGCCCAGAATAATGAATTTTTGCTGTGCAACCCCTTGTGGTAGAATGGTGGACAACGTGAAGCTCACTAAGTGAAAGTGCAGCCTTTCCATTTATCACATTGAAAACCAAAATTGTATCGTTTCGCTTGTTACGGATAGCCAGCGATTCCTTCTTTAGTATTTTGTTAAGATCAGGAGCTGAAGCGTTCAAGCGTAACCTAGATTTCTAGTGTAGCCGGTTGAGCACGGATTCGAGCCTCTGTATGCTACAATTACAACGAGGGGACTAGACGCAGTGGTGCCGCCCTCCAATATTGGAGGAACATATAATTTGTATGCAAGAAGCAAGTGAGGTTCTGATTTGTATTAGGTTGGTGCATAAGTTCTCGAACATTTGGGGCATGAAATATATTATCACAACATACGAACAACAATATCAAATCATTTGAGGTAACCACCCTTTACATCAATTGTCTTTCGCCAACGTGCTGGTGGTAAGTCATGGATGCCTTTTCTCCAAAACGTGGCCGGTTGTGATTCGAAAAATGTGAGAAGTGTCTCCTTGACATCCTCTCGGTTCCTAAATTGCTGGCCGTCCAAATAGAGTTGAAGGCTTGAAAACAAATGATAATCAGAAGGAGCGAGATCTGGTGAGTAAGGTGGATGTGGAAGAACGGTCCATCCGTAGTCCGCCAACTCAGCCGCCGTCGCTCTAGCAATATGCGGTCTCAACGATGTTTTGTTGCGATCAAAACTTCTAGCGCCAGGCGGGTTCGAGTCCCGCCTGGCGCTAGAAGTTTTGATCGCAACAAAACATCGTTGTGACAGCTTACTACCTCGATGCCAGCCAATTGAGGCTTCAAGAAACTGATTTGAATATGCGGTCTAGCGTTGTAGTGTTGAAAATACACCTTCACTTGCTCTCCTCGTGTGGTTTGAAGGTGGGCCCCTCAACTTCCTCAGTTGGTTGACGTAAACCTCTGCCATCACTGTTATCCCTTCGTCCAGCAGCTCCCAGTATTCTACGCCAAGAACGCTCCACCAAATGCATAGCATCACGTTTTCGACGTGAAGGTTCGGAACGTCCTCTGCCTCTCCAGGTGCGTCAATCCACTGTGCACGCCGGTGATAATTAGAGTAGAGTATTCACTTCTCATCCCCGATGACAAAGTTGTCCAGCCATCCGTGGGTACGTCTGAGGGTAAGGAGAGACAGAGGGACATCGGCTCTGCGATCCATGTCATGTTGTGTCAAGTCGTGAGGTACCCAGCGACCCAATTTTTGCACCTTGCCAATCGACTTCAATCCTCGAACGACTGTTGAGCGACTAACACCAAGAGTGCTTGATAGTTCGCGAGTGGTTTGGTATGGGTCCGCTTCCACTCTACTTCGGAGGCCATCCAAATCCAGTGTCATCGGGCGCCCTTCTCGATCATTATCTTCAACGGAGAATTCACCAACTGCAAACTTCGAGAATCACTGATACACAGTACCTCGAGCAGGAGCACTCTCGCTGTAAGCATACTTCAGGCGACGATACGATTCGTTGGCATTGAGGCTAGATTGATGCAGGAATATCATGACGTGCCGAATATGCGTCTAATTGGAATGAATTGCTTAGCCATAATAGCTGACGTTAACAATGCAGAAGTAATGTTAGGAACAGTTTTGTAGCCCTTTCCTTTCTCTATCGATCGATCACTTAAGCGTTGATACATGTGAGAAATTTGGTGGGAAAATGCGCTTTCAATTCAGGAGGGATCAAATGTCCGAGAACTTATGCACCAACCTAATAGATAGAGCTCAAAATATTGGGAGTAATTTATTAAGTTTTTTTTGCAATCATTTCGCAATGCTCCGAAGAAGTAAGTTTTTTATCCAAGGTGAAGCCCAAATCTATTTTCACTGAATAGATTGCTAATACCAAGGTTGTGCTTAGCCGAATGTGAATTGCCGAGATGAAAAACTCCACTTTAGGTAATTTCCACTTGTCCGACTAGTCGGCAACATCTGGAACTGCACATTGGAAGGCAAAATGGGTCCTCCGCTCTACTAATATTCTTGTATAATTTTATATCGTCGGCAACATTTTGCACTTAACGCCATATCGTTCGACCAGGTCATGTAAGTCAAAGGTGTGAGTGATAAAGAGAATCAGTGACAACACACCTCCCTGGAAAACATTACTCGTAATTGATCGTGAGTAAAACCGATACAAGTTGTCATTAACCTTCACTTGGAAGCATCTATCTGTGACGAAATTAGTCGCTCCCTTAACAATTCTGTGATCAACACCAGCAAATTGAATTGAAATGAATAAATAAGTAGATTCAATAGTGTGCACAAATTGGCATTCTGACCTAATCGTCCTTCACAATATGGAGCAAAAATATGGGGACACGTCCTACAGACGCGTCGTGCTGGTGCACAACAGCGCTGTTGCTTCCACTGTAACCGCAGCAGCCAATCAGGCACCAAGCTTGAAAATAATTTCCTTGAAGGGCACTTGTCAAAAGCCTTGGTGAAGTCAAAAAAGGTTACGCCAACGTCGATGTTTTCATCCAGAGTCTTGGCCCAGACATCTAAATTAGGTACAGTACCGAACATGCCGCTGCGTCCAACAAGCACAAACGGCCCAAAAGGGCGCCGGAGAGCGCCGTTTTCCGCTCGCCACGCGTCGCGCCGGATGCAATTCGTTTAGGGACGAACTTCTGGACGTTAGGCTGATGGAAGGCGCCTACCCACGCGCTTGGACGAAAATGGCCTACTGTTTGGAGCCATGGCGTGCTGTGAGCAATGCATATAGGCCCGACAGAATCAATCGAGTGGGCGCGACAACCTATAGAGCGAGCGACAGCTTGTAGAGTGAGCGTATGGAGGGTTTTAAAGGAAATTCCTTGCCTTCATACTCAGGAATTTCTCTAAGGCTGTCCAGCTTGCATCTGGAGTGCGCCGTGAGCAATGCATATAAAATCGAACCTATCAATCAAGTGGGCGAGAAAGCTTGTAGAGTGAGCGTTTGGGGAGTTTTATCAGAAATTCCCAGCCGCCCTACTCAGGCATCGCTCTAGGACTGTCCAGCTTGCATCTGGAGTGCGCCGTGAACAATGCATATAGAATCCAACTTATCAATCGAGTGGGCGAGAAAGCTTGTAGAGTGAGCGTTTGGGGAGTTTTATCAGAAATTCCCAGCCGCCCTACTCAGGAGTTGCTCTAGGGCTGTCCAGCTTGCATGTGGAGGACACAGTGAACAGTGGATATAGAATCGAACCTATCAACTGATGGGCGCGAAAGCTTGTACAATGACTGTTTGAGGAGTTTTATCAGAAATTGGTAGCCGCCCTGCTCAGGAGTTGTTCTAGGACTGTCCAGCTTGCATCTGGAGTGCACCGAGAACAATGCATATACAGTCGAACCTATCAGACGAGGTGGCGCGACCGCTCGCAAATTGCACGCGCTGTTTGGAGCGCTACAACTTTGTCAAGTCTGAACGCTTCCAGCAGCTTCAGCATGTGGATTTTATAGTCAGCAAGAAGCTCTAGCAGTTCGCCAAAGCACAGTTATGTAGCCTAAGAATGACAATGTTACGGTGGTGCGAAAGCGCAGGTCAGGCTTGTACAACCAATTTTTTTATATTTCAGTCGATCACTGCGGGAGGCGATGAACTGACGGCCTACAAATGCATAGGCTAGCAGATCACTCGAGGTGCTTTATGAGGAAGTGCTCAAAGCCTTTCAGCTGCCTAACCTGCCTTAGTTACAGCTGCCATTTTAGAGCGGCGGACGACAACAGTGAAGCTTCTTCCGCCCTTACTGCTTCCGTCCTTGAGTTTTCGGCACTTCCAATTACACCGTCCTGTTCAGCTCTGTGAGCTCTATCGAACGGTGTGAATCTCGGCCAGTTTAGGAAATATTGGTTTTTTTGACAATTTCGCATCGAGGACTAGGCCGCAGCATACGGACGACGTCAGCGAAAATCAATTTTTCGAATTTGACCAAGTTCGGTACCATTCCATAAAGCTTTTGATGGTGAATTGAACGATGCTACTTAGAGTAGCGAGTACTGTAATCTGTGCGAGGCAGATTTTGTAGCCTCCAAGAAGGTATAGCAGTTCGCTAAAGCACAGCGATGAAGCTTATGATTGGACAAAGTTACAGCGCTGCGAAAATGCAGGTTGGGCTTGTGTGACACGATTTTGTCTAATTTCAGTCGTCGACCCCTGCGGGAAGACGCGGGGAGCTAATGGCATGCAGATCCGTGTGCTTCCAGAGCACTGAAAGCACTTTGCACTGACACGCTCACAACTCCCTAGTTTATTAAATTGCCTTAGTACCAGCTGCCATTTAGAGCGGCGGACGGCAGCGGTGAGCTTTCTTCCGCTCTTACTCGCCCATATTTGAGTCTTCGACCCTCTCGATGGCACCGTTCCGCTCAGCTCGAAACCTCTATCTAATGGTATCAATCTCGACCAGTTTTGGAAAAATCGATTTTTTGACAATTTCGCGTCGAAGAAGAGGGCGCTCTAGGTCGCAGCAGAGGGCGATGACATCATCGAAAATTGACATTTCCGAACCGGGCCAAATTGGTTCCCATTCGATAGAGTTTTTTGTGGTGAATTGAACGGTGTTATAGGGTTTCGGAAAAGCTGAAATATGGGCGAGTAAGAGCGCAGGAAATTTTAACCGCTGCGCCCGCCACCCTAAAATGGCAGCTGAGGCTAAGGCAATTTAATAAGCTAGGGAGTTGTGACCAGCGTCACCTGAAAGCATCTTCGGTGTTCTGCTATCGTGCGCATTTGTAAGCCGTTAGCTCTCCGCGTCTTACCGCAGGGGTCGACTGAGATTGGAAAAAAATCGTGTCACACAAGGCCAACCTGCATTTTCGCAGCGCTGTAAATTTGCTCAATCATAAGCTACATTACGGTGTTTCTGCATACTGTTATTCTGCTGCCTACAAAACCCTCAAGCTGCGACCGGAAAGGTTCACACTTTACAGAGCTATCGCGCTCAGAACACGCCGCGCGCATTTTAGCACAACAACGGCTGATGTTCTCCTCGCTCTTACTCGCCCAGATTATAGTATTTTCCGATACTCAATAATACCATTAAATTCAGCATGAAAAGCTCTGTCGAATGGTATTAAGCGTGGCCCAATTCGAAGATATCTCGATGACGTCATCGCCCTCTGCCGTGACCTAAAGCGCCCTCTTTTTCGACGCGAAATTGTCAAAAAATCGATTTATCCAAAACTCGAGATTGATACCGTTCGATAGAGCTTTCGAGCTGAACAGAACGGTGCCATCGAGAGTTTCGATGACTCAAATATGTTCGAGTAAGAGCGGAAGAAAGCTCACCGCTGCCGTCCGCCGCTGAAAATGGCAGATGGACTAAGGTAGTTTAGACAGCTGGAGAGCTGTAAGCACGTCAATGTAAAGCGCTTTCAGTGCTCCGCTAGCACACGGATTTGCATGTAGTTAGTTCGCCTCGTCTTACCACAGTGATCGACTGAAATCGGAAAAAATTGCGTCGCACAAGCCTAACCTGCATTTTCGCACCACTGTAAGCTTGTCTGTTCTTAACCTACATCGTTATGCTTTGGCAGACTGCTAGAGCTTCTTACCTTCTACAAAATCTACAAGCTGCGGTCGGAAATGTTCACAATTGACGAGTTGTCGCGCTCAAACACGACCGCGGTGCAATTTGGCACATCAACGATCGATGTTCTCCGCGCCCTTACTCGCTCAGGTTACAGTTCTCGCCGCTCTGAGTAACACCGTTCAATTCTCCATCAAAAACGCTGTCGAATGGTACCCTACTTGGCCAAGTTCGAAAATATTAATTTTCGGTGACGTCATCGCCCCTCCGCTGCAGCTTTGTCCTCGTTGCGAAATTATCAAAAAACCGATATCTGCCGAAAATTTTCCGCTCCGCTTTCTCGCGTCGACTCGATTGATTCTGCCGGGCCTATATGCATTGTTCACAGCACGCCATGGCTCCAAACAGTAGACCATGCTCGTCCTAACATCTGGATAGGCTCCTTCCAACAGCCTAACGTCCAGAAGTTATGGGCGCAGCGCACTAAACGAATTGCTTCCGACGCGAAGCGTGGGGAGCGGAAAACAGCGCTCTCCTGCGCCCTATCGCGCCGGTTCTCATCTTTGGCGCCGCTTGTGCTTGTTGGACGCAGCGGCCTGTCCGGTACTGTAGCATAAAGGTCTCCTAATGGAAGTCAATGAACTTCCCGTGGAAATTTCCAAAGTGACCTATCGATGGTTGTAGTGGATTTTTTGAGAAGCCAGCAGTGGATAGTGGCGGCGCTTCATGTGAGGCCGCCGGTTACGTTCTCCTGCGTATCGGTGTTTTTGCATTTTAACTGACCGGCTGAGATTCGACGGGTCCTGGCGTCTACTAATTTTCGGGCGTTTTCTGCACATTTTACCACTATGTTCTCCTTCTTTGACCATGTCTCCGTACGACAGATGCCCGATAGCTGTGCTCTTATTTTGAGCCGGCTTCTCGAATCACGTGGCTAACCAAGCTACAATACCGGACGAGTCTTTTGAATAGACGGAAAAAGACGCAGTTTTATCAAAAAGACGCAAAAACAGCAAAGCCACGATTTTGGGCGGAGTGGCGCTCTACCTCCTGCCTTTTAAACAGAGGCGTGGCAAATGCCTGCGTCACCACTATCTCATAAGGTAGCCACTGGACTCTCGATGAAGCCCAGGGGATGGGCAGTGGGCGGGACAGGGGGACGAGGGGGTAGAACGCTCGTCCCCCGCGATTTTGCGGTTTTTGCGTCTTTTTGATAAAACTCGCCTGAAAGTCACCCATATGAAAAAAGGGTATATTTGAGCACACGAGCTCGAGCTCCATCGTCTGGTATACATTTGTCACATGGAGCCATGAAAATGTCCGAAATTGAAAACTTGCGCTCCATTGAGAAGGCCGGCCGCGGACTAGTTGTCCGCCGTAAGGCGTCGAAAACCGTTGCATGCTCACAATTCCTCTAGTTTGAGGTTCTTTGAGAAATGGTTGGCACCGTTCGATTCGTCTCCTCGAGATCTACACAATCATTTATACAACTTCGCCAAACCACCGAATTTTCGTAGTGAGTGGTCGAAGATGACTGGAGCAGACTTTTTGCTATTGGAGAAGCTTATATTCCAGGACTTGCATGTTCTCGGAGTCACAAGCATGACGTAATGTGTTTTGTCATGCCAGGGATCCTCTGAGAGTGCGCCGTGCACAATGTAAATAGGATCGAACCTATCAATCGAGTGGGCGGCGCGACAGCCTGTAGAGTAAGCATTTGGGTAGTTTTACAGAAATTCCCAGCCGCCCTACTCAGGAATTGCTGTACTCTGTCCCGGCAAGACTTGAGAGTGCGCTGTCACAATGTATATAGGATCGAACCTATCAATCGACTGGACGCGACAGCTCGCAAATTGCACCGCGAGCGTGTTCTGAGCGTAATAACTCTGTCACGTTTTAATCTTTCCGACTGCGACTCGTGGATTTTGTAAGCAGTAGAAAGCTCAAGAAGTGCGCTGAAACACAGCGGGTAGCTTATGATTGGACAAAGTTACAGCGGTGCGAAAATGCAGTTTAGCCTTGTGTGACACGATTTATTCAGTCGACTACCACGGGAAGAAGAGGCGAGCCAGTGGCATCCAAATGCATGGGCGAGCACAAGACTGAAAGCACTTTAGGTTGATATGCTCGTTGCTGTGGCGAGAACTGTTATTTGAGCGAGTAAGAGCACGGAGAATAGACGTTGTTGTGCCAAGTTGCACGCGCGGGCGTGTTCGAAGCGCGATAACTCTGTCAGCTTCCAGTCTTTCCGGCTAGAACGTGTGGTTTCCGCAGGCAGTAGTATGCTCTAGTAAATTGCCATGCATAGCAAATTATTTTACGAATTGGCAAGGTTACGGCGGTGCGAAAATGCAGGTGAGCATGTGTGACACGATTTTTTAACAAATTTCGGTCGACCGCTGCGGGTACACGAAGCGAGCCATCGGCATGCATACTCGCGGACCAGCAAAGCACCGAAGGCACTTTATGACGACATGCTCGCAGCTCTCCAGATGCCTAAACTGCTTTAGCACAATCTGCCATTTTGGAGCGGCAGAGGGCGACGGCGAAGTTCCTTCCGCCCTTACTCGCCCACATTCGAGTTCTCGACGCTCTCGATGGTGCCACTCTATTCAGCTCGAGAAGCTCTATCAAATGTGTCAATCTGGACCAATTCTGGAAAAATCGATTTTTGACAATTTCGCATCAAGGGCGAGGCTGCTCAAGGCCGCGGCAGAAGGACAATGACGTCATCGAAAATCGATATTTTTGAGCCGGGCCAAGTCTGATATCGTTCGATAGAGTTTTTCGTGGTGAATTGAACGGTGTTACTGCGAGCAGCAAGAACTGTAATCTGATCGACTAAGAGCGCGGAGAACATCGACCGTTGTTGTGCTAAATTTGACGCACGGGCGTGTTCTGGGCGCAATAACTCTGTCACGTTTGAATCTTTCGGGCAGCAACTAGTGCGCTTTGTAAGTAGTAGAAAGCTCAATAGGTGCGCTGAAACACAGCAGTGTAGCCTATGAATGGACAAAGTTACGGCGCTGCGAATATGCTGGTAAACCTTGTGTGACACGATTTTTTCCGATTTCAGTTGACCATTGTAGGAACACGCGATCAGCTAGCGGCCTACGAATGCGTAGGCTAGCAGGTCAGCTAAGGTACTTTACGACGGAGTGCCCATAACTCTCCAGCTGCCTAAACTGCCTTAGTCCCAGCTGCCATTTTAGAGCTGCGGACGGCAGCGGTGAAGATTCTTCCGCCCTTACTCGCCCTTGTTCGAGCTTTCGAGCCCCAGCCAGGGTACCATTCTGTTCAACTCGAAAATCCCTATCGAACGGTATCAATTTCGACCGATTTTGAAAACATCGATTTTTTGACGATTTCCCACGAGGACGAAGGCGCTCTTCGCCGAGACTGCCTAGACGAGGATGTCATCGAAAGTCGACGATTTCGAAAATTGCCAAATGTTCTTGTCCAAACTTCGTTCAAATTTATCTAGGGGGTTATTTGGTGCGCTGATTACGAATCCGATGTCCGTTTTTGAAAATTGCGCCGATTTCGACAGGTTTTGGATTTCCTCCTGGATAACTGAGGGTGGTCGGGACAGCAACACCGATTTTGCTCAAACTTCCTCTAAGGGCAGGGGTTATTCAGGGTGCCGAATACGATGCCGAAGTCCATTTGGCCGATTATGGCAGGAGACCACCCATGCCGATAACTGAGGGTGGTCAGTGATCCTGACCCTACCAACCTCAAATGGCTGTTAAATCGGTGGAATTTTCAAAAACGGACGTGGGATTCGTAATCGGCGCTCCAAATAACCCCCTAGACGATTTAGGACGAAGTTTGGACAAGAAAATTTGGAAATTTCGAAATCATCGATTTTCGATGACGTCATCGTCCGGGAAAGCTCGGCGAAGAGCGAGCGCCCTCGTCCTCGAGGGAAATCGTCAAAAAAATCAATTTTCCCGGAATTGGACGAGATTGGACCGCTCCATAGAGCGTTTCGAGCTGAACAGAACGGTACTATCTCTCGTGTCAAAAACTCAAATGTGAGCGAGTAAGGGCGGAAGAATCCTCACCCTGCCCTCTGCAGCTCTAAAATGGCAGCTGGAACTAAGGCAGGTTAGGTAGCTGGAGAGTTATGGGCATTTCATCGTAAGGTGTTTTCATTATCGTGCTCGCACACGCATTTGCATGCCGTTAGCTCTTCTTTTCTTCCCACAGTAGCGGACTGAACTCGGAAAAAAAATGCGCAAGGCTAAACTGTATTTTCGCACCGCTGGAGCTTTTGTTCAGCTAAGAGCTACGTCGCTGTGTTTCAGCGCGCTTCTTGAACATCCTGCTGCTTACAAAATCCACAAGTTGCATTCGGAAAGATTAAAACATAACAGAGTTATTACGCTCAGAACACGCTCGCGGTGCAATTTGCGAGCTGTCGCGTCCAGTCGATTGATAGGTTCGATCCTATATACGTTGTGACAGCGCACTCCCAAGTCTTGCCGGGACATAGTACAGCAATTCCTGAGTAGGGCGGCTGGGAATTTCTGTAAAACTAGCCAAATGCTCACTCTACAGGCTGTCGCGCCGCCCACTCGATTGATAGGTTCGATCCTATTTATATTGTGACAGCGCACTCTAAAGTCTTGCCGGGACAGAGTACAGCAATTCCTGAGTAGGGCGGCTGGGAATTTCTGTAAAACTACCCAAATGCTCTACAAGCTGTCCCCCCCCCCCCGATTAATAGGTTAATCCTATATGCGTTGTGCACGGCGCACTCTCAGAGGATCCCTGGCATGACAAAACACTTTACGCCATGCTTGAGATGCTCCGAGAACATGCAAGTCCTGGAATATAAAGTTCTCCAATAGCAAAAAGTCTGCTCCAGTCTCTTTGACCACCCACTGCGAAAGTGCGGTGGTTTGGAGAGGTTGTATACATGGTTGTGTAGATCTCGAGGAGACGAATCGAAGGTACCAACCGTTTCTCAAAAAACCTCAAACTAGAGGAATTGTGAGCATGCAACGGTTTTCGACGCCTTACGGCCGACAACTCGTCCGCGGGCGGCCTTCTCAATGGAGCGCAAGTTTTCAATTTTGGTCATTTTTGACCTGTCATATGAAATGTATATACCAGACGATAGAGCTCGATCTTCTGAGCTCAAGTATACTCTCGGTTTTTCAAACGGATGACTTTTGGGGGAGTTATAGCAAGGAGACGCAAAAACCGCAAAAGTGTGGTTTTTTCGGCGCTTATTCAAAAGACGCGTTCGGTACTGTATTTAGGTTATTCCTTTTGAGAGAAACGAACTTCTGAATGGAAGTATGAAAACTCATAGAAAAAACCCATACTTATCGTTGATGTCAAAAAGAGCTCCCCAAATATCTCCAATCAAATGAGCACAAGAATCTGCAAATGTTGGCTTTCTTTTTGGATTTGTGAAATGATCTCCGGAAGTGCAGGGAATCCATGAGGGAATCCATGAAAGCCTTCACATGGTAAGAGAGACTGCAAGGATCTCCGGACCTAGTCGGTGCCGACACAAGTAAGTCTCGTGTTTATTTATCGTCGCTGTAGAGAACAAGATCAAATATACATATGATTACCACAAGTTGGTTTGCGAACTTATTGAACAAGCTTGCCAAATCTGCAAAAATTGATACACATTTGTGATGCATAAAAAGAGCATGCAAAGGAACTTGAACCCGTCAATATTTGGAAAGGTGAAGTCGCCGTTAATAACACATTGCCCTTCCAACGAGACAAAATCACAAACCTTTGTAAGCTAATACGCACCATTCGTGGTGCAATTAGACGTCCTATAAACCACAATCATAGCTTTAAATTACAGGAGATTATTTCAAAGCCACTTAGATAAGATTCACACCAGACATCCTCAAATGCTGTGGAACGTATAACAAGAACAACACCACTCCCCCTTTTTTTAGGTTCTGTCACGAATTAATACGAATTGCTCATCTGCTCAAGAATAGGTTCTAGGTAATTTACCTCACTTAGCTAAGTTTCACTTCAACCACGAAACACTTTTCCGGAGGGACCTAATGTTAGATTAAAGACACTTAGGATCCTTGCAGGAACTTGAGGAAGACTCCTTAGTTTACCGCAGAAGATCGGCTTAATTGAGGAGAAAGCTTGCTACCCATTATGGAACTATTAGTTACAAGTCGCGTCTCTCCGATTCGATCTATTTCTTGGTAGGAAAGTAAAGAGCGGATACGTTATGCATCCTCGACAGGAGAAGGATCGGAGTCTACAAGCTCTCTTGAGTGACAACTTGTATTCGGCAAAACAACTTTTAATAGGCGAGATCTAACTTCACAAGGAGAGCCTCCAAACTTGCCTCCAAGCCTCCAAGCCTTGGCGATGCCATTTTTACAAGATGTAATGTCCCATGTGGGTAGTTCAAAACCATAGTTTTTCGGAAGGCTCTTCCGTGGTGGAAAAAAGACGTGTGAAAACATGGGCGTAGAGGTCATTACGCCCTGCTGCCACTCCACCGAATGTGATCAGGTGGCGCAGTGGATAGCGATTCTCCTCTCGGGCGCTCTAAGCAGTTTTATGGCTCGGTCCTTAGTGTCGTTTTTGCACACATCCGTTTGTTAATATTGTGTGGCTGCGTGATCACAGGAGTCAATTTGTACACGATTCATATATTTAGAAAGCAAATATAGCCCTTTTTTCATTTGAGCTACCTCTCAATCGCTCATATTTGCACTGTGTCATATCCGCAACGACACCGCAAATGCATACAAACATATACACTTCACAGGATAGGTCATGAGTTTGGTTTGACATCGGTAAATCCCTAACACTAAAATGTCTTTTTTATCCGGACGTGTCGTTGATCGACTTCTGCCAGCGTTCGATCCTGATTTCCCTCCTCCTACAAGTGAGAGATTACAGTAGAAGAAGCACCAACGACTTCTCCAGGAGGCAGTGTATAGCGATATCGAGTGCGTGGAGGATGACGAGATGCAGGTCAGAATTTATACATATAGTTCCGGTCCGGAGCAATAAAAATGGGACGCCTTTTCTTGTTTCACTGACTTGGTCTAACAGGCGCACCTCGGCGAAGAAATGGATGTCGACTGGATAGCTAATGATGAGTGTGCGGAGGAAAATGAAGAATCATCATCACAGAAGTCTGTCCTTTTTAACGGCAAGTGCATTTCAGTAGAAAAGATACTGCAGGAGAGCACATTCGATCTCACAGTATTGCATCTTGCTCTTACAATTACAGATTCGGAAGACCCTTAACATTTATCGTGGGACAAGAAAAGGGTGTCGCTCCCTTTCATCTACGACGGCAAAGTTTGCTTGGATAAAAACGAAGAATCATATGAAAAACTCCGAAATTTTGAAACAGGTGTTTAAGTGTTTTCCCCATGTGTTAGAATATAAGCGGAAGAGTAACTCACCGAATCCGGGCAGACCCCTGAAGCGCAGGACGCAGTAAGGAATGGTCGACCCCTTGACGGCAAACGCGCCCCAAGCAACACAGGCGAGGCGTAGGCTAGGATTGATATAGGTGATGGCAAACGCGCCCCAGGCGAGACGGCCAAGGCGCGGGTTAAACGAAGAGCCCGCCAAGAGGGTTAAGACCGGCTGGACAGAGTTTTTTTGGTGTGGTTGTGCCCTTAGGGACCGTCCTCTGTGCTCGCGGTGAGCCTTCTTTCGCCCTGTTAGCTCTTAGTGAGCGTTTCTAGCTCTGCGTGAGCATCTTGGAGTCCTGTTAGCTCTTGGTGAGCGTCTTCAGCTCTTCGTGAGCGTTGCTGTGTCTCGATAGCTCTTCGTGAGCGTTGTGGCGTCTCATTAGCTCTTCGTGAACGTCTGGTGGACTGCTGCTCGTTGTGAGTGTCTCGTGATTCGTTACCTTCTCGGAGGCCTGCGAGTAGGAGGCCTTAGTGTACGCGTCTCATCTGCGACATACTCATCAGCGCCACGGTATCGGGTCCTCGCTAAGGTATCTCGCGGAGGCAACAGGGTGAGCGAACGTATCTTGTGATAAGGTTGTCGGTGATAAGTTTTTCCGGCCTGTGAGTCTCTTAGGGGGTCTACGCCTCGTGATAGCTAGGTTCTCTTTAGTAGTACTACTGCGCTTCAGCGGGTCTGTTAGAGCCTGATAGGATCGTGATTTTGTGTAACGTGCATTTGTGTTCTGCTTCTGTTTTTTTGCATCTGTCAGTAAATTGTTCTGTTCGTTGATAAAGGTTTTTTTATTAACTAAGGTGTTGGATTGAAGAGTGCCCGTGATTATCGGGTCTATCGATTACCTAAACCTTAATATCCATTTCACCCGGCTCTTACACATGGCATTACATCCGATGGTATTTTAAGGTGCTATTATATTTTAGGTGATATCGGACGAGTTCGAAGGCAGGGCTCTAAAAAGCTTAAAGCTAGAAGCGATCAACCAGGGTGATGAATGTGCATCAACTACCATGCTGCTCTTATAGCTATGTTCAAGCTCTTTCTATATCATACGCTGTTATTCGACACATGGCCCTTCGCCTAAATTCAGAACAGAAGGCTCTCATTGTCACCAAAAAACACGGTTACTCCATGTGAGCAAGAAATCTACCACTATATAATTGAGTTAGCGGTCGATGACGTTTGAGTGGTCTAATCTAAATGAGATACGCCGCATCATCCACAGCGAGGGCGGTTGAGTGATCTGACCTAAGTGAGGTACGCCTCATCATCTACAGCGCCGGCAAAATTTGCTATTGAACGCGTGATGTTTCTGCATCAGGGGAAGCGCAGCCCTTTATTGCTTAACACAACAGCACCAACGCGCGCTTCTGAGCGTCCAGATTCAGAAGCCAACTTCGTACCATTAGCAGGAGATGACCACTAAGGGGGACTAAGAGTAGAAGGGGGACTTCGAGGGTGGAGAACCGACAGCGATCAGGAGTGAGCGACCTGGAGGAGGCATCGGAATGGGGGGGGGGGTCGATAATGGAACACTGAAGCAGGCCAGGAAGTGGCATCAAGAAGGGTTTAGGCAATAAGGAGGACCACTAGGGAGGTACCAATCAGGGGGGGGGGGGGGTCAGTAAGGAGGATCATTAATGGGATCCATTACCAGTAAGAGAGACCGATTTGGAAGATTGACACCGATATCGCGCAATGGGCCTTCGCTCGCCGCAGGGTTCGATGAGGCGTTAGGTTAGAAACCTGCGTGAGATACGCCTCATAGAACCCTGCGCGGACAAAATGTGTCTTTTAGCATGTGCTGCGTACTTTGCACGGGCAACGTTTGAGGTTCAACATGGGATGCTGCTGCATCAGAGGAGGCAGGCTCCTCCTGTTGACATAGCGGCATCTGCACGCGTTTCTGGGCATCTTTCTCCAGAATACGGATCCCCTATCTCGCGCAACAAGCGTCTAAAGGGAAAGGAAGTAACACCGACGTCGTGCGACGAGCGGCCCCTTTCAGAATTCAGCATTATCCCATGTTGAAAGGAAAATGTTACCCGCGCGAGATACTCTTCTGTGCCCTCACCGACTTCTGCTGTGAGCAGGGAGGACCATAAGGGGTGGTGGAGAGTGGAAGTGAGTGGGACCTCTAGGGTGGACCAGGTGAGCGACCAGGAAGGAATGCAGCAACATGGAGGAGGGGCCAGGAAACCAGCAAGAAGATACCAGTAGGGGGTCAGTAGTGGAGACAAAGAGGTGGGCCAGGAGTTGGGACCAGGAAGGTGGGGGACTAAAGAGGGGGAGGGAAGACCAGTAAAGACGGACCAGCAAGTAGATCCAGCAAGAAGAAACGAGTGAGGGGAACCTGGCTTCGGAAGACATGTCAACAATATCTTGAAACGCTAGTTGTTGAGCATGAGTGAGGTTGCGGAGAGCAACCTGAGGGACAGAAGTACTGCGCAGCACAAACCAATGACGTTAGTGCCCGGTCCGAAGAGAATATGTATGATGAAGGTACCGAAGTGGTGAGGGGCTTGATGCCGATAAAGCACGCACCAATAGGAGATGGTAGCAAATTTTATGTTTTACAAAAACTATTTTCCATAGATCAGGGATGCTGCAAAGCCGCGCGAAGCGCGCAAGTGCGAGACACGCCGTTAGGCGTGTCTCGCACTTGTTTTTAATGTTAGCGATCAAATAGAATGATACACTGGAGCATGATCAATTAAGAGGTAGAAAGCTCGCCTCCCTTCCCTCCCTTTCCGTGTCAAAAAGTTTATCTAGCCTACACATGTGGTACATACTCGATCTCTAGGTGATCGAATATTTGTTCTAGGGCGTCAACATCATGAAAAGCTCTTGTAACAGATGATGGAGTGCTGGACTCGGATATGCCGCCCACGACTATTGAGCAAAGGCGTTCTTTCTCTTCGTAACTACCTACGATAGATGAAGGCGGAGCAGAAGATTGGACAGCAACCGTCTTGGAATCAGCGAGGGCCAGCTTAAGGGCTGCGTGTTCAGCACGAAGTCTCAAATTCTCCTCATGCAGCTTTAGGTTTCTAGTCACTGAAGGTTAAAGATGATCTTACACATGGAAAACGTGATTAACCAGCTTCTATAAGGACGCAGAAAACGCTCTATGAACGAGTTTTTATGCCCACTCGCAGCTGCTCAAGGGCTGATGGGATTTCTGCCGAAGGAGTTGCAACGAACTCAGTTCCATCTTCATTCTTATTGCTTTTCGAAACCTTGGGCGATGACTCAGCCGAAGAAGGAGACGCCGTCATTGAACTCCGTATCAGGGAACAGAATAAATAGCAAAGAATACACCGCACATGGAAATCGCACCAATCGAAATTGAGAAAATCGGCCACAAACTTACCAGGGAACTGTCTCAGGGTATGTCTGAACGGCTACCTGCCCGTCGTCATCAATGCGTCTAGTTGTACACACCTTACCATTAGATGAGCAGTTAGGTACAGCTGGACTTGTGCAACGATCGGCTGTCCATCTTTGAACATATGGTGCACGTGCTGGTTCAGATTGACTGGACAATCGTTCTCGACTGTTGGACAGGTGTCACAAATTATGTCTGGTTAAAGAGATTCATGCCCCATATAGCCAAGGCCCTATCAAAAATCAGCAGAAAATACAAACACGTACTTGGCAGCCTATAGTGGAATGAATATATGTATAGGAAAAGTTGGGAAGGTGATAGACATTAAACAAGGAATGAACATTAAAAGTGCAAAAAAAACTTCGACAAGGCGCTGGAACCCCAATCTGTGTACCTACGAAACACCGCCACTCCCCGCTGAGCCACCGAGCTGCTTGCACCTGCATCATTCACCACCTCTCTTATCTCCACGTAGGGCGGGCAGAATCGTGTTAGGTGCGTGCTGACCGTGCAACTCAATATTGGACTTTGCGAAAGAAGTGGCCGTGCCATCAAAGGGGCTCCTAACTTAATGGGTTTAAGGGCTCTGCAAAAACGAAACCTACCTCACTACTATTTAAAGGGTGGAGATTCTCGTGGTGGTATTTATTTTCGCCATTCAAACATATGCCTGAGACAGGTCCCTGGTTAGTAGAAATGGTTGCTACCAGACGATGAAGCACTAGCGATGACAGCGAAACTAGGTCTAGTCGTACGTGCTTGACTCCTTCAACATCTTACAAACGTTCTTGCTCGTCAAAGAAAAAACGAACCAGTTCTCGACAGTTTGGTAAATGTATATGAAAGTGGGTGTTGTTCTTGCCCTTCAACATAACAGGAACCGAGAAGATAAGTGTAGATATGTTGCCCACCCACAGATCTTCCTCCTTAACCCTTTCACGACATTGCCCGACGATGTCGTCGGACATTTTCTTTTTTTTGTCGCGTGGAACAATGTCCGACGATGTCGTCAAACACCATCATAAAAACAGTTCATGGAAAATTATCACACACTTAGTATACAAATTTTATCAATGAGTCCACTAATAGCTATGGAAACTCCAATTGTAACTGATTTCTTATATATGACAAATAATACAAATAAAATAATCGAAACAATCAGAGTGCGGGAAAAATGCGCGCTATCCCACGCGGCAGTCACCTGAAAGTCGCGCGTGTCGTGAATGGGTTAAACAAGCGTCTCTGGCCTCTGTTGTTTATGGACCGTATCTAGCCAGCGTTGCTTCGGGCGTCCTCCGCACCGTTTTCCAGGGGCTTCAATAATCAGGCCAATATTACAGACCGTGCAGTCGTTAGCGCGAAAGAAGTGGTCGTGCCATCGTAAGCGAGCTTCGCGCAACATGTCGACACAATCTGTAAGATTGGCATGATTCTTGAAATCCCTGGAAAATGGCTCAGAGGGCGCCCGAAGCAACGCTGGCTGGGTGCGTTGCATATGGGGTCGAGCATTCTACCCCCTCGTCCCCTGGCCCGCCCACCTCCAACCCCCTGGGTTTGCTCGAGAGTCCTGTGGCTGCCGAAATAATGGAGACGCACCCATTTGTCACGTCTCTGTTAAAAGACCGGGGGTCGAACACCCTCCGCCCGTTGTGAATGGACTTAACGATAGCTGGAGTCCATTCCGATCAAACGCTTCATCGGAAGAAATGGCGTAACAACATCAGAAGAGCGGATCCACCAGTCCGTTTAGAACATCACCATCAAAATGATGACGTTCGAAGCCGCACCCCTTGATAGCCTCATTTCAAAGCACCGCTGTGATCTCTCCTTTGTGATACTGCTGGAAGCGCGTGGGCGACCGCGGCGATAGGTGACAGACCATGACAATGGGAGTGCCGACATATCCAGTACCGAAGTTAGTACGTACTACGCTAAATAAACAAGTTAACCCATACGAGCATACGTTGATCGACCGTCGGAAAGTGTGCTCTAACTCCGATTTCACGCTGGAGTGCAAGGATCTAATCTGTCTGCTCTGTAATTACCATAGCAGTTTCCGCTTTCCGCCTGCGGAGCTGTGCTCAGTGTTAGATTTATTCACACTCCTTAGAGGTACCATCTGTGATCTCCACTGTAAGTAGGGGTTTATCGAACACGAGCAGCGCGGGAAGCACTCACTTGCAAATCGCTACAACATCATCAGGCATTTTCGGGTCCATGACGTTCTTCTTGTTCACCAACAGAACTGCTCTGACGAAAGCGACCGCAGCTGGCTCTACCGGTCGCTCCACGAGAACTCGTGCCTGCATACCCGCAACACAGTTCCCTACCGCCACTACCGAATACACGCCGTTGGCAACTTACGATGCCCGTCGATTTGAGCGCGTTCACGAGAAGATTGCTGGCTTGTTTTACTGAAGTGCACGTCGTTCCATTCACTGCCAACAAAGCATCACCGATGAAGAACGCACGCCGAGCGATGCTATTGAAGCCATTATCTGTGCTCTCCACATAGACCTAAATGTGTCAGTGCTTAATAGTGCTGCTGACAAAAATGCCCTCCACAAAAAACAGATGCTGCGACACAACTTCGAGGAATGATGCAATGTGATGCATAAATTGCCTTCCACATGCGAGGTAAGTCCACCCTAAAGAAGTTTATCCGCGGAGCAACCAAAATTGAGTTCCGTGAACCGTGCATGGTGATGCATTTAATCCTAACGAGAGCCTACATTTGAGAGTAATCTTCTGGCCCACACGGAAGCACGTTATATGTGGTCGAATGTGAAAATATAATACTAGCTCTGTTTTCAGTTTCTTCATGCAGCTCAGTTATCCGACGTTTCCGATTCTATTGAGACATGATGGTGATTTCATTCTTCACGATCTACTCCTTCAAATGTGCAACGACTCCTTTCCTTAATTCCAGTCATTGTTATTACGTGGGCTTACACAATATTTCTGTCAGTAGAATTACCAGTTTTCAGCAACAAATTACCTTAAAAGTGTAACAAGCACGGAGGTACGCGGCCCAAACGTGTTTGACGCTGATAGGCCTTTAAGAGTGCTTTTATTTGTGCTTTCGGAACCTAGAGGCTCAGTGTTCGGCAAGAAGCTGGGTGAGAGTGAGAGCACCCTTGACATTAGTTACCTCTGGGGCCTTCTATGTGGCTTTCAGGACTGCCTAACTACTGCATGTGTTCAAATAAGGGAGCTCGTTCTTCATTATAGTGAGCGTTTCGTGGCATAGGGATCGTGATTGTTCTCTAGTCTTACTAAATCCTGGAAACTATAGCGTAAAGTCGAGAACAGACTACACGCGGGTGAGGGGCCTTGCAGGACGGTTTAGAAGTGGTCTCTAAGCACTTGTAAACCGTGTAAAGTTTTAATGGTTTGTTATGGTGCCTTGAATTTGAAATTGCGTTCACGTTAGAATTAGCTTTATTGTGACGTTTTGATTAAATACATTAAATACTAATAATCAAAACGGTGTAACACCAATTTGAGTACCGGTTGAAACCGTTCGTAGAGCTACAAGGGGTGTTGTAAGGAACAAAAGGAACCTCTGAAGAATTATTCTTGTTGTCGGTCGAGAATAATTTCGGTAGCCATAGGAGGGCTAAGAAATGTCGGCAGACACCATAACAGACACCAGACCCTCCGGGCACTTCTTCTCACCCCTTCGGGGATAGTCCAGAGGTCCGGCTGACTTCTCCTGGTGGAGGTACAAGCAGGTCGCAAGATGCCAGTCACCCTGTCCCCACCAGTGAAGAAAATCCGCTCGTGGGTTTCTCCACACCAACGTATGGATCGCACATACATAACATCGAGATGGGGGCCCCTTGTCTCCAATATTGCACACATCGACAATCCTGCATTGGCTGGTAGTTTTCCTTTTATTGTATTTTTAAGTACGGTTTCAGCGGTACTGATGTGGATGTGAACCTATCACTATATCTCGAACATGATCTTATGAAGTCGTTGATAGCCTGCTGTGATAAACCTCAAGGAAATAACCAGACAGCATGCGCTGTAGCTTTCAAATAATAAAAAGGTATTGCCATTCAAATTTCAAGAGCTAAGCTCACCTTTTTGTTAACAGACTTAATGTTGATACCAAGAGAAGACCTTGGAAAGAATATCATAGTGTTTTTGAAATAGTCACATCGCTGAGAAGAGGTGATCTCTGCCGGAACTTCTGGATCAGACTTTGCCACCTGCACAGATGCGGTCACGCGTTCTATGGAGAACTTTATCTGAAAAATTAAAAAGCTCCAATAGAAGCAAAAAAATTTTCTAAACAAATATCGCTCCACAATTTACAGAAAATCTTGGGCGGCAAATTAGAATTGATTACCAGAGCTCTTTCCTTCCACCACCTTCATTTACCCCGTGTCCTACAAGTCCTTGGGCATTGGTGACACAGCCGACAAAAGAACGGTCTGTTGGCACCAAAAATTAGCTTCGGACATGAATCGTGTATAGGCCAACTTTCCGTCAATCCAGGGCATTGGTGAAAACGTGACTGGGGAGATAAAAAACTACTCGCTCAGAAGCTGACCGTCGTATGTTTCTGTACACATAAAACACACACACACGAAGTGCCTTCACTAAATCCCATAAAATTATTGAGCCAAACACAAGGTATTTTCCCTGTACGGCGGCAGGAGTTGTACCAAAGACAGCTTGTCTCACACAATATAGCGGTGTCATCAGAGTCCTCGTAAATAACCAAAGTAATTATCCATGTGTCAGATGATCCACAACCATAGAATGTAAACACCACAGCCGGTTCTAATCTCTGCCCTAATGGTTTTTCTAATAGTTCTGATAAGATCATTATCAGCAAGAATTTCTCGAACGAAGTTCTCCTATTCAATGCCCGTTCAATAGGTAATAACCTATTGAACGGCATTGAATAGGAGAACTGATTTACACAATATTTTTTTCCTACACTCAACTAATGGTTTTCATTACGGAATCTTGGTGTAAACCTAACCTTATTCATGATGCTACGTTATGTTTGCATCCATTGTATAACATTTACAGGTGCGACCACGAAGGCACGATGAATGGCGGTGTTGTAGCCCTGGTACATAATAAGCTATTTCATCATCTGCTTTGCTCACGAAGCTTCACTCCTTACTGCCAATGCCTGACCCTAGTTGTTAGCAATGAACAAAATGTTACGCATTTCATACTTATTTACCGAAGCCCCGCTTGTGATTCTTTGGCGTTCCGCGAAATCTTAGCATATGTTGCTGATATCCTTGATGATGGCGGGAACTGAATAATTGTAGGAGATATGTATTTTCCCACGATTGATTGGTCTCAAGCTACCCGTACACGAAAAGTTTACGGATCATCTCGCGAGTTTCAGCAATTTTGTAATGAGTATGCTCTCTCTCAACTGGCTAAAGTTCCTACTTTAGGATGCAACATATTAGACATAGTTTTAACTAATGACAGCGATACCGTTCACGAAGTGAAAACCATCGCTCCTTTCTCCACCTCCGATTACAATACTGTTTCTTTTAAAATCAATTCAGATGGCTTTAAGCAAAACTCCAGTCACATATGCTACAATTTCATTAATGGGGACTATACTGCCATTTGTGAAAGTCTTTTTCAAACCAACTGGTGCAACCTTATTTCCTAATGTGAATCAGCAGATCAGTGTACGCTATCTACTTGTAACACTGTCATAGTCTGATTAGAGAATACATTCTATTGGAACATGCCAATGATGAGGAATCTCGCTATCCAATAAGAATAAGAAACTTGCTCTTAGAGAAAGTGATTGTGCAAGATTCGACTAACTGCTGGTATCCAGAGGTATAATCGTTTCTCAAGAAAACTCAAAAACGAGATGCTGGCCTGTCTTAGCTTATAAAGGGAAGAAAAGATAGCTGATTCAAAGAATCCAAAAGCTTTTTATAACTTCGTTAACAGTAAGCTCAAATCAAAAAACAGCATTCCTTCTATTTTCAATGAGAACGGTGGACTTTGTAAATCCCATCTCGAAAAGGCAAACGTGTTTGGTTTATATTTTAAATCAGTTTACAAAAAACATCCGGATGTGAGTTACCATCGATCAAAATTTAGCTCATTAACATTAGATTTTCTTGATATTAACAGCGATTTAGTATGCAGAACATTAACTAGCTTATCTGCCCGAAACTTGGTTCCTACTTCATGGTAAAGTTTCTTCATTATGGAGAAAAAGTATCGTTAAATCTGTATTCAAAAAGGGTGACAAAACTGACTTTAAAAACTACAGACCCATTTGTCTGACCTCTTCAACTAGTAAAGTTCTTGAAAGAATTGTACGCGAACACTTCTATAATTATGTGAAAACAAACAATCTCATCACGAATTTTCAACATGATTTCCTTCAAAAAAAATCTACTATTACAGCTTTCATTTCAGCTATCCCTGCTTGGCAAAGGATAATGGGTGCTAGAGGCTACATTACTGCATGTTATATTGATTACACAAAAGCCTTTGACTCTATCAACCTCAGTCTTCTGCTTTCAAATCTCTAGGCCTAGGCCATTGAAGGGTGCCTTTAAATGTTTTTGCACACTCAACTCTCACTGGGGGAACTCAAATGGTTATGGTTAACTATGCTGTTTTGAATAATTACGAGACTTTGAGCGGAGTTCCTCAAGGAACATGCTTGGGACCTTTAATGTTTCTGCTCTTTGTCAATGATTGGCCTAATTGCCTTACTTTTGGCGTATCGTGTTCCATATATGCTTGCGATTCCAAAATCTATTCCATTAATAATCCTAATGTACTTCAGCAAGGTTTAGATGCAGTACACGCGTGGTCTACGAAGTGGATGCTTGACATCTCACACGTAAAAATCTCACCCAAGAGATTTTTCGTTTTTCTTAGGAAATAAAATTTTGAGGACCACAAATTTGTACGAGACCTGGGCATTAAATACTCCGATTCACTTTGTTTCGAAGACTATATTGATGAAACAATAACAACGGCATATAGAAAATCCAACCTCATTTTGCGAGCTTTTCAAACCCACAGTATATCTACACTTTTCAAACATTTTTCCACTTATGTAGGACCACTTTTGGAATATTATACACAAATATGTTCGCCTACTAAGGCTGCCTACAATGAAAAAATCGAAAAAGCGCGGAAAAAATTCACCAACGCAATTTTCTCAAGAAACGGCTTGCATCATGTCAGCTATAAAGAAAGGATTGCAGCGCTCGGTGAATACTCACTTAAGACGCGATGAATTTTGTATGATCAAAATCTCGTATTCAAGATTCTCTCTGGCTGTTTTGATATTGATATAAGCGAAATATTCAATTTCTTAGATTTTGTTGAACGAACAAGAGGTCATCCATTTCGCATATTCATAGGAAGAGTTCGCTCCCAACAGTTCGTTGTCTCTTTTCTAGTAAGAGCTACAAGAACATGGAATAGCTTGCCTAGCGCAATAGTTTCTTCGTCATCCCAGGTAATTTTAATCATTTAATAATTGAAGCGCATCTCAAACAAGACGGTTTTTTCTGACCTTTCTTTTATCTCAATCCCTGCTAGCTATTCAATGCAAGCGAATCGTTCTCAATATCTTGGAAGCTATGTGGAGTTAGCCCGGTAATAAAATGAAGTGATTCTCTTACAATTTTCTTACAAATAACATTTATTTATACGAGGCTGTGCTTAACTTTCTAGATAAGTGAATAGTATGTTCGCTTCGGCCGAATGAAAATTTATGTTTGGAGAAAAATTGTGGGCTCTGTCAAAGCAATACGGAACTCAAAGAGTTTCACGAATCATTTTCGGCTCTTGTTCTTAGGACTTGATGAAGCCCTCTGCAGTTTCTCAATTCTTTGCCGATGACGTTCAACACCAAGTCAAAAACTTTCTTGAACATAAAGGACATTTAAGAAATTAGCTACAAGTTAGTTTAAAAACAAATCAGAGATACACATTCTGATAAAGCACCTATTTCAGTGAGTCAACTGCTAGTCTTTTTGAAAAGAAAACTTTTCGCGTCACTAATTAAGGAATCTTTTCTTGAAAATCTTCAAAAAGAGCGCTTTTCCTGTAATATCTTGTGATCAATTAATTTTGTTTCTCTTTTGGTTCAATAATTGCTCTTCACTTTTCTGGTCTTTGAAGGGCCAACTTTTGCAGTGATCTTTGTGTTCAATTTGTTTTGCTCCTCTTTGGGCTCAGTAAGTGTTCATGTCCATGTTCATCTTCATCTATTCATTCATACAAGACATGCATACGCAATCAGCGATACGTTATGTAATTTACAGGCGCAGTACTGGTTGGGGGAGGGTTATAAGACCAGCAACCATTAAGACAAAAATAGCCTAGGAAAAGTCCACCACCCTCCCCTCCCCCTAGTCCCACCAAGGCTCTCTCACTACACCAGATTAAGTCACAAATGCAAGAACAATAAGCAATTTTAGGCCAGAGCGGCACAAAAACGACGGCGTCCAAGTCCGCAAAGCACCTTTCGCGCGATGCGCTGCGATTTCCGAGCAACTCTTCCCTGTGAGCGCGGAGTAGGCAAGATGCGAAGCAAAACGGGGCTCGTGCGTTGAGGCTGCGGTCGCGGAGGACGAGTTATTTAGGAGACGCTTTGTGGTCTTCGATGGCGATGGCAGAAATCAGCGCCGATTAGCCCTCCTACCAACGCAAATGATGCTTCCGCTCCAAGCGGGATGATGAACAGGTAAAGGCATACGGAATGATACCCCACGACGGATTCACCTCGAGCCGCAATCATCGGAGTATCCTTCACTAAAATGATGGTCAATGAAGGAATCTTGTGGAAGACAATTCCAACGTACGCACAATGATCAGGTCTTTATGAGCGGAAAATTAGTGAAGCCCTCTAGAAGGTGTTGCGACTCTTTACTTACCAGGAGGAAAGTTTTGACGACTCACCAATTCTTCGACCGATCTACATTATGTATAGGATGCATTTCCTTTCGAAACCATCGGAGTAGAATACGAGGACTCTAACTACTTGTTACAACTCAAGTTCAGCCACAAATTCAGAGAACGCTTTTGGAATACATGGAGTCAGCAATATTTTACTAGTCTGCTAGACGCGCATGAGTATCCTAGAAGAGCTCTCGATATCATGCGCCGAAAAGCAAGTTATTAGTGCAAGTACCTGACCCAGTTCTACCAGTTAACTCCTGAAAAATCGGCAGAATTTTGACCTGAAGGACCATCACGGAACAATCCGCAAGGTAACACTGCGAATGCCTACGGCGGAGGAGGCCGAACTACCACTTCACACCCCTAGAACTGGAAGAGGATAACAGGGGAAAAGGTGTCAATAGAGATCTCAATATAGATTGTCAATAAAGATTTCAAGCAGCAATGGAACAGTACCTTGCTGCAATCTGCGACCGCGACAGACCAGTAAAGGACCTCAAGAACATCGCCCGTCCAGAGTATCAAATCTCTATTTGTTTAACTGCACTATGCCCAGTGTTGAATGAGCATCGCAATTTGGTATAAATAGGGTTGGCTGCCTACTCGATTCTAGTTCTTCTCATCCTGCTTCTGTTTCCTATTGACAATAAAGAAGTGGCGGGTTGGTTCAGGAACACCAAAAGACCCTCGTGCAATAGACTGGTCGAAACTCGCTTAAACATTCGCACCGTTTGGCTAATGCTCGGTGTCATAAGCACGATGTCGTCAGCGAATCGGAGATGGTGTAGTTCCTGCCATCGATCTTCACTCGCAATATTTTGCAGTCCAAATCGCGCATAACGTTTTCGAGGGTGGCGCCAAAGAGCTTCGGGGATATAGTTCCCCTTTTCCGAACCCCTCTCTTCATGTTGACAATTACGTCATTGTAGAATGGTGAGATCTTGGTTGAGAATCTGCTGTACAGCTATCGAATGGCTCTGATGTACTGTGTAGGAACGCCTTGATTGAGCGGGGCTTTGATGACCGCTGTAGTTTCGACAGACTCCAGCGTTTTCTTCAAGTCGACGAACGTAAGGCGGTCGTAGTGGCAGCTTGTATCCTCGAAAGGCTTCAATGAGCTTGGTAAAAATAAGCTTCGTTCCACTCAAAACCGCGCTATAGCCGCTATTACGGGAGTAGCGTTGTATCTGACGCGTCCTAAGCGGAGTTGATTTGTACTGGCGTAAAGGTAAGCTGGCCACGACCAGAGAAACTGCGTTATATCGAGAGTCGCGTTTTATCCGGAGGCCTTATAAGGGGAGGGGACTGTACTAAATCCAACGAAAAACTTCTCGAAGAAGGAGACCTGATTAGTTTTGCACAACCGTGCTCTCACGAATCCAGAGACTGAAAAAAACTTGAACATACTTACTTTACTTTGATTACTTTGATGGTCCTTTTGTCTGCTGGAGGTCTTCTCAGCGGGGACCACAACTCTTCCAGACCGCTCGATCTCTGGCTGCTTTCATCCAGTGAGGCAGACTCCGCTCTCTGAAAGATCTTGAGAATGAGTCTGACCATCGCGTTGGCGGTCGTCCCAGTGGTCTCTTATGGTCTCTCGGAAGCCATTCTGTGACACGGAGACTCCATCTATCGTCCTTTCGTCGAAGCAGGTGTCCGGCCCAGCGATATTTGGACTTCTTCATGCACTGCAGCGGGTCTGCTAATTGCGACTTCTCCCGTAGCTCCGAGCTTCGTAGGCCTTCTTGCCATTGCTGACGAAGGCTTGTCCTTAGAAGACATCTCTCCAGTGCACGATGCGTAGTTTGCATCGCTCTGGCGATTGTCTTGTTGTCGGGCCAGGTTTCCGTCGCGTAACACATCGCAGGCAGTACAGAGGCGTTGAATATCGAGGCCCTGAGGCCGCGATCCTTGACCTGATCGGTGACTTCGCGAATCGAACTGAAGGCTGCCCATGCTGCGCGTCTCCTGCGGGCGATTTCAGGAGCGAGGTCGCTATCCATGTTCAGCTCTCTACCCAGATAGACGTAGGAGTCGACCTGTTGCAGAGCGACTCCATTTAACCTTACGAGTCCCGTGTCACACCACTGGTTGACCATAAATTGCGTTTTGGACATATTCATGTCCAATCCAATCTTCATACCTGCCACATTGAGCTCGTTCAGCATTTCCTCGACCTCTGCCGTGCTGGTAGAGATGAGAACAATATCGTCGGCGAAGCGAAGGTTGGTGATCCGTTTACCGTCGACAAGGTAGCCTTTATCGTCCCAGTTCAAGTCTTTCATGGCATCCTGGAGTGCCGCTGTGAATAGCTTGGGAGAAATCGTGTCTACCTGCCGTACTCCTTTCCCGATAGGAATTTTAAGCTTTCGATCGAACAGCTGGATGGTAGTCGATGTGTTCGAGAAGCATTCGTCGAGAAGTCGGATGTAGGGCGATGGTATACCAGCGTGCACAAGTGCGGTCAAAACGGCGTTGATTTCCACAGAGTCGAACGCTTTCCGGTAATCCACGAAGACAAGCACAAGTGGGAGGTGGTATTCGCGGCTCCTCTCGATGAGCTGTGAGAAAGTCTGAATATGGTCCATGCAGGAGAAATCCTTGTGAAACCCTGCTTGCTCCACTGGTTGATATTCATCCAGTGGAGCCCCATGCGGTTAAGCAGTATCTTGGTGAAGATCTTGTACACAACCGAGAGAAGACTGATGGGTCGATAAGGATAAAGGATAAAGGACGGCGTTAATCAATCCCTTCTGGGATGCGCCAGCGCATTCTACTTCTACGGGATGTCGTGGAGGCGACATGAATGCGTATTTGGCCATACAATGACTTGCGGTGGCCAGCCGATGAACAAGTCAGCGCTCTATTCTTCCCAGACAAGTCTGGTACCAATTCACCGACCCCGGAGGGATGGAAGGCTTGGTTGGCCTGGGCGGGAAATCCGAACCAGGAACCTGGTACCGGGTGCACGCGACAGTCGCGCCTCCTCCGACTGCGCTACACACGCCCTAATGCGCTACACACGCCCTGATGGGTCGATAGTTGTTGATATCCTCCTGCTGACCTTTTTTGAAGATTAAAACTGTTTTCGACTCCTTCCATGAGTCCGGACTCCTACCAAGTCGAAGGTAGTGGTTGAAGTGCTTGGCAAGAAGTGAGCAGAGGGCACTGCCACCCGCACGAAGGAGATCAGCAGAAATGCCGTCCGGTCCGGGAGCAGTGCCCGGCTTCATCCTTCTGATGGCATGAGCAACTTCTGATTCCAGAATGGGAGGTACTTCCTCAGCTGGTGGCATCAAGCATTTTGGGACAGTGATGGAAGAACGGAACAGATCTGTGTAGAATTCTTGAACGACGGCCTCCATCGCTCTTCGAGACGTTTGCGTTGTTCCATCCTTATCCACAAGGGCTGACATTATTGCCTTCTGATCGCAGAGATCTCGTTTGCAGCGCTTTATGCTTGAACCTTTCCCAGCAGCTTCTAACAGCTTCAATCTTCTGTAGGCTTGAATGGACTCCTTCACTGCAATTCGACAGGCCTTCGAGATGGTGACTTTTTCCAGATGGGAAGCATTAGGATCCAGTTTAACAGCTATTCTTTGCTCCAAGAGTTTAATCGCGTGTGCGTTGAGTCTTGAAGCAGACGGTGATGTGGCTCCGCAAGAGCTGCTACCACATTTCAACAGTCCTTTGGAGAGAAGGTCGTAGTCTTCCGATGGATCTTCAAGAAGATTCCAATCATACGACTTTATTGCACATTCCAACTCCTCAGACTTGAATGTGGGGATCCTCACCGGTGCCGGTTTATGAGTGTCACGCTTGAACATCCTCTTCTTGAGAGTCATCTTGAACATAGCTTCTTGTAAAGGATTATTTGGACAGATCACAGATACAACATTTGGTTTTGAAATCTACCGATTACCATAGGTCATGGTGGGTGGTAACTAGTAAAGGTGGTGAGGTCGGGACCACCAAATTCGCTCAAATTTCTCCCAGGAGATTATCTTGGGTGGTAGCCAGCGGCTGGATTCATAATTGATTTTACCAAAGGTTGAGTAAAGGGTAGAAATTGAATCACTATCTGGAATTCATAAAAGCGTGAAGGTTGGTGAATAGAGAGGTAGCATTATAATATTCACCGAATTATACCATGTAATGATTACCAAACTTGTTCTGCCCACTATCCTGGCAAATATGTCAATTACCATTAACCCATTACCTTACCAATCATCGCGAATCTGGTTCAGAACATCCGCATTGGAAATTCTCTTTCGATTCCGATACATCACGGTAGGTATAACATTGTTGAGGATGGTGAGGTCAGAATCACCGATTCTGCCAAAACCTGTCTAAAGGGGTTAATAAGTCGTTGATCAAGAACATGATTCTTGGCACACAGGAAGCAGACCTTCTCTGTCAACCTGCTCATGTTCTGTGAGCATGGGGCACGTGCACTATGGCATATGGGTACAAAACCTCACCACAATGCCAAAAATGGATGCCATATGCGATCAGCGCTTTAACTATCCCACACGAGCGCACAAGTTTCGACGAAACCGATGACTGTGACTCAACAACCTTTACTACCGTAGTGTACCGTTGCCCAAATTATGATAACAAGCATCATATTCGTGATCAGCACCTCAACTTATCTCCCTAGACGAAATCTGGGCAAACATTTGTGAGTATTTAAAGTACAAATAGTGCTGATGGATCTGGGCCCAGATTCATCAACCGCTCACCGCCCTCTAACAGTGAAAATACCGCCAAACGTGAGGCTGGGGCCAGATTCATCACCGGTATCATCTCACGGCGGATTCACCATATCGGCCTACGTAGTAAGTGATACAGAGGTATACAGAGATACAGGTACGATAACCGATATAGCAAGCGATAGAGAGTGATGTAGAGACACAGATACAACAACTGATATATCGTTACCGACCGGTAAGCGGTTGATGATTCTAGTCTCTGGTCTTCACATCGGTAAGCTTTTCGTTGTGGTTTAACATGGAGAGATTATGGAGGCTAATCGTATTCGGTCTTTTTTGCAAGGTGAAAAAGGATTCCCTCGTCAAGTCCTTGCCTGCCAACACATTACATTACTCCCCTCCACTGCCCCACCACTGCCGAGTCATCGGCGGTGCTTGTGGCCTAGTTCAGCTCTCATAGGATTTATTGTGAATAGTTATAGTTAGAGCTTATTACGTACTTTAAGACATACCTTCGAAAAAACGACCGCAGATAAACCGACAATTCAACGCAACATTCTAGTGTTCAAGATGAATAAAACAACAATTCAACACAACATTCAGGAAGCCTGATTTCAGCAAAACGTTTTAATAACCGAAAAGAGCTAACGACAAGAGGACGTCATGCTTAAGCGTAAGATAACAGGGCAACGCTCTTCACGTAAAGTAGCTCAATCTAAGCTTGGTATTAGGTTTTCCGTATGAAATTTCCTTCGGACCGCCTCTAGTTTTTGAAGAAATCAATGAAAAGCATTTTGACTTGTCAATGTCTATGGTCCCAGCGAACACGGCAGACACATACCTAAGCCTACGACAAGACTGCAGTGTACTCATACTAAGACGCTTACTTCTTATTTGTGCTCTATGTACTCTAGAATATAAAAAAAGCCTTGTACGAAGCAAAGGTCTCATAGTGAAGTTGTTTTGCACCTTCTCAATTTGCAAAATGAAATATATTTCTTTTTAGGTGGAGCAAACACTGAGGTCGCACATTCAACTATTGACCTAACATAGGTCTTATATGCTTTCAACAGCACATGTTTGTTCCTCGTGCTCAAAGCCTTGAAAGTTTGATATGATTTGCCTAACGCACTCCTAATAATTAAGCTAAAATGCTCAGCAAAATCCAATTTATCTTTGTAGTAGAAACCCAAATCTCTTACCTTTGCAACCTTGGATATACTGTGTTCACCAAATGTATATTCACACGGGACATCTGACTTTCCTAACCTCATGCACACAGTTTTCTCCGGTGCTAGTGGCAATCACCACTGCAGGGACCAATTGGATAGGAGGTCTGATGCGAACTGCAGGGCAGCACGATCTTGCCGTGTAACTACCTCTTTATACAACTTCAAATCGTCAGCGATTTGTTTAAATACCACCCTACTGTCTGCAAACAATGCCGAGATATCCCCTATATCCTATGTATAAATTATAAAACGAAGGGGTAACAACACCCCACTCTGCGGCTCTCCACTTCTAACTACTTGGCTGGATGAAAAACCTTCACCAATTTTCGTTTGAAAAGTTCGTCCTTCAAGAAAGCTCTTGAGCCACTCAGAAATGCCAGCATGTATGCCGTTTTTCCACCTTATAGACCAATTTAGGCTTACTCTATCGAAGGCCATTGAAAAATCATAGTACATCGCATCACAAGCTTCCTTATTATCTGTGATCGCAGTCCAGTCATTAAGTCTTCCCAACTTATTTGATTCCGCAGAACGGCAAGGAATAAAACCATGTTGACTTTGCGGGATGGCACTATTTCGCAGTAGATGACACGAGGTATGGTCCTTCAAAGCTTTTTCAAAAATTCTACAGAGAAATGATGTGATGGTCACAGGCCTATCACTAACCGGCATTCGCTTTAGCAGTGGTGTCACAAACGATTGCTTCTACTTTCTTGGAAATATTTCATACGCGCACTTTATGAGTGCAGATACATACGATGATCAGCTTGCGAACGAATAATTGTTTTCCACACACTTTGCTAACAGTGCCCAACCATTAGGTCTGATGGCTGGACACTGTTAGCAAAAGCACAGGCTCAAGAGGCTCATGCAGTACGATCGTCACGCCGTAGACTGTTCATAGGATCGTCAGCTCGTATACACTCCCCTTCCAACCTTGAAAAAGAGGCCCGAAGATAAGTACCTCAGTGAGGGCCGAAAGTTTCCCGACTGTGTACTTGCGTGTACAAAGGATAGATTAGGTGCTTTACACGCTTTCAAAGTAGAAGCTGTCCGGCCATGCAAGCATTTTCCTCTCACCCTCATTTGAAGCCGTCTTGTTTCTCTTTCACGAATTCTTTCCTTTCTCCTGTCACGCTTAGGATGCTCTTCTTTTCCTTCCACTTGTATTCTTCTAATGTTTGATGGGATTAAATTGCAGTCGCAATGGAATAGAACCACAGAATATCGTTTCCATATCGAAGTAACAAGACAGAGAAAAGACGATAGTGAATAAGGGATTATGAAGCAGAGCACTAAGAAGGAAAGGTTTCTAATTCATGGTGAGCATTTGCCATGCTATTTAGAAATGATATAGAGTCGTGAAAGCGAAGTCCAGAATTCTAGTTAGTTTTTGCCGAACACTTTCTTATAGACCAAAAAGAGAGGTGTCACAACGTGTGCGCTACAATCATCAACCGCTATGACATCCCATGAGATGTGTTTCGGTGACGCAGTCGGTAGGAGTCCCACCTCATAGGACTTCTGAGGACTTTTGAGTTAGAGTCCACGTACTGCCAGTATTTTTTGCACATGTCAGTATGTTTGTTATTACGCTTTTTCGTGATCACAGGAATCAATTTTAGACCACCAATGCTTTTAAGAAACCAGAGCTGTCTATTTGCGCCTTCATATGTACTAGTTTGTCAACAAGGCGTATCTGCACCGTATCATTTCCCTGGAAATAAAAGGTTTTATTGCTCTTCCTTATTAGTCATGAGTTATAGTACAAAACTATGAAACAAGTAAAACAAGCGTTTCTCACACCAGCAGCATCTTACAAAAGCCAGTGAGGAACGATCCTCTCCCTGGCAAGGAATAGCCACTTTTTCTTCGTTGAACACGTAACAACGGAGTGTTACGTATGCGAAGTGTTAGCAGTACGCGGACTCGAACTCAAAAGCGCTGGTGTGGTCCTATGAGGCGGCATTCCTACCTATGCGCCACCGAAACGCATCTCGTTGGGTGTCATAGGGGTTGATGAGTGTTGCGCATACGTTTTCACACCTCTTTTTCCAGTCTTTAAAAAGGCGTTCTGCAAAAACTGACCGTAACTCTGAACTCCACTCACACGGCCCTACATCATTTAAAAATAGCATCGCAAAAGCTCACCATGAGTTGGCGACCTTTCATTGTAAGAAGATTCGATGTCGTGCTCGTGGTATTTTTTGCTAATAATAGTGGGATCCACTCAGGTGTACATATAGCGTATTATAGAAGTAGATGGAAGGGCCTCCAGCCTCTACAGCTTCCACATTAGACGTGTCCAAATCAGGACGAAGGGGAACTGCTTGCCCAGGCACCTTACCTCGTGGAGTTGGGTTAACACCGGTCGCGTTTTGCCTTTAAAAATCCAATTTGCCTTCCCTAAAGTCTCAGAACCGCTCTCAAATCTAACTGAGTAATGTTGGAGCTTCTGGAGTTAGATATATGTCAGGGCAGACATATCCACGCCCTCAGGGCACAAATATCCCGGAGTATCCAGGCGAAATGTTCTATCCGAAACTCTAACTCAAGCAAGGTTACCATTTGATGCTTCTTCTTCCTTGCCAGTTCTTTGATTATTTGATAGAAGTGGATCTTATCTTCCAATACTTCGTCGTTTATACTGACCACATAGTCGCCGAACTCAAGAGGTGGATGCATGAAAGCTGGAACTGCAACTAGCAGACGTCCTATAGTGATCTTGAACTGCTTCGCATCCGGCTAAACGAATGCTGTTTAAATATTCTACTCTTCTGTTACGCTCTGCTTTCTCTCCTCTTTTCTCCTCTCACTCACACTCTCCTTCACTCGTTTGCTCACAAGCTAGAAGCACATACCACTGGTACTTTCCGCGAAAAGAACCCTAACTCTGACCGGATTTCTAGCTTTCCGAGATTATCATTCCACCACTGTTTTTCAGCAGGTTGTTGTATGTACCATTACAAGTGCTCCGACACGCCCAACGGCTATTCTCGCACTCGCGCGCTTCGCCTGACCTTGCAGCATCACCAAACTACGGAAGGCAATTTTTGTGAAACTTAAAATCCTCTACCATCTAGGCTTTGCTGCGTACTTTTCTGGCGTCAAGCCGTTTTCCACTTCCGTACGTTCATCAGACATTCCTTCCGTACCGTCCAGTAACATCGTTGTGTTGTGCAGCTCATTACTTCTGTTCCCGGGTTGCTGCGCAACCGTTCTCACGCTCAACGGCACTCTTACAGAGCATCATTTCTAACACGCGTTTCGAATACAAACGCTTGTTACGCGAGGTTGATGACACGTCTTCTGAGTTCAGTCGTTCTTTGCGTGACGTCTTTACACGTCTCCCGAACCCGGACGCCTGGTTCCCCTTCAATGCCCCCACCTTCCGGTTCTCTTCCTTGTTATACCTACTGATCATCATTATCATCTGATCCCTCCTTGATGGTTTCCCATCCTGGTCCCACTTCCAGGTTCGTCCTTGCTAGGACCATTCCTCAACACTAAGCCAGTGAATCTAACCATAAGGGGCAGAGATACCCACGATGAGGCATTCATATCCACCTCTAATCTTCTCCCTGCCGCGTATACCCTACATACCTGCGAAGTCCGGGTTCATCAACAGTGAAACCAGGAGGTATTCGGGATATATGAAGTAGGGATAAGGGGTAGAAATGAATGCTTCATCGTGAGTACCCCTACATCTTATGCCCACGGGTTTAATGTTGATGAACCTAGCACCGGGTTTCATTGTTGATGAATTCGCTGCCTGGTCGCTCCGGTTCCTCATTGAGGCCCCCTTTCTAACCTCCCCTTTGGAGGTAGTGGGTGGTGCTCGTGGACGTCGTCGACAGCAGGACCCGTATGCACGGGCGCCCTGCTCCGGTGTCCAATCTGCAGCCCGGCAGGTTTGGGGCCTCCAACCCGCGATGCATATGGCTCTCACCACGTTCTCAGACACTCGCAGCGGTGACGACTGGGGGACGGTGACGAATTATGACGTTGCGGGTGACGACTGGGTGGCGTTTCAGGGCGGAGCTTCGCGAGCGGCAAGACAGCGGCTGCATGGCGTCACTCAGCCGCAATTCGCGACACGCTGCGCGAGCGGAAGTGTTGGATTAGGGCGCGTTAATCCGGGTTGGTCTAGGGTACAAAACTAGGGGGTTAACCCTGCATCTCTGAACTGGCAGCTTTGTCCTACCTGTGGCAGTCCTGGGTGACTTCCTACAGTTGCAAGGTGTATGTAGTTGGGCAATACGTTCTCAGTCAGTAGCTGTCAGTAGCTTTCAGACAAATAGCTCTAATGCTATGAAGAGGGAAGAGGTCCGTCTCTCCGTTCTAGACTTGCTGCTGATCTGGTGTTACCTAATTTTGTATAGGTTTCTCTTTCTTCCTTCATGTTCCTTGATATCAATCACTACATTATCTAGTTCCACGGCGTTCTACAGAGAAATGTGTCTTCAGGTTGCCGTCCCTGACTTGGTCGAGTTTTGCGATGGAACGAACATTTTGATTCTCAAGGACCCTCACCAATTCGTCACAAGTAAGTCGAATTGTTTTTTGTTTCGTTCTTTTTCCGCCGCTTGAGCAAAGCTTTACTATTCTATTTATGTGTCCATTCTCTATTTCTTTAGAAATCCGCCATCAGCTTGAGGGTAAACATGGGGGAGGATATCAGGAAAAGCAAAACACATCCTCCCCATTCTCGTTGGAACACGTTATAATCCCTCCTTTTCTCACGGTTGTCATCCCTCATATCTTGTGCTCAATTCTTCTCTTTAACGTTGTAGCGTTAGTGTTCTACCCTTTCTCATTAACATTGCATTGATCCCAAAATGTTTTTTTTTGTGAGCACCACTTTAGAAGTGATTTTTTTCAGATACGCATGTTGTTCATTGTCGATTTCTACAGTACTACTTCGCTCAGCAATAATGGCAAAGCTTCTCGCGTTGAAGCCGCTGCTGCTCTAGAAAACAATTTGGGGCCGGATTCATCAACGACTAACCCGCGGGTATAAGGGGTAGAGATACCCACAATGAAGCCTGCGTCTCTGAGTCTTCCGTTATCTCTGCCTGACTCTTATCTTATCTCTACCCCTTATCACCCGCATACCCACGGGTTAATTGTTGATGAATTCGGCCTCTGATGGGAGAGCTGCGCGCCCATAGAAAGGTGTACAATCCGCCTTTTCTCTTCTTGGGGGCTCCGACTATTTAGCTTGTATAATTTACGTCATTGTCTTGCAGTTGCCTGGTATGTCCACGCGATACGGATGCCTTTCTAGGCCGCTCGCAGTGTTCAGGTGAGGACGCTCATAACGACGCTTCCCAACAATACAGCGAGCTTGTAGCTAGACCTTCACTGTGGGATTTTGTTTCAGAGTTTACGTGAGATCGGTGAAGCTGTGAGTTAGCTATTCTGCTTATTTCCATTAACAGAAGGAGTCACGATGATCAACCACCACGCGCTCAGGTACACGGCTTGGTTCGAGGAAGCAGCGCTGTGGTCTCCTTCAAGGCAAGTTTATACCCTGCCTCGCGTTATGTCTCAAATTGAGTATAATCCAAGTTTGAACTTATTTCGGACTATTACAGAACTGCATCTGCGGCACCAATCCAGAATTACCATTCCCTCCTGAAAATGGCTGCAAATGTTATCTAGATAACGACCATCCCATTCTTTCTATTCTATGCACCGTTGTAAGTGGTGAGTACGTGCTTTAAGTTGGAGCAAGTTCGAGAGAAACTAGCTTAGTAGGATTTTTTGTCTTTTAGAAGTGTCATTCAGCTGGATAGCTACGTCTACGACCAATGAAGTTTCCAGTCAAACCGCCTATGATGCCTTACTGCTGTGTGAAGAGGACTTGTTCGCGTGAATTAAGAGTTATGACCACAAACGTTCATATTCCGATCGCTTCTTAAATAATTTGCAGTATACAAAAGTTGTAACTTTGTTCCTGTTGTATCGTTATTTTGTATTAGAGATTCTGTTGTTTCCTCATGTGGTCTTATCTGCAAGATTTTTTGTGTCGGTGATTTCTCCGGTTGCCTCTTGTTCATTGTGGAGTCGAATACTGTATACGTTCACTACTAATAAATATTATGTAAGATATGTAATAAAATTAAATGGCCTACATGTGTACAAACCACAATAAGGAGACCTAAATGTTATGGACAAACGCTACATGAGCGAAGGAATGGCAACTCCGGTCACCAACGGGGGAGCGTCCGGTCACCATCAGGGGACGGCGCGGTGACGACTGCGGCACGGCCGAGTGACACTGATTTGTTCAGAGGGTCCCGCAATCGTCACTGCTGCGAGCTCAGACATTGGCAGGCGACGACCGCCGGCGCTTTTCTAGGGGGGGGGGGGGGGGATCAGCGCACATGCGTCGATCTCCGTCGATTACGCCGCTTGACAAGCCGCACCGCAACAAACGGGTCAACCGTGGGCTATGATTTGGCGTATTGTGCTGGGCGTGTTGCGTATTTAGCCAACACGCTCTGCAGATTTGAAGCCAAGCCAAACGTGTTAGCAGGAGTTTTTCTTTAGAAACTTTATCGTGTTTTCGATGTTCGACCTATTGCATCATCCCCCGCAAGATATCGTTTCATCTTGATCTTGCGGTTGCAGTTAAGCCCCGAGCACACTTCGCCGCCGCAGCAAACCCGGCTCGAGCAGCAAATGAGGGTGCACGCTGCTTTCGCAAATGATACGGATAATGATAAGGATAGCAAACAGCAGCCGCAGCAAGAAATATTCTTCGACATTTCTTGCTGCGGCAGCAAAACCGCTCCCGCGGCCGCAGCGAGCTGTGTTCATGGCTGCGGCGCTGCCTTTACCGCTCAGCAAATGCAGCAGCAACTCGATGACATCCTTCATCATTGCTGCCGCAGAAAAGCAGCGAAGTGTGCTCGAGCCTTTAGTTGGTTAGCTTGTGTTTTCTTATTTTGAGCTTAACAACAGTAGCGAAGTACTCGCTAGGGCCACTTGGATGTAAAAGAAATTTAGATATTCACGCGTGCTCGTGAAGATGAAGAAATGAAATGAAAACTTGTTAGAATTTGTCGAGATGCACTTGCAAATTTTGGCGCAGACATGCAGGAGATCATAGCTTTCAGTTAACCAAACCCTAGGGACGGAATATTTACAATGAGATTCCATATCTATGTAAAATGCGCTTATACGTCGTTGATGTCGTCCAAGCTCTGATCAGCTGTGATCCGTTCTACTATTTTAGCTGTTTCGGAAAGTATATTGGCCTCCACTTCCCTCTTGTTCTTGCTCATCGAGGACGTCATTGGCCAGACCATACACCTTTGAGTGCTCTGAGTTTTTCGTGGCTACTGTTAGAGACTCAAGGTACTTGGCGAGCTTGTGCTCACACAGCACCGGCAAAGCCGTTCAAACTGGTGATGTAAATCAGCCAGATACCAGACTCCCTTGACTTGTTTGGTGCCTTTATTCTCTGACGCAGGAGGAACTATTTTGAGCAGCTTCAACAGAATAAGTTATGGTGCAGTCCCATTATGAGGTGGACCACCCCCCCCCCTCCGCTATAACGGGATGTGCGTTCTACCCATCATCCGCTTGGCGTGTCTTCCCAACAACCCCCTGGGCTTCCTGGATAGTCTAGTCTACTGGGTACTTATGTTAACTCGCCGATACCCTAACAACGGGAAAAAAACCGTCCGAGTTGTCCGGTATACATCGATTTCTGAGTGTGAACGTTTGAATCATTTCAGAGTTCTCATCGAGGTGCTTAATCAGCCAGTGTTGCTATTGTCTGTACGGCTCTCACGATCAATCTCACGACAAACACGCAAAGCACTACCACGGACATCACTACCAACGAGCCTCAGGTACGGATCTTGCTTGCACTTATGAAGCATCCCTTCTTGTGAATAATTAAAATGTAGCGTGCAGTTCCATAATCCAACAAGCAGGATGGACCATAGTGAAAAATTGTAAAAATTCTACCTCCGTGCCGGCGTGATCTTCTTCTTCCAACCCAGCTATGTTCCTCTAATGTATTGAACTTAGGCAATCCTGGCATTGAAAACGCTCACTGAATCGTAGAGCACTGCAGAGCTTTTGAAATTATTTGATCACATCGACGTCAGGGTAATGCTGTTTCCTTCAGCGTTATTATGTATCTGAAATACCATGGCAAGTGTGGCTTTAAGCCCTACGAAATTGTACGAGGATCAGTTGTTGAAAGAAACTCGATGGGCACGAATGCAATGTGAGTATTCTTGAAATTCTTGTCCACATTGGATAGGGTTTATCTGAACAGCCGTATCACATCGAACTCCTTCGTTACAGTGGGACAACAGTTTTTGATGAGTCATTTCACGATTGAAAGAATCCCGCAAGGTTGGTGCATTCCTGCGTTTAGATTTCTATTGCAATTCTAGTTCAGAGTGCGACTTTTGCATTGATTACCTTTAGGTAGTCTACCGCGTCGCGACCGAACATTAGAGGAGCTGCAAGGGCTCCTCTAATGTCCGGTGCCAGAAACCTGGATTCTATTCTTCAAAGAGCAGATTGTAAAAGTAACAGCTTCTTTTGGTTAGGTATCGATTCCTGGACTAATTATGCAAAATCGAGACTCCAGATCATATTGTAGATGGTTTCAGAACAGCGTGGTTCTTCACTGCGTGTCAAGCAGGAATTGAAACTTTATAGGGCAAACTTTGACTCTGATATTCCTTCCTTCATGTGGGGCGAAATTAGTTCCATGGCAAGTTTATCCTTCGGTTGCGACTGTGGTTCGCTAATGAGCGCTTCAAAAACATTTTGTATGGAAACTAGTTAAGTTAGCAATAGTAGCTAATACTCGAAATTTTATAGAGTATAATTTCAGACGCAGATGTCGCTCCTTGTTAAGCATGAGCCTGAATCGATCTCCTGTTGACCGCTACCAGTTTGAAGTCAGCGCAGCTTTCTATGCCTGTTATTATGTGAGTCCTCATTACTGGATATGTCTGCGCTTTCTTATAAAGATTATTTCACTGCTTAGGTCGCAAATATATACCGATCGAGGACGACCTTCTTTAGAGAACCTAAAATCATTGCACATCCTGACGATCCTGCCAGTTCCAGTAAGTTTTATTGCTTATCCGCTTATCGTTGCCATTGCGTACATGTGCTTTATCATTGGGATTATTCTGTAGTGAACGTTGCTTGCTTCCTGCGCTATACTTACGTAGGAGTTCATTTCAGGAGCGATACGCGTTGGCAATCTCAGTTGCGAACACATTACCTGTAGCTGTCTCTATGTGAATTTAGTGTCCCTTTAAAGGCTATTTCCATTTTTTTGTGATGTTGCGTGTGTGTTATGCAATTATGGTAATTAATTTCAACTGTTGAGTTTTGTTTGTTCCAATTGCGAGATGCGTTCCAATTGTTTCTCTTTAGCTGTGTCCACTACTGGTTTGTTGGTTACTGTGATGTTCATTATGTGTTCATTGTCAACTGTCAACTGCACTGCCTTCATATTAATTGTCTAGTGTTGCAGGTAAATAAAAATCCTGTCATACCTGTGTATCATGAAATGAGGAAAACACTATAATAATGTTCCGTCAACACGCTAGGACACAGCGAATGTATACATAAGCATTTCGCAGCCGCTTAAGCAAGCTTGAAGCTGCATGGCTGCTGCGCCCTGCGAGCGGACTGCTGTCGCGCACGCTGCGTGCGCCGTCGCATCGCGGCGCCGTAGGTAGTTGAAAGCGGCAAAGCGCCGCCCGTTCGAAGGTGGATGTTGAACACGTAGTACAGTTAATTAACCCCTAAAACAGCACTCGAAGCATCTCGCAAACGACAAGGAGCGAATACGAAAGCATTTCGGACTGGGATGTTCCGCGGCTGCGCTGTTTTGTGTAGGGATTGCTGCCGCCGCGCATGCGGCGAACGATGCGACAGGCGCCGCCGCACTGCTGCGCTCTCCGTAGTGAAAATGGCGACGAATGTCGCGTCTGCGATGTTGGCTGCCGCGATGCGGCTAGGGTGCCGCGGCCATTCTTCCACGAAGAACGATGGTCCAACGGGAATTCGCCGGCGGTTGACCCGGGCGCGTCAACCGCCGGCGAATTCCGCAACAACCATGATGGTTCTTCTGCGTGAGTGGCAATTCGACAGCGGTCGACGCGTGCGAGTGTCTGAGCCCTAGTTTATACTTGCGCCGCCACGCGGCGCGGCACCACGTTATCCATAGATATCGATTTTTCGCGTCGCTCGGTCGATATCTATCCCAACCTTCGTGCCGCGCCGCCCAGCGGCGCAAGTATAAACTGGGGCTGAGGGATGGCGCGGTGACGACTGCGGCACGGCGGAGTCACCGCTGATTTGTTCCGAGGGTGACCGAGCCGTCCCGCAATCGTCACCGCTGCGGTGTCTGAGTTCGGGGAACTTCCGAGCCGTATGTCGTGAGCGTCGTACGTAGGCACGGCTTAGCATGTGCATTTCTCGGCGGAAATATCATCTGTTCGCTGTTGCGACTTCATCCGCGTTTGAAGAAAAAAGGGAATGAATCAAATCAAGGGCACAGTGGGCTGGTAGTTAGGTTCCAGAGTTAATATTATTTATATTTTCTAGTAACATACCGTTTTGCTGGTGTTTAACCATTCGTGTGTTTATCTGTTAGCTAGTTTTAGCTTATCCATTTGTTTTTATTTTTATGACGAATAGTGCTGCAAGCTTGAGTAAGCCATTTCGTATTAAGGAAAATATAATTTGGCATGAGGAAATATGTAAAGATAAATTTTTCGTAAATTCAGGAAAGCTTTAGTCTCCTCTTAGCTATCAGAAGAGCTGTCAGTTGGACGTGACCTCTCTCCTTATTTACTCGTATTGAATGTGCTCCTGATGGTGGCGATGTCCTTTCCTCCATGTGGTGCCACTGAAACTGCTCGCTTTGTGAACATGGCTAAACACGAACAGTCGAGTGCAGGCCTTCAAAGATCCAATGTCCCATCACATGGTTGATGACGCTTAAGAGATCTCGAGATAGTGCTGCAGCGTCCGCGGGAGCCGACGCGCACTCGCAGAATCCGACGAGTGTGAGAAGTATGCGAGAGTCTCTGATGCGAGGATGGCATCAGGGGTGGGGGCAACTGAGCTAGTCCGAAAGTCTCGTAACGTAAGCAGGACCCGCGTGGCAACGCTGAATGCGGGCCGCAAGTCAAAGGATATAGGATGTAGCTTCAAGGCCGTTCTATGTGGAAGTCCTAGTACCACCAGTGGTGTCGGAGTAATCGTCTTCGAACGTTTCCGAAACTCGATTCTAAGCTTCGAACGCTTTGACGATCGATTGATGAAAATCATTCTCGCCACTAAGGAGCGACTCTATCATTTCTTCTCTGCATATGCTCCACAGACTGGCTGCTCCGAGCAGGCCAAGGAGGAGTTTTGGAGCCCTTTTGATGAAAAGACAGCAGCGGTACCGTCGAAAGACGTCATCGTTGTGGCTGGTGACCTTAATGGACATTTAACGCCACCAAAGAATGTTACAGCTACCATGGTGGATTCGATTATGGGTTGTGTAACGCCGATGGTGAGGGCCGCATTATTTGAGCGAAGGACGGCTGTTGGCAATTTGCCAGCAGCGCGGCGGCCCCACATGCGTTCGCGATTGAGCGCGAAATCGTCCATTGCTGTTGAGTTCGTTCGTCGCACAGGAGGAGTTCGCAGCGGGGTTGTGCAAAACCGCATACAGTTGGAAAAAAATGCGCAGAAAACGCCTGAAAATTATGTATACGTTAAAACTCCTAAGACCTCATCCAGTCAATTGAAATGCAAAAACGCCACCATGCATAGGAACCGAACCCCCGACCTCCATGGCCGGTACCAGGGCCTCTACCCACTGCACCATCGCGGACGTACTAGAGACACAAATCGCACGGCTTCCGCGCTCCATCGCCAAAGTGGAGTGCAAGCGGTTGCGTCGCGTGCGTCGCTGGGCATGCTGCCAACAGCCGCCGTTCACCTAAACCTTTCGGCCGGTGGTGAGCGTATTCTTAATTATGCGGAATCGCATAATCTCACCATTGTGAACACTGTTTTCCAAAAACGCGACTCCCACCCTATTTCATATTATAGTGGGAATTCCAAAACACAGATTGACTTCGTCCTTGTGAAGGATCGCGAAAGAAATCTTGTCACAGACGCGAAGATCGATATGATACGATCGCCCCACAGCATCGACCGCTGGCCTGCACTTTAAAGATCACACCTTCAGGTTGAAGTAGACTGAGTATTGCGGTGCAGCTAGAACCAAGTGGTGGCGAATGAATAAAAACGAAGCAGCTACAATTTCTCGCATTCGGTTACCGACAGTCACGACTGTCTGAACTGACATGAAAGGTTCCCAACTTATGGTGAGCTTTTGCGATGCTATTTTGAAAGGATGTTGGGCCCTGTGAGCGGAGTACAGAACCACAGTCAGTTTTTGCTGAACGCTTTTTTGAAGACCTGAGAAGGATGTGTGAAGGGGTGTGCGAAATAGGGATGGGCGGAATTTCTGTTTTCTGACTTTCTGGCCATTTTGGGCAAATTTTTCTGTTCTCTGTTTTCTGGGAAAATGGCCAAAAATTGGCCAGAAAGCGGAAAATAGAGTTGCGAACAAAATTTTATTACAGAAATCCAGTGAAAAGAATCCAAAAGGTATCATAGAATAGTGAGCTTCATTCCAAAATAGTGTTTCTAGAGTATCTTAAATGGCAAGCATGTAGCGTTTTTCGATGTGCTCATGTAGTAATTTCGCCATATATGTACTTATGAACTATGCCGTTTTGTTTGCTTGATTGATAGTGTAAGTGCTGCTAGCAAGGAGTTCCTTCATAGGACATTTTTCGACTTTCATAACTTGGCTTCGTATTCTTTTCGATATTAATAGTAGTTTGGACCAACTACGATAACTAAAATTTTATATTAAAACCATAAAACTAGTATTCTGAGGGGCGTTAAATTATGTATAAATTATGTATTAATTAACCACTTGTCCTAGAGTTGCTGTGGGTAGGATTATTCTCCACCTCCTTTTAAAAATTGAACATTGTTGGCCGGCCATCCCCAATATCGCTTTCTGCAGAGCTTTGTCGAAGCTGGTTTTCTAACTCTGAAGATTGCACTGTTTTTGCTGTCACAAAATAGTAAGAGACAGAAAAGTTTTAGTTACTTTCGGTTTCGCTGCTGTAGTGATACAGTAGTGATGCAGGAAATTTCTCATTTATCATGTACCAGTCGTTCGGCGGCCTAGCGGCCGCCTACGACTGGTTGGGGGCTTCGCCCCCAAACCCCGAGAATAGGACGCAATGGCCGCTACGGGTTTCCTATTCTTTCCTAGGCCTTCTGACCATTATGTTAATCGAGATGGATCGGCTGATCTTCCTCAACGTGATCCTCAAAAAATCGATAATATCGATCGATATCGATTGGTCGACTTCAGATTCGTGTTCAGCGACCTCGATTACCCCCAGGGCCAAAGTTTCGCGCCACTTGAGCGCCATCCTCAAAAAATCGATAATATCGATCGATATCGATTGGTCGACTTCAGATTCGTGTTCAGCGACCTCGATTACCCCCAGGGCCAAAGTTTCGCGCCACTTGAGCGCCATCCTCAAAAAATCGATAATATCGATCGATATCGATTGGTCGACTTCAAATTCGAGTTCAGCGACCTCGATTACCCTCAGGGCCAAAGTTTCGCGCCACTTGAGCGCCATCCTCAAAAAATCGATAATATCGATCGATATCGATTGGTCGACTTCAGATTCGTGTTCAGCGACCTCGATTACCCCCAGGGCTGAAGTTTCGCGCCACTTGAGCGCCATCCTCAAAAAATCGATAATATCGATCGATATCGATTGGTCGACTTGAAATTCGAGTTCAGCGACCTCGATTACCCCCAGAGCCAAAGTTTCGCGCCACTTGAGCGCCATCCTCAAAAAATCGATAATATCGATCGATATCGATTGGTCGACTTCAGATTCGTGTTCAGCGACCTCGATTACCCCCAGGGCTGAAGTTTCGTGCCGCCTGAACAAAATCCTCAAAAAATCGATAATATCGATCGATATCGATTGGTCGACTTCAGATTCGTGTTCAGCGACCTCGATTACCCCCAGGGCTGAAGTTTCGTGCCGCCGACGTGCTCGGCACGTCTACGGCTCGCCATGCAGGGTTGCCGACGTGTTTGGCACGTCTACGGCTCGCCATGCATGGTTGCCGACGTGTTTGGCACGTCTACGGCTCGCCATGCAGGGTTGCCGACGTGCTCGGCACGTCTACGGCTCGCCATGCATGGTTGCCGACGTGTTTGGCACGTCTACGGCTCGCCATGCACAGTTGCCGACGTGTTCGGCACGTCTACGGCTCGCCATGCATGGTTGCCGACGTGCTCGGCACGTCTACGGCTCGCCATGCATGGTTGCCGACGTGCTCGGCACGTCTACGGCTCGCCATGCACGGCTGCCGACGTGTTTGGCACGTCTACGGCTCGCCATGCATGGTTGCCGACGTGTTTGGCACGTCTACGGCTCGCCATGCATGGTTGCCGACGTGTTTGGCACGTCTACGGCTCGCCATGCATGGTTGCCGACGTGTTTGGCACGTCTACGGCTCGCCATGCATGGTTGCCGACGTGCTCGGCACGTCTACGGCTCGCCATGCACGGTTGCCGACGTGTTCGGCACGTCTACGGCTCGCCATGCATGGTTGCCGACGTGCTCGGCACGTCTACGGCTCGCCATGCACGGTTGCCGACGTGTTCGGCACGTCTACGGCTCGCCATGCGTGGTTGCCGACGTGCTCGGCACGTCTACGGCTCGCCATGCACGGTTGCCGACGTGCTCGGCACGTCTACGGCTCGCCATGCATGGTTGCCGACGTGTTTGGCACGTCTACGGCTCGCCATGCATGGTTGCCGACGTGTTTGGCACGTCTACGGCTCGCCATGCACGGTTGCCGACGTGTTCGGCACTTCTGTGGCATCGCCAGGCACGGTTGTCGACGTGTTCGGCTGCCGCGCCCCAACTCAAAGTCGGACGGACGGACAGTGTGACACACACACACACACACAGTGACACAGTGACACACGCTTGCTCCTTTATATATTATATATAGTAGGATATCATCTGTCATTCCATTGATCATCGAGTTGTTCAAGTGAGCACCAGCAGAGTCTCCATACGTCCGTGCCACGCGCCAGGGTGCTCCAATGGATCCTTTTCGCTCGAGAGACACAAAGAGCGTCATATTGCTTGTTCGGGGCTTTGACGAAGTCCGATCAACGCGTAGGTGGTGTTCTCTTGACATCCCGTGGAATCCAGTCAGTGTTTACGAAGCACATTACGTGGCCCAACTAATTTTCGACAACCTAGCCCACGCGACAGCGTCTCTGATCTTCGAACGTCGGCGGAGCTCGGAACTCCGAAGACCTTCTCTAACATGTGTGAGTCGTGTCGCTCTGACCATCGTCTTCTCTATTTCACGCTGCACGATACTGATCGCTTGTTCATCCTGCTTTCGTAGAGACCAGGTCTTTGACGCGTATATTAGGGTATGAAGAACATTGTCGAAAAGGTGGGTACGGTGCCGGACGTTTTTCGCCTTCTCCACGACTCTTTCGACACTCTTGACAGCTCCTCAGGCCGCTCGCTTCCTCCTATCCAGCTCCGGCGCCAGTTGCTTGGTCGTGTTGACATCGCGACCCAGATGCACGTATCTGAAGCATTCGAAGATGTTCGTTCCGTTGAGCGAAGATGAGGCATCAGAAAATCGTTCGTTCTTCATGAGCATCGTCTTCGTAAGATACAGCTGCAGTCCAACGTTCCCACATACATGGCCGCAGCTAGAAAGCATCTGCTCCGCCTGGCTAGCGCTCGGTGTAGATGGTGTAGCTGCCGTCCGTCGTCTTTCACTCCCATGTCTTCCCATTGTAGTTCGCGAATTACGTTTTCGTGTGGGGCGCTGAAGAGAACCGGGAATATGGTACCCTCTCATCGACCTCTCTGTTCATGTTGGCAACGACGTCGTTGTAGAGTGACGAGACCTTTGTCGTGAATCCACTGCACAGCTCTCGAAGGATTCTGATGTACAGAGTAGGAACGCCCTGAGTGAGCAGGTCGTCGATGACCGCTTCAGTTTCGACGGTTTTGAACGCCTTCTTCAGGTCGATGTACGCAAGACACAGCAGCAGCTTGTACTCTCGCGACGTTTCGATGAGCTTCGTAATGGTGTGTATGTGGTCGATCATGCTGAATCTCCGAAACACTGCTCGTTCGCATGGCTCTCCTTCGTCCAGCGTTATGCCGATCCTATTCAGGATGACTCGAGTGAACAGCTTATAGTCTACATACATCAGGTAGATTGGGCGGGATTGTTGCCAATGTAGTGCACTCCTCTGTGCAGCAAGGCGGTTCTGCTCGTCTTCCACTGACCAGGAAATGCCGTCAGCTTCCCATGGAACTTTGGATTGAGACCTATATCACGTGAAAGAGCTCGAGACGCTGATCACTGATATGTAGATACCAAAATTGCTAAATGGATCTCCTAAGCGATTTATGGCCGGCGGAAGCCGCGATGTCTTCCATGTGTTAGGCGCGCTCAATCAGCGTTGGGCGCGGTATTGCGCGGTAATCAGCGGTTCGGGTATCAGCGACGTCAATAGCAGCGGCGGCGCAGTGTTAGAGGGCTCGCTCCAAAGGATTGGGTTCATTGGTTCGGTTCCCGCCGCTGACGGGTTTTTTGCATTTTGTGACCTATCTTCGACGAGGACCTATAATCTCATTTTTAGCACATTTTTGAGCGAACGGCTAATGGCGGCATGCATTTACGTCTATTTGAAGACGGAAATGTGTTTCAGCTAAAATGTTTTATTCATGACGTGAAGCAAGTCAGAAATTCAAATCGAAACAAAATAAAAAGTAAAAATAAAATAAAAAATCAACAAAACTTAATAAACATAATAAATAAAAAGTAAAGGCACTAGTTAAAAGTTCCGAGTCCACCGACACGACTTCAGTCGAAAAAAAATTTTTCGCTGAAACTTCGTCTAGGGGTTATTTCGGGTGCTGATCACGAATCTGACATCCGTTTTTCACGATTCGGTTGGAGACCACCCATACCTTTAACGAGGGTGGTCCAGGCAGAGTCACCGATTTCGCTGGGCACTAGTTAAAAGTTCCGACTCCACAGACACGACTTCTGCCGAACGGTTGTAGCAACGGTATGGGTGGTCTCCGATCGCATCGTGAAAAACGGATGTCATATTCATGATCAGCACCCCAAATAACTCTCCTAGACGAAGTTTCAGCGAAATCGGTGACTGCCTGGAGAACCCTTGTTAAAGATATGGGTGCTCTCCGACCGAATTGTGAAAAAACGGATGTCAGATTCGTGATCAGCACCCGAAATAACCCCCAAGACGAAGTTTCAGCGAAATCGGTGACTCCTGCCTGGACCACCCTTGTTACAGGTGTGGGTGGTCTCCGAATCGTGAAAAACGGATGTCACATTCGTGATCAGCACCCCAGGTAACCCCCCCCCCCCGACCGAAGTCGTGTCGGTGGAGCCGGAACCTTTAACTAATTCCCTTAACTTTTTATTTATCATGTATATTAAGTTTTGTTGATTTTTGATTTTATTTTTACTTTTTAATTTTTTGATTTGAATTTCTGACCTGCTTCACGTCATGGATAAAACATTTTACCTGAAACACGTTTCCGTCTTCAACTAGACGTAAATGCAAGTCGGAATTAGCCGTTCGCTCAAACATGTGCTAAAAATGACACTATAGTTCCTCGTCGAAGATAGGACACCAAATGCAAAGATGCCGTCAGCGGCGGGGATCGAACCAATGAACCCAATCCTTTGGAGCGAGCACCCTACCACTGCGCCGCCGCTGCTATTGACGTCGCTGATACCCGAACCGCTGATTACCGCGCAATACCGCGCCCAACGCTGATTGAGCGCGCCTAACACATGGAAGACATCGCGGCTTCCGCCGCCCATAACTCGCTTAGGAGATCCATTTAGCAAATTTGGTCTACATATCTGTGATCAGCGTCTCGAGCTCTTTCGCGTGATATAGGTCTCAATCCGAAGTTCCATGGGAAGCTGACGACATTCGCCGGTGAGATGTAATATGATACGCCGATATGAGGAGAAACAATAATAATAGTGTGATAATGAGGGTATATGCTCGGTCTTCATTATATGGTGTCTACGCATTCAAGAAAGCACCTTCACCCAAAATCTGCTATGCTGATAGCCCCTTCGGTCAGTCACAAACTCGTGTTGTTCTGTGAAATATCAAGCCACTACACAACATCTTTAGTCGGCTAAGTAGTAACTATGTGTTGTAAAGAGCATTGATAAGTTGGCATGAAAACTTTCAGCTACGCGGAAACTAGGTCACTTACAAGGAAAGGTGTTCCCGAAGAACGAAACGAACTAGGAATACAGTTTCTGGCGGAGCCAGTGATACTCAAAGAATCTCTGCACAGCTTTAGAGTATGTTGCAAGAGTGTGCCTACAAACTCAAGCAATTATGTTGAAACATGCAAACAGTGATCACTGAGGCTTCATCGGGTTCGGTACTCTAAAAGGCCAGTTTCTTACTAGTAGGACCATTACTAATTGAGGCGTTAGCGGTGAAACAGAGCTGATGAGTACTGTTGTATACTTCAAGTGTCGAGATTCCTACGATCTATTAGTCAAGATTTACAACTTGCTGATTGCAGTACATTGGAGTGTACTATAAATTTTTATAAGCGCTTGCAAATTAACGCGCAGGCCTACGACTAAATTTCTAGTCATACAAAGGCATTTGCTACTGGAAAAATAGATCTTTGGGTAGAATAATTAGGTTGTGTGATAACATTGCAATTTTCTGTTTTCTGTTTTCTGATTTTCTGTCGTTTTTGGCTTTTCTGTTTTCTAATTTCTGTTTTCTGTTTTCTGGAAAAATTTTCAAAATTTGCGCCCATCCCTGGTGCGAACCACTATCAACCTCTACGACACCCCACGACATGTGCTTAGGCGGCGCAGCCGGTAAGAGTGCCACCTCGTAGGAGCGCACCGGAGAGCTTTTCAGTTCAAGTCGTGTACTGCTAGTATTTTCGCACGTTTTAGTTACTTGTTATTACTCTTTCTCACGATCTATGGAGGCAATTTTAGACCGTCAATGCTTGCTACAAACCAAGGCCGTCTAATTGCGCCTTTATATGTTCTAGTTTTTCAACTAATCATATCTGCGCCATATCATTTCTCTGCGAATAAAAAGTCGTATGTATTATTAAAAGTCTTACATTCATTATTTCCCTTTTAGTGAAAAGCTATGGTACAAAACTATGAAACAGGTAAAACACAAGCGCTTGTCACACCAGCAGCATCTTACAAAAGTCGGTGAGGAACAGTGTTCTCCCTGGCAAGTAATGACCACTTCTTTTTCGCTGAACGCGCAATCCGTGGGCGTAGAGAAGGGTCCGGGTGAACGTCGACGTATCCAGCTTCCACCCACGCGTATGACAGACATGGCCGGAACACCTGAGCGCAGAACTGTCGGAGGGTCTGGCTTATTTATAATTTGCAATCAAATCCACCTCGTCATCGAAACGCACCTATGAAACCAACTGGATGATAGATGTAGAAAGGTCCCGTTTTCATTATACTACTATTAACATGTACCGCCTCTTCTTCCCCGCAGTCAATATCTCTATAAATCGCGTCAGGAGTTCTTACATATATGGCATCCGCAACCGCATCTCTCTCCTCGTCGGAGAAGTGAAATCCGGTGTGAAGGTAGAAAGCAGTCGGCCGACAACATGTTCAGGTGAGGATACATTTTAGTGCACTTATGTACCGATATGGCCGGGTTTATAATATTCAAATGTAAGATAAGCTATTTGTGTGCAGTGGTGATACGGTATGATATGGTGGTGGTGCAGATGTGAATAGATGAAAAACTAGCACATATGAGATCTCAAATAGACAGCTTTGGTTTGTAGTAAGCATTGGTGGTTTAAAATTGCCTCCTGTGATCGTGAGAAAGCGTAATAACAACAAACTGATATGTGCAAAAACACTGGCAGCAGGCGGAGTCGAACTCAAAAGCCTACCGGTGTGCTTTTATGAGGAGGCGCTCTTACCATGAGTTGGGAACCTTTTCTTTGTGAAACCTGGAAGAAGGCTACCGATGTGACACGTCAAGCTGCAATTCGGTGCGCGGTGCCACGAAACCTGGACGACGCAAGGTCGACAAGCAGGCACGGCTGTGGTCGGACGATGGAAAAGCAAAGGTTCAAGAGAAAAGTCGTTGTATCATGTGTTTTTCGGCGACAAAACAGCCGAAAGCTGGCAGAAGTATCAGAAGGCTAAGAAGGCTTCAAAGAAAGCCGTGGCTGTTGCAAAAACCGCTCAATATGGTGATGTCTACCGAAAGCTCGAGTCGCGCGATGGTGAGCGGTACTTGTACCGACATGCTAAGATCCGCCATCGCCAAACCGAGTGTATTGAAAAGTTCTTTGGCATAAATGATGAAAGCGGCCATCTTCAGACAAGCCGCAAAAAAGCGCTGAAGCGATAGCGTGATTACTTTGAGGAAATTCCACTATGGAATTTCCTCACCCGTACATCCCTTCTGTGGGTTCTGTTCACGGTTCCGTTCACAAGGTCACCGTGGAGGAAACAGAAGCGCTCTGAAGAAGATGAAGCCATGCAAGGCGGCAGGACCGGATGATCTGGCAGCCCATATTTGGAAGTCGAAGCTCTGCTATCCTGCTAAGTGGCTGGCTGAATTCTTCCAACTGGTATTAAAGGAGAAGAAAGAACCGGAGTGTTGGCACAACAGTACGACGATTCCTATTTGGAAAAAGAAGGGCAGTCCTGCAGACTGCTCCAATTCCCGTCCGATTCGCTTGCTTTCGCACAGAATGAAGATCTTCGAGCGAATCCACGACACAAGAATTCTTGAAATCGTCAAGCTCTCCGACAACCAGTGAGGCTTCGTAGCTGGCTGTGGGACCATTGATGCTATACACGACGCCCGCCTCCTGGTGGAGAAGCATCGCGAGAAACAGTGGCCGGTACACATCGCCTTGTGCAAGCTGCAGCAGGAACCTCAATGGAGTTTTCCATCTCTGTTGTGATGTACCAAGGTTCTGCACTTCCCCACTCCTCTTTGTTGTCGCCATGGATGCCATTACGTGAGACCTTCAGAATCCAGTCCCTTGGACGTTGCTATATGCTGACGACGTAATGCTTGCATGCGAATATAAAGGTGAACTCGAAGGATGGGGGCAGGTGCAAGCTTGGTGCGACCGCCTGGCGAGGTCCGGACTCAAATTGAATGTCAAGAATACTGAGTATTTAACGACTGACGTAAACGAGTCTGGCTCCATTAAGATCAACGGTACTGAGCTTGAACGCACTTCGGTGTTTAAATACCTGGGATTAGCAATACCTTCTCATGGTAATCTGATGGTTAAAGTGAACTAACGCGTGAGTGTTTGGTCTAAGTGGCGCCCGTTGACTGGCGTGCTCTGCGATAGCAAGATATCAGACCGCTTGAAGTCGAAAATATATAGAGCCGTCGTTCAGCCAGTAGCGATGTACGGCACTGAGTGTTGGCCTGCGGCCAACGAAGTTGAAACGCGTCCCAGCATCATGGAGACGAAGATGCTGCGCTGGACGGCTGGAGTCAACGGTATGGACCGCATCCGAAATGATGCTATTCGGCAGAAGTTCGGTGTCGCCCGATAGCTGACAAGATGCGCGAAGCTCGCTTGCGATGATACGGCAACGTCTTGCGTGGGAAAGAAGACAGCGTCCGCAAGATAGCCCTTAAGTTGGAAGTGTCTGGAAAGCAGCCTAGAAGGAGCCCGAAGCAACCATGGGCTGATACGTTACATATGGACTTGAAAGTGCGCGGTGTCCACCCAAATCTAGCGCTGAATCGGGAAACGTGGCGTCATGATATCAAAAAAACCGAACCCCGCTACGGCCGCATTAGTTGGGCGAAGGGCGGCTGTTGGCAATTTGCCAGCAGCGCGGCGGCCCTGCGTACGTTCGCCACGGAGCGCGAAATCGTTCACTGCTATCATTACACGCGTGAACACCAAATGAAATCAGAAGCGCTGATCCGTAAAGTCCGAAGCTGGGTTCTAGGGAAGGGAGTACAGGCTGGGTGCCGATCAAGCTGCTGGTGTGGAGGCTGCTTTCGTCGTTCAGGGGAGTCCGCTGCTGGGTTCTGCGCTCTTCGAGCGCAGGACCAGGCTAGGGAAGGGACTCCAGGGTGGGTGCCGATCAAGCTGCTGGTGTGGAGGCTGCTTTCGTCGCTCAAGGGAGTCCGCAGCTGGTTCTGCGCTCTTCGAGCGCAGGACCAGGCTAGGGAAGGGACTCTAGGGTGAGTGCCGCTCAAGCTGCTGGTGTGGAGACTGCTTTCGTCGCTCAGGGGAGTCCGCAGCTGGGTTCTGCGCTCTTCGAGCGCGGGACCAGGCTAGGGAAGGGACTCCAGGGTGGGTGCCGATCAAGCTGCTCGTGTGGAGACTGCTTTCGTCGCTCAGGGGGAGTCCGCAGCTGGGCTCTGCGAAACCGCATACAGCTGGAAAATGGGCAGAAAACGCCTGAAAATTGAGTGGTCGTTAAAACTCCTGAGATCTCATCCAGTCGATTGAAATGCAAAAACGTCGACATGCAGAGAAACCGAACCTCCGACCCAACCGTCAGAGTGAGACGCTTTACCTACTGCACCACGAACCGCCTAGCAGTCGTGGCCTCGCGGGCGTATAAGAGGCACAAACCGCACGGCTTCCGCGCTCCGTCGTCAAAGTGGAGTGCAAGCGGCTGCGTCGCGTGCGTCGCTGGGCATGTTGCCAACAGCCGCCCTTCGCCTTAATCCTTCGGCCCCCTGCTACCAAGCGGGATAGACGTTGAAGAAGAAGATGATGATGAATCCCTGTGTTAAGTATATGGCATGAGTCATTACTAATACAACATGCTCCCCTAAAGTGGCTCTGTTTTGTGGACCACGCGCCTATATATATATATATATATATATATATATATATATATATATATACCAGCCTCACCTCAAAATGGAAACTTTTCATATAGTGGTAGACACTTTGAAAAGGGCAGTTTTAAAATCAAACTGATTTTCTTTCAAAGCAAAACCTCTGGATTAGGCTCAACTCAATCTACGCGGACCCAGTGCTGCAAATATCACCTCTCCGGGCGCGCATTCAATGGCGAGTACAAGCTTCTCCAGAAGATTTCTAGGAATAAATTTCGGCAGTCCTCTCTCGTGGTCGAAAGCCTCCAAAGGATTGAAATCTGGTGCCCTTAATGGTACTGTTCGGAATGGAACTGTTCGGAAAATAAGCGAATGTGGTGCTTACGCCTTGCCCTCTTCCTGTGGAGGACACAGCGCCATGGCAACGAGTGGAAGCGCCAACAAGGCGACGACTCGTCTCGACAGGAACCTAGCAAATGAAACCTACTAGCATTTGTCCATTTGCTATGGCAGCGAGCCGATAGCCACCTGTCAAGTGCCCTTATACTTATTCAGTGCGGTCGGAATTGTTTCCAAAAGCGAGCTGATTAGAACATTGAATACACAGAAAGTAAAAGATGAATTAAGTGAAAGTTTAGGGAGGGATGTGCATCCTTCTCTGCCCCGTAATATTCAGAAAATTTCTTCAACAACTTTTGAAATAACAGCTTGAAACAAACACTTCTAAATATATTGTACTGTAGGAGTTTGCTCATCTAAATCGTTTTTGAACTGGTAAAGCCACCAACAGAGTCAAGCTTTAGGTTTGAGGATCGAAGTGGGGTGGAGGTGGTATTGCGGCCTCGTTTAGGGGAGGGGGTCGTCCTTCCTCTTTTTAGGTGACGTTTGTATCCCTAGATAAGTTGATCATTCCAATTGTGGCTTCTACATTGAAGAGAATAGCACTCAGCTTCGTTCATTGAAGAAGAAATGTTATAACCGCAGAACTTAATCCTTTAAAATTTTGAATACTGATTGTTCTACAGCCAAAAATAAGGAAGAAAATTGTACCCTATAAGATTTCAAGCCCTGCTTGACACACAGTGATAAAGGATCAAGGATAAAGGACGGCGTTATTCAATCCTTTCTGGAATGCACCAGCGCATTCTACTTCTACGGGATGTCGTGGAGGCGATATGAATGCGTATTTGGCCATACAATGACTTGCAGTGGCCAGCCGATGAACAAGTCGGCGCTTTACCCTTTCCAGACAAGTCTGGTACCAATTCACCGACCCTGGAGGGATGGAAGGCTTGGTTGGCATGAGCGGGAAATCCGAACCAGAAACCTGGTATCGGGTGCATGCGACAGTCGCGCCTCCTCCGACTGCACTACACGCCCTCCACACAGTGATAAAACCACCTCTTTCTGAAACGGTCTTCTCTGTGCTCAGTGGTCTCGATTTCCATCAATTGCCAAAAAACGTGTCAAAATCACATCTAATCACATGGAACTTGTAGAACCTGCCTTTTAAAGCATAGAATGCGCATTTCTCCTAGTTTTTAAGCTCTATGAATTTCTCAGAGGCTCCAAAAAGATCTCCGCGTTATGGCAGTTCAAGTGCGACAACTCCGTTCTCTGTTTTCTTCTTAACAATGAAGCTCGCAATAGCGAAATATTTACTGACAACCTTTCTGGCCGCCTCAAGCCCTTCTTAGGTCTAGAATAACTATTATATGGTGCTTCTGTAAACAAGGCAACAATCAACGCACCACAGAGGTCCCATCGGCGGGTAAGAGGAGGGAGGGGGGGGGGATGTGCAAGGAATTAGGGGTCTTTCAGAGCTTTGTGCGGTCTGATACACAGTTATGGCCGTAGCCTTTTAGAAAATGCCGAAAAAGTCGCATTTTCCCGGCTTTTTCGGCTTTTTTGAAATAACTTCTTTCAAAGTTAACTAATTGTGAAAACAAGCACATTTTTGAGTTTATCAGCTCAAGCTCTATCAGATAGCGTTAAGAAATTGCCAAAAATTTCAAAATTCAACCGAATTTTTTCAAAGGTTAATTTTTCGTTCAAAATCGTGCTCCATTGCGAATGGTGGCCGCGGACGGGCACAAGTCGTCGAAAACCATTGCATGCTTATAATTCCTCTAATTTGAGGTTTTTTGAGAAATGGTTGGTAGCGTTCGATTCGTCGGCACTATTGTACTCTCACAACTCCACGGGTCGAGGAGAGGTCGAAAAAAAATTTCGCCCAAACTTCGGCTAGGCGGGTTATTTGAGGTGCTGATCACGAATATGATATCCGTTTTTTGTTTCACGCTGGAGTACGGTAGGTTACGGTAGGTACGGGTGACTAAGGCTGCCAAGGTCATGATCGCCGATTTCGCCCAAACTTCGGCTAGGGGGGTTATTTGAGGTGCTCATCACGAATATGACATCCGTTTTTCGTTTTACGCTGGAGTACGATTGGTTACAGTAGGTGCGGGTGATTAAGGTCACGGTCACCGATCTCGCTAAACTTCGGCTGTAGGGGTTATCTATGGTGCTACGGGTGAGCACAGCATGCAAGCGGTCCCGCAGCGATCGCCTGAAAATTTGCAAATCAAAGATAAACCATTTTTGCGGGAAACTCTTCGATAGACGAAGGCTCAATCAAGAGGTAGCAATCTAAGCATCATGGCCCTCCAGGCAGTTTTCCACAATCGCCGCCAGGAAGAACTGCGCGACTTCAAGCTGAAGGACGTCTTTGACAAGCTAAACATGGACGCAGCCGATTTCCAGGAATGGCTTAGAAGGATGGGATTGCTCGCAACACCTCTATGCCCTAATTGTAACGACTCCATGCAGATATACCAACCTGCAGGTATATGGAGATGCTACAAAAGGACGTGCCGGGTCGGTCCACGGCGAGATACAATCCCTAGTTTATCTGTTAAAAAGGGTCTTTGATCGAACCCACCCCTCAGAGGCAGAGGTATTCGCGCTGTCGTACCTCTGGGTACACCAGCTAGGCTCAGTGGCCTGTAAGGAATACGAGCTTGAGGTCAGCAAGAAAAGCATCGTCCAGTGGGAACAATACTTTCGCGATGTTTGCTGCGAATATTTCCGAAGAAATACCCCGGTTCTTGGAGGATTCGGCGTCACGGTCGAACTAGATGAAACTTGTGTAACGAAGAGGAAGTACAATAGAGGGCGCTGGGTGCGCAGGCATCAGTGGCTGTTTGGAATATACGAACGCGGAAGCGGCAGATCATTCCTGAAGTTGGTGCGCAGACGGGATGCGAACACGCTCCTCAGAATAATCGTTCGCCATATAAGACCTGGCACAACGATCATCAGTGACTGCTGGCGTGCTTATAGCCGCATATCCGCACTGCCACAAGGATACCAGCACCTGACTGTAAATCGGCTAAACTTCGTCGACCCGAATACAGGAGCCCACACGCAGAACATCCAGTGTCATTGGCAAAAGTTCAAGGCTCTAGCAAAACGCAAGTACGGGATAAACAACCGCCGTTACCAAGACTGCTTAAGCGAATTTCTGTGGAGGGAGCAGCTCGGCGGACAACGGGATGCTTTCTTCCACTTTTGGGACCAAGTGGAGCAAATATACCCCTGCTGATACTGCTTTATTCTATTTTAAGGCATGTTCCAAGTTACTTTGCCGGTTGTCGAGAAACGAGCCTAATTGTCCGTTACTTAGGTAATTCTGAAGACTACACCAAAACAACAATCCATTATCAACGTTTTCCCCTAGAAGCTGGATAGATGCCGCCACAACTGCTGTGCAAAGGTGAGATACTTCTTCAGATATTCAGGCTACCACCAGCAACCCGCCCTGAAGCGTTCCTTACCCGCAACCTACCGTACTCCAGCGTAAAACGAAAAACTGATGTCATATTCGTGATCAGCACCTCAAATAACCCCCCTAGCCGAAGTTTGGGCGAAATCGGCGATCATGACCTTGGCTGCCTTAGTCACCCGTACCTACGGTAACCTACCGTACTCCAGCGTAAAACGAAAAACGGATTTCAGATTTGTGATCAGCACTCCAAATAACCCCCCTAGCCGAAGTTTGGTCGAAATTGGTGATCATGACTTTGGCAACCTTAGTCACCCGTACCTACCGTAACCTACCGAAATCGGCCGTAATTTTGAAAACGGATATCAGATTCGTGATCATTTTTATGAAATCACTCCAGTGTCGACGGTACAGAGTCTACGAGCAGTCCCTCACAAATTTGATCATAACTCGTCTCCCTTTTTGAAATTCAAAAATCCCAATTGCTTTTTGAAAAATAGAGGAAGGATGCTTTCTGACCATATAAAAACCAGTTTTCAAAAAAGGGATCTTCATACGGGGGGTTCGATTTTTGGCACGTATTTGTTTCAGAAAACCATGATTTTTACATTGTGCATTGAACAAGACTTGTAAATTTTTGTGGCATGATTTCAACTGTGTGCGTGCTCTGCTTCAGGTAAAAAATTATTTTTCATGAAACATGAGAATTTGCAAATCGATCCTCCCTGATCATATCGCTGCGAAGAAGCTTAGTTTTTATTTGTATAATAATCACATCTTGAACTCTAAGATGGCACACTTTTCACTCTCTGATGCTCTTCCTCCAGAAGGTAAAAATTTTTTGCCGCGAGAAGTCCATCCTTCAGTGGCGATCGGTGATATCGGAGAACGCAATGGCTCCACGTAACCTACCATATTTCGGAGTTTGTGCGACATCTCTGAAAAATTCACAGAGCTTTTAAAACAATAAGAAGTGTGGGTTCTACGCTTTAAAAAACAGGCTGTAAAAATAGCAGCCTCCATGTAATTTACGGTGTCGAAAATTTTCGGCAAATCATACACATCGGAGCGTCTGTTCATAAATGGATCCTTTCAGGAAAACAGGTTTTATTACCGTGTGTCAAACTGTGGATTAAAACATTATTGCGTGCAGCTCCACTTTCTGATGCTGTTTCCAGCAGAAGAGAGAAAATTAGTTCCGTGACAAGGCCATCCTCCGGTTGCCATTCGGTCATCGCTTCGAAGAGTGTGTAGGAAAAGCACTTGATTTTCCTTAGCACTTGATTCTTCAAATTTTATAGACGGCAATTTAGGACGTAGATGTCGCTCGTTCAGGCAGAAAATTGTCGCGTCCATGACTTCCTAAAAAAAAACTGAAAAATGGAAACTTCTCATTGACTCCAAATCTGGGTGCAGGAAATCTTTATTTTTAACAAGTAATACATTCATTATTTGAAACATTTTTATATTAATTTTTACAACATCGCGGGACGAATCAAAGCAATCTTCGTAAGCATTCCTAGAAAAAACAACTTATTAAGAATTAAAAACATCACCTAAAAACCTGAAAAATAAGAGACAGACCTCTGCCAAAACCGGAAGAGCACGACCCTCTCCCCCCTCCAGACGAGGCCACAGTACGACCTCCTTTCGATTCCCGAACCTCTTCAAGCTTGACCCTGGACGTACGACGATGTTAGGATAAGCGGATCGACATTTCTTTTTTTCTCTCTCAGTCAATCCTGTGCTTGCCTTTGCCCAAAGAAGTCGGATCGAAAGCAATCAATTCTCCTGGCACTACATATAAGAGTATCCTACTATATATAAAGGAGCAGTGTGTGTGTGTGTGTGTGTGTGTGTGTGTGTGTGTGTGTGTGTGTGTGTGTGTGTGTGTGTGTGTGTGTGTGTGTGTGTGTGTGTGTGTGTGTGTGTGTGTGTGTGTGTGTGTGTGTGTGTGTGTGTGTGTGTGTGTGTGTGTGTGTGCGTGTTTCCGTCCGTCACAACTTGAGTGGGGCACTGCGTATTGGAAGCGATTGTTGAACATCAATGTGCCTGGCGATGCCGTAGACCTGCCGAACACGTCGGCAACCGTGCACGGCGAGCCGTAGACGTGCCGAACACGTCGGCGACCGTGCATGGCGAGCCGGAGACGTGCCGAACACGTCGGCAACCCTGCATGGCGAGCCGTAGACGTGCCGAACACGTCGGCAACCGTGCCTGGCGAGCCGTAGACGTGCCGAACACGTCGGCAACCATGCCTGGGCATTTAGATGACCATCGACGGGAGGGGTTTTGGAGGCAATCGATATCGATCGATATTATCGATTTTTGTGGATGACGTTCAAGCGGCACGAAACTTTAGCCCTGGGGTAATCGAGGTCGCCGAACACGAATCTGAAGTCGACCAATCGACATCGATCGGTATTATCGATTTTTGAGGATGACGTTCAAGAGGCACGAAACTTTAGCCCTGGGGGTAATCGAGGTCGCTGAACACGAATCTGAAGTTCGTTTTTGAGCTGTAGATCGCCATCAATCGATATTGGGCAAATAACCGTTTCTGTGGATGTCGTCCATTTTTTCGCTTTTTTTCTAACTTGCCCTAATCGACGTAGTTAAGATGTTCTTCCTGAAGAAACCATGACAAAGGTGTCAGCTACAATTGATGATGAGAAGTTATTGACACGGCGAAGCCGTCAAAAAGCCGTCGGTGCGGCAGAGAGGCCGCACCGACGGCTGGTGAAATAAAGGATAATGAACGGCGTTATTCAACCCTTGGGGAAGAGCTTCTATATTTCTATAGGATGAGGTGGAGGCACTTTGAATGCGCGTTTGGCCTGAACAATTACTTGTGGTGGCCACCCTATATAAAAATCACCGTTCTATCCTTTACAGACGAGACGTAGCATTTTACCGGACGGATGCTAACACTATAAGAGCACAGCAAACAAATAGAAAAGGTTAGTGTTAGAAGATTTGCTTGGTATGTAATATGCATCCTACTTCTACGGAGCACACTAGTAAGAGGTGTCGCCGCTGAGTGTGAGAGTCGCTGACTACTCGTGGTTTCCCTCCTTAGGATAGGAATGTTAGTTCTAACCATACCATCATTTACAATACCACTCATAACTAGTGTCGCCTATCGCCTCGCAAAGCGTCGGAATCGCTCAGAGTAGTCCTTTTGAAAAATTCCGAAAATCGTTCAGTGACTCTCAAAAAATGTTTCGCTGATTACGCACGGCGGTCGTCTCCCTCACTTGAGGTAATTGTACCAACAGGATACGGCTGCTTAACCAGTGACCTTCTGATAGATAGTTCTACAGAAACACAGATTTTTCTATTCGGACTATAATTCTGTATTCAAAACACAACCAAAGCAGCAAAATGGCGAGAGCGTAGGGATAGATACACCCCTTCTGCGCTCCAACCGAAGAAGGTGACCCAACGCCCGAACGAGAGAGCACGCCTGCGTCTCTAGGGCACGTGGGCCTCTGTGGAGGCTTGAGGTGGAAGGAGGCTGCGTTCTAGAAAGAGGAAGATCGTGTCAGCAGAGCTGCTGGGAGTCATAGACAAGAGATGCCGAAAGTGATGCTTCTAGGCGACTCAATATAATATATAATATAATAATATAACATAATGGTACCAATATGATATGATTTGAAAGACTTCAAGTATTGAGAGCATACAGGCAAAGTGTCTTTCGATCTCTCTTATCCGTATTCTTCAATAGAGCATTAGCGCATATGAACGCTCTCTTGTTCGTTTATTTCGTACGGTATTACATGGACAATATGCATCATGAATACCCCCTCCACCCCGACCAGGGTCAAGTTTGAGGATGGAGAATCGAAGGTAGGGGGGGGAGGTGTCGTACTCTCTTGGTTTTGGTAGGGGACTCTGCTATTCTTCAGGTTTTTGGATGGTGTTTGTACCTCTGAAGAAGTTGTTTTCTCCAGCTGTGGCTACGACAGTGCGGAGACTAATATATCTTCGTTTCGTGAATTTAAGAACATGGAATTGAATATGGAAAAGAGTTTTAAATAATGATTGTTTTACTCTACAATTGAAAGTGATGATTATCTGCCGGTAGATTTCGGGTAAATAAGAGGTTTTAAATTTTTTCAAAAATTTCCAGGATGTCATGGACACAATAGTTTTCTACCTGAAGGAGCGACATCACGTCCGAAATTGCACTCTATAAAATTTAAAGTGTTAATTACTAAAGATGACTTAAGTACTTTCCCTACAAGAGTTTTGGTAGCGCTCTTCGAAACGATGACGGAAACGCAGCTGAGGGATGGGCTTGCCACGGAATTAGTTCTCTCTCTTCTGCAGGAGACAACATCAGAAAGTGAAAATGTACTCTACAAAATTTTAAACCCAGTTCGACACACAGTGATAGAGCCATGTTCTACTGAACCGATCTACGTAAACAGGCGTCCCGATTTTGAATCGTTTGCCGAAAAAATATCGAGCCCCTGAATCACATGGAAGCTGTTATTTTTAGAACGAGCTTTTTGGAGCATAGAATCCACATTTCTTATAGTTTTCATAGCTTTATAAATTTATCAGAGGCGCCAAAAGATCTCCGAGTTCTGGCGGTTTACGTGCGGCTACTACGTGCCTTGAAATCAACGATCGCAGTTGAAAGGCGGACTTCTCGAGGAAAAATTGTTCTAGCAAAGAGCTCCCCTACTCCATAGATAAGAACCAGTTTCAAAAGAGAGTAATTTCAGGCACGGCGGAGGGAGTTCGATTTCTGGTTGACTTCGCCAAAAAACGAAGAAAGAATTTTTCTTCTTATTTTCGAGAAGCTAGCGGGATTCTTGAAATTCGAACAATTAGCCGAGTTATGGTTAATTTTACGAAATCGTTCCCTGAACCTCTGGTCGACCCTTCTCCGGCGCAGTTCGGGTGATTTCACAAAAATGTTCATAACCCGGTTATTTTTTTCGAATTTCAAAAATTTCGCTAGCTTTTCGAAAAATAGAGGAAAAGTGTTTTCTTACCATATAAGAATGGACTTTCAAAAACGGGATCCTAATGGGCGGCGGGGTGGCACGATTTTCGGCAAAAATTGACCAGAAATCGAACCCCGCCGCGCATGAAGACCACTTGTTTATAAAACGTCTTTGTAACCTTTAGGAAGCAATTTCCTTCCATTTTTCGAAAAGCTGGCGGGATTTTTGAAGTCCGAAAAATCAGCCGAGTTATCAACATTTATGTGAAACGCCGGTGAAGGTTTGACCAGAGGTTCATGGAGCGACTTCACAAAATTGACCATAACTCGGCCAATTGTTCGAATTTCAAGAATCCCGCTAGCTTCTCGAAAATAAGAGGAAAAATTCTTTCTTCGTTTTTTGCGAAGTCAACCAGAAATCGAACTCCCTCCGCTGTGCCTGAAATCCTCCCTTTGGAAACTGATTCTTATCTATGGAGTAGGGAAGCTTTTTGTTTCTACTTGCTCATAAGCCAGCGAAATTTTCGAAATTCGAAAAACCTATCGAGTCATGATTATTTTTGTGAACGTGCAATGTTGTCGCTCTGATGACGTCAGTGCAAGATCGACCCGAGGTCGATCCAACCTATTCCTTTCGGAAAACCATGACTTTTTACTGTGCATTGTACGAGAGTTGAATTTGTGATAGAACCAGATTCTTCCTGTAATGAAAGTAAGAATGCGTAGAAAAGAAAAGAAAACAGTCGGGGTGTTCTATTCTAGGGATTTGGGGCGAAGTCTCCAACCAGACGTTCAAACGTCTGGTTTTATACAGTAATAAAAACGGTTTGTCTGAAGGGAGGTAGCGAAACAAACCATTGAGATTTGATATTGTTTCTCCATAAATCTCAAATATGTTTATACAGGGTGTCCTAAAAAATGTAACACTGTTTGAAATGTGATAACTTTGCACACAGTGAAGGTGCTGAAAAAGTTAAGTGCTCATATGAAAGCTTAAAAAATAGAAATTTTTGGACATATGCTCTATATGAATTGCTCCATGCACTCGTCTGAATTCTTGCATTTTGCACTCGATTGATTGTGTTTCACTTAAATAATTTTTGCAATTTCTTCTCAAAGTGGCATCAATAGCACCAATTGATTTCTGCTTCTTTTATGGTCTAAAATTTAAACACAGCACACTATGCCTTGCAAAAAATGCAGTGTATCTTTAAAAATGCAGATACTATTTGAAGGGTTCTAATATTGCTGCTAACGAAGCTTTGGAAGATGTTCGAGACACATATGAAGGCACACGGTGACGAGATTTCTGTGGCCCGCAAATGGTCAAGATTGCGCCATGCCTCCGCCCGAAACCTTGCATTTCAGAGTCGACTGATTGTGCATGGATGACGCGAGTGGGTGGTGCTTTGGAGAAGAAGTCGCTGAATCGCGTCTGCACTTCGACGATGTTTCCGAACTTCCAATAGCACTTCAAGATAACTTCTTCTCCTGGAAGGGCAGCCTAGAGCCGGGCATGACTATTGTTGTGGGCTCAGATATGTAGAGAGCGTTATTAGAACAATAACCAGATCGATAAATTGTGCAATCAAAAAACTCACATGTCACGTGTCTTTCACGTGTTTGTCAAGTTCTAGACATTAAAAGAAGCACAGCGCAGGTTAATACGGCCATGTAGTAACAAGACTGTAACACGCATTCAGCCCATGCACAGTCAATCGAGTCTACCGAGTCTGGCGCGACCTTGACCACTTAAACGTCACAGAATTTTTGCTATCCTGTGCTTTCATATCAGTCTCGAATAGCACCAAAACCTTTATTAGCAACAATGTTAGAACCTTTCAAATAGAACCTGCATTTTTTAAAGCACACTGCATTTTTTGCAAGACACAGTGTGTTTTTAACTTTGAAACCTTAAAAGAAGCACAAATTAATCAACACGGCCCATTTAAGAAGAAATTACAACGAGTATTCAAAAAACACAATCAATCAAGTGCAAAATGCAAGAATTCAGACGAGCGCACGGCGCAATCCATACCGCTCATATGTCAGAAATTTTCAATTTTCTTAAGCTTTCATATGTCCCCTTAACTTCTCCATCACCTTTACTGTTAGCAAAGGTATAAAAGGATAAAGGACGGTGTTACTCAATCCCTTTTGGGATGCGCCACGCATACTACTTCTACGGGATGTCGTGGAGGAGACATGATTGCGTATTTGGCCATACAATGACTTGCGGTGGCCAGCCGATGAACAAGTCAGCGCTTTGTCCTTTCCAGACAAGTCTGGTACCAATTCACCGACCCCGGAGGGATGGAAGGCTTGGTTGGCCTGGGCGGGAAATCCGAACCAGGAACCTGGCATCGGGTGCAGACGACAGTCGCGCCTCCTCCGACTACGCTACACGCGCCCTTATTAGCAAAGGTATCACCTTTCAAACAGTGCTAGCATTTTTTTTGGGACACCCTGTATAATACAATTTCAGACGCTCCTTCAGTTAAGAAAATGTCTGACGTGCAGAAAAAAACCTGCAGAAATTGATCAGGGATGATTGAAACTCTGCTGCCAGAAAATCGTCTTTAACTATCTACAGTATCCAAAACATAAAGGAATTGTATTGTCTTCTCAAAACATGTATTATTCAGTGCCCTCTCTTCAGTGTTCTCTTCAATGTCGATGCCGCACCTGGGAACAAGAGCCTATTATGGGTTTCAAATGTCACACAAAGCGTTGAAGAAATCAAGACGTATAAGAAATAAAACACTGGCAGGGAGGGAGGGTCGTACGAATTCCGCTCCGGAAAGGGTGGCGGTCGTAAATTTTTAGCAAAAATCGAACTCCACACTCGACTCTGAGTCAGTGTAGTTTTTAGGCGAGCTTCGTCCAAGATGATATGGAATAGCCGTAGTGAGACTGCACTGTTTAAACAGCACGGCGAGACCCATCTCTCGGGCTTCGACCTGTCTGCTCCACAGTGGCTATTGGAACGATATTAGTTCTGTTGGGCCCTTATCTAAACGTCAGTCAAAACAGCTTCGATAAGATAGAGCGTCCCTTTTAGTCGCCATCATGCCATCCGCGGCACGAATTCTTCTGCTCGTCTGCACATTCACCTCCCTTCTCGCCGCTTCTGTGAGACAGTGCTTGCAGTTTCATGGTAAAGCAGTGTAAACCTTGACACTTAAACCATTTAGGGAGCGGCTCCCTGTGGTGACGGTTCTTCATGTCCAGATGGGACGACCTGCTGCCATTTGCCTGTTTGCCCTATCCATTCTTCTTTCCTATCCTATCGCCGTTAGAGTGCACTTTTCAAAAGATTTCTGTTAAGGACGGAGAATGGGGGTGCTGCCCATTCCCTAACGCAGTGTGCTGCGCTGACAACATTCACTGTTGTCCTGAAGACACGACATGCGACACGAAAGAGCAGCAATGCAGGAAGCACACTGTGAGTTCGTCCGAGTTTTCGAGGTGTTCAACAACAACCTTTTTCCAAGACAGGGCGAGCTAATCTGGGCTCGAAAGAAGTCTCGGACACAGAAGGTGACAGAGGACGGCGAGATCACATGCCCCGACCGAAGAAGCAAGTGCCCGTCAGGTAACCGCAGTGCTCCGGATGGTCTCATCAAAGGAACGGCGTCCGTTTCGTTCAGGAAGTACCTGCTGTCTTCTTGTGAGCGGCAGATACGGCTGCTGCCCAGTGGAGGGAGCGAACTGCTGCGCCGACCACCTGCACTGCTGTCCACGTGGGTTCAGCTGCGACGCATCCGGACAGCGATGCATTCAGGAGAAGGTGAGGGCCAATCGCCTTCGCGCTCCGCTTCCCCGCACAGCAAATCCGTCAGCGCACTTTCCTAGGTCACGCTCCCATCTCCTCAAGGCGGAAGTAGGAAAACAAGGATGAAGCATAAACATGGCGTCAATTTTTGTGTAGGGCACGCCTCTTATTCAATTTTCACGATTCCTCCTGGAGATTGCTCGAATGTCTATTGTCCTAGACAGCGACAGTCACTCGACGCACTCGTCCTCGTCAGTTCTTTCAAGTCTGGTCTCAACCCAGGGACCGCGAAGGGGGTGGAGGGCTTCGTTGTTTTGCGCGGATGGTTCTCTAGTCGCTTCGTTTTGCACGAGAGAGTCATCCTCTCCCCCAACTGCGCTACTCACGCCCTGAATCCAACGACAGTTCGCTCTCGTTATAACGCGTTTGAAGGGACCGGAGAAAATCCGCGTTATAACGGGAGTCGCGTCCTAACCGGAGCTGACCTTTTTACATCATTTTACGCACAGATTTAGCTAAAATCACACACAGTCACAATATAGCTATATAAATAAAATATGTGAGCATGGAGAGAGTGTGAAGGCAGAGAACAACTTTAGATTATTAATGGAGCCTGCCCTTGGAGATGCTCTCTGTTATATCCATATAAGTATGTCAAATATGTGTGATGAATAACCGAGTACTAGGGGTAGTTAGACATGATCAGCAGCACGACTGTGCAACCCAATGTTTCAAAATCTTTTGCTGAGATCAAAACTATCGCGCCAGGCGCGACTCGAACACGCAGTCCCTGCCTGCGGAAACAAGATTTTAGCCCACTACACTATCAGCGCTGCTAAATCGCGCGCCACATCCGCGATATCCTAGCTGCAAATGGTTTATCTGTATCTTCCGTGATATAGGGATGTTGCGTGTGATCGAACAGAATTATTGCTGTTATCCTGTCCGCAAAGCAGGGGAATAGGCAAGTTTCGGATGGTGCGAGAATTCTGATCGCAAAAAGACATCCTGTAACAGTATCTAGCATCTATATCAGCTATCTAGGCTTTAAAATGTGTAGGGATTGTTCTGAAAAATCCGAGTTTGTCTGCGCATTCTCTCTCGTTCCCAGTAGAGCAAATCTACCAACATATTAAAGCTTCTAACCATTACCGGGGGTTTTCTACTGTGCTCAAAATATTGCTGACTATGAACACTTTTGTGGGCCGCACACGCTAGGAAAACATTGATATGCACCTAATACATTGCAGCACGGATGCTGGTCGTGGCAACGAACGAGACAGTAGAACGGTAGATCTGATCACAGACGCAGTCGGCATCTTCCTTGCCTTCATTTTCTGTGTGTGACCGGATCTGAGCACTGCTCGCGTTATAACGGGAGTCATTTTGAACGCAGAGTTCCTCCCAAAACCGCGCTATAACGGGAGTAGCGTTGTATCGCGTCTTAAGCGGAGTTGATTTGTATAGGCGTAAAGGTAAGCTGGCCGGGGCCAGAGAAAATCTACGTTGTATCGGCAGTCGCGTCTTATCCGGAGGCGCGCTAACGGGAGGGGACTGTAGATGCTCTACCATCCTACTAATATAGAAGCGCTAGTCCGTCTGTCCGTGTGTTTGTGTTTTGTTTGTGTGTCGCAAACCTGTCTGAACCAGTAAGACGTGTCGAACGTGTGAAGGTAACCGCCAGTTAAAATCTGTCAAGGTCACCTTCATGTGCACATGACGAAAACGGTGGAAAGTTGGCGGATACGGTCAGATTCATAAGGGGGTTGGAGGGATTCGATCGGACGACCAATCCCGATCGGACGTGTCGGATTTCGCCCAGATTTGTTCGATTTGGGTGGGTGTCACGCAACCGTTTCCACGAAGGAATTACTATGGCTCGCAGGAATTGCTCCAATATGACTGCGTTCAGACAAGATACATATACAGCAGCTCAGCTGTACCGACCGACCGAACAAAATCGATTTTTCTGCAGATTAGACACTCCGGATTGGGTATTGCACAAATACAATGGAGCGTGGGCAAGTCACACGTCAAGCGTTCTGAGGACCTTACCTTACCATATTCTATGTAATAAGGGAGACTAGTTTTCCCTCCCAACGGGGTCAAAAGGTCACAAAATCCAATAAAGAAGTTAGGTTTTTGGAGGGCAAGCGTTTGGTGGCCGGTAGGTCGCTGAACGTCTGATACTATATAATAACACAATAATTCGGCAAGAGCTATCGATCAGCGAAAATAGGGTAAAATACCCAGACGTCTTCTACATGCCTGAGGATTCAGAAGACCTGCCGAACACGTCATCCAATGTGCGTGAAGGTTCACATGACGCGCCGAAGGCGTCGTCTGATAAGTGGGGATCATTGAGGTTGACTAGTATCAATAAAGGAGAGTTGTTTCTGTAAGGAGGGACCAGTAGTGAGGGACCATTTCCAGTAAGGGAGGGCAGTAGTGGGGGAACAGTAGGAGGGATCATCGTCATCTTACTATATGTAATCGGTTAATGTCACTTGTCGTCACGGGGAGGGGGACTGAAGCTAAGAGATGCCTAAGAAGGTGCGGCGTATGCCAGCCGGGCTTCCTTTGAGCTTAACCATGGGAGGTTGCTGACGAACTACAGTGCGTTTCAAAAGTATGTATCCACTCTAAAACTTGCCCATATCTTGTTTCGCTTTTATTTCTGCAGGCCCGCACTAGCCCCTCTAGACTCCTCGTAGTCAAAAACAGGTAACCATGCACTTTCAGAGATTTTTTTTCGTCTCACACGAGAATCAGACTTTTTTGAAGAAAAATGGTTGAAAATTGGCGTTTCAAAAGTATGTATCCACTTGTGAAAAACATACTTTTTACCAAGTTCAAAAATCAATCAGACCAACATTATTTCTTATAACATCATGCATCGTATTATTCATACTACTGACAAGGCTCTGGATAATTTTGTCTTTGCTGGTGTCCCATGTAATCAAAAATACCACCATGTCATGGAACTGTCGGTTATTCGCATAGACTTGTCGGAACACGATCCCCCACATGTTCTCCATTCCGTTGCTGCAAGGTAAGCAAGCCGGCCAGTCCGTTACTTGAATGCTTTGACGTGGAGGCCAATCCTTAGTCGACCTTGGCACGTGGACTGCAACGCTGCCCTGCTGCAGTGCATGTGTCAGGTTGACCAAAGATTGGCTCCAACCTCACGTCGTTCACGTAACGGACTGGCCGGCCTGTTCTCCTGACAGCAACGGAATGAAGAACATGTGGGGGATCGTGGTCCGACGAGTCTACGCGAATAACCGACAGTTCCATGACGTGGTGGTAATTTTGATTACATGGGACACCAGCAAAGACAAAATTATCCAGAGCCTTGTCAGTAGCATGAGTAATACGATGCATGATGTCATAAGAAATAATGGTGGTCTAATTGACTTTTGAGTTTAGTAAAAAGTTTGTTTTTCACAAGTGGATACATACTTTGGAAACGCCAATTTTCAACCAATTTTCTTCAAAAGAGTCTGATCTCTCCTTCTTTTTCTCAAAAGACAAAAAATCCTGAAAGCTAGTGGTTACTTTTTTCAACTACGAGAAATCTAGTGGAGCTAGTGCGGGCTTACAGAAATAAACGCGAAACGAGATATGAGCAAGTTTTGGAGTAGATACATACTTTTGAAACGCACTGTATATCCATGGGTGCGGATCGTCCAAGTTTACGACATATTCAGAAAGTAACGCGTTAGAGTATGAATGGGACCAGGTGCGGAGCGTAGGAATTCAGGAAATGTGTCCCACACGTTGTTCAACGTGCGTCAGGATTCAGAAGACGAGCAGAAGACGTCGTACAACTTGCGTAGGTATTCAGAGTAATACCAGTAGGATGGAGAGAGTGAAGAGGGAATCAGCAATGGGAGACCACTAGAGGGCGAGGGGGAATAAGAGACCAGTAATTTCCCTCAATATGGTCGAACGTGCGCAGGGATTCAGAAAACGTGGGAAAGACGTGTCCGACTTCCGTAGGGATTTCGAATAGGGGGGACCAGTAGGAGGGGACCAGTGAAGAGGGGATCAGCAAAGGGGACCACTAAAACCGGGGGGGGGGGGGGGGGGTAATAAGGGAGGATCAGTATTTTTCCTCAATATCGTCCAATGTGCGTCGGGTTCCTGGATTCATTGTCACATGTGCGTGCTTGACTTTCACTCCGTTTCTTTGCCAGCAAGCACATAGGTAAGGAAGTATTAGCGGGAGGGCGGGGAGGGGGGGGGGGGGGGGGAAGGTAGAGCGAATGACTATTGAATTCGGAGTATTGTTGCCGTCACGCAGTTAATGGGGTCGACCTGTCGAGCAAAACCGATTAATTTTAATTATGTTTGTGCAGATTAAGCATTTCGGATAGGTACTCTCATGGACTGTTTCTCGCTACGAGTAGAACGGGCACTTCGGAGAATAAATCGCGCACGTGCGATGGAGGGTGGATGGACTTCATAGGAGCAGTGTAGATTCTGCCCTACCATATCCCGCTGCACTAATATATGCAGTAAAATCGGTTTTTCTACTTAATAAGAGTACGAAGACCTAAAGGAGAATGGAGGAATATTGGGGTTCTGCTATTCGTTTGACGGCCGCTAGGCCCTGAACGACTGGTACTATATAATAAAGCGTTGAGAGCAATCGATCGGAGCCGTTTCAGGAGAAATCCTACTATATATAAAGCAGCAAGCGTGTGTGTGTGTGTGTGTGTCACTGTGTCACACCGTCACACTGTCCGTCCGTCCCACTTTGAGTTGGGCCGCGGCAGCCGAACACGTCGGCAACCGTGCATGGCGAGCCGTAGACGTGCCAAGCACGTCGGCAACCGTGCATGGCGAGCCGTAGACGTCCCAACACGTCGGCAACCCTGCATGGCGAGCCGTAGACGTGCCAAACACGTCGGCAACCCTGCATGGCGAGCCGTAGACGTGCCAAACACGTCGGCAACCCTGCATGGCGAGCCGTAGACGTGCCGAGCACGTCGGCAACCGTGCATGGCGAGCCGTAGACGTGCCGAGCACGTCGGCAACCGTGCATGGCGAGCCGTAGACGTCCCAACACGTCGGCAACCCTGCATGGCGAGCCGTAGACGTGCCAAACACGTCGGCAACCCTGCATGGCGAGCCGTAGACGTGCCGAACACGTCGGCAACCGTGCATGGCGAGCCGTAGACGTGCCGAACACGTCGGCAACCGTGCATGGCGAGCCGTAGACGTGCCAAACACGTGGGCAACCCTGCATGGCGAGCCGTAGACGTGCCAAACACGTCGGCAACCCTGCATGGCGAGCCGTAGACGTGCCAAACACGTCGGCAACCCTGCATGGCGATGCCGTAGACGTGCCGAACACGTCGACAACCGTGCATGGCGAGCCGCAGACGTGCCGAACACGTCGGCGGCACGAAACTTCAGCCCTGGGGGTAATCGAGGTCGCTGAACACGAATCTAAAGTCGACCAATCGATATCGATCGATATTATCGATTTTTTGAGGATGGCGCTCAAGTGGCGCGAAACTTTGGCTCTGGGGGTAATCGAGGTCGCTGAACTCGAATTTGAAGTCGACCAATCGATATCGATCGATATTATCGAATTTTTGAGCATGGCGTTTAAGCGGCGCGAAACTTCGGCCCTGGGGGTAATCGATGTCGCTGAACACGAATCTGAAGTCGACCAATCGATATCGATCGATATTATCGATTTTTTGAGGATGTCGTTCGGGCGGCACGAAACTTCAGCCCTGGGGGTAATCGATGTCGCTGAACACGAATCTGAAGTCGACCAATCGATATCGATCGATATTATCGATTTTTTGAGGATGGCGCTCAAGTGGCGCGAAACTTTGGCCCTGGGGGTAATCGAGGTCGCTGAACACGAATCTGAAGTTTGTTTTTGAGGTATGAAGGTCTAAAAGTTGGGAAAAGAAGATGGTCGGAGTGTTCTCTTCTCGGGGTTTGGGGGCGAAGCCCCCAACCAGTCGGAGGCGGCCGCTAGGCCGCTGAACGACTGGTTAGTCATAAAATAGGGGCTGGGTAATTAGTCGTAAAATCTCGCAGATTTAACCGATCAAGGTGGGAGTTAAATGATTATGATCGTCAACGAAAGTGAAGGCAGTCAATATCGATCGTTATTATCGATTTTCTCTCGAGTTCAACCGAGTGCTTGCAGTTGAGCGAAATGAGGGACCGTACTGTTGGGCATTAGGAGGGTCGAAAAACCTAGGTGACGAAGGCACTGATTAGGAAAAACAACGACGTCATTGAACCGTCTGGAGATAGTGCCGATGTTGATCGAAGTGGTGGTGAGGGCGGGGGAGGGGGGTCTGGACGACTTCATACGAAAAAGTACTCACCTGATCTTGACGAGGAAGAGGAAGGTTGGAACATAATACGGTCCTCAAATGTTGTATTTTGTAGAGGAAGCTGCATAAGTAGAGCAGCTAGTTTGACGTGAGTGTTCTTAACTTAGTGATACTGCAACAAGCGCTCAAGTGCGATAGGCGTGACGGAGCACTTGTGACAAATAACGAAAACACCCCAGCCCAGTACTCGAATGGTTAGCACCCTGCAATTTGCTAGCCGGAAGTTCCACTTCTCTATACACTCAGCTCGCCATAAGGAAGACGCTGCAAGAGACCTGTCATTGTGAAGGTAGGTAATCTGTGTCAGTAATCACCTTACCACTCAATTATAAGGCAATGTCTAAGATAACGAGAGCTGTGTCAGTATTTTCTCAAATCTCTGTAGCAAAATAATTCCGAAAAAGAAGGAGATTTCCAATGGCTTCACATTATGTCATTCAGTTCGTCTTTTGCATTGACATGAAATAGAATGGCATCACGCCAGAACTTCATCCACAATTTTCTGCAAACAGCGTCGTGGTGCATCACTCATCCAAGCTTACAGCTATCAAAGTGACTGGATCGAAAATCAGTTTCGCTAGATCAGCAATAAAGAAGTTGCAGACGTCCAAGGTGATCGGCTCCTACCGCAAGTTCCCTGGAACTCCAATCCGCAGTAAGCCGGCAGTCGACATGCACAACGCCGAACAGGTCTGCCTCCCTCCACCTCATCCTTGCTTCCTACAGGACCGTATCGTATTGATTACCTGTTAAGGAAGATGATGTCGACGACGAGCTTGAGCCGATAAGCTGTGGCTACGGTACTACGTGTCCAGCAAGCAGCACCTGCTGCAAAGTATCTAGCCTAGGACGCATCCACCACATGTGTTGCCCACTGCAAAACGTAGGTCTACGCTGCATTTAGGCCTGAGTGATTTTTTTCACTGTCTCTGATTACGCCAACAGCCGGCTAACAAGTGCAAAAAAATGCAACAACAGAAGCCGTCAGGCTCTGTTGTTCATTTGCATTTGCTGGGAGTCATTTGCTTCCTGTTAACTCGAGAAGGTGCAAAGCAACGAAATGGAGCCGTGGTGGTCTCCTTACGACCCACAAGTGATGGTGATTGGTTCAAAAAGGCGACAGTATGGAGTCGCATTTATAAACATGTGCAAGAGCAGGTGATTCGCACCACACTCGTTACTGCAAAATGGTCAAAATGCGTTCAGCTAATCTTTCGCGTCCGAAAATTTCGATCATCTTAGAAGTCTATTCTTGGATTCTCTTGAGGACCTAGAAATAGAATTTCTCCTCTCGGCATCTGAGCGAACAATATCAAGAGGAGCAGTCCTGCTCTTGAAGCTGACTGCCGAACATGCCAACTTGATTTCAGGCCGTGTGTTGTGAAGAGGTGTGTTGCCCTGCCGGTTATCACTGCCGCCAGAATGGTCGCTGCGAAAAGCGGGCCCTTCGAGATTTCTTCGGCGACATCGACTTTTAAGCTGCTCTACCGTAGTAAATTGTCTATTGATATTTTCCAAAGGCACTACATTGGAACTCTCTAAAACAGAATGAACAATTCTACGTCTGGGTTGTCTGTTCATGATACCAAGCAAGAGACTCCACAGAAAGTATCATCTTCTTAAAGAATGCCTTATTGTTCCGATTAACAGACACGACACTCCGCATGAGAAGGCAGCAACATAAAAGCTTCTTGAAAACACTAAGTTCGTCTAATCTAAGCAGACGAAACATGTGCAGTCCTCTACTGACAAAGGAGGTCAATGAACGTCCCGTGGCAGTTTTCAAATTGACCTACTGAGTTTTGTAGGGGATTGTCTGAGAAGTACCGCAGTGGTTTTCAAATTTCCTGCGCACATCCGGGTAGGTCAAAAATTGCAAAAACCGTATCACTTCAATGCGGGCCGAAAAAGCAAAACAAACGTCTGGAACTGTCAGGAACATTGAGGTGCGCCGTTCACGAACCTGGTGGCAGCGACTTGATGGCCGAGTGAGTGTGGGGGCGGACTTGCAGGAAGAGGGTCATGGGTTCGGATCAGTGGGTTGGGATTCTGCATTGCTGGGCTTGCTCTCCTCGCTCTTTTGCTGATGTGAAGTGCATCTTGTACACCGTAGTGTACCATACTGACGTTATAATCTTATTGTAACCCGTACGATACGATTTAACGACGATGCTGCCTATTTTCTCCCACCACTCTCTGCTAATCGAAGGTGTAGAGGTGTAAAGCTCCCACGACTCTGGAGATCGAAAGCAATTTTCGCCCATACCTTCTCTTGTAGCCTGATTGAGGCGCTGATCACAAATCTGATAAACGTTTTCAGCGATCGCGTGCTCCCGCATGTTCATGAGTGATCAAGCTTATCGATGTCGCTTCCGCTATGTGATCAGGCTTGCTTTTCAGTTTTCTACTTTGAGATGGAAAATAGCGCATGAAAAACAGATCTACCACTATATAATTGAGCTAGCTGCCCGCGCTGTAGATAATTAGGCGTATCTCACGCAGGTCTCTAGCCTGGAGACCTCAGCTAACCATCAAGACAATGTTTGACGAAATTTTATTCTCTATCTACGAAGTCGTGAGGCTTACTACAAGTGCCCACTTTTGCCTCCGTTATACTACGGCAAAAACTTGGTGGCGATGTCCGTGGTGCCACTGGAAATTGTTCGCTCCGCGAGCTAAGCCGAACACGGACACGCGGTTGCAGGCGACAAGCCTGTGATAGGCCGGCCTTCGAACGTCTTATGTCACATCATATGGTTAATGACGCTTAAGAGTTCTCGAGATGATGCTACGGCGTCCGCTGGAGCCGATGCGCACTCGCAAAGCCCGGCGAGTATAGTATGCGACGGTCCCTGATGCGAGGACTGCATCGGGGGCAACTGAGCTAGTCCGGAAGTCCCGCAACGCAGGCAAGACCCGCGTAGCAACGTTGAATGCGGGTACGTTGACGGGCCGCTCTTGCGAGTTGGTAGAAGCACTGGAGCGAAGAAAGATAGATTTCTGCGCGATGCAGGAGACGAGGTGGTCCTGCTGTAAGTCAAGGGAATAGGACGAGACTCTATGTGAAAGTCCCAGGACCATCAGTGGTGTCGGTATGATCGTCTCCAAGCGTTTCCGTAACGCAATTGCAAACGTAGAACGTTTTGATGACCGCTTGATTGTTCGCCGTAGAAGAACGACGATGTCACTTATTTTCCGCGTATGCTCCGCAGACAGGTTGATCCGAGCAAACGAAAGACAAGTGCTGGTCCCTGCATGATGAAAAGACAGCGGAAGTGCCGTCAGAAGACATGATTGTTGTGGCAGGTGACCTTAATGGTCCCTCGGAGCAGCGAAAGACGGCTACAGCTGTCATGGTGGTTTTGGCTATGAGTCACGCAACGTCGGTGAGCGTATATTTGAGTATGCAGACTCATATGACCTCACCATCGTGAATACCAAATTTAGAAAGCGTGACTCCCACCTTATCTCGCTTTATACCGGGAACTCCAAAACGCAGATGGACTATGTCCTTGTTAGGCGTCGCGACCAAGGTCTTGTCACAGACGCGAAGACCGAGCCGTATGAGACGGTTGCCAGGCAACACCGTCCAGTGATCTGTTGGAAGATTACACCTTCAAGGTGTAAACATGTCGAGCGATGCGGGTCGGCTAGAATCAAATGGTGGCGACAGAAAGAGAAGGAAGCGGCAGTTATTCCTTGCATTCGGTTGCCGACGGTGACAACTATCGACGAAACCTCGAAGGATGCTACCGATGCAATAACTCGGGCTGCACGTTTCCAACTCGGCACAACGAAGCCTGGACGACGCTGGGTTGACAAGCAGGCATGGGTGTGGGCTGATGATGTCAGAGAGAAAGTCCGAGAAAAGAAACGGCTCTATCGCGTATTTATCGGTGATAAAACAGTCCAAAGAGAAGCGAAGAAAGCGGCAAAGAAAGCAGTGGTCGCTGCTAAAGCCGCGCACTACGCTGATGTGAGCGAAAAACTGGAAACGCGCGATGGTGAGCGTTATCTTTACCGACTCGCCAAAGCTCGCTGTCGCCAAGCAGAAGACATTGAGAAGTTCTTTGGCATTAACGACGAGAACGGCCATCTTTTGATGGATCGTATGAGGGCTGGGAAGCGGTGGCGCAACTACTTCGAGGAAATCTCGAATGTACAATTTGAGCATCCTACTGTGCCTTTTGCATCTCCTGTATACGGTCCCGTTCAGAAGATCACAGTGAGCGAAACCAAAGCAGTCCTGAGGAAGATGAAATTAAGCAAAGCCACTTATCACGATGACCTGCCGGCCGACCTGTAGAAGACGAAGGGCTGGTGCCCTGCTGACTGGCTGACAGAGTTTTTCAGTCAGGTTGTTGCTGAGAAGAAAGTGCCCGGGAGCTGGCAGCAAATCACGACCCTCCCGATGTGGAAGAAGGGAAATCCTGCGGACTGCGCTATTTACCGTCCAATTCGCCTTCTTTCGCACACCATGAAAATCTTTGAGCGAATTGTCGATCGACGTATCCGGGATGTCGTCCAGCTTTCCGCGAATCAGTGTGGTTTCGTCTCTGGCTGTGGCACCATTGATGCCATCCACGCCGTTCGTCTTCTGCTAGAGAAACACCGCGAGAAACAGAAACCGGTGCATTTTGCTTTCCTGGACTTGTAGAAGGCCTTCGACCGTTTTCCGCGAGAAGTCATATGGTACGCGTTGCGATAACATGGTATCCTTGAAGAGCTTAATGAGTGGGTGCGCATTCTGTACCCTTGTTCAGGGAGATGAGTGCGAGCGCCAGCGGGCATCTCGAGATAGGGATTTCCTATCTCTATAGGGGTGCACCAGGAATCGGCGCTATCCCCACTGCTCTTCGTGGTCGTGAAGGATGCGATCTCACGAGATCTCCAGGTGGCATCACCTTGGACGCTGTTGTGTGCTGATGACGTCATGCACGCATGTGAAGATAAAACCGAACTCGAGCGACAGGCACAGGCGTGGTGCGATCGCTTGTCATTGTTCGGTCTCAAGCTAAACGTCAAAAAGACGGAATACTTGACGACGGATATGAACGAGCACGGATCTATCAAGATCAATGGTACTGAGCTCTCACGAGTTGCATCCTTCAATTATCTCGGATCAACAGTCACGTCCGATGGCAGCCTAAAGTTGGATGTGCCCACGCGTGAGTGCAGCCTGGTCCAAATGGCGCTCACTGACTGGGGTGCTTTGCAATAGAACCATACCTGAGCACCTCAAATCAAAGTTATAGGACAGTCGTCCGTCCAGTAGCGACGTACGGTGCTGAGTGCTGGCCCGTGACGAAGGAAACTGAAAGCCTCCTCAGTGTAATGGAAACGAAAATGCTACGGTGGACGGTCGGAGGGGCGACACCGTACGACAGAGGTTCAGCGTCGCCCCAATATCCGACAAGCTGCGCGAAGCTCATCTACGATGGTACGGCCACGTTCTTCGCGTTAACGGCGACACCGTCCGTAAGATTGGCCTAAACCTTGAGGCCCCTGGAAAGCGACCCAGAGGACGTCCGAAGCAACTTTGGCTAGATACGCTGCACATGGGTCTAAAGATAGCTGGTGTGCCTCCTGATCAAACATTTGATCGGGAGAATTCGCGTCACCAACAAAATAGCGGACCCTGCTGCCAAGCGGGACAGACGCTAATGAAAATGAAGATACTACGGCAAAAACTCCGTTTTGTATTTCTACTCAGTACAACAACGGGAGAAGAATTTATTTCTTGTCTTCTGCTGTACAGCACTGCATCATCAATTATCGCACGGTACTGTATCACCCAATTTTCATCCTGAGGATGAGGATCACAATGAGCACTATTACATTGCATCAATTAAGTCTAGGAGTGTAAATACTGACAGATATACCATTGCCAGACAACCACATTCAGACCAAGATGCGGCGAACCATGATTCTATGATCCTTATACATTTAGTTACGCTAACGAACGAAGAACTATAGCTAACACTTGTTGCAATACTAGGAACACAAACATTTGTAGATCCTACAACAGATTTTTACCAATTCTAAATGCGCTTCGTCGTTGAAGTCGCATATTTCTTGCGTTTTGTTTCCGCGTTCGTGACTAAATAATAACCCACAGGAGTGAGCCTTCATCAAGGGGCTCTCTAAATACATGAATAAACTAGATGACTGCCTAAGAGCGTGGGCTCCAATTGCACCTAAGGGTTATGTGACCCAAATTCTAGGTAACAGTGCTTCTTCATAGAGGTGGGAGCGCACTAATGACGTAATGCATGGTTCTGACATAGGGACTTGCTTTCTCGGACATCATCCTCGACGTGGATGGCATTAGTGGGAGTCACCAGACAAGAAAAAGCTGGGATGGGGGTCTTAAGCACCCCCTCCTCAGGTCAGCGGTGCCACCCAGCATCCGCTGGCCATCGGGGCCGACGCGCAGCGACACATTACCTGCGGTGTCGCACCGCGTCGTGCCGACTAGCACCACAAACGTAGAAATTCAAAACACCACGTTTGCCTCCGATATACTGCGGCAAAAACTCCGTTTTGTATTTCTACTCCAAGCACAACAACGGAACATTTAAAGCGCGATTGTTGTAGGCTAGGTAGGCTAGAGAAGCCCAGCTCGTAAGATTGAGTGTGCGTACCCGAACGCATATGAGATGCCACTACATGCATTCCAGAAATGTTTATTCCCCCACACAAGGTAACAACTTTTAATCGTAGTCACACAATCCCAAGTTATGTATTTGATCAAGAAAGGATTTTCGCCACAGTACTCTCCTTTCAAGAGCCAGAATGCTTCTGCTTTGCCGTTAGGAGATTACAGAATGAGGACTGGTTATTCCGATGGAAACCGGTATACGTCCGTTTCCTATGAAAGCGAGTCCAACCCATTTTCGCTATTACGCTATTCAAGACTAAGAATGTCATCGGACTAGATGCCAACCAACTGTGAACAGCGCATAACAGGGGCCTTTCGGGCATAGCTGAAGAGAAGCCCTTCAACGGAGCCAGAACTCAGACTGAATCCTCTTCGTAAGACCCCAATATGCCTTTTCTGAAGCTAATCGCCTTTGTTTCATTATTCCGCAAGTGCTAACCTTTCTCTTACCATTTGGATACTTGGTATAATTCAGGGAAGGAAGGAACCTATGGAGCAAGATCAATAACTATACAGTACTTCCTACAGAAGGCGTTTCTCTTTTGTCTGTGTATGAATTCTTAAAGAAGCAAGTGGTGTTTCATTACAGCTATCCCTTTGTCATTTGTTCTTTGCGCTGGCTAAGGAAATTCTTCGCCACATAATAGCGCGAAAGTCTCAGCACCCTTTGAGCTATACGGTTCAAGACTTCTGTACATCATGGATTGGAAAATGTTGTAAGGATCTTTCCCGAGATGTGATCTAACTATCATTCGTTTAACATCCGCGTGTGTAGAGGTACAGGGACCTCTACTGAGGAAGCCGCCTTATTAGAATGTGCTCGAATAACGATAGCTCGCACCGTAATGCGTATTCTCCAAAGCGTAATAAACTGGAATATTCCGCACTTCTGATCTACGTGATCAGGGATGCTCATCCGGATAAAACCAGGCAAACTGGCTGCATGAGCCGGCTCTGAATTTTACTTCTACTACAAAGGCCTGACATACATATTTCCCATCCATGTTTGGATCTATCTTTGGTGAACTAAAAGCTGGACACCACCGAGTGTTAGGCCAACAATAACAATCTAAAGCATGAACAACCAACCAGAGTGTTAGGCAAGGAACAACTAGTTCTGGAACATAATTAATGGCTCATCTGGAACGAGATCCAGGCACCTTGGCTGTAGAAGCCAACTTCTTTTAGCCCAAGAACACATTGTAGTCCTTCGACATAGCTAATCGAGCACCTGGAGCGAGATCCAGGCACACGGCCGCAGCAGCCAAATTCTTCGAGATCCCCTCGAATATCTCCATTAGACACCTCGCACTAATGTGCGCATGTTCTTCTTTTTTTCCGGTGTACGAATCTTCTGCACAACTTAATAACTGGGATATTCTCGTTCCCGATCTCTAAAAGATAAACACTACTGTTAGGCCACCGATACTCTTTCAGAAGCATGATCAACCGTCATTTGGAGTAAGATCCAGGATCCTCGGCTGTAGAAGCCAATTTTTCGAAATTTCCCCGCGCAACCCTAATAAACATCTCGCACCAGTGTACGTAATCCTTGTCCTACTATATATAAAGCAGCAAGCGTGTGTGTGCGTGTGTGTGCGTGTGTCACACTGTCCGTCCGTCACACTTGAGTTGGGACGCGGCAGCCGGTACTCAAGCGGCGCGAAACTTCGGCCCTGGGGGTAATCAAGGTCGCTGAACAAGAATCTGAAGTCGACCAATCGATATCGATCGATATTATCGATTTTTTGAGGATGGCGCTCAAGTGGCGCGAAACTTCAACCCTGGGGTAATCGAATATGAAGTCGATCAATCGATATCGATCGATATTATCGATTTTTGTGGATGTCGTTCAAACAGCACGAAACTTCAACCCTGGGGTAATCTAGGTCGCTGAATATGATTCTGAAGTTCGTTTTTAAACTGTCGATCGCCATCAATCGATATTGGGCAAATAAGCGTTTTTTTGGATGTCGTCCATTTTTTCGCTTTTTTCTATTCGTATACGTAGTTATGATGTTCTTCCTGAGGAAACCATGACATAGTTGGCAGCTACAATTGATAATGAGAACTTATTGCCACGGCGAAGCCGTCAAGAAGCAGTCGGTGCACGGACTGCTGGTAAGCCAATAAAGGCTAGTACCCTAACTGCCATTTATTTGTATTTGCTGATCGACAACCCTTTAATCTTAAAGACCCTTTTCTCATAGTTTTCAACGTAGACCAGCTGTTCTTTCACGATAGTGAAAATGTTAAATGCATGGACTAACACAAACAATTCTAAACTTTGTGCCGTTTGGATCCCTTAATCTATAAGATGTTGTTCTGGACCGGGAACAGATTTTGGCATCTGTTCTAACCTATTCCATCCCGAAAGGATCCTTTCTGCATACACGACCTATGGTTGAACTTGAGCTGAAGCCTACGCGATTAAAACTACACCTACTCCTTGTGATTCCTAGGTGCTCAATTAAGCAGCTGAAGCAGCAATGGAACTTTATGCCTTGAGCGAAAGGGAAGAAGTCCTACTGCAATAAAAGAGAAGAAATATTGCCTTCTGACGAGGTTTTATTGCAGTAATTAAAGCACTCATATGGATATATAGTCGGAGGTTGTCCTAGCAGTGCTTACTAGCTTCACACCTATTCAAAAAGCCGGTCCAAAATCTATTTTATACAGCGCCTCCAATGTCTTTCTCTTCAGGGGAGAAGCATGACTCTCCATCGATCTTGGACTGCACTTTAATATTCCTTGGTAGTACAGCACTTCCTCATGATTTCATGCAAATTTTTGTGATCAAACTACTGTAGAAAACCGTAGAAAGCTACCACATTACTCCCCGAAACAGAAGTTGCACGAAAGACCTATTGAGATTGCTAAATCGCTGTGGTGATTTGTGTTGCGAAATAGCTGATGTGCTGGTATCCCTTCTAGTATACGTACATAGGAAACTCCCGTACCACGTTTGTCTTGCTAAGCTCCTTCGATAAAGCAGACACGGTTGTGAGTCTTCATAGAGGAAGCAGAAAGAATTGAAACACTGAAGGAAAGAGAGAAACCAATCTGGGTTGTAGAGTGCACAGCACAGGATAACAACCAGCAGATACGGTTCGAATACAAACGACTATTGAACAGTGCATCGTACTCATTACATCTTTCGTTAAGGTGACATAGCAACAACCAGTCATCAGACAAGAAAAAGCCGTAATGGGGGTCTTAAGCACCACCTCCTAAGGTCAGCGGTACCACCCAGCATCCGCTGGCCATCGGGGCCGACGCGCTTCGACACATGACCTGCGATATCGCAGCGCATCCTCCCGACTAGCACCAGCACCACAGTCGTAAAAATTCAAAACACCACATTTGCAGTGCCCACCCCCCCCCATTAGTTCTGGAGAGTGGCCGAAAAAAATAGGCTGCAATAAGGCCAATACTACGGAATGCATCAAAAAAGATACATTTCATAAAAGATGGTAGATCAGTAAAATTTACAAGAAAAGCGTTCTCTATAGAAACCCGAAAACTGATCAGCGCATCCATGAGATGGAATGAAGCAACACATCTCGATCATTTCGTAAATGAGGATAAAATGAGAAACATTTTCAAAACAAGCAGAGAACATTACGAAAAAAGCATAACGTTGAAGCAGCTAACATGAGCCTCCTCAGCGAGACAAGCATGGTTTTTTGGTAACACTACTTAGCTCTATGCATCAAAAGCCCCATGCAACCTGACTTTTTCATATCCGACAAGAGGTCAAAAAAGAGCTAGAAAATTAAAACGGTGTCTGGTCGAGGTCAAAACGCATTCTACATTTACAAAAACGGAAGGCAACCCGCAAACCCTGTTCCGGATTCGAACCCTATACCCTTCTCCTGTAAGTCTGCACCGCTATCCACACGCCCTCCCATCGCTGCCCTGCCTGCAGTGGATGATTCACTTGAATGTACCCTTCAGCCTCCTTGAGGAAATCTAACAAATTGTCCGATTTCTAACAAATAACTATAACCAGACGTTCAGCGGCCTAACGGCCGCCCAACGTCTGGTTGGGGGCTTCACTTCCAAACCCCGAGAATAGAACACCCCGTCTAGGCCTTCTTACTCGCGTTACAGTGAAAAACTGGTTCAACAATATATTTCAAACGCCGCTGTTTTGTGTTTATTTGTTTCTAAATCGTATCATACGGGACAAAATAAAGTTATAATGTCAAAATGGTACACTACGGTGTTCAAGATACGCTTTACACCGACAAAAGGGGTATGGACAAGCCCAGCAATGCAGAACTCACAGCCCCGGATTTGAACCCTCGCCCCTTTCCTGCAACTCCGCCCCATATCCACTCGGCCATCCAGTCGCTACCACCTTGCTGGTGAGCGGCGCACCCCAATGTTCCACTTCCGTTACTGCACCACTAACAAGCAAATTGTGAGATCGTTGTAATTCCGCTACTGTTCCAATCCAAAACCTTTCGCAGGTTATATTCTCACGACGACGTGGCAGTTCCAGACGTCGGTTTTGCTTTATCGGCCCGCACTGAAATGATACGCTTTTTTGCAATTTTTGATCTACCCATATATCGGCAGGAAGTTTGAAAACAACTACGGTGCTTCTCAGACAATGCTTTTCAAAACTCAGTAGGTCACTTTCAAAATTGCCACGATGAGTTCGTTGACTTTCCTTGTAAGACCCGCTCTGAGCGGTGTTGCACAGGGTTGGGCCCTTTTGTCGACACTTTGTGACTGTTCAATGGTTCCATTGACGCCCAATTAGCTACTGGTATTCCCAGTGTCTCTTCGAAGTGGAGACTGGCCGTTGACTATTCCGCGGTATGAGGAACACGACTTAGATAGCAAGTTTATGGTGAACACAAAATCAATGGTGAGGCAACCAGCAGAGCTGCTGGAGTCGTGTGTGAGATCCTTTTCGCTCGATCTGCTCCTTATATGCACATCCGTTCACAAGGGCGTGGCTAAATTCAAATAGAAGAGTGGAAAACGGTGGGGCAGGCGATGACCTCTCCCGACGGTGGTGTATCCGCCGGTCATTCCACCGTGAGCACCGTCAACAGCATGGATTACGGTAGGGAAGTGAGCCCAACCCAACACGGGGGCACTCTGGAAATAGGCGTTTCCATCACGCCGAACCAACACCTCCCGGGCTTTCCGCGTCTTCCACGCAAAGATTTCCTTTCACCGGAATATCATCAATATCCTGTATTACACTTATCAAGTGATCGGAATAAATTCTGTAAGATTCTTGACTAATACCGACTGAAGCGAGTAGAGCGGGATCCGCGCTAGCTTCTTCAGTTCTGAGAAGACCTGACCGGTCCGTTACCAACTCAGGATGTCGAGACCTCCCCTCTTCCCCAGGGAGCTTCATGTAAACCGTGTTTCAGGGCTTAAAATCGTCCAATTTTCTGGTCCTTTGTCGTTTGTCGTATTCCGACTTCATGTGGTCATTTGACAGGAAAACCCCATCTCTCGACCCCTTATTATAAAAAGGTACCTCGTGTAGCGTGGGCGCTTCTGGTATAACGAACACTCCTTTAGTAGCATTTGTTACTGTCAGCGGGCCTACTGCACTCCGCGGAAGACTTTGCTTTGTGGAAAGCTTAAGCTGGATGTCTAATGCACTTAGAACATTCGTTCCTAATAGAAGAGTAGCACTCCTGCCTTTCCGAACGTGCATGATCACTCGAGCTGTGCCAGCTCCATGATCCTTACATCAGCTTTAACCATACCCAAGAAGTCCATTTGCGTACCAGATGCGTCAAACACCTTCCGCTTTTGGTCATTGCTAACCAATTCTACTTCCTTATCGATGTCGAAGCCTCGACTCTTCGCCAGTTTCAGAAGGCCTGCTGGAAGGATCGAGATTACTGATCCAGTATCTATTAGGGCTTCCACTTCGATTCGGAAGATCACCGCATTAAACAGGGTCGGTTTACCCACCGCTCCAAGTTCATGAATATCCCCTCTACTTTGGGCGCGTACCGCACCACACCATTCTTCAACGAATGTGGACATCACTCTACTTGTCGACTACTGTACTTGTCCCTGTTGGGTCGCCTGTTTTACCTTTGCCCTGTTTCGCCAACCGGGTCATGTCTTGGGGGCGTCCTGGAACGGCAGTTTGCAGCATAGTGGCCTTCCCTCCCACATTTGTAGCACTGCTGAATTCTTCCTGCATGATTTGACGCTTCCGCCTTTTCATCAGGTCCACTCTTTTTGAAATGCCTTGGTTTTTCCAAGGATTCGTATTTTTTGGGTTTCACTACGTGGGTCTTTTTCAGGCGGAGTGCAACGCCTTTGACCATTCCGTACGCCTTATCACTAAATGTTTCGAGTGCCGCTAACATATGATACGAATCCTTCCAACTGTTACCTATTGCGAGATTGTCCCAATCTTTCATCAGTTTCAACTCTTCGCAAGGGTTCCTTCGCGCTTCTTTAAGCGCGAGGACCACCCGGTTGAAACTGCCTTCCCTAACGCGGTCCGGTAGGCTTTTGTACGTGGAGCGTGCCGATCCTACTAGATGATTCACCAGTATGTCGCGCGCCGATCGCGGTCTGACCACACTGTAGACGGATATTTCACATCTACTGAACGAAGGAAATCACTCAATGAATTCTTTCCATCATATTTGACGATAGCCGCCACGCCCTGTGCTTTAAACACTCCCTTAAAAACACTGAGCATCCCATCGACAGAATGGGAAATGGCGCTAGCACGTGAGCTATCCTCACTACTGCATGCGCTTTGCATAGCTGAAGCGGACTCAGCTACTGTCGACCCGCTGGAGGAGCTTTGAGACGATTGTGTCAACCTCTCGCTGGAGATTGACCTCTGATGCCTCTCCCTCCTAACTTTCATTGCGTGGAACGCAACCTGAGTGCTCTGAAATAGCCCGTTATTGACTTTCTTCAGCGTTGAGAGGTGTTTTCCGAGAGCTGACCAGTCAACTGAGCGTTTTTCCGCACCACGAGAACAGCTTGACGGCGATCCGCGCGGTCGCTGTTCTCCAAGTGGTTTTCCGCTGTTCACGAGCCTATTCGTGAGCTCGCTTACTCGGTATTGCAATTCGCTGTTTAGGGCCCTTAGACTCTCCAAGGTTGATCCCTGCTCTTGCAATTGCAGTCTAATCGCGTCTGCATCCAGACGTTGCGCTCTCACAACCGTAGACACCTGCGACGCCTCACAGCGAAGTTCTACCGCTAACGTTTCCATTAGTGCGCTATTATGACCCGCAATTGGCAATACTGTGTGCAATTCCTCCGGTGTCATATTAATTTTCGCAAAAATGCTAGATCCAGCTTGGTTTTGGCCTACTCTAGCCCTTTTCCTGACGATGTCAACGGTTCTGCGGACAGCATCGAGTTTCTTCTGAGCAGAAATGTTCCGGATTTGGTCGTCAAGTGTCTCATCTAACCGTGAGACAATATGGTCAAACGCGGCCTCTAACCGGGCATCGCTCCGACTCATATCGACTTCTGTCCTAGCATCCGTGGTGTTATCCACTGCCATTTCTACCGGACTGAGTGTTCGTTCCGCAGCAATGCTGCCGCTCCTTCTGCTCATGGCAGAAGGAGCCCGCACACTACGGTTATCTTGGCTAGTCGATCCGACTTCGGTAGGATTGGCCCCCATGGGCTGTTCAATGGTTCCATTGACGCCCAATTAGCTACTGGTATTCCCAGTGTCTCTTCGAAGTGGAGACTGGCCGTTGACTATTCCACGGTACGAGGAACACAACTTAGACAGCAAGTTTATGGTGAACACAAAATCAATGGTGAGGCAAACAGTAGAGCTGTTGGAGTCGTGTGTGAGATCATTGTCGCTCGATCTGCTCCTTATATGCACCCGTTCTCCAGGGAGTGGCTAAATTCAAATAGAAGAGAGGAAGACGGTGGGGCAGGCGATGACCTCTCCCACGGTGGTGTATCCGCCGGCCATTCCACCGTGGACACCGTCAACAGCATGGATTACGGTAGGGAAGTGAGCCGAACCCAACAACTTTTCAATATTTGTACTTATGAGCTGCCTGGGTTAGTTGCCTCTACGCATGTCAGATGTACTATGCTTGCCTATGATTTGAAGATTTACAAATGCTTAGAGATCCCAGGCGATAACGACTTGCTTCAGAGGGCTAACGTTTCGGCGCAACCGCCTTCTTCAGAGCCTGCAAGAGTCAAGTATAGCTTGAAAAACCATCCGTCCAAGAACCATTTCAGACCACAGCGGTGAATCAGAGGTAGGAAGGAGAGGGAGACGAAGCATGAAGAGGTAACACAAACAGTCCAGTGCAGTTACCCCTTCAAAGTACCCCTTCAAAGGCGACACATGAGAGGATGAGGTCACCTTCGGTTCGCCCTCCTAGCGAGCCTCTGGCAGACCGGTTCGAGACCGCAAATGTCAACGTACGGGGCCAGCTCCTGTATCACCGCTACGCGCTCCTCCTTCCTGTTGATCGTGGGGCTCCTAGCGGCAATCGTTTTGCGCGCCGAGATCTCGAACTCGGGTAGCAATATCGCCATGTCAACCCCCGCGCCATTGTGATATCGCAGCCCGTGCTCACCCAGCGGACCGGAGGTATCAAACTTACGAAGCATGCCCAGATGCTCTTTATCGCGCTCCCCAAGGGGTCTACCCGTCTCGCCGATATACTCGCCGTTGCAACCCGTTCACTTTATAAGATATATCACACCTGAGACCATGCAGTCCCTCCTTACCGAATAGGCAAATAATGCACTGGCGAATCTTACAGCTGGAATCGTATACTCGATTCCTTACGAGACCTGCCTTGAGATTGGCCGGCGGAACATCGTTCATTGGGACCATGCTGTCAAGACCAGCTTTTCGAATGCAATTTCGCATGTCGATACCGAAATCATCAGAGTCAAAAGGCACCTTAAAAGAAAATTTATTGTCGCTCTGATGTCTCGGTGGCGTTGCCGGTGTTCGACGACTTTTAGTTAGGCTCTGTTCCGGGTACCCGTTGGACAGCGCGATTCGAGATGTCATTTGTATTTCATGCACCGACTTGAGATCGCTGTTTGAAAACATCACGGGCACCGTTCGGAGCATGTTCTCAATCGTGGCGCTCATCATTTGAGAGTGGTGCAGACCTGAAGTGCACGATGATGTTCTTACTACTGGGCTTACGATATCATTTCGCATGGAATCTGTCCTGCGTGCAAGTGACTTGGACGTTGAGGAACGACAACCAGTTATCAAAGAGTTTTTTCCTTGTGAGCTTAATGTGCTCTGCCTGCTGGTTAAGCAATTCGAAACACACGTCCATCTCGTTTTGAATCGCGCATATAATGGAATAAATACAATCGTTGAAGAACGGCAACCAGTTATCAGTGGGTTTTTTCTTGTGAGCTTAATGTGCTCTGCCTGTTGGTTGAGCAATTCGAAACACACGTCCATCTCGTTTTGGGTCGCACATACAATGAAACAGCAATCAATGTAGCGACAGTACAGTAGAGGTCTGTACTTCATGACGTATCCCCCTATTTTATACATGAACGCAAAAGCCAATACCGGAGCCAGACGCTGCCCCATAGCCAGTCCTCTAATGCTTATAATACTTGTTGGACTATTGAAAGCATTGCATTCCAGGCACCCACTTATAAGCGCCATAATTCCTGTTATAGATAGTCCATAAAGATTGAGCTGCTCCTGATGTGCCGTGAGAATTCCATATACTGCTTGCATTGCGTTGGTCAAGGGTTCGATTCCGGGGTGTTTATGCGACTTGCTCTGTGGAGTGTTCCCTTTTTGGCTTCGGTAGGATACCTTCTTCGCTTCCTAACCCCGCTTTCAACCTGTTCTCAGATGTAAGGAAGCTAGTTTTGTCGTGTAGGGTGATGTCGAGCGTGTTCATTAAACCACGCTTGTCGCGCTGAGGAAGCTCTCGTTAGATGCTACCCCCATGCGACAGTTATCGAGTTGAATTGATTTTTTCGAGTTGATTTAGTTTTGAAAGTGCTTCTCTCTGCCACCTCATTTGCGAAAACGATCGACAAGTATTGACTTGACCCAACATCTAGACACGTTCATCGTTCTTCGGATTTCTTTACAGACTGCTTTTTATTCTGCGCAGCTTTCACTATTTCAGCTCACTGCTGCCAAGTACAGCATACTTTATCCACCTCATGGTATTCATCTAGCTGTGTATTTTTTCCTGACTAATCTCCTTTACACTTACAGCAGACGGGTCGGAACATTGCAGCTATTAACACTTGCACTCACTCCCTCAACTCTGGAGCTCGAAAAAGGTTTTTTCCGTCCCAAATTCATCTATAGGTTATCTGTGATGCAGATCACCAATCTGGCAACTATTTCCGTTGAAACGATGGATGACAAAAGGTTACGGTGGATAAACGTAAGTAACGGGGTGCACGCAGAATAACCGGTACTGCTGACTTTCATGACTCTAGAGGTCGAGGAGAGGACGAAAAAAAATTTCGCCCAAACATCGCCCACGGGAGTTATTTGCTGACCACGGATATGGTGCCTGCTTTTAAAATTTCGGTATATTACGGCAGGCACGGTAAATATGGGTATGTAAAGCTATCTACTTTAGCAGGATTGCTTTCTTATCCAATGTGGACAAACTTATTTTCCAACCCTCGACTTCAACCTTCGATGGAAAGTGCAAGAAAAGTGATAATTTAGAAAAAGAGTGAGAGATTTGTGGTCAGCAGCTTAAATAATTCCCAAAAGCGAAGTCTGGGCGAAATCGGTAATCATCGCTTCGTCACCCTTATTCACCACTAGCCAATAATACGGTAACCTACCGAAGCCAAAATGTACTCTTTAGTAGCCAAAAAGCGAGCACTCCACAGAGCAAATCGCACAGACGCCCCCGGAATCGAACCCTCGACCCGCTCCCGTAAACCCGTCGCGCTATCCACTCGGCCATCCAGTCGCTGACACCACTGATGCGAATGAATCACTTGAATGTGCACTGCAGCTTTGTCTAGGAAACGTAGGAAATTATCGTATTACTATAATCTAACTTTAATTTGAGCCCCAAACTTTTTGTAAGTTAAGTTCTGAGCACGACAGGACCATTCCAGGTGTCACTTATGCCTTATCAGCCTACCCTGAAGTGATACCATTTTTTGCCATTTTTGGACCACCCAGGGGCACTTAGCAAAAACGAAACACAGTTCTGTGAACCTCGTCCAATGCCCTACAAGACAATATAGGTTTCGTTCAGAATCTCCGGACCGAGTTCAGTGACCTCCATCGTTAGTAATGATTCAAATATAAGGATTTTTTATTGTTATATGTTGCTGGAAAAGATTCGCGTGCTACCTTGCCCGCTTCCTAAATTCGTTATCGGCAGCTCAGTTATTACTACCGCTATGGATATACCAGACGTTCAACGGCCTGCCGGCCGCCAAAAGTCTGGTTGTGGCCTCGCCCGAAACCCGGAGAATAGAACACCCCGAACGTCTTCTTCTCCTCTTTAGGCCTTCTCTCATTGAATAAAAAAACTGGTTTTGCTATATAGAATGGTAAAGCGGAATAGGGCAAAACAGGTCCATCACCTTCACTGGACTTAACTGGTCCCTTATCACTGGTTCCCCTTTATTGTGAGCCTTTTCCGGCTTCCCCTTCACTGGTCCCCCTCCCCCTTCGTCGGTCCCTACTACTGCTCCCACCTTCACTGGACCTTCCTTTACTGGTCCCTCTTCGCTGGTTATCCTTTCCTTCACCGATCCCCATTACTGGTCCCACCCCCACTGGTTCCCCTTTTATTCATCAACTATTTTCCGGTCCTTCTTTCACTGGACCCCATCCGCCTCCCCCACCTCACCGGTCCCCATTACTAGTCCCTTCCTCACCGGAGCCCCCTTCACCTGCTCCCCTCTTCACTGGTCAACATTCTACCGGTCCCCCTTCACTGAATCCCTCACTCTCCTCACCGGTCCACCCTTCACTGAACCACTCCCCCCCCCATCTTCACAGGTCCCCATTACTGGTACCTTCCTCACCGGTCCCATCTTCACTGGACCCCTCTCCCTCCTTCAGGTCCCCCTTCACTGTACCCCTCTCCCCTCCTTCACCGGTTCCCCCTTCACTGGATCCCCCCTCACCGGTCCCCATTGCTGGTCCCACCTTAACTGGTCGCTCCTTTATTGGTCAACCCTTTACCGGTCCCCTTACTGGAACCTCATCCTTCACCGGTCCCCCATTACTGGTCCCACCTTCACTGGTAACACGTCGTATGAATCCGGAATCCTCGCGCGACATCGGTGACACCTCTTCCGAACCCGGACGCCTGTTGAACAACGTCGGTGACATGTCTTCTCAAGCCGGACGTGCTTTGCGTGATATTGTTGACACGTCGTGTGAATCCAGAACCCTGGCGCGACATAGGTGACACCTCTTCTGAACCCAGGCACCTGATGAACGACGTCGGTGACGTCTTCTCAAGCCGGACCTGCTTTGCGCGACATCAGTGACACGTGGTCTGAATCCGAACACCCCTTGCGCGACATCGGTGACACCTCTTCTGAATCCAGGCACCTGATGAGCGAAGTCGGTGACATGTCTTCTCAAGCCGGACGTGCTTTGCGTGATATTGTTGACACGTCGTGTGAATCCAGAACCCTGGCGCGACATCGGTGACACCCCTTCTGAATCCAGGCACCTGATGAGCGAAGTCGGTGACATGTCTTCTCAAGCCGGACGTGCTTTGCGTGATATTGTTGACACGTCGTGTGAATCTAGAACCCTGGCGCGACATAGGTGACACCTCTTCTGAACCCAGGCACCTGATGAACGACGTCGGTGACGTCTTCTCAAGCCGGACCTGCTTTGCGCAACATCGGTGACACCTCTTCTCAACCTGAACGTCCTTTGCGCGACATTGGTGGCACGCCATCTGAACATGGACCCCTGTCGACAACTACAACAATTGACAATTGGTGACAACTACAACCCCGCCACCCCCCCCCCCCTTCCCCATCCTTCCTCCCAGCACACTCCTTCAGCACTTCTGTGCAAACAAACACACACACTCACTCCCAGATAAACGACCGTTCTCGCTTATATATGGTAGGATATTCATGAAAAATTAGATTAAGTAATGCGTTTTGAGTCATTTCCGTTTCCTCGTTTCGTATTCCGGTTTCCGCTCGTTTTTTCAGCTCTTCCGTTCAGCATTCCGTGTTCCGCTTTTCTCAACTTTTCCTGAGATCTGGAGAAAATATCAGGGGTGGGAGTTGCTGGGGACGACTATCCTTAGGGTGGAATGCCGCAGTGACCAACAGTCACCATAAGCTATACTTGACGTGGGTGAATGAACTGCACTAAGGAATATCATTTAACGAATTTACCTATCTTAAAGTTTTTTTTGTTAAAAAATGGTTTAAAATTTACCGAAAAAAATTGGTTGGTTAGGCATTGGGCCGCGGCGTTGCCGCAGAAGTGTGTGAGGGCCTTAACCCGCGGGTATAGGGGTAGAGATGCCCACGATGAAGCCTGCGTCTCTGACGCTCACCTTATCTTTACCTGACTCTTATCTTAACTATACCCCTTATATCCCGCATACCCATGGGTTTACTTGTTGATGAATCCGGCACCAGTATTGAATTGAACTGTCAGCACGCACCTGACACGTTTGTGCGTGCCCTCCTTGGAGATAAGAAAGGTGGTGAAAGATACCGGTGCAAACAGCTCGATGACGCAGTGGGAAGTGCCGGTGAATTAAAGGCACAGGGTGATGCCTTCGATCCACGTGCGCTGCGGAATTTTCGCGTTTTTTAATGTTCATTCCTCGTTTGATATCTATCACATTCCCGACATTTTCCCATGCGTATATTCCAGTGGAGGCTGCCAAGAACGTGCTCCATAAGAGCTTTTCATCAATTGCTCCTCCTCCCTCCCTCCCTCCCCCCCCCCCCCCTATATACGACACTTAGTATGTTCCGCATATTTCTGGTAGGACCCTTGACTACATGCGGAATGAAGCTTCTCAACTATACATAAATAAAGCAATTACGAAAGCATATAATGGCACCACTCCACAAGTCGAGAATGGGTGTCCAGTCGGTCCCACCTAGCATGTGTCCCCATGTTCAAAGATGGACAGCCGATCAGTGCACATGTCCAGCTGAACCCTTCCACCCTTCGATGGTGTACAACAGGGATGTGCGGAAGTTTTTCTGAGAAAAGCGGAACACGGAATGCTGAACGGAAGAGCTGAAAAAACGAGCGGGAACCGGAATACGAAACGAGGAAACGGAAATGACTCAAAACGCATTACTTAATCTAATCTTTCATGAATATCCTACTATGAGTCGTTTACGTGCGAGTGAGTGTGTGTTTGTACGATCCTATCGACTACGATGCGTCGGAGGTTTCCACTTTTCCGCATTTCGCATTTTTAGGTTTACCATTTCAGAACAGAACAGAACAGAACAGAACATTTCCCTTTAAACTTTCCCTTTAAACGGAATGCTTTACATTGTTAGCCCGACACTTTTCATTTTAAACGGAACATTCTTCAAGCAAGATTATTTCGTGATTATTCAATTTCGTGTTTATTCGACGTGTAGTTTTTCTTCTTAAGGCATTCCTTTAGACAAATGATTAAACTATGTTTATTTAAACTTTAGATACGTCCACGTTGGTTTGCAAAATGTTCGTCCTATTTCTAAATTTTCTAAATTCTGTTTAAAAATTGTCAGGTTTAAAACTGAGTGTTCGGTTCAGTTTGAGAAGAATCCGGTTTAGAATGAAGAGCGTCAGTTAGCGATGAACGGTTCGGTTGGCATAAACCCTAAAACAGTTCTGCCAAAAACGAATAGTATTGAAATGGTATAAACACTTTTTGTACATCCTGGATAGTCGAATTATGTTTTTTAAACAAATGGAAGAACATTGTGCAACGTTATCAGGTGAATTAGAAGCTACTCACCAGGAGCCTGTCTCAGGCGTATGTCTTAATGGAGAAAATGAATACCAGCACGAGAATCTTCGCCCCTGAAGTAGTAGAAAGGAATGCTTCTTTTTTGCAAAGTGCTTGACCCAAGGACTTAGAAGCCTCTGAAAGTCCAGGGGCTGGATTCGTCAAGGACTAAAGGCCCCACACACTTCTGCGGCAACGCCTCTCGCCGCTATGGTTAAGAATAGGGCAGGGACGCCACTGGCGGCGAGCTCTGCGACCCTGCCAGGAGTGTGCGTTTAACGATTAACGATTTACCAGATTTACCGCCATTTTTCGTTAAAAATTTTTAACGAAATTTAACAACAAAAATTTCCGTTAAGATTGCGTTAACGACATTTCAAGCACTATTAGGTTGTAACGAAATAAATGGCACTGAACCACTGTAAATTTAAACATAATATCTCGGCTTTGTAGGCAAGTTTATTAATCGATATAAAAACCTACTAATTCTACACACTCTTTTCAATGCAGTACTTCTCTGCCATGATGGATTCACCGGGAGGAAGGAAGCTGTGGTGAATAATTCCCAGCGAACACCACCATACTGTCACCATTACTTTCTTTTGATGCAATTCCGGCTTCGCAAAAACCTTGGGGCTCTCATCGCTGTCCACCCACTGTGCCGATCGTCGCCTGTTGTCGTACATTATCCATTTCTCGTCACAGGTTACGATGCGATCAAGGAATGGGTCCGTTTCGTTCCGTAGAAGCAGTGCGGACGAGATCTCATATCGTCGGTTTCTTTGCTCCTCAGACAGCTCGTGAGGGCACCCATCTTTCCAGCTTTTTGGTCTTTCCAATTTCCTTCAGATGCCTGGCAGCTGTGTTGTGACTGACGCCAAGAACCTTCGCTATCTCCCTGGTGCCTTGTTTGGATCCTCCTCTACCACATCTCTCGGCTTGTCCTCATCAACATCACTATGTCTCCCACGAACGCGACGTTGATCTTCTCGTCCGCCCACTTAGCTGTAGTGCCCAGCTTGAATTCATACAAGTAAATGCCTCGGATTACCCTTTTGTCCATCTGCAAAAAAGTCAATAAAACCTCTAAAGTTTTCCCACTTTTACATAGACAATTTGGTACTCACCGGTAGAGCAATGTTTGCGCTTCTAAATGATATGCCACATGTTACGGTTTGTTCTTGATCAAACGCGTAAACACGCGCCAAAAAATGGCGCGAGCCAGTGCCATTTAATCGTCACAACCTAATATTTTTAAAAATTTTGATATTGTGATGATAAGATGATATTGTGTTCGGGGGAGTAGTATCGTAAATGATTCCGACTTTTCCATGCTCTGAAGAAGGCAAAGACGCTGAAACGTTGGCTGAATAAAGCCGATGTCAACCTTGGTTGACAGCTTAAGAAGACATCGTGATAGTCTAAAACTATCATACCAAGATTAACTGAAAGCCGAACATGGACAGTGAGTAGAGCGGTCTCCTCCGTATCGTGACAATTCTGCAAAAGCTCATATCAAGAATTC
>OX375869.1:48562751-48594665 GCA_947359475.1 Heligmosomoides polygyrus bakeri | reverse complement strand
CAATAAAACTCTAAAGTTTTCCCACTTTTACATAGAAAATTTGGTACTCACCGGTAGAGCAATGTTTGCGCTTCTAAATGATATGCCACATGTTACGGTTTGTTCTTGATCAAACGCGTAAACACGCGCCAAAAAATGGCGCGAGCCAGTGCCATTTAATTCGTCACAACCTAATATTTTAAAAATTTTGATATTGTGATGATAAGATGATATTGTGTTCGGGGGAGTAGTATCGTAAATGATTCCGACTTTTCCATGCTCTGAAGAAGGCAAAGACGCTGAAACGTTGGCTGAATAAAGCCGATGTCAACCTTGGTTGACAGCTTAAGAAGACATCGTGATAGTCTAAAACTATCATACCAAGATTAACTGAAAGCCGAACATGGACAGTGAGTAGAGCGTCTCCTCCGTATCGTGACAATTCTGCAAAAGCTCATATCAAGAATTCATCCGCAGTGCACCTACATGAAGGAGAAGTAAAAATTCTAAAATATTAGGTTGTAACGAGTTAAATGGCACTGGCTCGCGCCATTTTTTGGCGCGGATTTACGCGTTTGATCAAGAACAAACCGTAACATGTGGCATGTCATTTAGAAGAGCAAACCTTGCTCTACCGGTGAGTACCAAATTTTCTATGTAAAAGTGGGAAAACTTTAGAGTTTTATTGACTTTTTTGCAGATGGACAAAAGGGTAATCCGAGGCATTTACTTGTATGAATTCAAGCTGGGCACTACAGCTAAGTGGGCGGACGAGAAGATCAACGTCGCGTTCGTGGGAGACATAGTGATGTTGATGAGGACAAGCCGAGAGATGTGGTAGAGGAGGATCCAAACAAAGGCACCAGGGAGATAGCGAAGGTTCTTGGCGTCAGTCACAACACAGCTGCCAGGCATCTGAAGGAAATTGGAAAGACCAAAAAGCTGGAAAGATGGGTGCCTCACGAGCTGTCTGAGGAGCAAAGAAACCGACGATATGAGATCTCGTCCGCACTGCTTCTACGGAACGAAACGGACCCATTCCTTGATCGCATCGTAACCTGTGACGAGAAAATGGATAATGTACGACAACAGGCGACGATCGGCACAGTGGGTGGACAGCGATGAGAGCCCCAAGGTTTTTGCGAAGCCGGAATTGCATCAAAAGAAAGTAATGGTGACAGTATGGTGGTGTTCGCTGGGAATTATTCACCACAGCTTCCTTCCTCCCGGTGAATCCATCATGGCAGAGAAGTACTGCATTGAAAAGATGTGTAGAATTAGTAGGTTTTTATATCGATTAATAAACTTGCCTACAAGCCGAGATATTATGTTTAAATTTACAGTGGTTCAGTGCCATTTATTTCGTTACAACCTAATAATGCTTGAAATGTCGTTAACGCAATCTTAACGGAAATTTTTGTTGTTAAATTTCGTTAAAAATTTTTAACGAAAAATGGCGGTAAATCTGGTAAATCGTTAATCGTTAAACGCACACTCCTGGCAGGGTCGCAGAGCTCGCCGCCAGTGGCGTCCCTGCCCTATTCTTAACCATAGCGGCGAGAGGCGTTGCCGCAGAAGTGTGTGGGGCCTTTAGTCCTTGACGAATCCAGCCCCTGGACTTTCAGAGGCTTCTAAGTCCTTGGGTTCAAGCACTTTGCAAAAAAGAAGCATTCCTTTCTACTACTTCAGGGGCGAAGATTCTCGTGCTGGTATTCATTTTCTCCATTAAGACATACGCCTGAGACAGGCTCCTGGTGAGTAGCTTCTAAATCACCTGATAACGTTGCACAATGTTCTTCCATTTGTTTAAAAAACATAATTCGACTATCCAGGATGTACAAAAAGTGTTTATACCATTTCAATACTATTCGTTTTTGGCAGAACTGTTTTAGGGTTTATGCCAACCGAACCGTTCATCGCTAACTGACGCTCTTCATTCTAAACCGGATTCTTCTCAAATTGAACCGAACACTCAGTTTTAAACCTGACAATTTTTAAACAGAATTTAGAAAATTTAGAAATAGGACGAACATTTTGCAAACCAAGGTGGACGTATCTAAAGTTTAAATAAACATAGTTTAATCATTTGCCTAAAGGAATGCCTTAAGAAGAAAAAACTACACGTCGAATAAACACGAAATTGAATAATCACGAAATAATCTTGCTTGAAGAATGTTCCGTTTAAAATGAAAAGTGTCGGGCTAACAATCTAAAGCATGCCGTTTAAAGGGAAAGTTTAAAGGAAAATGTTCTGTTCTGTTCTGTTCTGAAATGGTAAACCTGAAAATGCGAAATGCGGAAATGTGGAAACCTCCGACGCATCCTAGTCGATAGGATCATATGCAAGCAAAATGCAAGCCAAAGTGGTGGGAATTTTATGGTTGTGCTTTTTATTTGGTCGACCTGGATAAGCTCCCTTTGATTAAGCTTTTCAAATCAACGATTTCTTAAAACAACATGTCCAGTTTCCTTTAAAAGGTGTTGAATCAATTTTAGAGTTCTAGTTGGCTAGAAATCTGTTCACCTTCAGCTGAAATTAACTCTGTAAATAAATATTGAATTACTTCTAATTACCGTAACCAGAAAACACCTTCAGAAATACAGTGCCAGTAGTGAATTTCTTACAATTTACTGTTTACGATTTTGATTTCCGACGGTGTTCCATAATTGCTATTTACGAAATTTGGGATTTCGTTTACGCATACCCCAGTAGGGTATGTCAATCATCGAGATGGGTTGAACAGATCGGAGATCTTGGGTTCCTGGTTCAACACGAACCTTAGTAAACAAGCATTGCGACTGCATTACATCCAAGGCATATGTTGTTACCAGTCGTTCGTCGGCCTAGCGGCCGCCTACGACTGGTTGGGGGCTTCGCCCCCAAACCCCGAGAATAGGACGCCATGGCCACTACAGGTTTCCTATTCTTCCCTAGGCCTTCTGACCTTTATGCTAATCGAGATGGATCGATTGATCCGACTTCAGATTCGTGTTCGGCGACCTCGATTACCCCCAGAGCTAAAGTTTCGTGCCGTGCCGCCGGCGTGTTCGGCACGTCTGCGGCTCGCCATGCACGGTTGCCGACGTGTTCGGCACGTCTCCGGCTCGCCATGCACGGTTGCCGACGTCTTCGGCACGTCTACGGCTCGCCATGCACGGTTGCCGACGTGTTCGGCACGTCTGCCGCTCGCCATGCACGGTTGCCGACGTGTTCGGCACGTCTACGGCTCGCCATGCACGGTTGCCGACATGTTCGGCCCGTCTCCGGCTCGCCATGCACGGTTGCCGACGTGTTCGGCACGTCTCCGGCTGGCCATGCACGGTTGCCGACGTGTTCGGCACGTCTGCGGCTCGCCATGCACAGTTGCCGACGTGTTCGGCTGCCGCGCCCCAACTCAAGTGTGACGGACGGACAGTGTGACACACGCACACACGCACACACACACGCACACACACACACGCTTGCTGCTTTATATATAGTAGGATGATGCGCATCCTTCGCACCTTATTCGTTCGCGGGGAACTCTGCTATTCTGCTTCAAGGTTACAAGTCACTTGTTAGGCACAGTTATCATTAACCCATATAACCGCGAAGTTAAAATAGAGATAGTTCAGAACAGAGAAAGTTCAGAACAGTTCCACACGGAAACTCAGGGTAAAGGCACGCACACAGTTCTGCGGCAACGCCGCGGCCTTATCCTTGACCTGTCCTTTAGCGGCCTAGCGGCCGCCGACGACTGGTTTGGGGGCTTCGCCCCCAAACCCCGAGAAGAGAACACTCCGACCATCTTCTTTTCCCAACTTTTAGACCTTCATACTTTCATTGCGATAACGAACTGGTTTTAATATAGAGTACAGCCGTCAGACCGGCCTGTCGGTAGCACTGACGGCTCCTCAACGGCTTCTCCGTTGTGATAAATTCTTACCATTCTTTTTAGCTGCAAACTATGTCATGGTTTCCGCAGGAAGAACACCTTAAGTACGTCGATTGCGGCAAGTTAGAAAGAAATAGAAAAAATGAAGGACATCCATGCATAATTTGATCAATATCGATTGATGGTGGTCAATACCTCAAAGACAAACTTCAGATTCGTGTTCAGCGACCTTGATTGTCCCCCTTGCCTGAAGTTTAGGGCCGCTTGAACGACACCCACAAAAATCGATAATGTCGATCGATATCGCTTGGTCGACTTCAGATCCGTGTTCAGCGACCTCGACTACCCCAGGGCTAAAGTTTCGTGCCGCTTGAACGCCATCCACAAAAACCGATTATATCGATCGATATCGATTGCCTCCCTGCTGTGAACGTCTCCCGTCGATGATCATCTAAATGCCCAGGCACGGTTTCCGACGTATTCAGTACGTCTACGGTTCGCCGTGCACGGTTTCCGACGTGTTCGGCACGTCTACGGCTCGCCATGCACGGTTGCCGGTGTGTTTGGCACGTCTACGGCTCGCCATGCACAGTTGTCGACGTGTTTGGCACGTCTACGGCTCGCCATGCACGATGTCGATGATCAACAATCGTTTCCAATACGCAGTGCCCCCACTACAGTTGCGAGTTGCGACGGAAACACACACACGCTCGCTCCTATATATACCACCAGCGTCCGTTGCCGATTGTGCGGGCCACGCCAGGCTTGCCGGCTTCGGGTATTGTGGGCCACGCTAGGAATTAATTCAAACCTAGATGGGATTCCTTACTCATCCAGCGTCCGTCGCCGGCTTCGTCGGCAACCAACGCTGGGTAAGGAAGCATCCCTAGCGTCGAAGTCGAACACGTAGAAACGCACGCCTGCTACAGATTGATGCATTGCTGTGCATCACTCACATCCAAGTATAACACTCAAGAAAATGCCCGCAGCACTCCTGCTTCGTCTGGAGTTGTGCACACAACCTACTGCAGCTCGTCAAGCCTAATCGAACGCCTGACCGTTTCCGTCCAGTCGCCGTGCCTTATGCCACGACGTGTGACGATCTTCGGAACAGGTGACTTAGGACGAAAACTATCCTCCTCTGCATGCAGTGCCAGGGAAATTGGTCAAAGCACTGCAGAAAATTGGGACCTAGAGGAAAGACCTTTGAAAGCGTAGTCGAACCGAGCGTAGGTCCGACGAACTTCCTTCGCTGACCTGTCCTGGTCCACGGCTTAAAATTCGAGGACCGGGGCAGGTATAAATAGCCTAGTAACCCAGCGCGCGAAGTTGGTATGCATCAAAGCGAAAAATTTCCAAATCAAAAAGGGCCTTCCATATTATGACATTGGCCGCTAATTTTGAGGAGACTTACGGTAAGAAGTCGAGAGCCTGGTGTAGTCGAAAAATTGGGGGAGGGGAAGGTGGGAACATTGTTTTTGCTACTGAAGAACCACCACAGAAAGTGACTCATGTCATCCTCCATTATATATTGTGAAATTTTCAGGTCTCTTTGATTTTCATTCCTTCACTGCATCTGAGGGAAATTCAACATCGCGTTCAAAAAATCAATAACACCGAGCGATATTGACTGCTTGATCCATATAATAGGATATTGATTGCCTGATCGAAGTCTGAGCTAAGGACGAAATACCTGCCCCGATAATAAGTCTGAGAGGGAACCGACAGCACAGGTGAAAAGATCGACAATATTGATCGACATAATGTCTGAGAGGAAACCAATATGAAAATATCAGTAACCTCGGTTGAGATTGATTGCCTGATCGAAGTCTCACCATGGTGGCTGATTACCTAATCGTCGACCATCATAGTCACAGAACACCCACCAACATCGATTAAGCCTTGAGAGCCGATAGCTCCGCTCAAGCGATAGGTAATATCGATCGGCTTTGATTGTCTGAGCGGCTAGGGGGGGGGGGGGGGGAAATAGGATCGACTGCACCATCGAAACACCTTCGGCCATCATAATATGCTGTTGCTAATGCGTTGGGAGCTGAAGGGAGAAGTACACGTTAGCAAGGACGTGTAGCGGAACAGTAGCGATCTTGGATGGAAGCAAATGCGAATGGTGAGGCACATCGACGTCTTCCATTACAGATCATGGGACCTGAGCCGTGCCGCGTCGGTGACCTCTTCCGCAACGCTTCACGTGTTCTCTGAACCCGACACCGGTGGATCGTCATAGCCGCGGTGACGTCTTGCGAAACCCCATCAAATGGGTGTTCTTTGGTGACCATCCAACGTTTTTCAAACCAAATTCAACGTTTTTCAGACCAAATTCAACGTTTTTCAAATCAAATTCAACGTTCTTCTGGAATCTTTCCCGTATATCATACGGATCCCTCCACTCTTTATTGTCATTGGGTGATTTGCCAAGTTTGCAGGCAACATAAGTAACGAACAACAAGACGATCAACGAAGCCAGCGACGCGGCCAATACAGTCACTTGTCTCGGAGTCAGAAGAAGATCTTGGTCAAGCTGGTGTTCGTCGACGGAAGGACCACACACGAAGCTCTCAGATTGCAGTTGTCAATGAGACCACTGCACGAAGCATTATCAACTCGTGCAAACGAAAAGGCGAAATGGTTGAGAAGGCGAAGTAGAAAACAAGGCGAAATAGTTCTAATTTTCTTCCTTAAAAAACGTTCTGCCGAATAATTCTAATAGTAAAGAAAACATTTTCGTTGGATAGCCTTCTTCTGTTGGATACCTTACAGTTCTAATTTTCGTTGGATAGCCTTCAGTCATAATTTTCTTCCTTAAAAATTAATTCTACCAGAACCTAGTAATTAATTCTACTAGAATCTCTAGTCTAACTTGCTTTATATGTTGGATTGCCCTCAGATCTAATTTTCCTCTTTTTTAAAAATAGCTCTACTTTTCTAACAGTTCTATTAGTAGAGAAGGCGAAATAACTCTAATTTCTGTTGGATAGCCTTTTTTGACATGCGGAAATTTTTTGAGAAGAAGTAAGCATAGAAACGTACAACATGCAAAAAAGACGTGAAATTTGACTCGAAGGTCGTTGAATTTGATTTGAAAAACGTTGAATTTCAACTGAAAAAGGTGTATATAGTGGACCATAAGGCAGGGACCAGAGCTCGCGGCCGGCGGCGTCCCTGCACTATCCTTAATCATAGCGGCGAGCGGCGCTGCCGCAGAAGCGTGCGAGCGCCTTTAGACCAATAGGGCTCAACTGCGAAAACATCTAGTACCACATGCCCACGAAGGGAATCTCGATCTCAGTTTGCAAACTCTTGCCTCTAGAAGGCAAACTAGACTTGCTGATTTTCCACAAAATAATGCACGGGCGAACTGGTCTACAGCTAGGATCTTCTCCTCGCGTGAGACCTTCCCAGGGGTATTTCGCGCAACCTATCTTATCTACGGCTAGATTAAATTGTAGGAAATATTTCTTCACGAACCGTGTCTTCGCCGATTACTTTGGCCTAAACAAGAATTTCAACATCTCTTTCAGTCATTCTTCCTTCCAAAAACTTATAAAGGCCCATGAAGGCGTTTGACGAATACCTCCTGTTTGAAGCTCAATTAGTTAATCGATTAATTAATACCGTTGCTTGTTTTAACATGTCCTTGCCAATTTCTCCCGGTTAGTTACTTGTTTGTTCTTTGGCTTTTTCTACTTACTTCTGCATCACTATCTTCTTGTCTGGTACTGTAAATCGTAATTTTCGTAAATCTGATCTTCGGTGCAGAGATGGCAGCCGTCCACATAACGTGATACAATCCGGGTCATAACGATGTACCCCCTTTTAGATACTTCTCTCATAGCTCATTGCCATTTCCTATTTATTTTTTATGTTCTGCTGTGGCGCTGTGCCAGGAAAGCACAGCTTTAGTATAGGCCGCTCGAGTTCCACTCATATCTGCTTACCCCGCTTTTCACCTCTCTAACGCTTCAAGGGCTGCCGACTTTTAATCTCAGAATCTCAGAGCTATACTCGAGAAGAAGCAAGGACAATAAATGATTAGAAATATGAAATCCTGGCGATTATTACTGGGCTAGACCTCTTTCTGCTCGCACTCTAGCACAACCTCTCGCATTCCAACTGCTTGAGAACATTACATTCCAGTCCACAGGAAGAAAGGCAAATTCGCCTTGTATGGCAATCAATATGACCGCCTGCTGAATCAGATAATTTGGTGCAACCACCCCCGCCAGTCAATTTGCAACTTCTCACCATTTTTTAAACGGCTCTTTCCAATGCATACGAAAGGAACTGATGTAAAGCCATCAAGGAAGATTGGTCTTGATTGCAGGTACGTTGTGGAATAACAATCAAGCTGCTGGAAAGAGTAAAACACTCATGTTTCAATCTGATTATCACTGTACGTCATGGTGTGAAGCGTATTTGTAGTGTATTTGCGACCAAAGCAAAGTTTTGACAGTTTCCAAGAAAACGTGAAGTGGTTTTGACACGTTTTGTGCCCTTTTTCAATGATTTGATTTTACAAAACTAGTGGAAAGCAGACTGGCGAATGCAAGCAGTGATTGATTAGTGGTGTAATATTTTGGTCTAACAAGTACAAGCAAACTTGCGGGAGAAGTAAATGTCGAAGGTAATTGCTGATGCCATCAAATGACGTTCTTTCATACCAGAATTTGTGGATGCCTTCAACAAATGAGGGGTAAAGCATGACGTTAGTTCTTTTTTGTTTGAGATGCGCCACTCATTCTACTTCTATGGGATATCCTGGAGGTCATTTGAGTGTGGGATTCACCTATAGAATGACCTGCGGCGGTCAGCCCATGTAAAGACCAGTGTTTTATCTTTCCCAGAGAAAACCAACGCGAACTCACCGACCGAGGAAGTATGAAAAACTTGGTTGGCCGTGGTAGGATCCGAATCAGGAACTTCTATTCTGAATCGCGCGATACTAGTTCCTCCTCCGACTTCTCTACCATGAGTCTTCCCAATGTTTCAAAAGCACCTTACACCTACGAATCAGTTGAAACATTTTCAATTCAAACAATACTCTTTTTCTCTTGTCTACTTCTAAAGAATGTCAAACAAAATACCTTCTTTTTGTAATCTTAAGTTAAAGATCCGACTACAATGAGTAGTCCAAAAAGTTATAGGACTGTTTCAATTGTCACACAACCCCTTCCCGTCTCCCACAAAAGTGCTCTTGGGTACACTTCAAAATGTGGAAAGGCTTAGAACTTCAGGTGTGTCATACTATAAGTGTCATGTGCTCACTGGGTAGGGGAGGCATGTTGGATTTTTGTGCAAATACTACTACTGCGATGGAATGACTTTTTTATGTTTTGGATGGCACGATTTTTACTGGTTTTGACTCTGACTTGTTGAGGTTTTTTCTTCAAAGTTGTTGTTTCGTCGGAGACCGGAGGCGTAGTAGCGAATAGATTTATTAGCATGAATAACACACAACCTTATGAGTACAACGGCTGGTTTATATACACGGAAAAAGGGGCGGTCCAGATCAGGTAGTACAGGATCTATAGACCACTTGGGCAGTCAACCAGTCAAGCGCAGGGCCAAGGATCCAACTAAAGTCATTGTTTATATGCAAGCTAAAGGCTAGCTAGAATGATGCACATTTTTTGATCGTCCAAGCAGTGCAAGCTTTTTGTTTGCGCACCCTGTATACGTGTCCTTTTGAGATAGCGTTTTTGAACAAGCAGGTTATCTTGATTGCCCTAAAACTTGTCCAGCCCAATTTGAAAGATGCTAATCGATTTTGGTGGCTCCCAGCCTGATTATAAAACTGTGCAGCTCGAGCTGAAAACGACTCAATAAAACATATATTATATCCGACTAGCTACTTATAACAGAGATATTATAGGAAATCAGATGCACTATAAGTCAGGCATCTCTTACGATTTACGCTTTACGATTTATGATTTACAGCGACTTTTTCGTTATTACGAGTTACGAGATTTCGGATTTCATTTACGCACACCCCTGATGTGGACAAACTGGCGATACCGCCACAAAGTTTCCTGCAATCGCGAAAGCTTTTCTGAAGGACAGAGGTGCTTTTCAGCACGAGTGTATGAAGATTACGGAAGGCTTTGGAAACGTTTAAGCCTAGCGCTGAATTTCCGCTTCGCGATTCGTCTTCGTTTTTGCGATTTGTGATTTCCAGCCTGCAGAGGGACATTCACGACAATGCCCTTACAAAATAAGTGGTTCCACATAATGAGGACTTTGAAGCGAGACTTGCACTTCAGAAGGTATCTCTGCGCAAATTTTGGCTGTCATGACCAGGGGAGCTAGGATTACAGGAGGTCAATGTTCAGCTCACTCACCTATAACATATGAGATGCTACGAACTACAAGCACGTATGCAATGGTAGAGGTGGCGGATCCGCAACCGAAAGGTTCGGTTCACCGCTTTGTGCACAGTTATTCTGCCTGCATGTGCAACTGGGGAACTGGCATTCAAACACCCAGCCGTTTCTGCTTATGCGCGTGGCACCACCACCCGTCCAGCGCAGCATCTCCGCTACAGCATCGCGGTGACGGGATTCAGCCTCGACATGCCGGGCTGACTTCCCTTCTCTCTCACGTCGAACGTGTTCGTACCATCGCAGTCGAGCTTCGCACATTTTCTCAGCTATTGGCGTGACAAGTTTTCCAAATGACATCTTTTGGATGCGTCCATGAGCGTGACTCCTGCCGTTCGGCGCAGCATCATCGTCTTCACTACACAGAGGCAGCTTCCTTTTACTAGGTTGTTGCATATAAAATGGCCGATTTTGACTGAAAACTTTGACAGATCATAACTTTGCTTGGGGCATTTTTTAACCGAAACAAGCACCATTACAAAAAAAGCATAAGAAACCTATTTTCAACATCTTGGTTGCTGAATTTTTATCCTTCTAAGTCTAAATGACTATCTAAATGCTTGAAAAAATGATAACCGGTAGTGAGAGATCCGGTGAATGTGCTCCATGTGGTCGAGTTTCCTATGCCAATTTATCCAGTTTCTGGACAACAAATTTTTAAACGTGCGGACTACAGTCGTTGTCCACCATACGGTCACCATAGTCTTCCTTGGATGGAGACCTGGTCTCGGCACCTCACCTCCTTGGGACTCTCATTCTTGTCCAACCATTGTCCAGCAGTGATGACTATTAACATAAAGGATCCATTTTTCGTCGTCATCACTACCTAGTCCAAAAAAGGCTCCCTTAGATTGCGCAGCCTTAACAAAACGCAGGTGTCGTGGTTTCCCAGCATCTGCCCGGCGTCACTTCGTTAGCGATCCGTTTATCCAAGCTCTTTCTCCGATCGCATTTAAGTGGCAACAGGGTGTGCTGCCGTCAACGCCGAAATGCTTGCTATCTCTACCACAGTTTGATGCCGATCCGCTTCCACCATGGTTTTGAGTTGGTCATGGTTAAGGAGTGATGGCAGGCCACCTCGGTTTTCATCTTCGAGACATTCGTCTCAGATCGAAATCTTTCGAACCAGTGGCGAATTGTGCGTTCCTTAAGCCTATGAACATTTGCCGACAACAAGCGTCGCCGACGCTGTTGTCGGCGACGCTATTGTCGGCAAATGTTGCGAGGGCTGCTACGTACGCACTGCGTAGCACCCGCCTCTACAGAGTCTTGCGGCAGCATCCAGAGAACTCGTCCATATGGCTTCCGCCGCAGTGGGGACCCGTGAGGGGCGGTCTTTATGTACGAATGGTCGCCGCGCCCGCGACGACGACTGTCGCGTGCGCGATGAGCTCCGCAGCGGTCGTGGGAGCTGTGCCTCATGACTTGCTGCAGGCGCTAGGTTCGAGTTGTTGATATCCCTTTCTGCTCTTGCAGGAGCTGGGGAAAACATGCTCTGGTTCAGAAATTGATTTCGAGTTATAAAACTAAGCAACGTTCTAATGCTCAATTTTATATGATGCTTCTTCAGGAAAAGCTGAAAATATGACACACTATCGCAGTGAAACTGAGTTTGTATACACTTTCTAACACTTGATGTGCAAGTTTTGATGCAGGTCTAGATACCACTGGCCGCTGAAGTCACCCAGTTGCGACGTCTTCTGCCGCGCTCGCCACGCGAGTCGCCCCGTCCGCGGCGACCATTCGTACATAATGTCCCGCAGCCGGGACCTGCACTGCCACTGGGGTGGAAGCCGTGGCGCGAATGAGCTGTCGCGGAGCCGCTGGTCACGAAGGTCCCCGAGGGCTGCCGTAGTTCACGGCGGCACTCACCCGCAGTGCGAGGTGCTGCGGGTGAGGCCCGCCGGGGGGCGTGATAGATGGGTGGGTGTTGATTACGGTTCATCTATTTGGGAACATTTTTTAACAAAGCTACATGCTAGGAGTATAATAGGTTGGCGCATAATTTCTGTCCATAAAAGAGCTTAACAACCAACAATACAATCACTGTTAGTGTTGACAAATGGAGGCGTATGAAATCCTGCATTTAAAACGTAATGCAAAAAAAACTTTAGCACGAAATTATGTAACCTTAATTGCACCGAAAATCTTTGCGGCCTTCCAGCCACAAGCTAGCCATGTGGGGTTTAGGGAAAACCCTTGCGAAGAAGTGCAACAACAATAGTAGTTTTTAGTATGAACAATAACTGCATCGGGCAGACCTCCCGGACTCAACAAGGCATCGGAGGAGATGCAGTCATCACAAGGGCTACCTTATTATCTTCGAGCTGCTTGTCAACCGAGAAACTTTTAGTGGAGGTCAAAAGTGAGAGCAAGCGCAAGATGGTACAGAGCTGTTGAGTTATAAGGAGTGTTCTATTAGATTTCAGGGCTTACATTCAAGAACTCCTAACTTGGCCTAGAAAGCACTTCTTCACAAAACAAAAAGCGTTTTGCTTACTACATCTCTGACATTCTTAGGGGTCGCAACTGCCGGCAAATGTGCGCAGTATTGTGTACAGTAACCCTGCGGGTGCCGGACCACCCGCCGTTGTCATGGCTGCTGCACGCAAGACTCTGCCTAAAGGCCCCCAGACTTCTGCGGCGTTGCCGCCGGTGGAGCGGCACCGCCGGAAATGATTTGAATCATACGAGACGGCGCCACTCCAGCGGAGCCGGAAGAATCTGTCTGCGCTCTGCCCATTCGCGGCGGGGTCCCGACTAGAAAGGCTACAGTACCTCGCCGTCGCCGCTGAGCGGCACCGCTGGCCAGCCGGCAGTATACCTTTGTCCTTGGGAAAAAATTTCGAATTTCGAATGATCGAATAATGTTCGATTTTCAAAAATTCGAATTTCGAATGATCGAATAATATTCGATTTTCAAAAATTCGAATTTCGAATAATCGAATTTCGAATTGTCGAATATTCGAATAATCAAGTGAACACCTTACTTATTGTGGTCACCAAATGATTGACATTTAATTATTTTTTATTACCCACTGCGTTCGACAGAGCGGCATATACGTAGGCTTCAAATTGTCATTACTCTTGTACCAGTTGGTTAATTGCGAAAAGGATTCGGAGGTCCGAACCGAGGCTGTGGAAGTCGGTGTCCAGGCTCAGATGCCGTTGTTCAAGCGCAGCGAAGGCTGCTCCATCCATTTCCTTCACGAGACCAAAAGACGGTGACAAAGCTATAATGAAGCACCTTTGCTTCCCTAAGAATTCGTGCCCCGAGAAGAAAGAGTCGCCTTGGATAGGCAGAGCTAGATTGTTATAGATCTTGCTCCATAGGTTACTGTCTTTCCTTAGGTTATACCGAAGCTTCTTGGTGGTAAAAGAATGGCTAGCACGGACGAAGAAGTAACACAAAGGCGATCTGATGCAGAAAACGCAGATCGGAGGCTCATGAATGGTTCAGACTGTGTTCTGGCTCCGTTGAAGAGCTTCGCTTCACTTGTAAGCAAACGGACCCGAAGTCCTTGGTTGTAACCTAATCTGATAAGACACTAGGACTTGGGTAGTGTTATTGTGAAGATGTGGATGACTAGCTTTCATAGGAAACGGAGTATTACTGGCTCTCGTACTCCATAGCGTTTGCTTGCTCTTACTCTGCTTGCTCGTACTCTCTTCTTTAACGTCTTTGATGGCAGAAAGCAGGAGCTTCCAAGGCTCCAGAAAGTGCTACCTCCCTACCGAGGCTCCTTCCGGCTTTAATCGTTCCGTCGTTGTACTTGGGGTAGAAATACAAAACGGAGATCCTCCCGTAGTATAACGAATGCAAAAGCGTCATTGAACAGCCACAACCCGATTCACCTGTTATTCACCGACTCACGTGACTGGCCGCAGCACGCTCGATGGCATTCGAACAAAGCAGGGACGCAGCGGAGGTCCGCGTTTGCCCGCGCTTACCTATCGTCACTAACAAGGGAAGTGTTGAAGGTATGTCTGAACGGGAAGAGCGAGTCATATAGGGAGAATTCCAACCCTCAATTAGTATAAAAATGTGTTTATTTTTTGCCAAGTCGCTAAACCCAAGGAGTAGGGGGTTTTTGTAGTTACAATGTAATCTGCGCCTCACGAGTTCGGCGGTCTTGTATGCCCGCGATGCCTCTGCCGCAAGCGCGTCGCAGCGCAATGGATAGAGACGTTGCTTTATGCGAGGGAGATCGAGGGTACCAATTCTCCTGCGCTGCTGCACTTTTGTATTTCAAGTCATTGTTGAGATTTGATGGATTCTGACGTCTATACCATTTCAGAGGTTTTCTACTAATTTTTCCAGCTGCATGCGGTGGTATTCAACATAATGATGTATAAACGTTCAACACAGTGATGCACAGGCACAACGTGCATAAAGAAGAAGCACTGGTCACAATACGGAAGGCGTATAAGGGCTACAGGCTCCTCACAGTTTGTTTCCCTAGATGGACCGATGATCTCGGGAAAAATCATCCTGCTCGGATTTTCAAAGACCAGGAGTCGAGAGTGATGTCGCAAGTGGTTCAAATGAAGAAAAGAGGTCTGTGGATCCCGCAAGCTGACGTTAACGACTATCGACACACTCTTTCCCTCATCTTTGCCTGTCAACTGGAAATCAGAGGTCTGCTAGAGGTTTCCTAAAACCTAACATCAACAATATCCGCCGATGCTGGAGTGGTGATCCATCTGCTTACGCTGAAGTGTGGCCCACCTTTAGGCAAGGAACCTTCGAGGGAAGAAATCAAGCTGGCCGAACGGATGGCCAGCACGCTCAAGGACTTCGAAGCATGTCAACTTGAAGTTGACGAAGACGAACAGCTGGATGTGGTGGAAGAAGAAGATTGAGATCCGCAAGATAAACTGATAGACGTGGAGAGGCAAGTAAGCAGTGGACATATGATAACGTTTTCGAGTGGAATGATCTCATTCCCACGTCATTGTGCACGACCCTGCTTTTGACCTTCAAAAACGGGACAACATCCTTAAGGTAGATGTCGAAGCTGCGAGTAGCTGGAGGAGAACGGATTTGTTATAATGACATTGAAGGTGATGTCGCTGGTACACCTGTGAGGAGCCTGTAGCTTTTATACGCTGCCCGATTGTGACCAGTGCTTCTGTTTCATGAACTTTGGGCCTGTGCATCATTGTGCGTTGAACGTTTATACGTCGTTGAGTAGCTTTCTCATTGCCTTGTGGTTAAAAAACCGGTCAGTAATAAACAAGTGGCAAGAAATTTCTTCTCGGCGTAGAACCGGAAAATTAGGCAAAAGCATCTGAAAATGGTATAGATGTCAGAATCGTTCAACTCTCAACCAAACATATGAAATGCAAAAACGCAGCAGAGCAGGAGAATCGAATACCCGACCTCCCACCCATGAAACAACGTCTCTATCCACTGCGCTCCGAGCCACTTGTCGGGCGTGCAATACCCATGAATTATATTGTAACAGACCCCCTACTCCTTGTGTTTAACGACTTGTCAAAAATAAACCCATTTTTACACTAATTGAGGGGTGGGGTTTCTCCCTATATGACTCGCTCTCCCCTTTCAGACATACGCTCCAAGCCCTTCCCTTGTCAGATTGCATACACACGATTCGGCCACTTTGAATGACGCGCGAAACAAAACACAGTTCTTATCAATAGGTCACAATTCCCTGCTTTTCGAAAAGGAGTGTCATTAACTTGTTAAGAGATTGATAAAGAATATTCGATATTCGATTATTCGAAATTCGAGGCCTTCGAATATTCGAATAAACGAATAATTCGAATATTGGACTTTCTCGAATATTCGAATAAACGAATAATTCGAATATTGGACTTTCTCGAATATTCGAATAAACGAATAATTCGAATATTGGACTTTCTTCGAATAGTCGAATATTCGAATATTCGAAATTCAAATTTATTCGAAATTTGACTATTCGAAATTCGAAAAGGACAAAGGTATAGCCGGCAGCCGCCGTTGAGCGGCGTGACTCATCGATTTCACCGTCCGCCGCTGGCCGCAGCAGTCAACAGCGTTGCCGAAGTATAACATGGGCCTTAGCGAACTCCTCCCCAAATGCAACGCTGATGTGACGATCTGCGCCCGCGGTGTTGTGTCCACTCTTCCATTCATATAAGTAGAGCACCCGAATATCACGTTGATTCATATGTAAAAACGACAATAAAAACTCGATAAGTGGCAATTACGTCACAAAAGCTATAAATGGTAAGAAAGCGGGGATTCTGCACTTTCAGAAACTATATACTAGACTTGAGCTCGATTAATCGGGCCGAATAATTGTTCGAGCGATTTCGAACAATTAATCGCTCGATTACTCGAAAATCGTATTTCGCGAAAAGTCGTTATTCGAACATTGATCGAAATCGACTATCGCGAAAAACCATATTCGAACATTGATCGAAATCGACTTTCGCGAGAAACCCTTGTTTGAACATTGTTCGAAATTGACTTCGCGAAAAACCATTATTCGAACATTGTTCGAAATCGACTTTCGCGAAAAACCGGTATTCGAACATTGTTCGAAATCGACTTTCGCGAAAAACCGTTATTCGAACATTGTTCGAAATCGACTTTTGCGAAAAACCGTTATTCGAACATTGTTCGAAATCGACTTTCGCGAGAAACCATTGTTTGAACATTGTTCGAAATTGACTTCGCGAAAAACCATTATTCGAACATTGTTCGAAATCGACTTTCGCGAAAAACCGGTATTCGAACATTGTTCGAAATCGACTTTTGCGAAAAACCGTTATTCAAACATTGTTCGAAATCGACTTTCGCGAAAAACCATTATTCGAAGATTATTCGAAATCGACTTTCGCGAAAAAGCATTATTCGAAGATTATTTGAAATCGAAGATAGGAAAACGTTGTTCGAACATTGTTCGAAATCGAAGATGGCGAAAAAGCATTGTTCGAATATTGTTCGTAATCGAATATTGGGAAAAAGTATTGCTCGGATATTGTTCAAAATCGAACAATGTTCGAACAATATCAAGAGTAGGCCGCCTAAGTATAGATCGTCTCCGTTCCCCGAAAAAACCACGTTCAAACTCGCTCCACTTCTGCGCCTACTGTAATTGGCGGGAACGATTTGCGATTTCCTTTCGAGGGTTCTGGCGGCCGACTCTTGACATTGTTCGATTTCGAACAATATTCGAACAATGCTTTTTCGCGATCATCAATCTGCGATTTCATTTGGAGGGTTCGAACTTGAAAATCGCGAGGTTTTGTTAGAACGCATTTCGAAATCGAACAATGCTTGAGATCGAGGGATTCGTCATAGTGAATTTAAGAGGGAGTTCAAATAGAGGTGGCAGTTAACTAGAGGTAATGAGATATTCTGTTGGTTGCTGTTGAACATACCTAGGATGTAAGAGTCCGATTTATCTAGGTTATTACAATCCCTGAGAATTCTCGAAAATCTCATGAGCATTAAGCAGCGTCACGAAACTGCTCTATAGTCTATTCTGGTGGCGATATTATGATTTTGGGTACTACCTCATCCTCATGTCTAGTGTTGCGTATAGTTTTGTTCGGATGACCTATTCGAACAGGCATTCCAATGATTTTCATTCGAACTTGGACAATGAATTCGAAATTTAAAAAATCGCGTTTTTCACATATTCGAATTCTAACCTTCATAAAACCACTTTTTGATTACGTTTGAATTCGAATACTCGAAAACTGTTGGCATTTGAAACCATGCCGATAGTCGAAAATTTTGCGAGAGCACAACTATAGTTGTGCGTATAGTTGATCCTACATATGCTGGTTGTTTCAACTGATAACAATAAATGGTAATAAACTATGATTTTGATTTAGAAAAGCCTGATAAAAGTTTTCAAGTGATAAAATACAATTTTTTTTGTAAAATGATGTATTACAAAATAGATATGGATGTATCAGTGAAATGATAACTTAAACTATTTCTGTGGGCCATTTCAAGTAGTTTGGGCATCGTTGAGAGCCCTTTCTTATTGCGTGCTCCGATAGGAATACGGCGTGCTACGTCGGTTTCGGTAGTTATTGCGTATTGTAATCGTATGCTAGTGTCTGCGTGTGTAGGCCGGCGCGCCTCTGAAGAACATACTGAAGCTCGCCGAGATCGTTGCCAAACGTCGCGTCCGCCGCGGTCGCAGTGCATTAGAAAATGTTCTGCTTTACCATGTGCAGATCAGAGCAATTCTTCATTAAACGTGCATTAAAACTGCGGACGAATTGTCGCCGTCGGAAAACGCGCTCTATGAACGTCAAAATCGTCATTCTTTTCAAAACCAACCCAGGCTCGAATTTCAAACCGCGTACGGTGACTATACGTAGAATCACGCTTTTTTGTTAACTTTATGAAAATGGGCTCGAAGGAGGAGGGGTTCACCATGTGAGGCACCCCCACAACGCATTTTGAATTGCGCGAAAGTGGAACTGTTATTCAACACTATTGTGTCGTACCCCTTGTTGTTCCATTGAATTGTGTTGTTCCATTTTTGATGTAAACCGACATTCATGGGCCTTCTCACCAAGAGGGAAAACCACAAACTAAAAAGTGGTCTCCTCCACCAATTTACTGACTAATACCGTCCTTTATCCGTATTCTTTTCTTGTCCGAGCTGGAAAAAGCTGAACAGGAGCAAAGAGCTAACTCTTGAACATAACAGGATAGAAGCTACCTTACAAACCTTACGGATTTATATGTGTGCTGAAGAAAATATGCTATACCCGAATCCGGCAAGCCTGGCGTCGCCCCCACGCCCAGCGTAGGGACCGGCGAAGCCGGCGACGGACACTGGCTGAGGAAGCATTCCTAGCTAGGTTCGGGCTACGTTCCAAGCGTCGCACGCTTACCCGAAGCCTGGCTTGGCCCGCACGTCCATCGTACGGCGACGGACGCTGGCTGAGGAAGCATCCCTAGCTAGGTTTGGCCTACGTTCCCAGCGTGTCCGCCCTACCCGAAGTGGGCAAAGCCGGCAATCCTGACGTGGCCCGCACGTCCAGCGTACGGCGTGGCGAAACCAACGACGGACGCTGGTAATGGGATAATGCGAGAATTCAGTGACATCGACTCGCAAATGAAGAACCCGCGGCAGATAGCAAATTACGCGTAGAAGTGAGGAAAATCCCTTCCTTTGGTAGCACCCCAACCCTGGAGAATGTCCACTACTTGCAAAATAAATGACCAAGTGTCTTGTTATTCCGGTCTTCTAATTGGATTGTAAACGATGATTCAGTTGTCTTCCTAAGTTTAACCCCTTTCATCCACAACTGCGGTTTTGTTCTGCCTTCTTTCGGTTCCCTGTGGAACGTGACATCGAAATCGAATTATTCGATTGTTCGATTTTCGAAGACGGCGAAATGTCGAGTTATTCGATCGTTCGATTTTCGAAAACGACGAAAAGTCGAATTATTCGATTGTTCGATTTTCGAAGACGACGAAAAGTCGAGTTATTTGATTGTTCGATTTTCGAAGACGGCGAAAAATCGAGTTATTCGATTGTTCGATTTTCGAAGACGACGAAAAGTCGAATTATTCGATTGTTCGATTTTCGAAGACGGCGAAAAATCGAGTTATTCGATTGTTCGATTTTCGAAGACGACAAAAAGTCGAGTTATTTGATTGTTCGATTTTCGAAGACGGCGAAAAATCGAGTTATTCGATTGTTCGATTTTCGAAGACGGCGAAATGTCGAGTTATTTGATTGTTCGATTTTCGAAGATGGCGAAAAATCGAGTTATTCGATTGTTCGATTTTCGAAGACGACGAAAAGTCGAATTATTCGATTGTTCGATTTTCGAAGATGGCGAAAAATCGAGTTATTCGATTGTTCGATTTTCGAAGACGGCGAAAAATCGAGTTATTCGATTGTTCGATTTTCGAAGACGGCGAAAAGTCGAGTTATTTGATTGTTCGATTTTCGAAGATGGCGAAAAATCGAGTTATTCGATTGTTCGACTTTCGAAATTTTCAAAAAAAAATGTAGTTATTATTGTTCGACTTTCGAAAATTTCAAAAACTCGAGTTATTTGATTGTTCGATTTTCGAAGACGGCGAAAAATCGAGTTATTCGATTGTTCGATTTTCGAAGACGACGAAAAGTCGAGTTATTCGATTGTTCGATTTTCGAAGACGGCGAAAAATCGAGTTATTCGATTGTTCGACTTTCGAAATTTTCAAAAAAATCGAGTTATTTGATTGTTCGACTTTCGAAAATTTCAAAAAATCGATTTATTCGATTGTTCGACTTTCGAAAAAAACGCCAAAAAGCTCAACTCTACTGTGTACGATACCTGAAACGGTCAGAGTCGTAGCCAGGAGAAATCGGCCAGAAACTGAGGTAGCAAAATCGGACATTTCATATGCAAGGCCCTAATACTTCATCGCAAGCCAGCACTCAGCAGCGTACAGCTAGCGGCCGGACGATGGTTCTATAGATCTTCGACTTTAAGAAAGCGGAGATTCTGCACTTTCAGAAATTATATACGATACCTGAAACGGGAACCCTGTTACCTGCTGTCGCACGACACGTTAGTCAACCAGCGTTACTTTGACAAAGCTGCACTGCGTTCACATAAACCGCCGTACTGCCAGCAGACTCCTGCTCATCCCCAGTACTTGAAGACCGAAGTCCGGACTGGCACAGTGCCGCTAACCTCAATGCAGAACTCGCTTACGCCTGTGATTAAGTACTCGGGCTTCCTCACGTGCATTCTAATCCGTCAAGCGGTCACACCAAGCTTTCACCTGCCGCTCGTGATCAGCTTTATAGTAGCAAGCTAGCGTAACATTACGAACATAAAATAACGTCCCTATGGCTGGAAGATCCCATTCATTCCGTCAGACGTTGCTTAGTGCTGATGCTGCTTTGGGCTGTTTTATTGCATGCAGCAGCTCACTTGTCGGTCTCTCAAGGAGCCGAAAAATTGCTGCAATGAAGCAACAACTATATGGTGCGATGTGGTGGGAACGTTTAGAACCCACGACGAAGAGGTTGTTCACTGATACATTTATCATGTTCTCAACAACATTGCGCAGCATTCAAGTGCTGTAGAGGCACCCTAAGAAACATGACATGCATTTAGGTCGAAGGGGAATTCAGCATATGTCAGCATCTCAGTCAACTCAAAACATCTACGAAGTAGAGCCCCTACAAGATCGGCCAGCTGAAATCGACAAAGACTGACTCGACTGATCAACAACCCAGATACTATCTTGTGTAGATTTTGTTCCACAATCACTTTATCGTGGCGAGGAAAGCCTACACAACGAACAACAATTGTTACAACAATTATAGTAACAGAGGAAGGGTTACAGCTCCCGCTATTTAGTGATTATTTTGTTCGCTTCCAACCACTGACTCCGTCGACATCTCAGCTCAAGGTCCCATTCCACAAATGGCGACATAGAAAATGCGGTCTTTGTTGAATCGAAAAATTGACCAAGATCCAGTCCTAAGAGGGAAAACATCGTGATATGAATAAAAACCAGTAAAAAACTACCTACCTGCATTATTACAAAAACTAATAAAACATTACTGTCCACCTAACTATCTTATCTATGTAAAACCAAAGTGAACGTACTTTCAACTAAGGCCCAGAGATCGCCCTATCGTATGATAGTGCTCAAAATGTACATGTAACCGTAAGAAACTTGCACGACAAAATTTGGAGACATTAACCGGTATCTTACTTGTGGCTTTCCACGCGGATTCAAGAGGAGTCCGCTGCTGGCACACACCCTGGAGTCCCTTCCGAGGGAAGGACTCCAGGGTGTGTGCCACCAAACCTGCTCGTGTGGAAACTGCTTTCGTCGCTCAGGGGAGTCCGCGGCTGGGTTCTGCGCTCTTCGAGCGCAATGCGGTGTTTATGTGCATTCACACAACACACGCGGTGCAGCTGGACCGAGCGAGTTTGGGATCTTACAGGCGCTAGGTTAACTCAGTTTTCAATAAAGACCGACGTTTAATAGGCCGAATTTCACGCTACGATCTGAGTTGAATATTAAGTTACTCCAGCAGTGAAATGGCTGTTTTAAGGGAGGGTCAGTGATGGGTTGGTCCAGACGTTACTGCAAGTCGACACTGACTTGTTCTGAATTCTCAACAAGGACATCGCTAACAATAAGTCCCCTCAGCTTTCAGCCACAAGTGGCGATATGTTGGCACATTTCAGCTGGAATCAATTGCACTGGCAGGAATGAATGAATGAATGAACCACTTCTCGGCTGCAGCGTTATTAACCAGGTTCTACTCTGAGTACGAATAATGTTACGGCCCTATTGAGTTAGTTAGACAGACGCTGCATACTTTTCAGCCGTGTTCAGAAGTGGACCATTTTTTTATTGCCTCAGGCTAAGCTGCCAGTGTCCAGCTAGCGGCCATTACCTGGATTGATGCAGTAATCAATTGGACTAAGAGGACAATGAATTGCTAAACCAGGAAATGCCTTCAGCTGCCCATGGCATTTCAGACAGAGGCCTAGGCCACCTGAAAGAGCTTGAAACGTTGATTACAAATATGCAGACCAAATTGGCTAAATGGAAAGTACTGGTTGGTAAAGGTTAGCCTTGGCGACTGCATGTTGAAGCGTTGCACGAGAGTTGCGTAATGAGCGCAGCCATGGTAAGCTCCGCCAGTTGCGCCGACGGCGCGGTGGTGGTGTGCTCGATTTGCGGGGAGGTGGTTACGGGTTCGGTGCCCACAAATGCTGAAACCTTTTATCTTAATAATTTCCAACACATTTTGAACAAAGATCAGCGCCGCTGGTAATAACTATGATATACCTTTTCGAGCTTTTTGAAAGTGGAAAGAACAAACTTTGATTTTCACGAAGTGAAATTCAAAAACGAATGACATATTCGTGATCAGCACCCCAAATAGACCATGCACAAAGTTTGGGCGAAATTTGTGCTTACGACCTGATCACCCTCGCTTGTTCATATCTACCTTAACATGCCATAGAACGCGAATGCGGAAACCAATGTCAGGTTCGTGATCAGCGCCGCAAATAACACCCTCAGCCGAAGTATAGCCGAAATAAGCCTGTCAATATGACATCAATTTTTGCGAGACCTTTTGAAATTTTTTTAAAGCGAGCAATAGTTGATCAATCGGAGAAGCACGCATTAATATCGCCTTACCAGCATGATTTTCAAAAAGGAAAGTCTACTGTAACAGCTACGATTCAAACTCTGAACTGTTGGACCAAATGCGTGGATGAAAAAGAAAAGTCGATGTCATACGTTTCGATTTTAGTAAAGCCGTCGACAGAGTATCACACAAGAAGTTGCTCTATAAGATGAGGCTGGTGGTTATACACCCTCCTTATCGCGGACCCGCGATCGCTCCTCTGTCCTGTGATTGGCCGGGCGCGCTGTTTCCCACGATTGCTTGTCGATAAGGCATCACGACCGGCCCGAGGCATGGGAATGTGGCTGACGTCAGCAGCCGATCGGCGCAAGCTCCGCACTTCCGGCACTGCCAGTCTCCATCGACGTCCCTGCGCTGCGGCGGCGCAGGCAGCCGCTCTAGCGTCTATACTCCGTCCTGCCGGATAGCCATCGTGGGGCCCTGGATCTGCACTACGTTCTGATCGCTCATTACGAGGGGACAGCACCAGGAGGGGGCCGTGGGTCTAGTGGCCGAGGAGGACTCCTGCCCTATTCTCTATCCGATGTATGGCTTTCGCTGCTCGACGTGGGCTGCAATAAACCTCATGAATTTGCCGTGTGCAGTGACACAATTCATGAGGTTTATTGCAACCGGAGGAATTGGGTGAGTCCCTTTTGATGTCTTTCAGGCCACTGCAGGGACGGCGTGTTAGCCGCCCCGCAGGTTAGGCTGCGGTGTCCCATATATATAATGTGTGAGTGTGATTTCTGTTTTGTCCCTTATCTACTCGGGGTTTTGGGGTCTTCCATCCACGAACGCATGGGGAGGCGCGGATTGGAGTGGCTGGAGGCAAAGCAGAGGGCAATCCGGATGGCTGGAGTTCTACCAATACGACGGGCGGCAATACGTTATGGGCAAGGTCAATACGCGGAGACCCTTCTTCCATCTGGAGTTAGGTAACATCTGGGTTCCCTCCGTTGCCCGTGGGGCGACACGGAGCTTCCAAAGGCCAAGGGATCTTCTCTGCCTGCGGGCCACCGATCACAACATTCGTATAATTACATGGACGAGGTCATTCTTGACTGATAGAAGATTCGTTGTTCGTGTGAACTTCACGTTCTCCAGTCCCAGACTGTTAGTAGAAGTGTGCCCCTGGACGGGTTCTGTCCCCTATTCTGTTTAATATTTACACATACGACTTGCTCGAACTTCTGAAGGATACTGGGAGAACATGCTGCGCCTTCGCAGACGACTTGAATATTTATCGACCAATTGCAAGTGATTTTGATGTTGAACTTCTCCAAAATGCTATAAATAATGCCCAGAAGTGGTCACCTGAATGTAGCTTACCGCTTTCAGAAGAAAAGTCTAGAGTGCTCTATATTGGTACTAGAAGTGGCAACGTACCTCACTACTCTATTAATAATATACCACTTTATGAAGCTGAAGAAATAAAAGATCTTGGGTTTCTAGTTATCAAAAATCTGAATTTCGATAAGCACTGTGCAGCGGTGCTCCAGCGGCGCCGCTGGGCTCGCTCTTGCCGCTCGCTACTGGCGGCGAGCTCTGCGTCCCGGCCACATGGTTAAGGATAGGGCCGCGGCGTTGCCGCAGAAGTGTGCGGGGGCCTTAAAGCGGAAACAGAGTTCGGCGGCCCCGCACCGCGAACTTGTCCATTCACTCCTACGGCAGTGGTGGGAGCTGCGCCGCGGACGAGTTGTCTCGGTGCCGCATGCTGCGACGTGCCGCGAGGATCGTCGTTCTCAGCTGAGGCGCGTAGCCCACTTTCAACCTGCGGGGCAGGATTCTACCCCCGTTATTACTTCCTGTCTATGCCAAACAAGCCTTACATTACTACGGGGTTGGTGAATTGGTCCCAGACAAGTCAGGGAAGGACAGATACTGGGTTGTACATAGGCTGGCAGCCGCAAGTCATTGTTTAGGCCAAATACGCAATCATGTTGCCTCTAAGACTGCACGAAGAAGTAGAATACGTGACGTGCCCTGCAAAGCGAAGGATCGACGCCAATCTTTATCAGTTAGGTCAGGTGCTCCCCCACTACTGTGCAATGTATGTTTTGTGCTATTCTGTTATGTTTTTAATGTCGTTTTAGCCAATTTCGTTCCCTCCTCATCATCATATCGACTGCACAGACGGCCCGGCACCGATGACGTGGCATCGATCGATTGTGAGCGGTATCGGTGGGGTGAGGGAGCGCGTCGAGCCAGACAATCTCGGCCAGGGGCGGGGCTTGGGGCGCGCTCACTCCATATAAGCAGGCCGGCATGAGCAGAGCGTCCACTCTGGCAATTGCGCTTTCTCTCGAGCGGTCGGGAACCAGTCTACTCTTTTGAGCAGCCGAATAATCGGCAGTCAACCCATCTTAAGTCTTCCTCGAACCGGCAGAGTCCCCCAAACAGCATAACCAAGTTCCGGAAAGGATTCTGGGAACCAGGAGAGGCAAGCATCTCCCGCCTACCTTGCGTCCAAGGAAAAGTTCTGCACATACGTTTGTTAGTGTCGCCGCTAACTGAATCATCGCTCAAGGGTGCACTCCCCACTCAGCCGACACCGTGGGTATAAATCCCACTCCTCTTTGTGAAGTAGCTATTATCTGCATAGACTCTCCGTTCCATAGTAGTGTAGCTATAGATAAACCTTTATATACACTGCGGTGTGCTTTGTCCGTGAACTGCTCAGCAAGCCAGAAGTATCGTTGGAATTTGTCACGTACTGGTGCGGTACGAAGCCGGAAAGTTCTACTTTCAGATCGAAGTGGTCATCTCTCCGGAAGCGAGTAATGAGCCGTCAGGCAGAAAGCCCGGTAAGGGATTCGATCCTCTCTGAGCCGGTCGGCAACGACCGGGAAAGGTTGTGTGCGGATAAATCTGCCGGCATAGCCTGCATGGGGACCTGGTCAAGCTCCCATGTCAGTGCAGACCCAGCCGTGAACCAACCATCCACTAGACACCAAGGGGTGACTACACGTACTGACATGGGGGCCAATCCGCCTCACCAGTTAACTACGCACAGAGCTGGTAAGGGTGTTAACCCTCCTCAACAGTCGTTTGTTCAGGTAGTGAAGAGCGCCAACGAGACACTTCGCGGCACGACTGCAGACAGCAGCGAGAACCATGTGCCAGCCGAGGTGAGTAATTTGCGAGTAGCCATAAGAGACATTGCGTCTTGCGTTGAAGAGCAGCTGGATCAGCAGCTCAGAGGCCTGCCTCGTAAAAAGCGAGACATAGTTCTCAAGGAGCTGAGGAACGCGGTTAGCATGGCCGAAGCCAAAATGGAATCAGCATTCCAGCATGCAGTGGTGCTGACTGCCCAGCAGCCAGGTTGGGTACGTCCATCCAGGAGAGCATGCAACATCTACCTCTCGCGTCGCGGGAAGCGGCGGCTAAGGTCGAGTTGACACAGCGGTCGGGCTGTGATCGTGACTTAGTTCAACAACGCATAGACGCACATGACCAGGAATTGGCACAATTGCAATTGTTCAGAGCGAGCAGCGGCGGCAGAGTGGCCAAGGCGCCCGTGAGGAGATCACGGAAGCGGGCACGGTAAGCCTTGGGAAGAGGCGCAGGTAAGTAGCGGTTGTGTTGCTCGGCGTGAGTCAACAGCTATGTTGCAGGAGTTGCACCAACCTCAGCGCCTACAGACTTGTCCGCCATTATCGCAGGCATCGTGGAATACGCCATGCCCGTCGCCGCCAGGTGGGACACCTGTTTCATCCCTAGCTGGTAATGCTAGTGCTCTGGCGAGGTTGAGCGACTTCTTGCGCGCGTTGGAGGTGAAATATCTTAAGTCGGTGTGGAGTGACGCTGATAGAAGAGATATCCTGCTAAACAATCTGGTGGGCTCGGCGCGAGCCCACATCGATTGCTTGCCGGTGCAACCAGGCACGTTCGATGACGTTGTCCAGGCTCAGCGCGAGGCCAGATGTACCCCAGGCGAAAGGCTCAAGGCCGAGCAGGAATGGAAGAGCCTTGCAAAGCGCGATGGTGAGACTGTATTTGACTTTTGTTGTCGCTTAAAGAGTATTGCCAAGCGAATGACACCGGAGCAGTGCCTTGACTTCCAGCTGGGAAGCAAGCTATACGAGTGCCTGTCTTCTTGGCCGGACTCTTACTACATGTTAGCTGCGTTGGATGCTCGGCGTTGTATGCTCCGAACGGTTCCGTGTTCAATGAAGTTCGGAAAGTTGCGCTGCGCCTGGAGCGGACACATTGCATCGCGTTGTCGAGTGAGAGTAAGAAGTCATGGAGTGGCCGACATACTAAGGAGGACCAGAGAAACAGCAACAGGCGAAAGGCCGCGGAGCAGTCGTCGAGCAAATCACAGACTTGCTTCTAGCGCGGTGAAGTGGGACACTTCCAGCACGCATGCCCAAAGAAGGTCGGTAATCCCAAGGTGGGACGTGATTTAGCGAAGGGGAGTACGGAGCCCCGCAAGGCACCCTCAAGGCAGGGCAAGCGCCAAGAACACCCGTCCTTTTCCACTCAGCTCACGTGGAGGCGTCGCGTTGCGGGAAGCGTTCGTGACCTTGATAAAGCATATGGGAAAGCAATGCTACCGTGAGATAGAGTTGTTGGGCCAAACCGCGGAGGCGCTGGTTGATACTGGGTCCGTAGTCTCCATAATACGAACGGTTATGTTGAATAAGGCGAAAGACCGTGGAACTGACATAGACGGCATAGTTGTTGAGGCGGGTGACCCCAACAAACATCGTGTCTGTGATGCGTCGGGGAACCCGATGAAGTTCCTGAAAGTGATTTAAGTGGACGTCAACGTGAAGGCCGCACGTCAAGCTCGGGTGCAGCTTCACGTCCAAAAGTCCGATGACGATTTCGTTATTCTCGGAACCAATGCTTTCGAAGCGTTGGGCATTCAGCTATACTTTTATCCAAAACCAGAAGACGGAAAGTCTAAGCTTCTGACGTGCGTGCAGCCAGGGAGTGTCGACAAGAAGTCGGTTGCACGAGTCCGCAAACGAGTCGTAATTCCGCCGAACTCAGAAGCGATGGTCGGACTTCAAGGGGTAGAAGCCGCGATATGCGACAGAATCTTCTGTTCTGGTAATGACAGAGTTGCATCCGGAGTGTCCCGCATATCAAACGGCTCGGGAAAAGTGCCCGTTTTTAACAGAGACCTGGAGCTCCGGAGTCCGGAAGGGAGAAGTACCAGGTGAGTGATCAAGTGACCAGTGGTACGACCCCAACACGGCGGATATACCAAGTGATATGCTGGCGATGCAACGTATAACCTCAAACCACGCTAAACCGGATGATGTGATCCAGATATTGCAGGTGTGCAAGAAATCTGGCAAGATTCCCGCTTCCTTCAGAGATCTTACACGTGAATACGAGGACGTGTTTGCGGTGTTTGACGTAGACTTGACTCAGACACATCTCATGGAGATCGACGTCCAGGGGCAGTCTCCTATTAAGCAGAAGACGAGGCCCGCACCGTACGCGGTGCGCGGACAGGTCGAAGAAATGTTCCAAGATCTCAAGCAGCGCAACATAATCGAAGAGAGCACGTCACCATGGGCGTCACCGTTTGTGTTGGTCACCAAGAAGGACGGCTCAATCTGATTGTGCGTGGATTATCGAGAGGTCAACAAACTGGTGATGAACGACTCGTATCCACTCCCAGCTATTACATGACGCTGCAGAGCTTGAATGGCAAGCGGTTTTTCACTTCGCTTGATCTTGCTTGTGGTTACTGGCAAATCCCGTTGACATACAAAGCGAAGGAAATCAGTGCGTTCACAACGGCGGCAGGTCTGTATCGACTCCGTGTGCTTCCATTAGGTCCTACCACTGCATCTTCGATCTTTGAGGCTGATGGAAAAGGTGTTAGGCGGACTGCTCGGGGAGGAAGTCTTCGTGTGTATTGACGACATTCTCGTCGCGACACAGTCCATTGAACGTCACCACTACATCCTGGAGAAAGTGTTTCAAGCCCTAAGAAGTGCCAATCTGAATGTCAAGCGGCAGAAGTGTCGACTGCTCGAGCAGCAAGTCGCTCTTCTTGGGCATGTTGTGGACGCACAAGGCGTAAGGACCGACCCAGATAAGGTCCTGAATATCTGTAACTTCCCACAGTTAGCGGGACGTTAGCTCGCATGCTGAAGAAGATGACCACTGTCCCAGCGGAATGGGACAGGATTCTTCCAACTGTGGTATATGCCTACAATACAAGTCCACACTCAGCAACGGCGGAGCCCATACCTTTTGGTGTATGGACGTGATAGACGTTACCCGTCGTCGGTGATTCCTCGGGAGCAGTTATCGAGGTACACGCAGCGCTACGACGATTATAAGACCACTCTCCTTAACGGATTGAAGTTGGCACGGGACTGCATTGTTGAGCGATCGGACAGCTACAAGAACGAGATGAAAAAGGGATCTATCCTAGTCCGGGGGGCCACATAACTAAAAAGTATTATATGTAACAAATTCACTTGAGACTTACCGAGCGACTTCTACAGAACAACGCAGAACCCTAAGCAAGAAAAACTCACCAAGAAAAAAAATGAAAATCACATTTGTTGCGGTTGTAAGCCGGCAAAGTTGTGTGCCCTCCTCACCATGTTAGATCCTGGTTACAACATGTTAGGCGGCGGTCAGCACGCGGTATGCGGCTTCATGCGCCCTCCCCACCATGTTAGATCCTGGTTATAACATGTCAGCCGGCGGTCAGCACACGGCATGCCTCCATTGCCTTACTTTTTACCCGCCGAGACGGTTGCAAGAACCGCGGAGGTTTAATTTTTTTTTTTGTTCGCTCGTGGTTTTTTCTTCCTTTTAGGTCCTCTCGAGTCCTTCAGGAGCCGCTCGGTAAGTCTCATGTCGATTTGTTAGATAATTTTTAGATATGTGGCCCCCCGGACTAGGATAGATCCTGAAAAAGCATTACGATGCAAAGTGGCAGACGGCAAAGTCTGACGTGTTCCGGTGCGGCAATCGCGTCTACATGAAGGTGCCCATGGAGAAGGGCAAGTCGAGCCATCCGAAGTTGGTCTTCGAATGGCGTGGACCATATCAGGGTGTTGGACAGAAAGCTCCCTGATCACCTTAATTGGTGAGAACGAAGAACCGGTACGAGTTCAATCTGACCACCTCGTCAAAGTTCCGCCAGGAATTGACGACCACGCCGGTTGCCCGAAGGACCTCCAGGAGTCGCAGGGGCAGACCAAGCGATCGACGCGCGTGACACCCCGCGCCTAGAACATAGTAGTTTCGACCTTTCAGATGTAATACGATTCGTTTCAGTGGCAAGCGGTCGAGCAGCATGAACGTGAGTACGATAGAATACAAGTGCAGCGGAACGTTTCGAAAGAAAGGCCGCCAGATCGAGACCGAGTTCCATCGAGCAGCCGCGCAGCCGTCCCACCGAGAACCCGATCGTCTCACCATGCACGGTTGCCGACGTGCTCGGCACGTCTAAGGCTCGCCATGCAGGGTTGCTGACGTGTTCGGCACGTCTACGGCTCGCCATGCACGGGTTGCTGACGTGTTCGGCACGTCTATGGCTCGCCAGGCACGATGTCGATCTTCAACAATCGTTTCCAATACGCAGTGCCCCCACTCCAGTTGTGACGGAAGCACACACGCACGCACGCAAGCACACGCTTGCTCCTTTATATATATATATATATATATATATATATATATATATATATATAAGCGAGAACGGTCGTTTGTCTGTGGGTGAGTGCATGTGTTTGTGTGTGTGTTTGTTTGCACAGAAGTGCCTGAAGGAGGGTGTGGGGAGGAAGTATGGGGAAGGGGGGGAGGGGAGCGGGGGGTTGTAGCTGTCACCAGTTGTCAACTGTTGTAGTTGTCGACAGGCGTCCATGTTCAGACGATATGTCACCGATGTCGCGCAAGGGGTGTTGGGATTCAGACGACGTGTCACTGATGTCGCGCAAAGCAAATCCGGCTTGAGAAAACATGTAACCGACATCGCTCATCAGGTGCCTGGATTCAGAAGAGGTGTCACCAATGTCGCGAAAGGGCTTCCAGATTCAGACGACGTGTCACCGATGTCGCGCAAAGCACGTTCGGGTTGAGAACGCATGTCACCGGCGTCGCTCATCAGGTGCCTGGATTCAGAAGAGGTGTCACCAATGTCGCGAAAGGCCTTCCAGATTCAGACGACATGTCACCGATGTCGCGCAAAGCACGCTCGGGTTGAGAACACATGTCACCGACGTCGCTCATCAGGTGCCTGGATTCAGAAGAGGTGTCACCAATGTCGCGAAAGGCCTTCCAGATTCAGACGACGTGTCACCGATGTCGCGCAAAGCACGTTCGGGGTGAGAACACATGTCACCGACGTTGTTTAACAGGCGTTCAGAAGATGTGTCACCGATGTCGCGCCAGGGTTTCTGGATTTAGACGACGTGTTACCAGTGAAGGTGGGACCAGTAATGGGGGACCGGGTGGGGGTCCAGTAAAGGGGGACCGGTAAAGGGTTGACCAATAAATGAGGGACCAGTGAAGGTGGGACCAGCAATGGGGACC
>OX375869.1:48451310-48562551 GCA_947359475.1 Heligmosomoides polygyrus bakeri | reverse complement strand
GTGATTTCACAAAAAATGTCCATAACTCGGTTCGTTTTTTGGAATTCAAAAATCCCAATTGCTTTTAGAAAACTAGAGGAAATGCGCTTTCGAAACATGTAGAAATTTGTTTTCAACAGGGAGGTCTTCATAGGGGGCGGTGGGGGTTCGATTTCTGGTCCATTTTTGGCAAAAATCGACCAGAAATCGAACCCCCCTCGTCCCCTAATAAGACCTCCTGTTAGGAAGACGATTTATGCATGCTCAGTTAGTATATTTCCTCTACTTTTCAAAAAGCAATTGGGATTTTTGAATTTCGAAAAACGAACGGAGTTATGATCATTTTTCTGAAATCACTCCAGTGTCGACGGTGCAGAGGAGTCTACAAGCAGTTCTTCACAAATTTGATCATAACTCCGTTCATTTTTCGAAATTCAAAAATACCAATTGCTTTTTGAAAAAAAGAGAAAATATGCTTTCTACCCATATAGAAAGCAGTCTTTAAAAAAGGGGTCTTCATACGGGGCGAGGGGGGTTCCATTTTTGGCACGTATTTATGCAACAATGGACCAGAAACCGAACGCCTACCGTCCCCTATGAAGACCTCCCTGACGAAAAGAAATTTTTAAAAAGCTATTAAATCTTTCAAAATTCGAAAAACCAACCGGGATATAATTGTTTGTACAAAATCACTTCAATTTTTTCGCTCAAAAATCGAAGGCCTCCGCCCCGTATGAAGACCTAGTTTTTGAAAACCGATTTTCACACCCTATGAAATACCTTTTCTTGAGGTTTTTAAAAAGCCATTGGTTTTTAAAATTGTGGAAAACTTACCGAGTTATAGTCATTTTTGTGAATGTCGAATTTCGTCGCTCCCATGACGTCGGTGCCATATCGAGCAGTGGTCGATCCAGTCTATTCGTTTCAGAAAACCATGATTTTTACACTGTGCATTAAACAAGAGTTGAAACTTTTTGTGGCAAGATTTCAACTGTGTGGGTGATCTGCTTCAGGTAAAAATTAACTAATTTTTCTTGAAAAGCGAAAAATTTAAATGCGATCAGCCCTAATCATATCGGAGATCGCTGCGAAGAAGCTTAGTTTTTATTTGTATATTAATCACATCTTGAACTCTAAGATGGCACAGTTTTCACTCTCTGATGCTCTTCCTCCAGAAGGTAGATTTTTTTGCCGCAAGAAGTCCGTCCTTCAGTGGCGATCGGTGATATCGGAGAACGCAATGGCTCCACGTAACCTACCATATTTCGGAGTTTGTGCGACATCTCTGAAAAATTCACAGAGCTTTTAAAACTGTAAGAGGTGTGGGGGTTCTACGCTTTAAAAAGCAGCTTGTAAAAATAGCGGCTTCCATGTGATTAACGATGTCGAATTTTTTCGGCAAATGATACAAATCGGAGCGTCTGTTTATACAGAAGATTGTCTCACAAAAACACGTTTTATTCCCTTGTGTCAACCGGTGGATTAAAACTTTATGGGTACAACTTCACTTTCTGATGCTGTTTCCAGCAGAAGAGAGAAAATTAGCTCCGTGACAATCCATCCTCGGTTGCCATTCGGTCATCGCTTCGAAGAGTGCTTCCAAAAATCTTGTAGGAAAAGCACTTAATTATCCTTAGCAATTGACACTTCAAATTTTATAGACTGCAATTTAGGACGTAGATGTCGCTCGTTCAGGCAGAAAACTGTCGCGTCCATGACTTCCTAAAAAAACTGAAAAATGGAAAGTTCTCATTGACTCCAAATCTGCCGGCGGAAAATCTTTATTTCTAACGAGTAATACAATCATTATTTGAAACTTGTTATATTAATTTTTACAACTTCGCGGGACGAAGGAGAGACTCCACACCTTCGTAAGCATTCCTGGAAAAACAACTTATTAAGAATTTTAAAAAAAATCACCAAAAAACCTGAAGAATAAGAGAGAATCCTATGCCAAAACCGGAAGAGCACGACCCCCCCCCCTCCAGACGAGGCCACAGTACGACCCCCCCCCTCCAGACGAGGCCACAGTACGACCCCCCCTCGATTCCCGAACCTCAAGCTTGACCCTGTTCGGGGCTTTCACAAAAGTCCGACCAACGCGTTGGTGGGCGTTCTGGTGTTCTCTTGACATCCCGCGGAATCCAGTCGGTGATGGCTCTCGTCCAGCGGTTGTCTGCGACTGTGAATCGCATACGTGGCCTCCCCCCCCCCCTAATTTTCGACGACTTGGCCCATGCGTCAGCGAAGCTTCGAACTCCGGAGGCCTTCTCTCACTTGCCTGAGTCGTGTCACTCGGAGCATCGTCCTCTCGGTTCCACGCTGCGCGACGCTGGTCGCGCGTCCATCCTGCTTTCGTGTAGCCCAGGTCTCTGAGGCGTATGTTAAGGCAGGAAGAACAGCGGAGTCGAATAGCTGGGCACGGAGTCGGACGTTCTTCGTCTTCTTCACGACTTCTTCGACGCTCTAGAAAGCTCGCCAAGCCGCTATTTTTCTCCTGCTCAGCTCTAGGCCGTTGGCCACGTTGACTTCGCGACCCAGATACACACAGCTGGAGCATTCGGAGATGTTCGTGCCGTTGAGCGACAATGGGGCATCAAAAACTTGTCCGTTCCTCATGAACATCGTCTTCGTAAGATTCAGCTGCAATCCAACGTTCCCATATTCACGATCGAAATCGGCCAGCATTCGCTCCGCCTGACTGATGCTCGGTGTTATGAGCGCGATGTCGTCAGCGAAGCGCAGATGGTGCAGCTGCCGGCCGTCGATCTTCACTCCCATGTCTTCCCATTCTAGTTCGCGCATGGCGTTTTCGAGGATGGCGCTGAAGAGCTTTGGGGAAATGGTATCCCCCTGCCGGACCCCTCTCTTCACGTCCATGACGACGTCGTTGTGGAATGGAGAGATCTTGGTCGTGATTCCACTGTACAGCTCTCGAAGTACTCTGATGCACTGAGTAGGAACGCCCTGAGTGAGCAGGGCTTCGAGGACCGCTTCAGTCTCGACGGAGTCGAATGCCTTCTTCAGGTCGATGAACGTAAGGCACAGCGGCAGCTTGTACTCTCGCGATACTTGAGCTTCGTAATGGTGTGTATGTGGTCCATCGTGCTGAATCCTCTCCGAAATCCTGCTTGTTCGCATGGCTGTCCTTCGTCCAGCGTTCGTATAGTCCTATTTAAGATGACTCGAGTGAAAAATTTGTAGACTACGGACAGCAGGCAGATCGGGCGATAGTTGCCAATGTCGTGCACGTCTCCCTTCTTGTATAGCAAGACAGAGATTGCACATTGCACTCCGACAGGTGGCGAGTGAAGAGCCGCGCCAAGGTGTTGATGAGCGCTGGCGGGAGGTTCTTCAGGTTTCTGGTCTGATCCTGTCAGGACCGCGTGCTGTACGTTTCTTCACCGACGAGATGGCGTGTCGGATCTCGGAAGGGAGAACAGAGGGAACGACGTATCCATCCTGCGGAAGATGGCATGGGGGCAGGTGGACGTGGCTATCGAAGAGATCGGAGTAGAAGTCGTGGATGACCTTCTCCATGGTCCTTCTCGAAGAGCTCCGTCAGGACGTCGGAGAGCGTTCATCTTGGTCCTGAAGTTGGCGAAGTTCCGGCGGGAATTGGGGATGTTCAACCCTGCCTCTGCTGCTTCAGCCAACACTTCCGCCCTTCTCTCCTTGAGATCTTCCTTTATCGCCGCTCTGCATAGCTTCGCAAGCTCGGACGTCAGCTGGTAGTTGCCTGACCCTCGTGCTGCTCCATGCTGGCGTATAAGCTCGAGAGTTTCCCTTAGCACTATCGTGGAAATGGTGCACGAAGTGGTCGTATTCCACATCGACGTTGTCCATGACGGCATCTTCACAAAGGCCGGCAAGAGAGGTGTAGAGGTCCCAGTTGATGGTCGTTCTGGGACTCCTCTTCTTGAACTTCGCGGCCTTCTCTCCTGGTCGCAAAAAGCGGAACCTCGCGCGAAGGAGGCGGTGCTCTGTAGCTGGAATTTTTTGCTTGTTGTTATATGTCGTTCGGAAGAGGATGTCTTGCTCAATAAGAATTTGTGTCGCGTTTATTGGCTCATGCTGATTTCTGTCGAATATCAACAACATTCCAAAAAGAGAAAAATCATCTTCACCAACAACTCCTTCTCCTTGTTCAGTTGTTGATATTCGACAGAAATCAGCAAAAGCCAAATAAACGCGACACAAATTCTTATGGAGCAAGGCATCCCCTTCCAAACGACATATGCCACCAAGCAAAAAAGTCCACCTCAGGGCAGGAGCAGTAAAAATTTGGACGGAAAAGTCGGACCCTCCAATTTGATTACCTAAAAATCAATAAAGGACAAATGAGCAAATAGCACCAACACGTATTCTTGTAGTACAGAGCATTCTCTTTCGGAAGCTGTGTAGCTTTATGCAAGAGACCGCTGGCGGCGTCCGCAATCATCAATATTTTCATTAGCGTCTGTCCCGTACGGTGGCGGGGTCCGCTCTTCTGGTGTGGTGACGCCAATTCTCCCGATCAAATGCATGATCAGGGTACACACCAGCCATCTTTAAGTCCAAATGCAACCTATCTAGCCACCGTTACTTCGGGCGTCCTCTGGGCCGCTTTCCAGGGATCTCAAGGTTCAGGCCAATCTTACGGACGGTATCGTCATTAGCGCGAAGGACGTGGCCGTACAGTCGTAGACGAGCTTCTTGTCGGATATCGGGACGACACCGAACCTCTGTCGTATGGTGTCGTTGCGAACGCGGTCCAAACGTGTAACTCCAGCCGTCCACCGTAGCATTTTCGTATCCATTACGCTGAGGCGGCTCCCAATTTCCTTCGTCACGGGCCAACACTCGGCACCGTACGTCGCTATAGGACAGTCGTCCGTTCAGGTATGATCTTTAAATTGCAGATCAGTGGACGGTGTTGCGTGGCAACCGTCTCATACGGCACGGTCTTCGCATCTTTGACAAGGCTTTGGTCGTGACGCCTAACAAGGACATAGTCGATCTGCGTTTTGGCGTTCCCGCTATAAAGCGAGATGAGGTGGGAGTCACGCCTTCGAAATTTAGTGTTCACGATGGTGAGGTCATGTGAGTCTGCATACTCAAGTATACGCTCACCATCGGCGCTGCGTGACCCATACCGAAAACCACAATGACAGCTGTAGACGTCTTTCGCTGCTCCGATGTGACCATTAAGGTCACCTGGCACAGCAGTCATATCTTCTGACGGCACTTCCGCTTCTTCTCATCAAGCAGGGATCAGAACTTGTCCTTGTTTGCTCGAAACAGCCAGTCTGCGGAGCATATGCAGAAAAGAAACGACATCACCGCTGTTCTAGGTTGACAACAATCTTCATCAAGCGGTCATCGAAACGTTCTAAGCTTGCTATCGCGTCACGGAATCGTTCGGAGACAATCATACCAACACCACTGGTGGTCCTGGCACTGCCGCACAAAACGGTCTTGAAGCCACGGCTAATGTCCCTCGACTTGCAGCTGGACCACCTCCTCCTGCACCGCACCGAAATCAACACTTCTTCGTGTGCTAGTGGTGTCCCACAATGGGCGTCTTGTCGCCGTTACTCTTTATCCTCTACACTAGCGATCTCCTACTATTACTTAAAACTAAGTAATAGTAGGAGATGAAACACTTGTCAGAGTTCAAGCTTATGCTGACGAAATAAAAGTTTACGGATCGTATACCTCGAATAACTATGCGAAAGTGAGGCAGGCATTGAATAATGCTATGGGAAAATTGTTGCATGGGCATCGGAGTGGGAAATTCCCCTCAATTTGAATAAATGCCAGGTGATGCATGCTGGAACCTTATCGTTAGAATTATTGTTAGAATAGGTGGAATACGTGGACGGTGGTGTACTTTTATCCAGTTGTCGCACTGTTAAGGACTTGGGAGTTTTCTTTGAACCCACGCTCGAATTCAGATCTCAGCACATTTTCTGATTTTTCGGAATGTTACATGTTCCGATGTGGCAATATTGGTTCGCCATTACAAGCCATACGTATTGCCTCACCTGGAATATTGCTCACCTTTATGGAGCCCCAGAACAAGAAACTATGTGCTCAAAATCGAGAAAATATATAAGCTTTTTACAAGACTTTTATGGCGCCTTTGTTTGAATGCTACGGATCGCCTTCTCCTCACTAGCTATTAAAATCGTCTGAAGTTTTTCAAACCTATGCCACTTCAAGCCCGAAAGATAATATTTGACCTGGTCTTTCGCTTTCGCATTATCACAGAAGAGGTGAATCTCTCAGCGAGCAAGTGCTGAGTTTTTCGGCCCGTTAGTTCAAGGCGAAATAGATTCTTCATCTTTTGCCGTAGAATGCAGTGCGCTAGCAGAGATAAGCTGTTCAATACTCTGTTTTACCGGTGCTCTAGATAGTTCCGTCTCTTACCCATTGACGTCCTCCAAGCCCAATCGGACTCGTGTTCAGACGCAGGTTGGTGACTCTTGCCTTTCGGGGCGATCTTTATTTTAATGAGAATTGCTTTTAACATACTGTTTTCTAGTGAACAAGTGAATCTTTCTCTCATTTATCGTCAACTACTGATTGAATGCTGTCATTCATATGTCCAGCCTACTAGTGCCTAGGGAGCAATGGCTTCTTTTTGTAGCGTTGTTTATAAATCATTCTTTCCTTGCTGTGCAAGACGGATTAGTATTGGATAGATCTGATACTCTCATGGGCAGCTCTGAATTGTTTTTATACGGTCTGTTTTTTTCTCACTAAGTTGGGGGTCACTATGGCTGCCACTTTCACCTATTAGCTTTGGCAGTATTCAGAACCTTGGAGCAAAGGGCTTATTCCTTTATTTTCATACCGACTAATTTTCTATGCACCCACTTCGTTGAGCGTTTTTAAAAAAATTTTTGTTCATTAATGTACTTCGTTCCTATCTTCTTAACCAGATATATCTCTTCAAGTGCGGTTGGTCCTCTTCAGTTCCTATGAAAGCACAGCTGTGAGGTAACTTAATATGTAGCAATTGCTCGCCTTGGTACGACCGGATATAGGGCCGAATTCCTGGGTGTTTCCTCTTCGTCAGAGATGCTCGAAAGTGACTTCAACACTCACTGGAAGTCACACCATAGTTATACTGAATGCCAATGCCTGCACTTTTGATGCCGATATAACGTTTTATTAATTTTAGTCAACCTCATTTAAAACAACTCGACATAATATTACGCGCCGCTGTGCTTACGTTTTTTTTTTGGAAATATTTTTTAGGCCTTTGTCATACCATCGCTCACCCCGAGCGACGCCTAATGATATGCTCCCATATCGATCGCGCGGCGCGATGGAATCGATATGGGTGCATATCATTAGGCGTCGCTCGGGGTGAGCGATGGTATGACAAAGGCCTTAGTCCTTTGCACTGAGTGTTCCGAATAATCTGCAAAGACATTTCTCCGATCCTTTTGCAGTTTATAGTGTTATCCAAGGTGGCGCACGATTTCGTTGGCGTTGTTTCTTTTAAGCTAAGAATTGTTATTTGATCGTCACTATGTTTTCCTTTGTTTGTTTGATTTCTGACCGCACTCTAGATGCAGCTATAAAAACAAGCGTGCTCCGTCACGCCTATCGGCGTGCCTCGCACTTGCGCGCTTCGCGCGATGCTGTAGTATCACTAAGCTAAGGGCAATCACATCGACTTAGCTGCTCTACTTGTACAGCTTTTTTCCCTACCTAGGAGTACAAAACGCTCGCAGAACGTACAGTACATAATATGATAGGGCGATCTATTGATTCCTCACTACTGGCCTTCCCTTAATGAAACGGTCCACCTCAATCATCCCCCTTAGCGGACGACGTCTTCGGCACGCCTTCTGAATCCACAGGCACTTTGGACGACGTCTTCGGCACGTTTACCTGAATCCACAAAGACGTTGAGCGAAGTGTTTGCCACGTTTTTTTGAGTTCCAGGCACGTCATGCGACGTATTCCGCACGCATTTTCGCACCACGTAATTTGATCAGTATCGATTGAAAGTGATCGAAACTGCAAAACGACTTCAGATTCGTGTTGTGCGACCTCGACTATCCCCAGGGCTGAAGTTTCCAGGCAGGTAGAAGACGCCTGGGTATTTTCCGCTATATTCCCGCACCGTAATTTGATCAAAATCGATTAATGGCGATCGATACTGCAAAAACGAACTTCAGATTCGTGTTCAGCGACCACGATTATCCCAGGGCTGAAGTATTCAGGCAGGTAGAAGAAGTCTGGGTATTTTCCGCTATTTTCGCAACCCGTAATTTGATCAACATCGATTGACGGCGATCGATACTTCAAAAACGAACTTCAGGTTCGTGTTGAGTGACCTCAACTACCCCCAGGGGTGAAGTTTCGGACCGCCTGGACGACATTCACAAAAAATCGATGGTTTGATCAATATCGATTGATGGCGAAGCGAACTTGAGATTCGTGTTCAGTGACCTCGATTGCCCCAGGGCCGAAGTTCCCAGGCAGGTAGAAGACGTCTGCGTATTTTTCGCTATTTTCGTGTCGTAATTTTCCTCCCATTTTCCCCCTATTTCCCCCCCCCCCCCCGAATTTGCCCCTATTTATGACTAATTTCTGAGGCGGCGCAGATCGATAGTATGACTCATCGCTTAGCGCGTTATTACAGAGTATGATAAATAAATTTATTTCCATCACAACCCTCGCAGCGAACCAGGAAGCCAGAGAATGCAGTTGCCAAAACTTTAACAGTTATGATATGTAGATTTCGCAGTTTTTGAAGAACTAGTAGTGGGTCATAAAATATTTAGATTAAAAGGCTATTCATCCTGCATGATACACAGTCTCTAAATACGGAATCTTCTGTGGGCCAGCGGGGTCCGATTTTCGTTTATTTTCAGCAAAACTCGAATCCCACGTTTGACCGTGATCCGGCATCTAGTACGCATCACGCGTTCTTAGGCGCCTTTTATACTCCCGCCGCGGAGCGGCGCGTCAATTCTGGGCGCGGCGCGACTGGCCGCGCCGCTCTTCGAATTTGACGCGTCGCTGCGAGTGCAGTCAGAAAGGGAAGTGTCAGTGACGTGCGGGTACGAGCTTCTGCTTACTGCGGTCCGTTCGCCAAGGAAGACGAAGGAGACGGTCCACGAATCGTTGGTGAACCAAAACAGAAAGGATTCGTCCGACTGATCATCGGATGCATTTTTCTAATGTTAGTGGTGGGTTTTCTATGGAAAGCGACGATTCCTCTCTTAAGGCTGGGGTCAATGTCGTCCGCTCAACCTACGTTGAAACTGGTGAGTGTGGTATTGAGTCGAATCCCCCTGTAGTGCGAATGGCACTAAACGACCCTTTATTTTCTAGCATGTGTGGGTCCAAAAATAAAACTGCTGTAAGGTAGTCACCGTCGAGAATCAGCCAGAATTCTCTCTCATATGACCATTAAGGGTCATTGTGCCCTAAAGATATCTTTAGAGTAGTAGGTGAAACTTCGGGAATGTCTCTTCCTAGATTGCAGAATGTACGATTGGCTAAGTCATTAGTACATTCTGCAACCATTCCCTACAGATCTCCATCCCTCCTAGGTTGCAGAATGTACAAATGACTAAGGTCATGGTCACTGCCCAGCGTAATATGAAAAACGGATGTTAGATTCGCCATCAGCACCCCGAATCCCCGAATAGCCCCGATAGGCGAAGTTTGGGCGAAATTGGTGATTATGACCTTGACAGCCTTGGTCACCCGAACCTACCATAATCAGCTTCAAAAACGAATCTCAGATCGTAATCAACACCCCAAATAACCCCCCCCCCCCCTGGGCGAAGTCTCGTTAACCCCTCCCACCCTCTACCCCTCTACCTCTGGAGCCCTTAAAGTACAATAGTGACACTATTTTGCTACACCGTTTTTGTTCTGTTGATTGGGGAACCTAGAGAAAAAGGCCAAAGCAAAATGGTTCACCCCGGTACGAAATCTTCCACTCCACATCGAGTCTGCCGCAGCTGATCGCGCCGCGCCGCGTCCTTCATTCCCGCGGCGCGATTCGCCGAATACCGTAACCCAAAATTCCGTCAAATGTGGTGTTTTGGGCGGCAAGGTATGAAAGCGATGCGGTGGCGCGAATAGCTATGTCAACTATCACGCCGCGCCGCGCGGCGGCGTGACTATAAAAGGCGCCTTAAGCTAAGCACTTCTGTTGAAATTCCATTCAGAACGAGCACACCTTAGGACCTTAAAAGCTATCCGCTTCGGTGAAAACCTTCCCCTTTGGTGTGCACTAGAAAGATTCCCTCACCGTACTTCTGTTCATACTCAAACGCTTGCACAACCATGTCGAATTTGTCCAAGTGCTTCACAACTCTCGCTTCGAGGGTGTCTTGTGCCTCATATTCTCTCCACAACAGCACCCAGTTCTCCCCAACAGCGCTCACTGGTACGAATGACGCAATTTTTTGGATGGCCTAGAAAAGCAGTGAATGTAGGTTAAACGCATGACTTCCAAACACAGAACAATTGCTCACGTGCCTGGTTTTCGAGGTCATACTTTTCTTCATCGCTAATGCCGCAGTGTGGAGTGATATCCCCTACAATGGCTTCGGACAAGTCGTGTAGCAAACACATTGCTACGGCATGCGATATATTTAGCCCTGAAAACGATTACTTCATGAAAGTCGCTCACAATTTATAGGCATTAAGATACATACCCTCTATCTGGCCTTCTAAAGACAAAGCTAGCACGGCCATGCGGTACATATGACATGCGACAGTCTCTGGTTCCGGAACCTTAACACGAAATGCAATGACTTTGGCAAACGCCTCCAATTTGACAAACGTTCATGCAAAATTGTATTAGGTTGGCAACTAATTTCGTGGACTCTCAAGAATCTTCAGCAAAAGTCTTTATTAACAAATAACTAATGACAATCTTTAATTAAAATAAGATCCCTCAGAACGCAGAAGTGCTTCCCATATATCAGGTAGCTGGTCTATCCCACGGCCATAGAATTATTGTGCTTTTAAGGCCAAGAATCTTTGGAGGTGCATTTTGACCCGCTCCACATTATTAAATCGTCTTCCAACCAAGAAGTACTGCGCCGAACTAAAAATGTGGTAGTCACTCGGCGCAAGGTCTGGGCTGTAAGGTGGATGAGTTTGACGCTCCCAGTCAAGGTCTTCTATTTTTGGGGGCGTCCGGTACGTTCCCTCCGTTTGGTGGTGTCAAGAAGGTGTTAACTTCTGGGAGCTCGTCAAGAACGGTTCCAGCATTAATGCTGTAATCTACTCTTCTCATCCTGGCCGCGCGCAGGCTGAACTCCGCTGGAATCGGTTCAGATAGAGTTTCAGGAGCGGAATTATCTATCAGCAAGATAACGCCAGATCACACGTCACGAATCGGGAGCTTCACAAAATCGAAGACCTTAGCTGGGAGCGTCTAATGCCCCGTTTATACTTCGTCGCGGCGCGATGCGACGCCACGTGTAGTGGCCATATTGATTGTGCGACGCGATCGATCAATTTGGTCCCATTGCGTGGCCATCGCATCGCGCTGCGACGAAGTATAAACGGGGCCTAACTCACCCACCTTACAGCACAGGCTGTGCGCCAAATGACTAGCACCTTTATAGCACGCTGCAGCACTTCTTGGTTGGAGGATGATTTATTAATGTGGACCATGTCAAAATGCACCTCCAAGGATTCTTGGCTTCAAAAGAACAAGAATTCTACAGCTGTGGGAAGGCCAGGTAACTGATAAATGGGAAGCAGTCTCGCGTTCCAACAGATCTTTCTTTGGTTGAAAACTGTTATTTGTTATTTGTTTATGAACACTTTTGTTGAAGGCGCTTGAGAGCCCACTAAATTAGTTGCCAACCTAATACTTCTTAAGCAGCTTATACATAGAACTCAAAAAAGAGCATTACTCTTCCATTCAACATTCTAACCAAACCTCTGCATAAAATTAATTAATTTCTTTACTAGCAGCCTGATATTTCAACTTACCGTCGTCTTCAGTGGCCTAAAAATTGTCACAGGTTTATGTTTACGCTCTGCTCCCCCAAGCGCCCCAACTAAACTAGCATTTTCGACCCACTCCAATAACTACGGGTAGTCCAAATGAGGGAGATGAGCTCACGTATCAGATCCACCGCAGGGCTTGATGATCGCCTACGTCAAATGACAATTGCCGAATGAGACATACTGAGTGGGAGTAGTTTCTAGCCGGCCACTTACCAGGAAATGTCTTCAGCTTCCCATGGAACTTCGAAGAAGTACCTATGCCCTGTGAAAGAACTTGAAGCGCAGATTACAAATGTGTAGACCGAATTTGCTAAATGGATCTCCTAAGCGAGTGATATACCGTTAAGATGTCGACTTTATCGCGCGCCCTTTGCGTGGCTAGTAGTTGCGGCGACGGTGCAGTGGTATCTTTATCGCTTCGAAGTGATGGGGTCATGCGTTCGGTTCCTGATGATGCTGTGCTTTTTGTACTGCACTCTGCGATGTATCGTCCTTATACTTGTGTGCAAAATCTTTTTGAACAAACGCCTGGTAGCAGCTCTCATCTGTTTTTCAAGCCTTTGAAGGCAGGAAGACAAGTTTTGATTTCCGTATGACGTGTGACAAACGGATGCCGGATTCGTGATCAGCACCCCAAATGACCCCATGACAAAGCTTGGACGAAATTGGTACTTCAGACGTCACCACTTCCAACCACACTTTAAGCATGGGGCCTAGTGCAGGGGTGTGCGTAAATGAAATCCCAAATTTCGCAAATCGTAAATCGTAAATACGAAAAAACCGTCGTAAATCGTAAGAAATACCTGACGCGTACTACTAGCACTATATTTCTAGAGGTGTTTTCTGGTTACGGTAATTAAAGGCAATTCTGTGGAATATACCGGGACCGGTGTATTCTGCAAGTGTTCGTTAAGAGCATTAGGTGGCGGAACGTATCCAAGGGATGTTTACGACCTGCTCCTGCGGATATGCCAGCGACGCTCCAGAGCCATAAAATCGGACGAAGAGTCCAAGGAGCTCAGTTAGGCACGCCTCCAGGGGCCGGATTCATCAAAGTTACTGCAGTAACCTTGACGGAAAATTTTAAGCGAAAAGCTCAGATGATCTGATAAACTTTGGTGAATCCGGCCTCAGGAGAATCCATAAAAGCCCCAGATCTAAGCAACTATGTATAGTCTTGGCTTAGCTCTCATGTCTCTTCTTTGCTCCTTGTTCTAGGTTTAATTGTAACTTTCTGATTTTTGCCTTAATAAATCGTATTCCTTGCTCGTTCTTCGCCCAACGGAACGATAGTAGCGCTGGCGCTGGATATCGGGCCTGATTCTATCTACAGTAATAGGGAGGATTACTGCTATGACAGTGAGACACTAAACCTGTACGACTATTCAGTATTTATTTGCAGAGTTAATGAACAGATTTCTAGCCAACTGGACACCTCTAGAATCAACTCAACACTTCCTAAAGGAAACCGGACACGTTGTTTTAACAAATCGGTGATTTAAAAAGCTTAATCAAAAGAAAGCTTATCCAGGGCGACCAAATAAGAAGCACAACCATAAAATTCCTACCACTTTAGCTTGCATTTCGCTTGCGTGTGATCCTGTCGACTACGATAAGCCAGAGGTCTCTACTTTCCCGCACTTCGAGATATACCATTCTCCATTTAAACAGAATTTTTTACACTGTTAACCGGACTTTTCATATTAAACCGAACAATTTTCGAGCAAAATAAGAATTTTGTGTTTATTTCAAGTGCAGTTATTCTTAGGACACTCCTTTATTTATTTGTTTATTTATTCAATACCTTCGCGATAAGCGCAAGTGTCAGAAACGAGTATTGCAACAACAACAGGAAGACACACATGAAGCAAGACAAACCAAAGTCAGATCTGTGACAAATTAAGACATGAATAAAAGTGTGTTTAGCCAAACCAAACAGGCGACAAAGCAGATAATTGTTAAACTTCATAACTCAACTGCGACTTTTCAACAGGTCGCTCTAGCTGACTCAGGGAGAAGGAGGACGGCATAGATCTCGTCGCCTTCAGGTATGTGCTGGCTGCGCTATGAGGAAAAAGCGCCACTTTCAGCTTACTCCTAGGCCGACTGATAAGAATCTTCTCAGGCTCCCCTTTGTATGAGAATCACGCAAGGCAAAGAATTTGGAGTCTCCATAGCGCGAATAATGGATCCATTTATAAACCCTACAAATATCAAAGAATCTCCTGCGAGAAGCCTAAGGGTGAAGACCCAGGTATTTGTTCCTTATCGATGCTTATGTACCTTGGAGTAAAGAAACCCACAAATGCGAATAAGAACCTTTTAATAAGTGTTTTTCTACAATGGCAAAAAACCGTTGTAGATGACTCCACCACCGGCCAAACATAAATCTTATAAGTCGTAAGCAATACACTCGTATTCTTAGTGGTGAGGCCCTTGAAAATCTGATAGGTCCTATGGTAAGCGCATCTGATCAACAAATCTTCACGTGATCAGAGAAATTAAACTTGACATCCCAATGAAACCCTAAGTCTTTGACCGAGCCTACGGCAGCGACACGAAAATTGTCAATAAAACACTCTCGTGAGTCCGGCAACGGGCCACGGCTCAGAGTCATGCAGACAGTTTTGCTCGGGGACAGCGGAAGCTGCCACTGCCCGCTCCACTGGACACGCTCGGCCACTGCCATCTGAAGTCTTCTAGCGTCCTCTGAAGCCGTAATTGTCCCGTACAGCTTAATTTCATCAGCATACATCTTCACAGTGAGCCCGATGGGTTCTAATCTTCCAGGCAAGTCCTCAGTATATAGATTAAACACTATCGGCGATAAGACACCTTGAGGCACGCCGCTACAGGCCGACCTAACATCAGAACAGGACTGACCCAGGAGCACTTGAAACGTTCGATTACTCAAAAACTCCCTAATCCAATTCACAATTACAGGATGAAAGTTAAGCCTGTTCAATTTAAACATAAGTTTCTTATGCGACACGATCGAACGCCATCGAAAAGTCGAAGAAAACTACATCACAACTTAGTCTCTTACCCAGAGTGTCGCTCCAGTCCTTGCGGCATTCCAACAGACTCGTCTCGGCCGACCATCCTTCAGGCAAACGGTTGAACAATGTTTATTTAATCATTAGATACGTCTGCCTTGGTTTGCAAAATGTCCATTTTATTTCTATATGTGGCTTCAAACTAAAAAGTGCCAAGTTTAAAACGAAGTGTTCGGTAAACCCACGAGCAAGCCAGGAGCGATATCTTTGTCTGCTACTTTGCTACTTTCGGCACCAGGCGTCAAGAAGAGGCAGAGGTGGCAAACGTGCCATGCTTTCGGAACAAAAATGGCTACGGTGGTTGAGTTGTTCGGTAGAAGCTAGGTGGGATTGCTATACACAGGATCCGAAATCTTCATCCTGCCGGCTAAGCTGTTGTTGCAAGCCCAGGAAGACGGCTGCAACATAGACCGTGACGTAATGGAGTTCCCTGTGAGTTCAGCTAAACGGATACGTGATGCATATGGTTCCGTCATGGAGTTCACGAGGTACTGTTGAAGGAGCAAATGGTTGTAGAGAAGACTGTCAAAGCGAAGATGCATGCGTCCAAAGGAGAGAAATGATGTGGTCACTTTGGATACGAATGTGCTTTCATTTCTAGGCTATAGACTGGTTCATGAAGGGAATGCGCGTGCCCTAACCACTCAACAGCGGGCCAACCGCTGCGCAGAGTGAGGAAAGAACCGACGTCATCGAAGAAGAGAAGGATCGAAGGAGAAAGAACGCGCGTGTGGCTGAGTTAGCACACCGCATTGACGTAACTCCTGATCCGAATACTGGTGTACAATAGGCAGATTGTAAGAACAGAAAAGGCAACTTACTGGGAACATCAACCAGGGATCGGAAAAGAATTTGTTGCAGCAGCGGATGGTTTTGTAAACCCTCTGAATACGTTAATGATTTCAATCGCAAAGCTGGTCGATTCGCGTGCTCCCCTCGTCCCGCTGTGACACCCGTCGCGCCGCTTTCCCGTTGCGCGCGGCGGGTGTCACAGCGCGATCGGAGACGGCGAGCAAGGAGATGACGCCCTAGATATGGCCACCAGAACGCGCGGCGCCGCGCCACAACCAGTCGACACTAACGCTACGCGTCCTCAAACGCCGGCGAAGCTACTCCGGAGGCCTCTCATTTGCTTGAATCATGTAACTGCAACCATCGTCCTTTTGATTGCTCGCTGCGCGATGATGATCACTTGTTGATCCCTCTTTTGTATGGTACGTTAGAGCAGGAAGAGCATTGAAGTCGAATGAGAGGGCCTGGAGGCGAACGTCCTTTGTCATCTTCACTTCTTCGGCGTTCTTCATAGCACCCTCCTTTTGATATTCTTTTTCATAAAGATCGTCTTCGTAAGATTCACCTGCATTCTGACGCTCTCACATACAGGAAGTCGGCCAGCATTCGCTTCTCTTGACTAATGATTGGTGTTATCGACATCGTGACCTTCCTTGTTCGGAGAACCCGAATCAGGGACCTTGAATTCAGGGTCCCTCCCCGGAAGCCGCTCCCTCTCTATTACACCTACATGAAACACTAGTTGCCAACAAACATGGGTTGTTCTCCGTACCAATTTCACGTGTGGAATGCCCCTTTGCGAAAATGCAAAAGACATTCCCCACGCATGATTCAAACCCCTAACCTTTCGCTCCAAAGTCTGCCACGCTACCCACTCGGCCACCCTGTCGACACAAGGTTTCAATAGAACAATGAACTCGAGAATAATAAGATAGTGCCTTCTCGATTGCTTCACCACTCCGTTCCAATGCTTCCTCGGGCCGTAAGTTTGCTCATGCTAATGAATCTCGGTATCTGGGCTTTGGCGGTACTTCTCACCGTTGCCTGCCGGTAAGCGGCTGATAAATCTGGCCCCTGATCTTAAGGAAGGTAGAGCAAGGTTGGAACATAATAAGCTGCATAAGCAGAGCAGCTTGCTTGATGTGACTGTCCTCAGCTTAGTGATATTGCAACGTCGCGCGAAGCGCGCATGTGCGAGGCACGCCGATAGGCGGAGCACTTGTAAACCGTAATGTGCAAAAAAATACCGGCAGCAGCGGGTGCCGGTATCGAACCAACGGCGTCACACGTGGCGAGCATATGTATATTCTGATATATTCGTATATTCTTTGACGTGTGTCTTATATGCACGCAGAAATAAATAAATGAATATACTCTACCCTGTGCCACCGCCGCAGCTGGCCCCATGACTCCCCACTCTCGCGCCAGCACTTTCCCACTGCCAGAATGCGCTCAGGCCACACAACTTCGGCAGTTCACAACTCGCTCAGGAATTTCATTTTGCAATTTCGATACCCATATTCGTCCGAGCTCTTTCTTCTAATGATCATGGTCTCAACTTGAAGTTCAAAGGGAAGTCGAAGCCCTTCCCTAGTGTGGGGAGGCGCTTCTGCCCATATGCATTGCATCGCTGGCTTAGGGGTCGTTTAGAGTGTGCGCGACGCGATGCCTGCAAAGTAGCTGAATTGATCAATCGCCTCGCTCGATCAATTTGGCCACCACACATGCATCGCGTCGCGAATCGCGTGCACACTAAACAAGGCCTTACAAGGAAACTATCTCAACGGTAGGTCGGAACGGTCCAAGCGTTGTATATGGGCAGAATCGGCTCTCCCTGGGAAGTAATAAACTGCAGGTATCTCGACCCCAATGCAACTCTGCGCAGAGTTAGGGGTGACGGAAGTCACGTGTTGGTGCCATGTTGATTCACGTGCTCCGCAGCTTACAGGCGCGCGCGGGATGAGGGCTCGTACTGCGGCTCAGCGGGCACAGGTGGCGTAGTAGGGAAGCCCCCGGACTCGTGAGCGAGGGGTTGGAGGTTTGGATCCCGCAGACTGCGGTTGTTTTGCATTTTTGCAAAATCCATGTTTATCATATAGGTGATCCACCTACGGGTGTTATAGTATGTTATGGAGCATGTTTACATATAACATTCTCCATAACCAAAACCAGACATGTTGACCGCTATAGTTTACCCTTCTTGGATACGATGAGCTGATACATAAGGAGATACGTTAACTGGGAACAGCCTAAATAGAGGCGGCAGACACGTTTGTTGCTGAGATTCGAAGCGAGATCGAAAACTATGCTTTGGATTGCCTAGTAAATATTGATCAGACAGCCTTGATCAAGGAGACTACGGTTAGTTAGACGGTTGAGAAAAAACTCTAATAGCCTCCTTATACTATTCCGAGTGTGCTACAGATTCCGAGATGTCTGTCGTTCAAAGGAGAGAAGGAAACGCTACGCATTGTGCAGTCGTCAAAGGCCACTACCCACAGCCTGACAGTGATGCCGCTGCTGTTCACTTCAGGAACGTTCGGAGAGACGCTATTTGTGCAACTACAAGAGCCGAACGGTCGTTTTCCATTGAGAGGAATATTTCAGGCAAAGAAATGTTGGCTTCTTCTGGTACTTCAAATCCCTTATCAAGTGGTTCCATTCGCACGTCCTGGCCAACGACCTCCCTTCCGGTACCCCTAAGTGGATCACCTATATGACAAACATGGATTTTGCAAAAGTGCAAAACAGACGCAGTCTTCGGGATCCGAACCCTCGACCCCTCGCTCACGAGTCCGCACGCTTCCCCACTACGCCACCTGCGCACTGCGCTGAGCCGCGATACGAACCCTTACCCCGCGCGCGCCCGTCAGCTGTGGAGCACGTGAATCAACAGGCGCCAACACGCGACTTCCGTCGCCCCTAACTCTGCGCAGAGTTGTATTGGGGCCAAGATACCTGCAGTTTGTTACTTCCCAGGGAGAGGTGGTTCTGCCCATATACAACACTTGGACCGTTCCGACCTATCGTTGATATAGTATCCTGGTTAGAACACTTCAAGTGGTTCCCCGTAAATAACCGGTCGGCGTGGCTTCCACTCAGTGTGCCTCATTCGTCTCTACTGATAAAATAACGAGGGCGATCACCAACTCCTGTGGTTGATCCTATGAGTGGGTTCGTCTCCTTCGTTCGGACTATCTGTAGTGATTCTAAGGGGTGGGTCGAAGATGCTAGGTCAGCTGAGGCGGAGTAGAACGCAGACATAAAACTACGCTCTATTTTAAGGCCCCTAAAACGACGGAAAGTCGGAGCATTTGGTCCCTGATACCCTCACTTACAAACCTCGTATATCACAAGATACTAACAAATAACTCACCATGCCGAGGCTTCAAGAGGAGACAAGTTGGGAGCTACCTACACAGTGAGTGCATGTTCAACGTTCAAAAACTCACCCCTAGCTTCACCCATCCCGTACGCTTCAGATGTTTGATTGAGTCGAGAGCAGACAACAACTCCATAATGTTTTCATATGCCATTTATCTGTAACCAATACATCAGTGAACAGGCGAACTAACTGTGCATAGCTCTGTTCAAATAACGACATTCATGTACATGTTCATGTCGCCCCACGAAATCAGAGCATGCTGATACCTCGACCTCAACGATCTACAATATAGGAAAAACTGTCATGGCACTTTCCCAGACTATTGGTCGTGGGGTGGCGGCGTACCTCAACCACTGTTACAATGGAGGGAAGAGTCTGAAGCGTATGGCTATGGCTTCGCTGGCACCTCACGCTGGACGGGTGAGCCACGTGGGGTTTATGGGATCCAGAGTGATGGGCGGAAATTTTTTCGAGAAAACCGGAATACGAAATACGGAAACGGAAGTAACTCAAAACTCATTACTTCATTTAATTTTCAATAAATAAATATATAACAATAATGGTAGTAAGAAATAAGTTACCATTAAGAATTTAGGAAACGGGCAAGGCAGCATGCGAGTCTTTTAACATATAACAATTTAAAGAAATCTTGTCTTCGTATCATTGCAAAGGTGACTTTTCAAACATTATCAGTGTGACGAATCGAAGTTTATGCAAAATCCTTTTGTAAATAAGAAGAAAGTATTTTAAACGCAGTGAACCCATCTGATGAGTAAGCTGCCAGAGATTTCGCCACTCATGACACTTAACCGGTCTTACTGAATGTCCCTGATCTATCCTAATTGGGAGGGGGAAGCTCTAAGGTTACAGTTGCGTTCAGCATCCTACGGCACGGCATCCACTCTCTGAGTTGGCATGGGTACCATAGCATCATTTGGCAGTAGCTCAATCTCTGAAGCAAACTCAAAGCAGGGGTGGAGAGGCACGACACCGCATGCCCTCCTCCGACTAGGATAGGTGAAAAACAATGTTAGCAACCTAAGAGTGCTTATCGAACTGTGATCTAGAATTGATGCTCCAGGCCAGACCCAACATTACTAGGTAACAGAGGATAAGCATGCTCCGAATAATTAATTAGATTCTTTATTCAAACACTACTGAGACCTTTGTGGCTTTATACTATTCGGTAATATATCGTTCCAAGAAAAGAAATATTCCGATCTCGTTGTCCCACATGAGGATGTACCATCGGTTTTAAGAGCAACACAATCACAAAAAAAGGGCAACGCATATTTGATCTCCTTCTTCAGCCTTTCATCTAATTGAAAGTTCAAGAGGTGAATGAAGGCAGTGCAAAACAATCAATGAGTGATGAGTCACCATTTCTGTTCCGTCTTCCGTCCCAAAAGAGAGCGGAACACGAAACGGAAGGTGAAAACGGCCGGAAACCGGGATTCCGAACACGGGCCAGAAGAACGGTAAACGCCTTCAATACGGAAGTGAAAGGAGCAGAAAGCAGAAGTTTGCGTCGCAGCACACCTGCACCGTATACCGTATATTGGTGTTATTTTGTCACCACTAGGCTTGAACTCCTTTAATCGTGCGGAACAATTGTTCGTGCGATTTCGAACAACTAATCGCTCGATTACTCGAAAATCGTAAATCGCCATTGTTCGAGCATTGTTCGAAATCGAATTTTGCGAAAATCCATTGTTAACATTGCTCGAAATCGTATTTCGCGGAAAACCATTATTCGAACATTGTTCGAAATATCAAGAGTAGATCGAACAATATCAAGAGTAGACCGCCTGAGTATGGATCGTCCCCGTTTCCCGAAAAACCCACGTTCAAACTCGCTCCACTTCTGCGCCTACGGTAATTGGCGGAACGATTTGTGATTTCCTTTCGAGAGTGCTAGTGGCCGACTTTTGATATTCGAACAATGCTTTTTCGCGACCATCGATTTCGAACAATGTGTGATTTCATCGGAGGGTTCGAATCCGAAAATCACGAGGTTTTGTTCGAACGTAATTCGAAATCGAACAAAGTTCGATCAATGCTTGAGAGCGATAAATTCGTCAGAGCGGCTTAGAGAGGGAGTTCAAATAGAGGTGGCAGTTAATTATTTGAGGTAATGCGATATTTTCTTCGTTGGTGTTGGACATACCTAAGATGTAAGAGCCCGGTCTTTCTAGTTATTAGAATCCCTGAGAATTCTCAAAAATCTCATCAACATCAAGCAGCATCACGAAAATCACTGCTGTTTAGTCGACTCTGGTGGTGATATTATAGTTTTGGATACTATCTCATCTTCATGCCTAGTGTTGTTTATAGTTTTGCTCGAATAACCTATTCGAACACGTATTCGAATGATTTTCATTCGAATTGGAATACTGAATTCGACTATTCAAAAAATCGCGTGTATCTAATGTATTCGAATTCGAATATCCAGGAAACCGCTTTTTTCGAATATGCTCGAATTCGAATGCTCGAAATTTGTGAGCATTCGAAACTATTAGAATATTCGAAGAAATTTCTAGCACAATTATTCGCCCGGGAAGTATGAATACTGCTTTTGAGAGAAGCGGAAACGTATTAGCCTTGGTTAGGCTTAGATATGCATCACACACGCCTCCTTGTTGAACACCCCTCAGAACGCTGGCGGATACAAGAATGCGGCTGCTTCGTGAATCTCTGCTAGAGAAGACGGCAAGACAAATCTCTAATTAGTACTCCTATAAAACCATAAGAATTGCTACACTCCTCCACCCAGGCCTCGCCTTCGTATGTCAGAAGATTGTGGACAAAAACAATAGTTTGGAGTTTGCACTTCCTTGTTACACAACCCCTTTAGTTGTCTTTTTAACCTTCCTTTTTCACCTGTCAGGGCTCTATGGACATTGCAGCAGAACACATTCTTTTTTGGAATCACTGGTCACCAGCGAAGAGCCGGAAGAGAACAACGAGTCATCAGACGAAGACGAGATTATGTACGCGTAGCAAATTACGCTTAGCGCCAAGGAATCCCCCTATATATAAAAGAGGAAGGGGTTTTTGTCCGATGTTAGCCACCTCGTATACTACTTCGTATACTGCCTAGGCCCGCCGGTTTAATCACCCAGGTTTGGGGTTCGGCCGTGTCTAGTGGTCGTACCACAATGCTCCTTCCCAGCTCCCCTGTGTAGTGCAACTTTCCACCATTTTTACCGCCATACTTTTACCACTACCCCACTGCCAGGAAAGCTACGACTCCATAATAAAGTGAAACCTTTTCCACTGTGCAGTATGACAACCGGCTGCTCTTTTCTGCACTTTTTTGCTCTACAACTCCAGGGCCGGATTCATTAACCGCTCACCGGTCGGTAACGGTGAAAAGCACGCCAGACCTGATGCTGATGAATCTCATATCAGGGGTTTGACGGTACTTTTCACCGGTACCGGCCGGTAAACTGTTGATGAATCTGGCATCAGATACCGAATTTTTATTATGCAGAATGACAGCCGGTTACTCTTTTCTGCACCTTTTTTGCTCTCGACGCTAGGGATGCTTTCTTACTCAGCGTTGGTTGGCAGCCGTACAGTATTATAAAAATCCGACCCCTGAATTTGACACCGTAACCCGGCGTTTGATTGGGGCGCGGTCGGTCCTTTAAACTCGTGACGTAATCGCACCGTATGGAGCGGGTGTGGACAGGAGCTTCGAACATCGTGCTATTATGATGTTTTGAAGGATCTGCGCAGTCGTGCGAAGTAATCTTAGGGCTGATCGAACAGGTCTCGAATACCTTGGCTTCCTTAGCAGAACTTTTGAATCTTGTTCTAGTGGTCAGCTGTGACGTAACACTAGACATTAACTTAGCATGCCTGCAAGCACACTGCTGCGAACGATGTCTTGTAGATGTTCAAGTAGACTTCGTCCAAGGAGTTTATAGCAGCTGGAGCCCCTCCATAAGAGAGTCTGTTAGATGGTAGGCTTGGTAGGTATCTGGTGAAGACTGCCTCCACAATGGGAGATCTCGGAAAAGCAATTGTTTCATAGCTTCGACGGTATCTTGTGTCAGTATGTGGAGTGCTTCGAGCATCCTAACCAGGGATAGGGAAAGGTCTATCATATTTACCTCTAATAGACCATGCCTATGCGTGATGGTGGCTTTTGCATCAGACACCGAGCCCTTATTTTCTGTGTTTAACGCCAGAAATCCTGGGCGTCTTCAGGTACTCAGCGAGATTCCTTCGAGGTGTTTGCGGACCTGCCAGGATCATAGGTAACAAGAAGCCCATGGCTGCAAGCGCGAATTGGCTCGGGGGAGGGGGAGGGGAGGAGTTATCATGTACTCAGTGGCTATCTGCCTTGATAAGAAGGTGTATGTATGTCAAATTACATAAGGAACGGCCTAGCTCAGTCGTACAACACAAGACGCTGCATAGTGCTGCCCTCACCCCTTCATTATATGGAAAATCTTACGTTTAGAGTGAAAAAGTGTTCTTGAGCTCATGGAGAGAAAAATGAGAGACATATGACCAATAATCTTCATCTCAATTTAGTCCTCCAGCTTTTTGAGCTGCCTTAAAATATTTACACGGTATGTGTCGGATCATGCCATCCACTGTCGTAAAAACGGTAGGAAAGATCTTAGGAGCGCTGGTAGGCCTCTGTTATTAATATTACTATGAGGATATTCATGCGTCTAGTTAGACCTCGAATGTCTCAAAGACAGAGAGCTTTTCTTCATCCTTAGAGAGCTCTGCAGTGTGCTTAGAGAAGTTATTTGCTTGGAGGATATGAGTCGTGATTAGCTCCTTCACTCCTTGAAAGATATTTCTTCCTATAATTGGTCGCAACGGCTTCAATGTATCCTCCTAGAGTGTCAATGCAACCGGCCTTAGCGTTGTGTAGTCGGTCTCAGTCCCTGTAGATTTAAAAGGCCGTCATCGTGCCTAGCTTCGTAAGCCGTAATCGTTCTTGGAGACTCGTTCACCGCGATCGTGAGCTCGTGATTCACACTTGAACCAAGTATGGAAACATTCGCGCCCGTTTCGAATCTGCCGTGCCGCGCTCGCAACCGCGCTCGCAGGGGCCGGCCGGGTTACGGTGTCAAAGTCAGGAGTCGGATTTTTATAATACTGTGGCAGCCGTCGCTGGGTAAGGAAGCATTCCTAGCGGGCTCGACGTTAGGATGGGTTTCTGACCTCACATGGATCACCATAACCGATGCCGGCGAAGTCGGCTAGCCTAGCGTGGCCCGCCCGGTCAGAGTCGGATGCGGGCGAAGCACGCACCCCACTCTGGCCGGACTTTCGAAAACCGCGAAAAATCGAGTTATTCGATTGTTCGGTTTCCGAAAACCGCGAAAAATCGTGTTATTCGATTGTTCGGTTTTCGAAAACCGCGAAAAATCGAGTTATTCGATTGCTCGACTTTCGAAAACCGCGGAAAATCGAGTTGTTCGATTGTTCTGTTTTCGAAAATAAATATCAAAAAGCTCAACTCTAGTCTCCGCCCATAAGACAGTGGGCTGTCGGCAGTAAGCACCAATCCTCAATCCTTCAAACAAAACAAAAAACGCGCGTCGTTAGTAATGCAAGTGTCGTGCACCCAACACCGGTGGACGTGACGACCTGCTACGGCCCCAGTCGGCGGCGATGGGAAGTCACCTGCAGGCAGTGACTCTTGCATCCCTCCCTTATATACTGTGAGATTTTGCACGTCATAACGAGGCTGACGGTTCTCCTTCTATTTCTCAGCAAGGAGAGAGCTCGAAATAAATAAATCCCTTATCAAATTGTTTTGCAGATTTCTCAAATTACGGGATATCTCATAGCCCTCTATCTCAAATGTCCTCTCCTCCCTTCCTATTCTTTTTCTCTCCTTCCTTCCCCGCATTACAGTACGCATGTCAACCACATGCATATCTTGGAAGAGACAATACACTGCATGTGAACACAAAAAAGAAACTGAAATTCAAAACTCTACGTATTGAGCAATGGCTCATATGGTATTTACACCAGTAGAGTGTAACGAAGGTATAATTGTCGCAAAAACCATCCTATGTCCAATGCGGTGTTAACGACAAAGGGTATAATACTAATATGGCAACGTTTTAGTTAGGAACAGAGTATACAATGTGAGGTATACCATAATGAGAAGAGTCGAATTATAACGCGCCCTAATGAGAACAAGAAGAAATGTTTGTTTCTGTTAATGTGGTCGGTCTCAGTCGCTATAGATTTCGTAAGCCGTCATCGTACTTGCCGACTACTTCAGCGCGACAGTGAGCTCATGATTCACACGTGGACCAACTATGGAGACATTCGCGCCCGTGTGCACCCTTCAGCCTGGAATCTGCCCTGCCGCGCTCGCGGGGGCGAGTAGCCCCGCAACCCTCGAAGAGCGCAGAACCCAGCTGCGAACTCCCTCTGAGCGAAGAAAGCAGTCTCCATATGAGCAGCTTGTATGGAACACACTCTGGAGTCCCTTCCCTAGCCTGGCTCTGCGCTCGAAGAGCGCAGAACCCAGCCGCGAACTCCCTCTGAGCGAAGAAAGCAGTCTCCATACGAGCAGCTTGTATGGAACACACTCTGGAGTCCCTTCCCTAGCCTGACTCAGCGCTCGAAGAGCGCAGAACCCAGCCGCGAACTCCCCCTGAACGAAGAAAGCATTCTCCATACGAGCAGCTTGTATGGCACACCATGGAATCCCTTCCCTAGCCTTTTTCTGCGATTGCACAATGGACGTCTCAACCGACGCCTAAGGTTACGGTGAGCCGGTCCTGATATCCGCCGTTTATAATCCTGTATCCGAATCAACTTGCGGCGCCGGTGAATATGCAGTCATCATCATTCCTCCAAACATTGTTTTGTCCTCCGCGTTCTTTGTGTTGCCCAACCCTTTTCTTCAAGTCTTTCCGGACTCATGACCGGAAGGCATAATAAACGAGGAGATCGCTTATTATGCCTTCCGGTCATGAACGAGCGAAAACGACAAACGTTTAGGAGACCCCGAAAATTGGCAGAATAGGTGGAGGAGAGGGCGTATCGTTTAGTATCCTTCACGAATTGTTTAAGTTTCGCGTGAATTTCACGTCTATGTAGAACATGTATTCTCGTACGTGAATTGAAGACAAGCACGATGCTGGCGGCCGGCGAACGAGTGTGTACCGTACTTTTTAAGCGTCGAAAAACAGCGCCGCGTGTAATTGCACGCTTTCCTCAGAACGTTCCGCATTTAAGGGCAAGACGTTCTGACTACTCAGACACTGGGTCTGGAGCCACGATTGCTCGTCAGCTACAGAGAAAGTGGCAGATTTACAGATTTTCTTGTACAGATGTCCGATTTACGGTGAATTGGTGGGACTTTGTACTTGTTTTACCTCAGAACCAGGAAATATTTGTGAGCGCAACTCATATTTGCGAAGACCAGCAGGGAGTTTGGTTTGCCATTTCTTCTCGGAATTTCCTCGAGAGCCCAGTAGTCGCGGTGAGATGACTTTACGGGCGAGATCGGTAATGGAGAACAGAGGGAAACATCTGCCCCAATTGGGGTCCTTCCTGAGACTAGGTTTGCCCTGGTTTGCGTTAAGCATTTTAGAGTGATAGAAACAACATTCCAACAAAAACACCAACAAACTATTGTATAACGATGGCTGTCAACAAAGAACATCAACAAGATGCATTACAAGCAGCATTAGATTAGTCATAGAATTACCAAAGATGTAGATATAGTAAAGGTCTTCGAACTGCTCTAAAGAGCACAAGAACTAAAATCCTGCGATGTGCTACAAGTCTTGCATTCACCCACTAAAAAGCGATGTTAATTAAGAGCGGACTCTTGGGTGCTTCCTTCTGTCCAAGCTGCTCAGAAGTGATTTCTTATTTATGTTCCCGCGCTTCTGAATGGCTGAAAACACTAAAGTTTGGCCAAATTGCGATGCATAGTGACGTCATGTTGTTTTTTCTTCTACGTAATTTAACTGTAACTGTTCGGTTTGTTTCTTCAAGGTCCTGTTTAATGTGCGCACCCTTGTGCAGTTTTAAATGAATGTTAGCTTGTTAGATACCAAAAATGTCACCTGAAATTTTTCAGTGAAAAACACAGTTTCTTACGCATCCCTTACACATCCTTCAGGCTGAACAGCAATTTTGATAACTAGGAATATTAGCAATGTTTTGAGCAACAGTTGGGTTAAAATTTATCTCTGTCAATTCCTCGTTTTACATCGGCGACGCAGTATCTGCCTACACTTGAGATAAAATTTAGTTTAATTAGTCAAGTCCCCTCTTCAAAAAACCGACACGTAGGATTTGCCTGGACGACTGATCGTTCCTGTCGCTTCCATCACTGAGTATGAAAAGGCCTTCAGGCTGAACACGCCCGGTACAAAACTCGACCGCAATGAGTTTTACTCTTTATCCTGGCTGAACGCAACAGAACACACGTATATTTCTTACAAACAGACAACCGCACTAATGAGTAACCACTGTACTGCAAGCATAGGCCTGATCCAAAGCAGTCAGACTCATCTCCTGGGACGCTCATTTCTAATTTTCCCGCTCGATGTCCTAGAAGGCACTAGACATGCGATCAGAACGTCTTGCCGTCAAATACAGAACGTTCTGAGGGAAAGCGTGCAATTACCCGCAGTGCGGTTTTTTGACGCCTAAAAAGTACGGTACACGCTCGTTCGCCGGCCGCCAGCATCGTGCTTGTGCCCTTAAATGCGGAACGTTCTGAGGAAACCGTGAAATTACACGCGGCGCGGTTTTTCGACGCTTAAAAAGTACGGTACACACTCGTTCGCCGGCCGCCAGCATCGTGCTTGTTAACTCCTGTCATACAGTCAGGCTGCCCACATTTTAGCTGGTGTACTGCCTGCACTGTTCAGTGCGCTTGACGTCTGAAGCGATGACTTCGTTCCATGACCTGAACCATTTCTCACTGATGGGGGAAACTAGGTTTTTAAGAACTCAGTAGATGAAGGGGAGCAGGCACTTGCGCAACTAACTTCGTTGCCTTAATAAGATTCCTATACAAACAGCATCAACTATTTGCTCATTGGCCTTCCCAGTTGCCGCTGTTGTCGCTCATCCTACTGTGGTATCACTTATCCAATTAGTTGAGGACAACTCGCGACCCTTGGCTGTTTATTCGCGAGTTTCCAGTTTCCTGCCACCTCGGTACTTCCACGCCATGTATCTCCATCGCTCCTTAACGTGTTTCATAGCCGATATGCCTCGTGAGACGTGAAAAGCAGCTATGGATCTCCCATCTTCTTCTGCTCCATCCGACGATGCAGATCGAGTTCCAACCCATTTCCTTATGGAACTTGTTACGTTGGATCATCTAATGATGACAACAAGCTCTTCAAGAAGGTCTAAGGTAACCAATTACAGCTTAAGCGTGCTTCAGCTTCAAATTCTCGAAACTTACAGTTAACCTGCATCGCTGTGTCGCCTCAGTTTCTGATAATGGGAACATCGACAGGTGGAGTTTCGGTCTACGGCCGTTATTCGACATCTCGCAAGCGACGGAACGCTCCCAGTGGCCCGCTTCACTTTATCAACACAAAAGACGGCGCAGTCAGCACGGTAAGAATGATCGAGAGGCAATTCGACTTGGCGTATGGCGCACACACTAACACTGTACTGCACGAGCGCAGCCGTCTTATCTGCTCGACCAACTGGTCATTAATCAACCCCTGACTGCACTACATACCAACACACCTCTAAGCAGTTACGGTTGGAGGCCCTAAGGAATTGCACCTAGATGAACGGAGGAAATTAAGAAGCACTTCGAAGCAGTGTGACACAAAATCACTCCAGGAAGTTTATTGACCTTTTTCGTAAGGAAAGTTGCGTGTGTTGGGCCACTTCAGTGCTTAGAAAGATGAAAACATCGTTCTACGTCTACGAAAAGGTCACATATGGTGTCTTTGTGTGGCCTTACGGATTCCAAGAAACACGAGACCACGGTGTTGTATTACTTGGGGGGAGGAGGTTACAATGCGCAACATTGGGCAACGTGAAAAGTAACACAGACATCCGGATACTAAAGAAAAGAGGCAAATAATGCTATAACTGCGGTCCGCGCTCTCCTAAACTGAGGCGAAGGAAAGAACCCAGTTGGGCAAAGGAAGCGACTACGGGATGTCGCAGAACTAATGCGCCCGTATTGATATTTGTCACACTCTGATGTTGTTCCTTCTCCTTTGTTCATGGAGCTAAATCGTAATTTATTGTATACGTCAAGAAGACGTGCTCTAAATTCGAACAAAAAAAGAGATGAGGAACAAGACATGTGCAAAAAATAAAATGAAGAAAGGACTGCTAGTAAAGACAACAGCAATAAAAAGGATGGTAGCGGCGCTTCTTCAGTGACAAAACAAATGCGTCAGATTATTTAGGTAGATCCCTGACCGTGTGTAATCCTAAGATGGATAATGGTAGAATGTATGCCAGATGAAAGCGGATTCAAGAAACTCCTAGTGGTATACAAATTCATAAAAATAAGTTAGGCCACTCGATTAAAGTTCTAACTTCATGGTTTTAATAATCATGTGGAGAGGCGGAGATCACAGCGTGCCAACGAAGTTTGCTTGTCCGCGTCAGCCAGCTATGACGCCCTTGCGGTAGTAGCCGGAACTTCGGCACATGGGCACGCTGGCCGCCCCATGGGACGGTCAACTAGGACAAACCATCTGTGTCACGCAAAAAACAGCGATACGTTTTAGCAACTAAGGTGGATAGTAAAGCCACAACCTCAAGATGAAGCCTAGGGACCCACATGGGTAAGGAACAAATGAATATCAGGAAAGGAGACTGAAGAAAAGATGTTGTCCATTCTGCAGATAAAAGTTATATATAGAACTAATCATCTCAGCAACTAAACCAAATGAATCTGCCAGATCACATAGGAGCAGGATCAATGTGGCTAAGTCGGATGAAGTCTCGTGCAGCAAGAAACTTCATCGGTCTTGTCCAACACCTACTATACGGTGCCTGAAACGATGCGTTGGCAAACTAGAAGAAGCCGCAGAACCTTGTGCAACAAATCTGCAAATAGAATTTGTGAAGGGCACTTGTGTTGTCAAAGAGTCAGGAATCACATATTTTCAGAACGGAAAGAAATTCAATTTTCTTCAGTCTTCTTCGGTTGGGCGCGTGTAGCGCAGTCGTAGGAGGCGCGACTGTCGCGTGCACCCGATACCAGGTTCCTGGTTCGGATTTCCCGCCCAGGCCAACCAAGCCTTCCATCCCTCCGGGGTCGGTGAATTGGTACCAGACTTGTCTGGGAAGGATAGAGCGCTGACTTGTTCATCGGCTGGCCACCGCAAATCATTGTATGGCCAAATACGCATTCATGTCGCCTCCACGACATCCCGTAGAAGTAGAATGCGCTGGCGCATCCCAGAAGGGATTGATTAACGCCGTCCTTTATCCTTTTTTATCCTTTATCTTCGGTATTCTGAACTGCAAGGCGAACTAATTATTTCAAACGGCACCATCTGTATCCTTTTTGCGGTGCGGAAGAAAAAGTATTCAGAAGTCTAGAACTTGGCTTGATGTCTGGTTTGATATTCTGTAAAGATAGAAACTTGCGACGTCCTCGGCGTGGTTCGAAAACCTAGAAATTGCTAGGTTTCAACTTCGATTTGCCATTAAGAATCTTAAAGGAGAACACTAGGTCCTTGAAAGTGCGGCGGTAAAGCAGACTGTCAAGCTTGAAAATGCTTAATCTCCTTTTGTAGCAAGGTATATCGTGGGGGTAGTGTAGGTCAGGAAAGCACTTGTACATCAAAATCTTAGTGAAAGTCTGCTGGACCTTTTCAACTCTATTCTGGAGCTTTTTGGTGGCAGGGCTCCAGATCTGGGATCCGTACTCTAGGGTGGGAATGACGTAGCCTTGTATAACTTGATCAAAATTTTGGGATTGTTGCACGTAGTGCTTCTACATAAGCTGAAGAGTACCCCAAATGCTTTTCGAACAATCGAGTTAATGTGTGGTTCGAATTCTAAGTCAATATTGATGAGAATTCTAAGGTCCCGTATTTCATTTGTGCTCTTGAGAATCGTATCATTGAAGCTGTAAATTTTACGCTTGGTGCTTCCCATATGAAGAACATATGTTTTATTCAAATTCACAGGAACCCCTCAAGCTGAAGCCCATTCCATCATTTTAGTGATAGAAAGGGAAAGAGCTTGGTGAACTCCTGCTTTACTAGATTCATCGTAAATACCATATATTTTAATGAAAGTGATAACCCCTTCAAGTGGCACTTCGCCGAGAGCGCTTATTAACAAGTGCAAACAATCAGAAAATCGAGCGAGAGTGTTAAGTTTCATTTCATTTCATTCCATTTATTGCACAAGTTGTGTGCCTTAAACAAACAGCGGTAGTCAGAAACAAATGCTGCAGTCTGAGTGTTTGTCAATCCCTTGATCCTAAATGTTTAGGAATCTTAATCCTTAAGATTTGAGATTGAGAAAAAAAGTTGCGCGAGCGCAGTGTCAGTAGAACCTGATGCTGATGGGACAGCAGAGGTAAATTTTAAAAAAGAAGATACCTCTGGAAGTGACCGAAAGAAAAACAGCATGACGTTGTGTAACCTCTCACAACGTCATGCTGTTGCTCGTTCTTTTCTTCATTTAATGTAAATTATCATTTTAGCTATGCATGGCCCCAAAGGAAGGTCTCCTCGCAGTTGGAAGTGAAAGTGGACGAGTTCATGTGGTAGACTTTTCCACGTCTCCCTCTCCTGTAAAGCACCTCTTAACAAGAGAAATAAGGAAGCTGAAAAAAGTGAGCGCTTTTTCATTATGTTTCATTCCTTGATCGGCGCAAGTAGGGTAGGGGGGGGGGGGTGTCACCCCTACTCAGTGGTTATACGCCTTGGTAAGAAGACACGTGTATGCACAAATGGCGTACCTCAGTTCACTTTAGGGGTAGAACACAGCAAAAAAAATCCGGATTCAAAAAGCAGATAGCAGATAGGCTACAGGCCACCATATATACGTTGAGACGGGGCTGTATGCCATCAGGATTTCCCGTAGTGGTTGTATCAGTCAATCTACATTTCCTTTCTCTTAAAATGCACTTTCCAGGTCACGTGTTTAGTATGGTCTGCAGACTCAAAAAGGCTCTATTCAGGACACGCTAATGGTGTTGTATTTGTGCACTATCTGGATGTGAGGTTCACTGCGCACTTCCTCCAAAGTTTCAGAGCGGATGCTCAATTAGAGTTTATCATTTAAGGCGAAATACATATTTCGTTCTTCTTGTGCAGAAGTCGCTACTTTTGCGGATGGAGAAATCCTTCAGCTGGACGTGCACGGGCCACATTTGCTAGTTTCCTCCCAAAGCGGTGCATATATTTGCACGGCTGATGACAGGACTACAATCCAGGTTGGTTAATTGTCATATTCGTTGCTCTATCATACACCATCACCTTCAGATTGGCAAGAAGCCCCGAAGCGGATTGATGGGTGCATGCTTCGTTGAGCAGTCATGTGAAAGGTCTCGCCCTAGCAGTGATACCTTTGTCCTGGCCGCGAGACCGAACGGTCGAGTTTGGGAGGCAAACTTCGCTGGAGTTGTGTACAGGTAATACTCACTGCCGAAGCTTCTTGAAACTCATACTCAAATGGGGCGGATTGTGATGGGTTGGATCACCAGAAATGTGAAAAGTTGAAACAGTTGTTACACAATACATTATCTATCCATGGTTTCCCTAAAGTTCTGGTACAACTGCTGTGATAACGGATCTTTCGTAACAAAACTAAAGCGATAGAACTAGCAAAGGTTTAGTACACAGTAGCAGAGTAGTGAAAAAGATGCTCAAAATTATTTCTTTTGGCTTCAAACCACTTTCGAATGTGGATCCATAACTTGTTAACGATGGCCGCACATAGTTTCGCTGAGATTTCGTCCCAGGCACATGTCAGTTTGGAGAAGGATAATGTGGATTCGCATTATCTTTTCGAGATATTTGCTCTACAATCGACTATGCGGAGTAATCTAGAATTAAAATCAGAGACTTTTGAAGGTCAAATGCGGTCCACTGCTCTTCTCCTACAAATTCTCATCCTTCCTCGGCCCCTCCCCTGCCCTGTTCAATCCTATTTTTTTAGAAGACTTTGCACAGAATTTACCGGATTTCTTCTAATTTGCAGTTTCGCCCTTCTTTGTTGAATTATAATTTAGTCAGTTAACTAATTTAAGTTTTTGTCGTAGATGGCTTTTAACTTCTTGTTTTTCACATTGTGTTTTCTGCGATTTACCGTGTCCATGTTGTTGTTTTTTTGTGCGCACTATATTGTGCAAATAAATAAATAAATAAATAAATAAATGCTATTCGTTTTTGCTGCGGGCCACTGGGTGGTCCGAAAATGACAAAAAGCTGTCGCAATGCAAGCTTATGTGATTGCCGGGATGCCATCCATCAGCAGTGCCGAATTGACTGAGTGGGTATTGTTGAGGGCACGTGAGTACGAGCCGGAGATTCGGTTCCAGATCTATGCAAATTGCTTCTGTGGTTTTACGCCTTCTGCCACTATCGTATTTTTATTTTTTTTTTTGAAATCGTATTTTTTTCATTTTCGCAGTATTGTGAACCATTCTCTCTTGCACACTTCATGCATCGGTATCAGAAGTGTGCGCAATTACGATTTAGGATTTACGATTTTACAATTTGCGGCTATTTTTGCCGAATTTTTTAACGTTTTACGACTTGCGACATTTCAGATCGTAAATCGTAAAGTTTCGTAAATGTGGTCTTCGATGAACAACCAACTGGGGCCCAAATTTATGTGTACCGGATTCTGAAAATGTGCCCACTCCAATGGTTTTCTTTTATAGCGCATTGCTACTTCCTTTTTGAGTTGTTTTTGATTTCTAATGTGTTACTGTGGTAGAAGACACCGTCCTGTGCACAGGTTTCTCGAATACTACTTATCTCTTCGCTTAACCAACTTTGTCATTTCTCTGACATTGTAAGGGATAACGTTTGAAACCGGACAAAGCTCAAGAGGAGAAACAAGTGCAATACATCATTAAAAAAATTATCTCCTCTCTAGGAGACTGGGTCCCTCGGTTTCCGCCCGAGAGCTAGATCCCCCCGATAGAGCCCCCAGATCGCATTCCTACAGACGAAGGTCGTTCCACTCCATCCTACAGAAAGACAATGAAGACAGTTTCTTTAAAAAAGGGGGACGAGAATTCTTGGACCCACGTCCTATTTGGTAATAACGTCCAGTGAATTTGTTTATAATAGATTCATTCTAATCTTGCATTAATAGAATTGGCAGAAATTTGCTATCATTCGGTGATTGGAAGCAGGGTCTAGGAAGTTGCTACACTCATGTGGAAAGCATAAGCCACTGGTGTTTCTATCGGTTTACATTGCATTTCATAAGGTGGTGCAAAGTGCTGTCAAAGCGAAAATTTCAAGAAAAAGCACTTTTAAAGTTAAGAAACGTCTTCTTTGCAATCTCTCTACAATTAACAGATCTTCTGAATTTGAGTATCGCGCTGTGGTTATTGCTCGGTACCGGGTATCTCATCGAACAATGGATCTGTAACTCCTTCCTGCAGCTATCTATATACCGTCTTCACTTGATGCGTTTAAAATGAACTCATGCAAACTCAAACTGAACCAGTTTTAACTCCAACCGTGTTCCTCCCAAATCATAACTGAAGTAGGATTACTTTCAAACCAAGCTGGACACATTCTAAATAAAGATTGATTGTCTATGAAGATGCCAAACTGAAGATGCCTCAAGAAAGTTATACGTAAACTCCATGAACGACTTTCCATGAATATCGGCATGATGCATCGTGTTGAATTGTTTGTTCGTGAAGCTGAGCACCGAGATTGTTGCAACACTTTATTCGGCTTACGTTTCGGCGGTTTCGCCTTCTTCAGAGCTATTGTGGTGGACACCGAGGAGCTCTACCAGTCACCTTCAGGTGGAGGTGAACGTTGGTGAATCATGAATTTCACCAACATTCACGTCCCTCTGGCGGTGACTGGTGAAGCTCCTCGGCTTCCACCACAAAGGTATTCCGATGTTTTAGGACTTATTCCCAAATGTTGAAAAGCGTAGATCTTTCGGTGCGACACACGATGGGATTGCGCCATGCCTTCAATCAGAACGCAAGCGCAGTCTCATCGTACGGCCCAGTATGTTTGTTGGATTATTACATGCGCAGTTGCTGTTGTCGCCGCATTGTACAGTAGTGAAAGGTTTTTTTTAATTTTTAGTGTTGCCGACAATTTTTTCGTTGTCGCTTCTGCTAAATTCTAGGCCATGCGAAAAATTGGTAGTAAATTTGGAATTTAATGGATATTCAAACGATGCAGGCTTTTTGTTGGAATACCATGCAGCTAGGCTGGGCAATAGGCTTAAGTTAGGTTTTTGAATTTACCGTTTTTTCGTCTTTCTAGAAACATGTAAAGGTTGATTTGAAAAATGTCTTACTAGCAAGAAGGCGTGAAAAGGAAAACAGTTTGGTAGGAAAACTGTTCAGAATGAGCTGAAAATAACATGATAAATAAATAAATATTGAACCCCATGTGATTAACATTAATGGAGAAAGCCTCTGGAAATGTAGTTGTACTGCACTACACGTCCGGTGACTTACGATTTACGATTTGCGACGGTTTTTTCGTAACTACGATTTACGATTTATTTACGCACACCCCTGATCGGTATGTGTTACAGGGAGGTGTTATGGCGCAGAAGCTGCGACCAGCAGTTTCGATCGACCTCGTTTTCACACATTTTTCCTTTCAAAGTGCCTGCGCTCGATATGAACCTACGGTAGCGATGGATAATAATAATGGCAATAACATGAATCCAAACCCACTCACAAGTATGACGGAGAGTGATGAAACAAACCATAGATGAGAGAATGGTTCTCAATAGTGTGAAAATGAATAAAAATTTTACATGATTTCATGATAGTGTCAAAAGGTGCGAGACCACTGCAGCAATTTGCATTGGTCTGGATCCGAACCCCCGACCTCGTGCTCACGAGCCCTGAACACTACCCATGGCCAACACGGCACTTCTGGTGGACGGCATCCCGACAATCACATGGGGTTTCCTTGCGACAGTTTTGCCATTTTCGGACAACCCAGTGGCCCGTAGCAAAACCGAAAATCACTTCTATGCTCCTCGTCATATGCCCTATAAATCATGTAGATCTCGCTGAGAATCTTTGGGGGAACTTCATGGGCTTCCCTTGTTAGACTGCTTGGATTGTTTCCTGATGTTCGCCAGTTGCGGTGAGGCCATATCGCCCAGAATAAACGCTTCCTGTGAACCCTTTTCTTTCCGGAACGATCACAATAATTATCCAAGCCTTCAGTTAATATTCACTATGGATTTCTATTCCCCGATTGCCTCTTCTCCTTGCGTGACAGTTTGTTCAAATCGCTCATCGAGGCTTTTTTCAGAGACACGTAGGTTTTGTTGCAGGACGCACCAACTTCGAGAGAACGCCTCTTTCTCCCGTCCAGCAATCATTTCTTTGCGAAACAATTACGAATGTGCAAGGGAAGTTGTAGAACCTGCAGCTGTAACTGATGGTAACCTCACTCTTGGTGCTCTGCATCGTATCACGGTTGAAGGGTGAGTGGTGTGCTCAGCGAGTCCTAGTTTGAGGTAGCGAAGAATTTGTCCGTTTCCCTACACCTCAACATTTTATTACGACTATATATGCCATTTTCACTTCGAATTAGATCCTTTTCAAATCAAGTTAGGCTCTCTTCTGAACTACCCTAGCTGAATTTTGAAATCAGCAAACTCTTCCAAGTTGAAGTGAGAATCTTCTGCATTAAACTAAAGACTCTCCAAAAAGGTTAGAATAATTTTCTGTCCAAGAAAATTTTTAGTATAACTTGCCTTGAAGCCTTAGTTCACCTATCGAAAAGGCGAACACATTGTTTGAAGTTTTATAAAATTTTTATTTTTGGAGAAAAATGGTAGCTTGTTTTAAAGGACAGTAAGGCAGGGATTTTTCAGTGCCAAAAAAGGGATTGCGCAATGTCCTTATCGGAGACGTCGCGATTTTTATTCTATCTCGAAAGATCAGTTTGCATGGAGTTTCGCACATGTGAAAGATACGAAAAACAATTGTGAAGAGCACGCATACCCTCATTTAGATGCCTCATGCAAGCTATATTTACACTATCAATCAGATAAAAATCGCGACGAGCCTTTCGAGTGCATGGCGCGATCTGATCTTTTAATGCCCTATATGATGCATGAAGGTCATTTCGATTCGGAAGAGTTCGCTTTGATTTCAAGTCTTAAAGCTAACTGAGAAGAGTGTCCAATTCGTTATCAGTTTCCACGGCAATTCTCTGATCGCCATTTCAACACCTTCAATATTGATGATTTTTTCTTCGCTAGGAATGCCTTAACACGTTGATGACACTGTCGCTCAATGGTGTGCGACGGTATATTATTTTGACAAGAATGACTTCCGGTTCATCCAAACTTCGTCCAGAGAGGTTACTCAGGATGCTGAGCACGATGCCGATGTCCTTTTGGACGATTACGGCCAGTTTCCTCCTTAATCGATAGTCGTGTCAGGGCCACCGACTTTTTAATCCAGCTACCCACTAGGTGAACACACTACTCGAATTTTCATGAACATCTTATTTTTTGAGGAAAAATAATGAATCAAAACATGTATATGGAGCAGGAAGGCGGCCATTTTTAGTGTAAAAACGGGGTTGCGCCATGCCCTCTTCCTCGCGATTTGGTTCGATTGATAGTAGAATTTCTATTCGCATGGAATTCGACGCCTATTAACGATACAACAAGAAGCGCTGTAAAAAACACAATTTCCTTAATCTCCAAGTTCTCTCTTCGTAAAACCTCGGCATTTTTTCTTTAGTCTATCAATACTGCTGTGCCAAACGAGGTTAGGTGGATCAGTTTTATTGAGCGGCCTAACGTTTCGACCTGTTCGTCGTCTTCAGAGGCCTAAAAGTGGTTCAAGACTTTAGATTTGTTACTTACCCGACCAAGCGCCTTACCCCCCCCCCCCTTTCCGACATCGTCCTAGGTACCAAAAAAAAAAAACCAAATCAACCCGCAGACCTTAAATCAGGGCACATCGGTATCAGTACCATTTCCACGTACATTCTATAAGGAACCACCTCCCGTTCCAGAAGTCGATGTGAAGTTGAGAATTTTGGCAACTGATGTGTTGGCTGTTTTAAGAAATCACGAGCAGTACAACTATAACAACTTGACATACGAGCAATGGGGAGGGTTCCAGGAATTGCGTGAGTTAAGATCGAATGGTACGATCCGTATCTCTGTGAGTGATAAAGGTGGAGAGTTTGTAGTTATGCCACAATCGTTGGATCGCGAGATAACAGAACTCCACCTGCGGGATTCGTCGGTCTACCGACACGCGACTGCGGATGAGTTTTGGTCACAATGCCGACGCCTTAACCATGCTTGGATGACCGTTGGCGCTTCAGCAGGGATTGACAGAAAACTCCTCAGTAGACTTAAATTGGACAATCCAACCTGTCCAGTTTTCTATAGCCTACTTAAAACCCACAAACTTGCTCCGCAAGATATGCTGTCGATGTCACCGGAGACATTCAAAATAAGACCTATCATAAGTTGCGTGGGAGGACCAACCGACAGAATATCCTGGTTTCTCAACAGAATTGTGAGCCAGTTGTTGACCACGGTTCCCTCGCACCTGACTAACACTAGGCTATTCCTTGACTATCTACACAGCAGACATGTTGAGCAAGAATGTGTAATAGAGTCCTTTGATGTGACTTCGCTATACACAAACGTCCAAAACGAGGATGCCCTTCAGGCGTTATCAGAAATGCTTGATCGACATCACAGCAGTATTAATAACTTTGGACTTAGCAAGGCAGACATCATGACTCTAATCAAGGAGTGCTTAGGTTGTAATATTTTCAAATGGTCAGGTAGATATTTTTCACAAATGCGAGGTTTAGCCATGGGCCAACGACTTGCTCCAGTTCTTGCCGTTTGCTTTATGAGCAAAATAGAGCAACCAGTTCTAGAACGTCTTCCCTTGATGTATTGCAGATACATTGATGATTGTTTTATTGTAACATCAACACAGTCCGAAATGGATGAGTGTTTCAATTTACTGAATCATCAATCGCAACACATTAAGGTTACGAGGGAAACTCCTAAGAACTGTTGGCTACCTTATTTGAATACGCAAATTAAAATATCGGGTGGCATCGTCAGGGTGAAGTGGTACCGCAAAGAAAGTTCTAAGAACATTTTGGTTCATGCATCTTCCGCACATCCCACAGCTGTTAAACGCGCAGTTGTAAGGAACATGTTCAAAACTGCACGTGATGTATGCACAGGCTCGGAAGAGCGACAAGAGTCATTGAGGCTAGCCTCAAAGATCGCTTGCCAAAATGGCTACGTGGTACCACAACACCACCAAAGAGTCCACACTGTGCAACGTAATTTACCACGCCGAGATCGTACCCCTTTGTCTTCCTTTTATTTCTGATAATATCACTTCTGCCATACAGCGGAGCATAGTTCGGGCTCAGCTAGAAGATGATGTTGTGCTTGTAAACATCCCGAATGACAACATCAAGAAGCAGCTAGTCCGAAATAGGCTCTACGATAGGGAGTGTATATCAGAAAATTGTGTTGTATGTCCCTACAATAAGTTGGGGGACTGCGCCAAAGCTGGTGCAGTGTATCAACTTGAATGTGGGACTTGCAATCAGATATACATCGGGGAAACCGGAAGGGTACTGGCAGTTCGCATTAAAGAACACCTGGCTAGTAAAAGGCGTGGTATCTTATCCAGTCCGTTAGGCAAGCACAGAGTTGAGGGGCATGGAGGAACCGACTTTGATGTTAAGTGCACGGTTCTGACGTTAGAGACCGACATTTCGTCTAGGAAAGCGTTGGAAGCATTCTGGATTTCCGCAAGGAATCCAGCACTGAATAGTCGAAATGAGTGTCCCTCGATTACTAGTGACTTCTTGCCATTCCTTTCGCATTGTGAGCTATAGAACGACCGGTGGTGACATGAGTGTCCTTACGAATGACACTGGTATACTCAGTATAATCAGTGCGAATGACACAGTATGTCTCAGTCACCACTCGACTACTAACAGCAGCGGTTGCGACGTCGCTCCGCTTCAACGGTGGATCAGCGGGTGAGTTTATTTCTCATGCATTGGGTTTTTCGTTTTGGTACCTAGGACGATGTCGGAAAGGGGGGGGGTAAGGCGCTTGGTCGGGTAAGTAACAAATCTAAAGTCTTGAACCACTTTTAGGCCTCTGAAGACGACGAACAGGTCGAAACGTTAGGCCGCTCAATAAAACTGATCCACCTAACCTCGTTTGGCACAGCAGTATTGATAGACAATTTCCTTACTTTGATTGTTGATGTAAGTCGCATTCACACTATCAATCGAATAAAAGTTGAGGCGAAATTTTTGAATGCATGGTCGACCTGATCTTTTAATGCCCTGCATGTTTGCTTGTTTGCTGTGCTTTAAGGCGGATTTTAATTTATTATATTTTCTTAAAATAAAAAGTTAAATAATAGTAATTATAAAAATAACATTAAATGAATATAAAATTACAGAATTATGGGGGGGGGGGTGGTGACCGGCCGTAACTGTTGAGACAAACATTAGCATCGTGTTTGGCATCAAGTTTGTGTCATGGTATGTCGTGTCACATTCGTACGGCGTGCTTCGTCCCATGGGCCAGACACGCGAAAATCGCTCTCGTCGTCAAAGTGTTAAGGGAAGAAATAAGTGACAGTCGGAGGGGGCAATATCAGGGGAATACGGTAAATCGGGAACCGTATCCAAACCCAGCTTCTCCTATTTTTGATGTGCCTCTAACTACATGCGGCCTAGCGTTGTCGTGAAGGAGGTGAACAGAAGCACATGTCGGCCGTTTTTCTCGAACAGGGTTCGCCATTTTCTGCGCTGGTGGGTGTTCTCCTCGAGGGAGCCACATGGCATGATGCATGTGGGCGCAGGAGAGTGTGACAAATGGGTGCCCGGCTAAACCGCATGCAATCGGTCAAGACATGAGGAGTCCATCGAGTCAGTACTTTCCTGTAGCCGTGGTCCTGGATGCACCTGTGAACAGTTTGGATGGGTGTTATAATTGTGCTCTCGCAAAATTTTCGAATATTCGAATGGTTTCGAATACCCGCAATTTTCGAACATTCGAATTTCGAATACATTCGAAAAACGCGGTTTTTTGAACATTCGAATTCGGATATTCAAAATCGAATGAAATTCATTCGAATACCTATTCGAATAGGTTATTCGAGCACAACTATAATGGGTGCACGGGTGCACCTAGTCTCAGTCTTTTTTTTTTTCAAAAAAAAACATGTCATGACTTTCTTACCACCCTAATATATGTCCTTTTAATTTCGAAATGCTGGAAATTTAGGCTTAACTTTATCTTGTCGGTCTCGGGATCTCGTATAATAGTTTTCGATGTGGAGCAGTCAAAAGTTGTTTTGGTGAACGATCTGAAAGAGGGTGAGTGTTTTAGAAGTTAACTCTTTATCTGCGCTTATTTACCTTTAGACCGCTCGGTAACAGTTTTCCTGAAGAACTTGGTTAGCAGATATATGCTGCTGTTGTATCTGCGGTTCCGACATCTTCCTTCTTCTCCAAGACGTAGCGGTTCCTCGCAAATACACCATCTGCAGTCGTGCGTCAGTGGTGGACCGATTGCAGGCCAAGTCTCTTCATGTTCAGGTTGTTCTTTTGTTTTTGTAGTCGTTCGTTATAGCAGTAAGACAAGGTTGGCTGAAATTTTTTTGTTAGTTTTTCCTACCTTTCAGCTTCTGTTGCGCAACTTGCTATGGAGGCAAAACTCTTCTACGACTTATTTATCATCAGCAGTGTCAGTATGGCACCAGCTTTTGAGAAAGCCATTTTTCCTATTCCCAGAAATACAGGTGATGGCAGGTGAAGAAGCAAGCACTACACTCACACTTCAGTGTGCAAGGAAGCGATTTGTTCTTAGCGATCATTAAGGGAGTCGAGCAAATTCTAATCGGGAGGATGGTAGTGCAAGGACGTTAACCCAACAACTTTGTTTTTCTTAGGGGTCGTTTAGTGTGCGCGTGACGCGATCCATGTGTAGCGGCCGAATTGATCAATCACGTCGCTCGATCAATTTGGCCACTATACGTGCATCGCTTCTCGCGTCGCGCGCACGCTAAACGATTCCTTAGGCTATGTGAATTTCGCGGACATGTACGTTGAGGAGAACACTTGGGGCATTATTTTCAGCCAAGTGTTCTCACAGTGCATGGCTAGCAAAAATGTTGTTTCTTGCGAATTGGAATGCTGATTATGCTTATGTGCGTGCATAAGGTCAGAACGTGGGGTGTACCGGTAGTTTCCTCGCTGTGTGCGACAAACTTCGCTACTACGGTCAGGAGAGTTGTGCTTCCACTGGGAGAGATGTGGATTATAGATCTCCTCTCGGAAATCTTGCGCAAACTAGGAGATTAAATCTCTTTGACCAATGCTAGCGATAATTTTATTAAGGTATCGTTTTTAGAGAACGTAATATATCTCATGTTTATTTCAGTGTGCGCAGTTTCTACTTCATTATAAGAACTGTTCCTGGCCAAGCGATCTCATTCGCATCACCGTCGGCTCCTTACCACAACCATGTGGAGAGGTCAGCTTACGAATCTCTCCAGGCGTTTACTTGTGTACCAGTTCCTTGCACTCAGTACTTCTATTTATTAGGTAAAAGTAGAGCGAATTCGGATGCAATTATACGAACTTCTGGAGAAGAACGGAGTTCATTCTTCTAGCGATTGCCGCGGTGACCAAAAAGCAGCATCACCTTGTCCAAGTTGTAATCTCTCTTTTCTGAACATTGTTTTCTGTTTTGGTCTGTTATGAAGTGGTTTCTAAGGTCGTGGCGATGAAGGCAAAGCAAATACTGAGACGAATGGAGTAGGGCAGCAGCGGATCTCCAGTGTGCGAAGCTGTAGCTTTGAAAACATCAAGTAGGTGGTGGCTGTTGCAGCTTTTCATTTGTAGAGGAGTTTGGAAGCTTTGTCCTTATGCTTTATAATGTGCGAGTAACACCAAGATCGGTGGCAATGTCCGTTCCTCCACGTGGTGCCACTGGAAACTGCCGACTCTGCAAGTTCTTTGGCATCAATGATGAGAACGACCATCTTCTTACGGACCACCGCAAGAAGGCATTGAAGCGATGGCGCGACTACTTTGAGGAAATCTCTACGGTGGAATTTCCTCATCCAGCCATCCCTTCAACGGCTCCAACCCACGGCCCCGTTCAGAAGATCACCGTGGAGGAGATTGAATCGGCTTTGAAGAAGATGAGGCCAGGCAAAGCGACTGGGCCCGACGACGTGGCGGCAGAACTGTGGAAGTCGAAGTTTTGGTATCCTGCTGAGTGGTTGGCGAAGTTCTTTAATCAGGTTGTGGCGGAGAAGAAAGTGCCTGAGTGCTGGCGCCAAAGTACGACGATTCCGATTTGGAAGAAGAAGGGCAGTCCTGCTGACTGCTCCAATTACCGTCCGATTCGCTTGCTTTCGCACACCATGAAGATCTTTGAGCGAATTGTCGATGGACGAATTCGGGACATCGTCCAGCTTTCCAGCAATCAGTGCGGCTTCGTGGCTGGCTGTGGCACCGTTGATGTCATTCACGCCTGGTAGAGAAGCATCGCGAGAAACAGAGGCCAGTGCATATCGCCTTTCTCGACTTGGAGAAGGCCTTTGACCGTGTACCGCGTGAGGTTATATGGTACGCCTTGCGACAATACAACGTACCTGAGGAACTTATAGAGTGGGTACGGATACTCTACTCTTACCCAAAGAGTCGGGTTCAAGCTGCAGCTGGAACCTCGATGGAGTTTCCCATCTCTGTCGGGGTACACCAGGGGTCTGCGCTTTCCCCACTCCTCTTTGTTGTCGTCATGGATGCCATCACACTAGATCTTCAGAAGCCCGTCCCCTGGACGTTGCTTTATGCCGATGACGTGATGCTCGCTAGCGAAAATAAAGGTGAACTCGAGCGAGAGGTGCAAGCTTGGTGTGATCGCTTGGAGCGGTTTGGACTCAAACTGAACGTGAAGAAGACCGAATATCTAACGACAGACGTTACTGAGTCTAGTTCCATCAAGGTTAGCGGCATCGAGCTTCCACGCACTGCGGACTTTAAGTATCTGGGATCAGCTGTCGCGTCTGACGGCAGACTGATGGTCGAAGTGAATTCACGCGTGAGTGCAGCTTGGTCCAAGTGGCGCTCGTTGACTGGCGTGCTCTGCGACAAGAAGATACCAGAGCGCTTTAAGTCGAAGATCTTCAGAGTAGTCATCCGGCCAGTAGCGATGTACGGCGCTGAGTGTTGGCCTGCCACTAAGGAAGTTGAAACGCGCCTCAGCGTCATGAAGACAAAGATGCTGCGCTGGGCGGCCGGAGTCACGCGCCTGGACCGCATCCGAAACGATGTCATTCGGCAGAAGTTCGGTGTCGCGCCGATAGCTGACAAGATGCCCGAAGCTCGCTTGTTATGGTACGGCCACGTTCTGTGTGGAAAGGAAGACAGCGTCCGCAAGATAGGCTTGAACTTCGCGGTAATAGGAAAGCGGCCTAGAGGGCGCTCGAAGCAGCGCTGGGCTGATACGTTACACATGGACTTGAAAGTAGCTGGTGTCCACCCTGATCTAACGTTGGATCGGGAAAGGTGGCGTCATGACACCAGGATAGCGGACCCCGCCACGGAGCGGGACAAACGCTGAAGAAGAAGAAAAAGAACACCAAGATCGCGAGAACTTCAAGGAAAGGTAACTTCCATAAAATAATTGTTGTAATTAAATATGTAGTTGCTAAAACAGCTTAAATCACGTTTTTTTAGGGAAATGTCGAGATTCTTTGTTGTGGTTTTTATTTTATTTCTTTGAATCTTGATTCTATCATCTGAGTGCTGAGTGCGGCACCAATTCAAAGCAAATCGATTTCGTTTTTGCTTCGAGATTGGATGTAACAACTTTGAGAATTTTTCTGCTCGTTTTTGGTGTTATAGAAGAGACATTCCTTAGAAATGGTATCATTTTTGTGCATTTTGCATTCATTATAGTGAGAATGCACATTCCTCCATGAAAGTTATCAAATCGCCGTAGTACTTCGAATAGAATTCAGTATCATGCGAAACTACTTTAAAGCCAGATATAAGGTATGGAAATAAACGTTGTTATTTGTATGCTCTGAGCGAGTTACAATCACTCAAATCCCTTATCGGCTGTCGGGCGCATTGATGCAGCTTTGTGCAGCGTAGTAAGCCTAAGCCTGCTGCAACAACGACAGGGCAGTTTAAAAACTTCGTAATGCTCTCGTTCACAAAGGTGAGCTTCTGAGTTCGATTCCTGCCAGAAGTGGGTTGTTCACTTTATTTTTTCAACTTCAACAAGAATTTTTATTCCCATTCATTACATGTTTTATTAAACGGCTGAATAGTTGTTATTTACGAATGTCGACTTGCTTAGAGTTGGAGATGCGCAGTAGATAACATGTTTTAACACATTGACGACAATCGCAGCATTTATGCTGCGTACGCAAGCGGTCGCGTGGGACAATGCGCATCATTTTTGCTACGTAACATTCAACTCGATTTTCTTTCAAAATGAAGTAATTTTGTGCGGATTTTTTGCAGTGCGCTTATAGGCTGTATCTATAAGGCCTACGGTATACTCCCGTCCGCTGCAGCGACGCGGGAATGCACAGCGATGCGACGGCTCGCGATGCGCGTCGCGAGCCGTCGCCATCGCTGAGGCTGACATAGTCCGCGCAGTTCTACAGACGGAGACTTTTGCAGAATTTTAGTGAATCAGCTGAATCGACATGCCTACGACTTGTGGTCCCTTTTCATATAGAAGTCTGGACGCACACTTCTCATAAGTCTTAATTGTTGGAGCTAAATTAAACGCAGTACTCTTAGAAATGCGCGGACGCGAAAAACCGAGTTCAAAACATTATTTTTAAAAACATGGAGCTGAAATGGCAGATTTGTGATCAACGCGTCACGATAACCCTCTAATGACCTGGCAAGCGCAAAACTGTGCGTCTTCATGCCTATGTGGAACCTGAGAATCAAAAGAAATACTGCAGTCAGCGAAGATGCGAAAAAAACCCCGCTAGAAAAACATGATTTCGAAAAAATCAGCGTTCAATTGGCACACTTCTGTGCCGGATATGTCAACGGGACCTCCCTGTGACTTGCACGGCACAGAAATGTAGATTTCGGTGCCGACAAGGAAGTTCACATGCGAAAAAATGCTAGGATCAGAACAAAAGTGGGAAAAAACGGCCTAGAAAAATATCTCCTCAAAAAACTAGCTGTTCGTCGAAAAAAGCCCCAAAATGAGGAGGAGAACAACAGAGAAATCACATGACCACCCAACATCACCAGACGTGTGTTGAAATTGCTGTGGTATGGTCACGAACCAAAGAAGTGTCGAAATAAGTGAGCGAAAGTGCATAGAATAGGGCACGACAAGCGCTCCCCCTCCGCGACCATCGCTACCCGTCGCTCGTCGCAGTGCACTGCACTGCGACGAGCGATGGGCTGCGACGGCCGTCGCACGGGAGTATGTTTCACTCCCGCGACGCGGAGGTATAACACCCCTTTGCGACGCATCGCGGGAGCGATGGCGCGTCAACTGACAACCGCGCCCCACTGCGCCGTTCGCCACTGCAGCGAATGCGCGCCGTTGACAGTTGCCCCGCGCCCGTCGCTGGAGCGACGCGGGAGTATACCATAGGCCTAAGAAGCTTCAGCAGTCATAGGCAAAGAAATGTTCTGGTGACACTCGAGAAATTTTAATAGAACGTAGACAATACCAGCCTACTGCTACACTTCTTTTTGAGATTGTGAAATCAGAACAAATTATTTGTTTTCTACAAATAGTACCGTAATAATGTAAGAACTTAAAAGCCGCGAAAGACAGAACAAAAGATAACTAATTGTGCAAATTTAGGTTGATGGAAATACTTGTTTCGCAGATCAAATGAACATCGCAGTATGATACGAGTACACGGTGACCTTTCTGATAAAACATTTTGTTCCATGGCTTTTTAAATGTAAAGGAGCATATATTGATTGCTCAAAAGTTTTCGTCAAACATTTATTTTTGAGGCATCCTGTACTCTTGCCTCACGAGTTGCCTTTGGCACTTAGCAATTATTTAGCTTTTCTCAAATATTCGGAAGCCTGCTGTGAAGATCATAAGAATTCAGTGTGGTTGTCAGCATTGCTTCCATAACGGCATGAAGAGATATATGTACTTGTTTTTCCAAGGAGATCTGCCGCTAGGCGAAACACAGTTGCCTTCCTTGTTATGATTATTTTCGTCTCAGGAGTTGAAAATCATGCAGTAAAATCAGCTTTGGTTTATCAGCCTTTCCGCTTGCCGGTTAAAAAATCGGGACAATAAACACGGAAATGTAGGAAGAGAAAGGGCCAGAACTAGGAAATGAAAAAACTGGAATTCCTTTAGACTAAGTTTTCAACATTCTCATGTTGAGAGAAAGTTGTGTCGTCTGCAGCATTCTTCGGTTCAAACAATGCGAAAAACTTGTTTATGTGATAATCTTACTATATATATATATATATATATATATATATATATATATATATATATCTACCACTATATAATTGAGTTAGCTCCACGCCCTGTAAATGATGAGGCGTATCTCACTCAGGTTGGAAACCTGGCTGAGATACGCCCCGTGGAACCATCCACAATCTCATGGAACCCCTTGCAACGCCTCCGCGTACCTCGCGCGGGCAACGCCTGCCGTTCAACATGGGATGTTTTTACAGCAGAGGACGCGTAGCCTCCTCCTGCTTGATACAACGGCATCTGCGCGCGTTTCTGAGTGCCTGAATCCAGAAGGCGGGTTCCCTTCGTCGCACCACAACCGTCTGGAGTCAGAAGAGGAGACACCGTCGTCTTTTGACGAGGGATCGCACTCAGATTTGAACATGAGATGCTGCTGCAGCAGAGGAAGCGCAGCCTCCTCCTGCTTGACACAACGGCGCCTGCGCGTTTCTGAGTCCCTAAATCCAGAAGATCGGTTCCCTTCGTCGCACCACAACCTTCTGGAGTCAGAAGATCGAAAAGAAAAGAAGCAGAGGTCACATCGTCGTCGTACGACGACCGGCCGCATGCAGAACTCAGCATTATCCCATGTTGAACGGAAAACTTTACCCGCGCCAGGTACGCCTCTGCGTACCTCGCGCGGGCAATGTTTGCTGTTCAACATGGGATATTGTTGCAGCAGAGGAAGCGCATCCTCCTCCTGCTCTACACCGCGGCAACTGCGAGCCTGTCTGAGCGCCTGGATCCAGAAGATAGGTCATTCTTCGCGCTACAAGCTTCTGGAGCCAGAAGAGGTGATACCGACGTCGTGTGACGAGCGGGCGCTCGGAAAACAAGGAAGTGGGCCAGGAGTTGGGACCAGGGGGCGAGGGGAAGACCAGTAAAGGTGGGCCAGCAATTAGATCCAGTAAGAAGAAACGAGTTAGGGGAACCTGGTGTCCGGATTTGGAAGGGTGTCAACGACATCAGGTGACCCAAGCTGTTTAGAATGAGAACGGTTGCGGAGGAGCAACCTGAGGGCAGAAGTACTGCGCAGCACAAACCAATGGCGTTACTGGACGGTATACATTGGATCCGATCGAAGATCTTCGGATAATTGGATGATTCGGATAACGCTATTTTGGCGGACCCCAGGTTTTTGGATGATTCGGATAACGGCGACTTCGCGTACCCGGATTTTTGGATGAATCGGATCGGGTTATCCGAATCGGATATCCAAAAATGATTTTCATTAAATACATTGAATTCGACCAAAACTCCGGATTAATGAATGATTCGGATAACGCTATTTTGATGGACCCCAGATTTTTGCACGATTTGGATAATGACAATTTCGGGGACTCCGGTTTTTTGAATTATTCGGATACGGGCAATTTCGCGGACCTTGGATTTTTGAATTACTCGAATCGGATATCCGAAAATGATTCATTGGGATCCAATATATACTGGACGGTCCGGAGAGGGTGCCTATGATGAACGTACGGAAGTGGTGAACGGCTTGATGCCAACAAAGTACGCAGCAAATCCTAGATGTTAGCGTATTTCAAGTTTTACAAAAAAAATACCTAGGCCAGTGATGTTGCAAAGTCGCGCGAAGCGCGCAGGTGCGAGACACGCCGTTAGGCGTGTCGGAGCACTTGTATATATATATATATATATATATATATATATATATATATATATATATATATCAGACGTTTAGCGACCTAGGGGCCGCCAAACGTCTGGTTGGGGGCTTCGCCCCCCAAAACCCCGAGAAAAGAACAACCCCAGTAATGCTCCATTCTCCTTTCGGCCTTCCTACTTCTATTAAGTAAAAAACCGATTTTACTATACAGATTAGTGCAGGTAGATATGGTAGTGCAGAATCTTCACTGCTCCTATGAAGCCCATCCACCCTCTATCGCATGTACGCGATTCATTCTTCGAAGTGCCCGTGCTCTACGTGGCGAGAAACAGATTATGAGAGTCCCAATCCGAAGTGTTTAATCTGCAGAAAAATGATTAAAATTAATCGGTATGTCGACAGGTCGACAACGTTTACTGTCCGAAGGCAATAACTCTCCTTCGAATCCCATAATCACCCTCCCTATTTCTTTCCCTCCCCTCCTCCCTCCCCCCTCCCTCCCCTCGCTGATACTTCCTTACCTATGTGCTGGCGAGAGTGATAGTTAGTCAAGAATCACATAACTCTGAGTCCCGGCTCACGTGTCACGACTTCTATGATACTCCTTCTGCTACCTGACACACGTGCCACGACTTCTGTGACGCGTCTTCAGAAACCCGACGCAAATTGGACGATACTGAGGGAAAATACTGGTCCTCTTTATTCGCTCTCTAGTGGTCCCCCTTTGCTGATCCCCTCTTCACTGGCCCCCCTCTTACAAAAAGAAACTTGGAACTCAACTTACAATTAGCGAAAAACATTAAAAAGAACACTATCGAGAGCATTGAGGAGAAGGTCCACCATCTATGAACCTGCGCTAGAAAGGGAGAAAATGACCAGAGGAAGGGTAGGACAGCCAACCCAAAAGTAAAATGCTCACTACAGAAAATCAGACCAGGGCCCGGATTCATCAACGACTTACGTAATTTTAACGGAGAATTGTAAGCGAAAAGCTCAGATAACACGGCTTATCAAGCGAGCGGTAAGCCGCGTTATCTGAGCTTTTCACCTGCAATTCTCAATTAAAGTTATGTAAGTCGTTGATAAATCCGGCCCCAGCTTGCCCTGGTAAGCTATGGTGTCATAATGCACCGCAATATAGGAAAAGCAACTGAGTAATTAGCGCTATATAGTGCCTACGAAGATGACTATCCGTAGGCCAGTTGTATGAGTATATAAGATAGCACTTTTGCCTGATGTTTGAAACAAGCTGTCAGAAACTGGCAGTTCTGATATGTTCTTGATAAGCTATCGACCAAGATTGTTAACAGCTTTATTCGGCTGACGTTTCGGCAGCTTTGCCTTCTTCGGAGCCTGGAAAAGTCATGCACATGAAAAGACACACGTCATGCCAAGATTTATGGAAAGTCGAACCTGGGCAGAAACTGGCAGTATTATTATGATAGTGATCGTGAGGCATTTGAAGATATAGCAGTAAAAAAAACCATGTTGAACGGCAGACGTTGCCCGCGCGAGGTACGCAGAGGCGTACCTGGCGCGGGTAAAGTTTTCCGTTCAATATGGGATAATACTGAGTTCTGCATGCGGTCGGTCGTCGTACGACGACGATGTGACCTCTGCTTCCTTTCTTTCCGATCTTCTGATTCCAGACGGTTGTGGTGCGACGAAGGGAACCGGTCTTCTGGATACAGTCGCTCAGAAACGCGCGCAGACGCCGTTGTGTCATGCAGGAGGAGGCTGCGCTTCCTCTGCTGCAGCAGTATCTCATGCTCAATTCTGAATGCAATCCCTCGTGGTGGCGATGTCCGTTCCTCCACGTGGTGCCACTGGAAACTGCTTGTTTTTGCAAGCCGAGCCAAACACGGACATTCGAATGCAGGCGACAGGCCCTAGTGACAGGCCGGCCTACGAACATTTTGTGTCACATCATATGGTTGATGTCGTTTCAGACTTCTCGAGATAATGCTACGGCGTCCGCGGGAGCCGACGCGCACTCGCAAAGCCCGGCGAGTGTGAAAAGTGTGCGAGGGTCCCTGATGCGAGGACGGCATCGGGGGGCAACTGAGCTAGTCCGAAAGTCCCGTAACGTAGGCAAGACACGCGTAGCAACGTTGAATGTGGGTACGTTGACGGGCCGCTCGTGCGAGTTGGTAGAAGCACTGGAGCGAAGAAAGATAGATTTCTGTGCGGTGCAGGAGACGAGGTGGTCCTGCAGCAAGTCAAGGGACATAGGACGTGGCTTCAAGGCCGTTCTATGTGGAAGTCCCAGGACCACCAGTGGTGTCGGTGTGATCGTCTACGAGCGTTTCCGTGACGCGATTGCAAGCGTAGAACGTTTCGATGACCGCTTGATGAAGATTGTTGTCGCCGTAGAAGAGCGACGATGCCATTTCTTTTCTGCGTATGCTCCGCAGACAGGCTGTTCCGAGCAAACCAAGGACGAGTTCTGGTCCCTGCTTGATGAGAAGACAGCGGAAGTACTGTCACAAGATATGGTTGTTGTGGCAGGTGACCTTAATGGTCACGTCGGAGCAACGAAAGACGGCTACAACTGTCATGGTGGTTTTGGATATGGGTCGCGCAACGCCGATGGTGAGCGTATACTTGAGTATGCAGACTCACATGACCTCACCATCGTGAACACCAAATTTCGAAAGCGTGACTCCCAGCTCATCTCGTTTTATAGCGGGAATGCTAAAACGCAGATTGACTATGTCCTTGTTAGGCGTCGCGACCAAGGCCTTGTCACAGACGCGAAGACCGTGCCGTATGAGACGGTTGCCACGCAACACCGTCCACTGATCTGCTCGCTGAAGATCACACCTTCGAGGTGTAAACATGTCGAGCGATGTGGGTCGGCTAGAATCAAATGGTGGCGACTGAAAGAGAAGGAAGCGGCAGTTATTTCTCGCATTCGGTTGCCGACAGTGACAACTGTCGACGAAACCTGGAAGGACGCTACCGATGCGATAACTCGAGCTGCACGCCTTGAACTCTGCACAACGAAGCCTGGACGACGCTGGGTCGACAAGCAGGCATGGCTGTGGACTGATGATGTCAGAGAGAAAGTCCGAGAAAAGAAACGGCTCTATCACGTGTTTATCGGTGATAAAACAGTCCATAATTGGCGGAACTATCGAGAAGCAAAGAAAGCGGCAAAGAAAACAGTGGCCGCTGCTAAAGCCGCATACTACGCTGATGTCAGCAAAAAATTGGAAACGCGCGATGGTGAGCGTTATATTTACCGACTCGCCAAAGCTCGCTGTCGCCAAGCAGAAGACATTGAGAAGTTCTTTGGCATTAACGACGAGAGCGGTCATCTTCTGATGGATCGTAAGAGGGCTGTGAAGCGATGGCACGACTACTTCGAGGAAATCTCGAATGTTGAATTTGAACATCCTGCTGTTCCTTTTGCATCACCTGTATACGGTCCCGTTCAGAAGATCACAGTGAGCGAAACTGAAGCAGCCCTGAGGAAGATGAAGTCAGGCAAAGCCACTTCTCCCGATGACCTGCCAGCTGACCTGTGGAAGTCGAAGGGCTGGTGCCCTGCTGACTGGCTGACTGCGTTTTTCAATCAGGTTGTTGCTGAGAAGAAAGTGCCTGAGGGTTGGCAGCAAAGCACGACCATCCCGATTTGGAAGAAGAGGGGCAGTCCTGCAGACTGCGCTAGTTACCGTCCAATTCGTCTTCTTTCGCACACCATGAAAATCTTTGAGCGAATTGTCGACGGACGTATTCGGGATGTCGTACAGCTTTCCACGAATCAGTGTGGTTTCGTATCTGGCTGTGGCACCGTTGATGCCATTCACGCCGCTCGTCTTCTGTTAGAGAAGCACCGCGAGAAACAGAAACCGGTGCATTTTGCCTTCCTGGACTTGGAGAAGGCCTTCGACCGCGTTCCGCGAGATGTTATATGGTACGCGTTGCGACAACATGGTATCCCTGAAGAGCCTATTGAGTGGGTGCGCATTCTATACTCTTGCCCAAGTCGAGTGCGAGCGCCAGCGGGCACCTCGATGGAGTTTCCCATCTCTGTAGGGGTGCATCAGGGATCTGCGCTATCCCCACTGCTCTTCGTGGTCGTGATGGATGCAATCTCACGAGATCTCCAAATGGCGGCACCTTGGACGCTGCTGTATGCTGACGACGTCATGCTTGCATATGAAGACAAAACCGAACTCGAGCGACAGGCACAGGCGTGGTGCGATCGTTTGGCATTGTTCGGTCTCAAGCTAAACGTCAAAAAGACGGAATACTTGACGACGGATGTGAATGAACACGGATCTATTAAGATCGATGGTACTGAGCTCTCACGAGTGACATCTTTCAAGTATCTTGGGTCAACAGTCACGTCCGACGGCAGCTTAAAGATGGAGGTGAATGCGCGTGTGAGTGCAGCCTGGTCCAAATGGCGCTCGCTGACTGGGGTGCTTTGCGACAGGACAATACCTGAGCACCTCAAATCGAAGGTTTATAGAACAGTAGTCCGCCCAGTAGCGACGTACGGTGCTGAGTGCTGGCCCGTGACGAAGGAAGTTGAAAGCCGCCTCAGTGTAATGGAGACGAGGATGCTACGGTGGACGGCTGGAGTTACACGTTTGGACCGCGTTCGTAACGACACGATACGACAGAGGTTCGGTGTCGCCCCGATATCTGAGAAGCTGCGCGAACCTCGTCTTCGATGGTACGGCCACGTCCTTCGCGCTAACGACGACACCGTGTGTAAGATTGGCCTGAATCTTGTGGTCCCTGGAAAGCGGCCCAGAGGACGCCCGAAGCAACGTTGGCTAGATACGTTGCGCTTGGACTTAGAGATGGCTGGTGTGCACCCTGATCAAGCATTTGATCGGGAGAATTGGCGTCACCACACCAGAAGAGCGGACCCCGCCACCAAGCGGGACAGACGCTAATGAAAATGATGATGATGATGATGATGATGATGATCCCTCGTCGTAGGAAGGACGACGCGATGAAGGGAACGCGTCCTCTGGATTCAGGCACTCAGAGACGCGCGCAGACGCCGTTGTGTCAAGCAGGAGGAGGCTATGCGTCCTCTGCTGCAGCAGCATCTCATGCTCAATTCTGAATGCGATCCCTCGTCGTAGGACGACGCGACGAAGGGAACCCGTCTTTTGGGATCCAATTGCTCAGAAACGCGCGCAGACGCCGTTGTGTCAAGCAGGAGGAGGCTGTGCTTCCTCTGCTGCAGCAGTATCTCATGCTCAATTCTGAATGCGATCCCTCGTCGTAGGACGACGGTGTCTCCTCTTCTAACTCCAGAAGGTTGTGATGCGACGAAGGGAACCCGTCTTCTGGATCCAGCGCTCAGAAACGCGCGCAGATGCCGTTGTGTCAAGCAGGAGGAGGCTATGCGTCCTCTGCTGCAGCAGCATCTCATGCTCAATTCTGAATGCGATCCCTCGTCGTAGGACGACGCGACGAAGGGAACCCGTCTTTTGGGATCCAGTTGCTCAGAAACGCGCGCAGACGCCGTTGTGTCAAGCAGGAGGAGGCTGTGCTTCCTCTGCTGCAGCAGTATCTCATGCTCAATTCTGAATGCGATCCCTCGTCGTAGGACGACGGTGTCTCCTCTTCTAACTCCAGAAGGTTGTGATGCGACGAAGGGAACCCGTCTTCTGGATCCAGTCGCTCAGAAACGCGCGCAGACACCGTAGTGTCAAGCAGGAGGAGGCTGCGCTTCCTCTGCTGCAGCAGTATCTCATGCTCAATTCTGAATGCGATCCCTCGTCGTAGGACGACGGTGTCTCCTCTTCTGACTCCATAAGGTTGTGGTGCGACGAAGGGAACCCGTCTTCTGGATCCAGCGCTCAGAAACGCGCGCAGATGCCGTTGTGTCAAGCAGGAGGAGGCTACGCGTCCTCTGCTGCAGCAGCATCTCATGCTCAATTCTGAATGCGATCCCTCGTCAGGACGACGCGACGAAGGGAACCCGTCTTCTTGATTCAGGCACTCAGAGACGCGCGCAGACGCCGTTGTGTCAAGCAGGAGGAGGCTGCGCTTCCTCTGCTGCAGCAGTATCTCATGCTCAATTCTGAATGCGATCCCTCGTCGTAGGACGACGGTGTCTCCTCTTCTAACTCCAGAAGGTTGTGATGCGACGAAGGGAACCCGTCTTCTGGATCCAGCGCTCAGAAACGCGCGCAGATGCCGTTGTGTCAAGCAGGAGGAGGCTATGCGTCCTCTGCTGCAGCAGCATCTCATGCTCAATTCTGGATGCGATCCCTCGTCGTAGGACGACGCGACGAAGGGAACCCGTCTTTTGGGATCCAGTTGCTCAGAAACGCGCGCAGACGCCGTTGTGTCAAGCAGGAGGAGGCTGTGCTTCCTCTGCTGCAGCAGTATCTCATGCTCAATTCTGAATGCGATCCCTCGTCGTAGGACGACGGTGTCTCCTCTTCTAACTCCAGAAGGTTGTGATGCGACGAAGGGAACCCGTCTTCTGGATCCAGTCGCTCAGAAACGCGCGCAGACACCGTAGTGTCAAGCAGGAGGAGGCTGCGCTTCCTCTGCTGCAGCAGTATCTCATGCTCAATTCTGAATGCGATCCCTCGTCGTAGGACGACGGTGTCTCCTCTTCTGACTCCATAAGGTTGTGGTGCGACGAAGGGAACCCGTCTTCTGGATCCAGCGCTCAGAAACGCGCGCAGATGCCGTTGTGTCAAGCAGGAGGAGGCTACGCGTCCTCTGCTGCAGCAGCATCTCATGCTCAATTCTGAATGCGATCCCTCGTCAGGACGACGCGACGAAGGGAACCCGTCTTCTTGATTCAGGCACTCAGAGACGCGCGCAGACGCCGTTGTGTCAAGCAGGAGGAGGCTGCGCTTCCTTTGCTGCAGCAGTATCTCATGCTCAATTCTGAATGCGATCCCTCGTCGTAGGACGACTGTGTCTCCTCTTCTGACTCCATAAGGTTGTGGTGCGACGAAGGGAACCCGTCTTCTGGATCCAGCGCTCAGAAACGCGCGCAGATGCCGTTGTGTCAAGCAGGAGGAGGCTACGCGTCCTCTGCTGCAGCAGCATCTCATGCTCAATTCTGAATGCGATCCCTCGTCAGGACGACGCGACGAAGGGAACCCGTCTTCTTGATTCAGGCACTCAGAGACGCGCGCAGACGCCGTTGTGTCAAGCAGGAGGAGGCTGCGCTTCCTTTGCTGCAGCAGTATCTCATGCTCAATTCTGAATGCGATCCCTCGTCGTAGGACGACTGTGTCTCCTCTTCTGACTCCATAAGGTTGTGGTGCGACGAAGAGAACTCGTCTTCTGGATTCACGCACTCAGAGACGCGCGCAGACGCCGTTGTGTCAAGCAGGAGGAGGCTGCGCTTCCTCTGCTGTAACAACACTCCATGTTGAACGGCTGACGTTGCCCGCGCGAGGTACGCGGAGGCGTCGCAAGGGGTTCCATGAGATTGCGCGTGGTTCACGAAGTGTATCTCAGCCAGGTTTGCAACCTGAGTGAGATACGCCTCATCATCTACAGGGAAGGGAGCTAACTCAATTATATAGTGGTATATATATATATATATATATATAATATTGTATGATAATAGTTGTCAATCGTTTACGCAAAAATGTGGTTAAAATGAAAGTAAAAAGCCTTATCGAAGATAAACCACAGTGTACAAAAAGCGCAGCTCTACAGGCAGTCGAACTCATGTGGCATGAGCTCTCTCCTACAAAACGAGAACACTGCCACAACGACCAGTCGTTATTGCGCAAGCTTAGCTGTGCTGGTCGCAACACTGCAGCTACAGAATCGAGAGCTAGTCGACGAGGTGGACCTGTCAGAACTTGCTAATGACATATGTTTAGAATTTTCGATCTTCGTATTTGCAAACCTCCACTCGTTTATTTTAGGCTTTTTTTATCTGATCTAGATCTCTTTTCAAAGTTCTGTAAGGTACCGATGCTCTTTCTTGGTTAAGGACATTCATGCTCGAACCTAAGATGCAGGGGTTCACATACTTTTGAATCAACAGAATAAAAAATGGCATTGCCTACATAGTCCCCGTTTTTCTCTTCTCCAAACTCCTGCATTTCAGCGAAGCTTGTGGTGCTGTTCGGAAAAGGGCGTCCTTTCCTAGAAGCGCTGCTGATCTTTACGAAGGAGTGGGATTGGTACAAAGAACCTTCAAGTTACGCAGTGGAGAAGTCGAGAAGGCCAAAGCTGTTGTGGTTAGTGCTTGTGCTTCTACCTGCTTACTGTTTCTCCTTGTTTTTTCACTTCACTATTTTGTATTTCTCCATATGTAAGTGAATGTGGTCCATAGATCGACATCTAGCTTCAGCATCCTACTGTACATTATCTTGTATTAAGCTTCAGGATGCTCATCGCCGAATAATTGGAAGCGAGTCCTTACGAACCTTGCTCCAGATGCAGAGTCCTCAAGTGGTGGACGCTGTTCATTTCATGCCAACGGTAATTCTTTGATGGTGTTGCGATTACCTCCTTTACCAGCCATTATGTTCACGTGCATTTTCTGTTTCGATGCACGAAAAGGTGTGTCTCACATAAAGGAGGTGAACAAAAACTCAGCAGTCAATGCTGCTGTGAAAACATCCGATAAATGAGGCCCTTTGCGAACAGAGGGATGAACCGATGGGTTATTTCTTTTGTATACGGTGGGATACTCAACCACTTTAATGCATAGTGTAACGTTTTCAGCCATTTCGAGTTTCCTATATAGGGATTCACTATGTTAACTGTATGGTATTGAGGTAACCGTTGGAAATGCGGCGAAGTCTCTTGCTGAACTGGTTATAGCCACTCCTGCCAGCTTCTCTTATATAGTGCCGTCTGACGACCTACCTGCTGTTTCTGCGAAAGAGAGCATAGTGGTAAAACGTCGGACTGGTCCAAGTATAGTTAAAGCTGTGAAGCCACACAAAGTCAGAGTGAGCTTCTCGTAAACTGCTTCATAATGATTCGCATTGTCGTAATGTTCGCACTCTTCTAGCCTGTGGCATCTGTGCGACCGATGGCTTCCGGACAGTTGATTCGATTACCAACGGTGAGTTATCAAGTAGTTTTTGCCCTTCTTTAATCACACATTTATATCTTTGTTTATATAGTGTTTTTTGAAGTTTTCTTGCTATTTGTTACTTACAAATGTGTCTTGGGCGCGTGGTGTTACAGTAAGAAGCGCCAGCTGTCGCGTGCGCTTGGAATCAAGGCTCTTATAAGGGAAGGGTCTGAAGCGTATGTCTGAACAGGGGAGCGAGTCATATAGGGAGAATCCGCATCCCTCAATTGGTTTGAAAATGTGTTTATTTTTTGCCAAGTCGCTAAACCCAAGGAGTAGGGGGTCACAATGGGATACGGCGCAGCACGTGTTTGGGGGTCTTGTACGGCCGCGATGCGCCTGCAGCCAGTGGTTCGGAGCGCAGGTGGATAGAGGGTTGACTCATGCGAGAGAGGTCAGGGGTTTGGCTTCTCTGCGTTGCTGCACTTTTGCATTTGGTGGAGATTTGGGGGATTCTGACACGTATACCATTTTCAGACGTTTTCTGCGCATTTTTCCAGCGGTACGTTGTGGTATTCAACATGTTGATGTACAAATGTTCAACACCAGTGATACACAAGTACAAAGTACATGAAGCACCGCTGGGCACCTTACGGGTAGCGTATAAAGGCTACAGGGTCCTCATAGTCTATTTCCATACATGGACCAAAGGCCTCGAGAAAACCATCCTGCTCGGATTTTCAAAGGAGACCACGTTGTGACGTCGGAGGTGGTTCAAATGAGAAAAGAGGTGTGCGGATCGCAAATTAAGATAAACGGCATCGATACACTCTTTCCCTCATGACTGCCTAACCTAACACCAACAATGTCCGCCGATGGTCGAGTGGTGATCCACCTGCTCATGCTGAAGTGTGGCCCACCTTTAGGCCTCGTTTATACTTCGTCGCGGCGCGACGCGACGCCACGTGGCCATATTGATTGTGCGACGCGATCGATCAATTTGGCCTCATTGCGTGGCCATCGCGCCGCGCCGCGACGCGACGAAGTATAAACGGGGCCTTAGACAAGGAATCTTCGAGGGAAGAAATCAAGCTGGCCGAACGGATGGCCAGCATACTCAAGGACTTCGAAGAACGTCAACTTGAAGTTGACGAAGACGAACAGCTGGAAGTGGTGGAAGAAGAAGAGGAATATTGGGATCCGCAAGATGAAGTGATGGACGTGGAGAGGCAAGCAAGCAGAGGGCATATGATAACGTTTTCAGGTGGAACTCTTGTTTCGGAGGAAAGGGTACGTCTTCAAGTTTCTTCTTCGGTTGCGTGCTCATAACCATGGAGGAGGACACCGCGATTCACTACACAGGCACTTTGTACCTGTGTATCACTGGTGCTGAACATTCATCACCATGTTGAATACCACAGCGTATAGCTGGAAAAGTGCGCAGAAAACGTCTGAAAATGTTATAGGCGTCAGAATCCCCAAATCTCAACCAATCATTGAAATGCAAAAATGCAGCAGCGCAGAGGAACCAAACCTCTGACCTCCCTCGCGCGCCCACCCGCGCTCCGAGCCACTGGCTGCAGACGCATCGCGTCGTACAAGACCCCCAAACGCGTGCTGCGCCGTATCCCATTGTGACCCCCTATTCCTTGGATTTAGCGACTTGGCAAAAAATAAACACATTTTCAAACCAATTGGGGGGAGGTGGAGGATTTTCCCTATATGACTCGCTTCCCCCGTTCAGACACAGGATAGCTCAATTAGTACCAAACTTGTATAGGAAGGATAAAGGTCTGGTTTGTTTATCGGTTAGCTACCGCAAGTCATTGTTCAGACCAATCTACGTTCTAAATTGCCTCCATGACATCTCGTAGAAGTGGAATTCGTGGCGCATTCCAAAAACCCTTCACCCTTTACCCTTCAATGTGTCTGTGCTTATGTGTACGTTATTGCAGCACATGCTCACTCAGAAATAGGCTGTTCTGACTTCTAGTGGCCGGATTCTACAACGACTTAAAGCAATTTCGCAGAAAAAAGTACACCAGAAATCACTGATAGCGCGGCTTATTAAGTGATATGGTGAGCGGTAAGCCGCATCTGAGTTATCTGCCGTGAATTCTCTGTTAAAATTATGTAAGTCGTTGATGAATCTGACCCCAGATTGCGATAAAATTCACCACGGTTGTAAAGCTAAGTGCCCCTCTCACCTGACGGATCCGGGTTATAACATGTCAGGCGGCGGTTAGCTGTCTTTGAATACGCCTTGCCCGCGGGGACGTTTTTACAACCGCGAGTATTTTTTTGTGTTTCCTTGCCTTTTGGGTCCTATTCTGTTCTCTAGAAGCCGCTCCTTAAATCCCAAGTCAGTTGGTTGCGTAATTTTTAGTTATGTGCCACCCCATGCTGTGATGAGAATTTGGGATCATTTTGAGTGTGTCGTATGTGTTCGTTTAGGAAGAAGCGCTTGATGCAGATCATAACCTATTGAATGCGAATGGTGTCGAGATTGTCTTGCCCTCGTCTGAGAACAACGGTAACAACAGGTATCTCGTTCCGATAGAGAGTATTAAATCACTTGCTTCAGAATTCGTGTGTTCCTTTCACGATGACGAAAACAACGCCGCCGTGACAGACGCTCGATGGGTTATCGATCGCATTGCTCATCTACGCTTGAATAACGTCTCCACAGGTCTTCACCATCCATTGCTCCCATTAGAAGGCATCGTACTACTACCATCATACCATAACCATTTAAGGTCTCTCCACTACTCCGCAAACTAAAGGTACTGGAGTCCTTGTCTCAGTTGACAATGCGCAAGCGATGTCGCCCTCGGCCGCAGTGGCGCAGAATGAACACTGCATGCATTGTGACATTCACATGTATGTTGTCTTCATCGCTAGTCATCTTTTCGCTTTTTGAATCAATTTTCAGATCATGGCTGGTAGCAGCAATGATGGCAACAGTCTGCAGACGAATTAACCTTTGTTACAGCAGCTTTAACAGTGGTTCGTTTAAACTGGAGGCATTTGTCCCATTTCTTCTCAATAAATTCGATTTCAGGTGCTGTACCTGTGGAGCGGGAGCATTGGAGGAAACTCCTTCTGTACAGGTTTACATCGCAAAACGTCGGCAAAGCCCCTTGTGCCCGTTGTGAAACAGCTCTTAGTAGATGCCTTGGTCTATTGAGTGCGTCTCTTTCTTCGATATTTTAGTGATTCGTATGTGAAGTGGATCGTTTCAGGAAAATGCCAAGAGTCGCTAGATCTTGCTCCAAGTTGCGCTCGACCTAATCACAGAAGAACGTTTGAGCGATGCACCTCAGTGGATGATGAAAGAATACGGTCTATTCTATTCGATAGCCATTTAATACAGTCAAGCGTGCGAATTTCAACAACTTCTGTTGAGAATGGTAAATGTAATTCTGTAAGCATCTCAATTTTACCATTGGTGGTACTCGATAGCACTGCGCAGAGATTAAAGTTCTTCATTTGGGTCCCACCCTGGCAAACCAAGCCTCCGCGGTCGGTGAATTTTTAGCAGACTTGTCTGGGAAGCGTAAAACACTGACTTATCCGTTGGCTGGCCACCATAAGTCACTCTATGTACCAAATCACCTGTATCACCTGTCGTCCCGTTGATCAGCGAGTTGCTCTAGCGGGCGCCAGCAGTGTCTCCATTCGTCTCTGTCGCATGCCAGAGCACTCCAATGAATCTTATTGCTCGAGGGACTTGAACACCGTCTATCGTTCGTTCAGGGCTTTCACGAAATAGGTCGATGCAACGCGTTGCTGGGCGTCCTGGTTCTCTTGACATCCAGCGGAATCCAGTCAGTGACGGCTCTCGTCCAGCGGGTGTCTGCGAAGCGCATTACGTGGACGGCCCACCTAATTTTCGACGACTTAGCGATAGCGTCTCTAATCTTCGAAGCCGACGGAGCTCGGAACTGCGGAGTCCTTCTCTTCGTTAGCCATGTCACTTCGAGCATCGTTCTCTCGATTACACTATGCGCGACGCTGATTGCGTGTTCGTCGCGCTTTCGTAAAGCCCAGGTCTCTGAGGCCTATTTAGGGCAGGAAGAAAAGTGGGGTCGAATAGGTAGGAATAATAGGATGAAGGTATTACCATACTATATGTCTAAGTCAGAGCATTCGCTCTCCAGTCTGTTATTTGCAGAGTTGTGCAGGTTAAATGATGTAAAAACTGGCATCAATCACAGGCTTTTACTTTTTTCTTCGCCAGTCGAAAAATGTTTACTCATTCATCTGTATTGTGTATTTTACATGGAGAACTATTCAAAAAACGCAAAAAAAACAACAACTTGGAATCACTGTAGAAACAAGTAGCGGCCTAAGAAAAAGATACAGTACTATTCTGCATTCTGAGAATAGCGGTCAAAAAGTTTTTTAATCCTGCCTTAAAGATGTCGTTCCTAGATAATTTCGGGAACTCGGAGCGAGCTCGATAGGCGTCGTTGGTGCCTACTGAGCTTGTCGTCAAGCAACGCAAAGTGATAATGGTCCGCAGCTCCGCTCTCCAAAGTCAGTTGCAGACATGGGACGCTTATTGAGAATCAACACTCAAAGCGATATACATCCCATCTTCACATTAACACCGACCCGGTATCCCTCCCTTGTGAAATGTACAGCATAGGTTGCGCGGACGGTGCAGTGCTATTTGGTAAATTCATTAAAGAGTGCTTAAAAAGTGTCATTTGCCTCAGTGTCGTCTTATCTGTTTAGGTGCGCATCTAGACAGCCCTTCATCGCCAGCAGTAGTAAGTAATGCTTACCCTACCCAGCGACAACACATTGAGCATCCCGGTGAAAACAGAGTGCAGGATAGGCTCGATTGGGTGCTGGCTATCGATGCAAGAATTGTGAGTAACAGTGCTTATGCCTGCATCATAATGGCTATATCAACGTTTTAGGTATTCATTATTGCTTCCGTGGTGATAGGGTATCATGAGCTCATGTCAGCCCTAAAAGAGAGCTCACTTCTTGTGGGCTGCCTTTCCGCTGAACACTGGAGTTCACTTTCTTTTCTTTGTGTACGAGAACAAACAATGAAAAAGGATGAAATCAATGAAGAGGTCACCATTTCCAACGATCTTCTGCATATTCATGAAAGTTGCAACGAGTGACATTTATCCTGTATTTAGGTTATGTCTGACCTTCTTCGCAGCCTGAATCTATCAACATTCAGTGTAAACCCGTTGGGAACAGCAAATTTGTCCACCCGTGGCGGGTCTCACTCGCAAACACCTATGTACAGTTGGATTATTGACAGAAATGGGTAAAGTCTTGATTGAATATGCCAGTCTAATCACAAGAATGCTTTCATTGTATGGCTTATTTGCCATGTTCTTCTCTTGTCCATTTCCTTGGCTTTTTTATGACTCCAGTGTGTTTCAGCAGCTGCCCTGTTTGCACAGCGAGCCTGAAGTCCGAACTCGGAGACAGGAATGTTTCTGTGACATCTTTTATCTGTGGTGAGTTTTCTCTTTGCGGAACTTGAAACTTTTCCGAAGTTCTGGAGTTGTAGATGGTACGCGCAGCTTGGTATTTTTCTGTTCTGGCTAGGTGAGTATACATATGCGTGTGCAGCGAGATGCGATAACAGCTCAATTAGGATGGTACAAAAATAATATCGGATTTGTCCGTTACATTTCGTTTAAAAACCTCCCCCAAAGACCAGCTTTTCAGCATAAATAAAAAGGCGAACTTAAAATTTGAAGCAAGTGGAGTCATTCGTGGGGATGATTAAGTACTATGGGAAATTTGTAGAGAACTTGGATAAGCGGTCCCTATGAACAGCTTGCGAAGGAAAGGAGCTGGTACAGGCCAACGTTCTAGCTCACTGTGATCTTGGTCTACTAGTGGTTCTGTGATAGCTACGGATGCGTCAGAAAGTTGGTTAGGTGCGGTAGTCTACCACATATTGGAAGAAGGTAGAAGAATTCCGTTATTTCTTATGCATCAAGAACTTTAGCTAAGGAGGTGGGAAATTATGCACAAATTGAAAATAAAGGCTGGATACAATCTCCTTCATAAGGACTGGAAAAATGTGAAAGCTGCGGGTTCACGTCCTTTCTGTCTTTTTGATGCATCTTGCTTTTTATCCTCTTTTGATTGTGTGAAAAAAAATCCCAACCGCCTCAGCAAGGCCTTTGCCATAAAACATATTTTGCGATATTCCATCTTTGATCGCTAATCGCCGTTTATTGTTTTTGTTGGAAGGCTAGGGATACACAGGTCACTTCTTCACGCACAGGGAACGTTTATGTGCTGGAATTTAAAAGCAACTGTGGGCGGAATTGGAAAGAAACACTTCTCGCGGAACATTCCATAAACCCAAAAGTTTATAAGCATCGCAAGCATTTTCGCGAATGTATTCTATTAGGTTGTCACATAAGTTCTGTCCGATTTTCGACCGCAACTTTGCGGTGTAGTATCTCAGCAGAAAATAAAGTTTATTAATCAAAGTAAGAACCGTTACAATCAATGCACTTCTGCCAACGCTATACAAGAGCATTAATTCCATTTCGGAAGAAATCTGAATTTCTAGAAGCAATGAAGCACTCGAAGGCAATTTCGGTATCTGCTACATTAGTAAAGTTTTTATCCTTGAGGAAACCATCGAGATGCTTGAAAAGATGAAAGTCCGTTGGAGCTAGGTCTGGTGAATAAGCGGGTTGCGGGAGAACTTCATATCTCATCTGGTTTAATTTTTGGGTGGTCAGATGCGAGACATGTGGACGGGCGTTGTCGTGAAGAAGGATCGGTCCTCTTCGATTCACCAGTGCAGGACGCATTTCAAGCAACTTTTGGTGAACCCCGTCTAATTCACGACAGTACCTCTACCGTGATGGTTTCACCAGGCTTCAAGAAGTCGTAGTGGATAATACCAGTTGCAGCCCACCAGACAGTGAGCATGACCTTTCTCGGATGGAGGCTAGGTTTGGGAAAGTGTTTCGGCGGTTCTTGCTTATCCAGCCATTGCGCTGATCTTCTTCGATTGTCGTACACGATCCAGTTTTCGTCACAGGTAATTATCCGGTCAAGAAGTGGATCGTTTTCGTTCCTTATAGTAAGGGAAGAACAGATCTCCAGGCGACACCTCTGCCGCTCCTCAGTGAGTTCGTGGGGCACCCACTTATCCAGCTTTTTCACCTTTCCTATCGCCTCTAGGTGCCTCGAAATGGTTGTACGACTGACCTGAAGTTCTCTCCCCATCTCACGCACAGTTCCTCGTGAATCGACTTCCACTCGTTCTTTCAAACGTCCGTCATCATATTTGGCTGGTCGTCCTGAGCGGTCCTTGTCTTCGAGGTCCACGTCTCCAACCCGGAACTTCTGGTACCATCTGCGCACGGTCCGTTCGTTAGCGGAGTCCTCTCCCCATGCCATCTTGATGTTTTGAGTTGCCTCGCTAACACTGCGGTGAAGCTTGAACTCATGAAGCATTATTACCCTCAAGTGCGTTTTTTCCATGGTTTCGTCCAGCACCTAAAACGAAGCAATGCTCACGACTTTTTAAAAGCAACACACCAAGTTTTATAGAGCGAAACAAGCGCTACAAAATAGTATACAACATATATACAATTACTTTCTCTATACATGAAAAAAACAATCACAAAGTAACGCCTATCGGGATCGGACAGAACTTATGTGACAACCTAATAGTAAACTCTACCATTTTTGTGCAGGCCTAACAAGTTGTTGTTTTCATGCTCCATTTTTCATTGTCTGGTCACTTGCAGGAAAAGGCAAAATGATAGGTAAAAGATGGTGTCCATGAATCCCTACTTGGCACGCCCCATGCATTCAGCATGTACGAGATGTCGTGGAGACGATTTGAATGCAACGAGTTGTGGTGGCTGCAGGGCAAGCCACTTTTTGTGCTTCCTGGAGAAGTCTACCATTTCATGATCGAAGTCGATCATAACGCTCAGAATGATTGCCAGCTCCTTAGACCCAGTCAAGGAAACACTCAGAAAAGGAAGATCGTCACGAAATCGCTGTTTCCCAAAGGACTGATGGTGTGGGCCGGTATCACAGCAAACCAGAAGACGCCGCTGGTTTTCGTGAAAAGAAACGTGAAAATCAACACTGGAACATACCAAGAGGAGGTTTTGAAGAAAGTAGTGCTTCCCTTTTATGAAAAAAAAATTCCGAGATGATCTTTCAACAAGGCTGGGCTCCTGCCCATGGAGCGAGGATGACGATTGCGTATCTGGACGCCACTTCCCTGGATACCTAACGAACGATCAGTAGCCATCTAACAGCCCGGATTTAAATCCCTGGACTTTGCCATATGGGGATATCTAGAGCAGAAGCTGAGGTAGAGGACCATCACTAATTTGTCCGTTGTTGTTCACCTGGTCAATCGCGAATGATAGACTATGCACTGGATCTTCTCCAGTGCTGCGTCCCTCTTACATTCCTTCAGCAGGTTCGATGTGGCGTATCTCACGCAGGTTAAAAACCTGCGTGAGATACGCCACATCGAACCCGCGCAAACAAATTGCCTTTCAACACGCGATGCTGCTGCAGCCGAGGAAGGCCAGCCTCCTGCTTGACACAGCGACAATTGCACGCATTTCTGAGCGCCTGTATCCACAACACGGGTCCTCTACGTCGTGCAACAAGCATCTGGAGTCAGAAGGGGTGACACCGTCGTCGTACGACGAGCGGCAGCGTTCAGAATACAACATGGGATGCAGCTGCAGCCGAGGAAGCGCAGCCTCCCCCTGCTTGACACAGCGGCAATTGCACGCGTTTCTGAGCGTCCCGATTCCGAATATGTGTCACCGACGTCTGCTATGAGGCCCACTAGGGTGGTGGAGAAGGGAAGTAAAGGGGACCTCTAGGGCGGACCGGGAAAGCTATCAAGAAAGAAGGGAACAACCTGGAGGAGGGAACAGGATGGGGGATGTTAGCGAATTTTAAGTTTTATAAAAACTGCTTTCCGTAGGTCGGTGATGTTGCAAAGTCGCGTGAAGCGCGCAAGTGCGAGACACGCCGTTAGGCCCCTTTTTATACTTCCAACGCCGAGCGACGCGACGGCATGTAAAGTAGCCAAATTGATCGATCGCGTCACTACGTGGCGTCGCGTCGCTTGGCGTCGAAGTATAAACGGGGCGTAAGCGTATCGGCGCACTTGTTCTCTCATAGTGTGCATGGCCTATGTGTTACCGAAGCTGCCGCTTTCAGAAATTATGAATTGGTTGTGTGCGTTATAGAGATATAGAGAATTGAGCGTTATAGAGAGCTCTCCTTAATAACTGTTCCTGTCAGTTTCTGCTCTCCACTTCCTGTCTTCTACGCAATTCTCACTCATTAAATAAGCATATTTATGTTCTTGTTCAAATCTGTATCCGTAGATGTGCATCCCACCTCAAGTGCCACTATGACCTGACCTCCTTCCCTGGTTAGTTGAAGCAGTGCTCAGATTACAGTGTTGTCAGCATTTCCAGGGTTGTGTCAGCGTGCCGTGTCATGTCAATCTTTTCACGGTTGAAGACTTTTCAGGTCACGCTTATCATACGCTGTGTTTGACGAGGCGTTTTGGAGGATGCCTCGTATGTCTAGGACGCATGAAAAATGCCAACACCAGTCGGAGCTCTCATGTTTCTAGGTTGTGATTGCAATTACTGTCTAGTCTTGGTGATGCTATTTACGGCACATTTCCCACATTGTATGTGAGCGACACGCTTCGTGTTTAACACTTTCACTCTATACGAGTCATATCTGCCTCTCCATCTATTTCAACTCGCATTGTTTTAACTTTCCACGGGTATCAACGAGAATGAAATTCCATGTATTGTATGTTTGCATATAGCAGCAGTAGCTTCAAAAAGCGTCAAATCAAGTGACTATACAAATAAAGGGCATCAACTGCAAAATTCCAATCCGAAAATGCAATAGTTGTTCTCAAGAAAGGTACACACCATGGAGTACATACCAGCGCACTATGCTTAGCAACAATAGGTGCAGTCTACATTGGCACTTCTGAAATGGCGTTGGGTTTGATCGTGATTTTGTTCGACAGTTTGTTCGTGCAGAGTCCAGGATGATGTACAAGGGAGTCTGGAGGTGCGTCTTCGTATTACGGATGACCAATTGCTTTGGTCGGTTTCACCACAGTTCCGCTTAGGAGGAAGGTCTACGAAGTGATCGTGGAGTTTCTGTAAGCGACCTATTGAGGACTGTGGGACCTATCAGGAAACCACCACTGTGGTTTACGAACCCCTACGAACCTCACTAAGGTTTCGACCTACTTCAAGTGTAGACCATGGTCATGTAGAAAGAGATAGGAATGCTGATTATGAATGTGGCTGTCAAAGTTGCGAAATGAGACTCCTAAGCGAGCTGTGACCTGTTGAAGGTGGGTGGGCCGGACTACATGCTGGCCATGTGAAAGGTGGCTGCGGTGGCGAGGGGTTGTGCTCCGGCTCATCTGGTGTGAGGCCATTGCTTCGGTTCCCAAAGTTGCCATCCGGTTTGAACGTCATGATTTCTCTTCGAAATGGACTTTTATTCTGAATAATAATGATTCTTTATTCTTTTTGATTAAATAACTGGTAAAATTATCACATAAAGGATAAGGATAAACGAGGCCGTTATTCAATCCCTCTTGGGATGCGCCAGCGCATTCTACTTCTACAGGGTGTCGTGGAGGCGAGTTGAATGCGTATTTGGCCATACATTGACTTGCGGTGGCCAGCCGATGAACAAGTCAGCGCTTTATCCTTCCCAGGTAAGCCTGGTACCAATTCACCGACCCCCGGAGGGATGGAAGGCTTGATTGGCCTGGGCGGGAAATCTGAACCAGAATTCTGGTTTCGGGTGCAGGCGACAGCCGGCGCCTCCTCCGACTTCGCTCCACGCGCCCAAAAATTATCACATATGTTAGTAAAAACCCTTGAAGGCAACAAAAAACTGCCATGGTAACATTTTCACTTACTATTTTGCACAAATATAGTCCAAATCTTATACCAACAACTGGAGGTGTTTCTAGAAACTTTAGCATTCATGGAGCAAAGCAAAAAAATGTAGAGGCAAACATGTTCTCATGTTCTTCACACAATGCACATCTTATACATGCAGACTCGCTACAACCAGCAACAAAACAGTCAATCTTACCAAGTCTACGCAAGTACTCACCAGGGGCCAGATTCATTAACGATGCCTCTGGTGTCATCTCACCGCGGATTCACCATGCCGACACAAAGGGTTCGACCCCAAATTTACCACACCACATGTTGATGAATGGCGCTATCGCTAGGCTTGGCGGTACTTTTCACCGCTAACGGACGGCAAGCGGTTGATGAATCTGCCCCAGGAGTGGCAAACTTATCTGGGTGATCATCAATGCACCATGCTTAAACCATGAGTATCTCAGGAAGTGTGAAAACTAGGGGCACAGAACGTCCGGTAAATCTGCGAATAGACCCTTCAATAGGTTGTTTGGAGCTATTGTGCCTTCACAACTCCAGAGGTGAAGGAGAGGTCGCAAAAATTTATTCACCTTGACATCACCCAAGGGATATATTTTGGGTGCTGATGACGAATCCGACGTTCGTTTTTAAAATTTCGGCCGATTGCAGTAGCAGTAGTCATACGCATATGTACCGCATCCTGCCGTATTCCAGCTCAATACCAAACAGATGCAGATTCGTGATCAGTACTCCAAGTAACTCCCAAAGAAGAATTTTAGGCGAAATTCCCGATCATGACCTCAACAGCATTAGTGTTCCGTACCAGGGGTGCGCGTATGTGAGACTGGAAATTTTGTAAATCACATTCAACATTTATTTAACTGTTGTGTTATTTTCAGCTTAAGCTGATCAGTTTTCTTACCAAACTATTTCTTTTTTTTCACGGCAGTAAAACATCTTTCAAACCAAACTTCTCACGTTTCAGGAAAGTCGAATAAACTGTAAATTCAAAAACTTGACATAAGCCTATGCATGGCATTCCAACAAAAAGCCTGCTTCGTCTGAATATCCATTAAATTCTTAACTTACTACCAATTCTTTAGCTTGCATATAAATCTAGGATTTAGCAGAAGCAACGGCGAAAAATTCGCAGTCAAAACTAAAAATTAAAAAATCGTTTCACCACTGACCAATGCGCCGGTTTCCTGCTCAAGCCTGCACTTCTAAGATTTCGAAAGCTTTCTAATATATTTGTATTATCTATCTTATTTATTTATCTTTCTATTTAATAACTCCCTGCAATCGCTTGGGCTACCCTTCGCCAGCTCTGTAACGAACGTCCGCTCACCGTAAGCCTCCAGCATCGTAAGCGGTAGATAGGGTGAATACGATAAACTCCATTACATCACCGAAAACGGAGATTAAAACTGTCAAGACCAGTTCGACCTTTTCCGAAATGCTACGAGTCCGATTTTACCGCACTTTTTATACCAATTTCCTTAACCCTATAAAGCATAATGCAAACATTGGTACATGTCGCGAAGATGGGCAGCATTGGTAGATGGGAGCGCGGCAGTCAGTAATAACGACAGCACGGACCGAACAGATGCCAGCCGATCAAGGTAGCGACTGTACACTATAGCTTTGTCCTTTTCGAATCTTGAATAGTCGAATTCGAATAAATTCGAATATTCGAATATTCGACTATTCGAAGAAAGTCCAATATTCGAATTATTCGTTTATTCGAATACTCGAGAAAGTACAATATTCGAATTATTCGTTTATTCGAATATATTCGAAGGCCTCGAATCCTATTATATAAAGCAGAGAGGCATGAATCACTGACGGGAGACTTCTGTCGCTTTCTGCCGACAGCTGTCGCTAGACCCAGCCGTTCGTCGTATCGCCGCCGCCAACCGTAAACACCACAACATGGCAGCATGGCAGGCAGCCATGACCGCCGCTGTTGACTATCACGACGCTGCCACTGCCGGGTGGTCACCAAAGAACACCCACTTGATGAGGTTTCGCAAGCCGTCATCGCGGCTATGACGAGCCGCCGCTGCCGGGTTCAGACAACAGCGTTGCGGAAAAGGTCTGCGACGCGGCGCTACTCACCCCATGATCTCTGATGGAACACGTCGATGTGCCCACCTTTCGCTTTTGCTTCCCTCCAAGATCGTTACTGTTGCACTTGGGCGTTGTCGCTAAAATTTATCGGGGCGGGTGTTGCGTCCTTAGCTCACACTTCGATCTGGCAATCAGTATCCTATTATCTGGATCAAGCAGTCAGTATCGCTCGGTGTTACCGATTTTTTGAACGCGATACTGAATTTCCCTCAGATGCAGTGAAGGAAGGAAAATCAAATAGAGACGGAAACTCTCACAATATATAATGGAGAATGACATGAGTCAGTTTCTGTAGTGGTTCTTCAATAGCAAAAACAATGTTCCCACCTTCCCCCTCTCCAATATTTCGACTACACCAGGCTCTGGAGTATAATTCTTCCCGTACGTCTCCTCAAAATTAGCGGTCAATGGCATAATCTGGAAGGCGCTCTTTTTGATTTGGAAATTGTTCACTTTGATGCATACTAACTTCGCGGGCTGGGTTACTGGCTATTTATACCTGCCCAGGTCCTCGAATTTTATGCGGTGGACCAGGACAGCTCAGCGAAAGAAGTTCGTCGGACCTACGCGTGGTTCGTCTACGCTTTCATCCAAGTCTTGCCGCTAGGTCCCAATTTTCTGCAGTGAATTGACCAATTTCCATTAGCACTGTATGCAGAGGAGGACAGTATTTTTGTCCGAAGTCACCTGTTTCGAAGATCGTCACACGTCGTCGCATAAGGCACGGCGGCTGGACGGAAACTGTCAGGCGTTCGATTAGGCCTGACGAGCTGCAATAGGTTGTGAACACGACTCCAGGCGAAGCGGGAGTGCTGTGGGCGTTTTCTTGAATGCTATACAGGGATGTGAGTGATGCACAGCAAGGCATCAATCTGTAGCAGGCGTGCGTTTCTACGTGTTCGACTTCGACGCTAGGGATGCTTCCTTACCCAGCGTTGGTTGCCGGCGAAGACGGCGACGGACGCTGGGTGAGTAAGGAATCCCATCTAGGTTTGGGCTCCGTTCTCAGCGTGGCCCACCATACCCGAAGCCGGCAAAGCCGGCAAGCCTGGCGTGGCCAGCACATCCAGCCTGGTTTCGAATAATCGAATATCGAATATTCTTTATCAATCTCTTAACAAGTTAATGGGATCCCTCTTCGAAAACCAGGGAATTGTGACCTTTTGATAAGAACGATGTTTTGTTTCGCGCGTCATTCAAAGTGGCCGATTTGTGTGTATGCAATCTGACAAGGGAAGGGCCTGGAGCGTATCTCTGAAAGGGGAGAGCGAGTCATATAGGGAGAATCCCCACCCCTCAATTAGTGTAAAAATGGGTTTATTTTTGACAAGTCGTTAAACACAGGTAGTAGGGAGTCTGTTACAATAGAATTTGTGGGTATTGTACGCCCGGCAAGTGGCTCGGAGCGCAGTGGATAGAGACGTTGTTTCACGGGTGGGAGGGCGGGGGTTCGATTCACCTGCTCTGCTGCGTTTTTGCATTTCATATGTTTCGTTGAGAGTTGAACGATTCTGACATCTATACCATTTTCAGATGTTTTTGCCTAATTTTGTACACCGAGAAGAAATTTCTTGTCTCTTGTTTATTACTGACCGGTTTTTTAACCACAAGGCAATGAGAAAGCTACTCAACGATGTATAAACGTTCAACACCAGTGATACACAGGCCTAAAGTGCATGAAACAGAAGTTCTGATCACAACCGGGCAGCGAATAAAAGCTACAGGCTCTTCACAGGTATACCAGCGACACCACCTTCAATGTCATTATAACAAATCCTCTCTCCTTCTGCTACTCGCAGCTTCGACATTTATTCTAAGGATCACCGTTTGTGCAGGTCAAAAGCAGGATCGTGCACAATGACGTGGGAGTGTAATCATACCACCCGAAAACGTTATCGTATGACCACTGCTTACTTGCCTCTCCACGTCTATCAGTTCATCTGGCGGATCTCAATCTTCGTCTTCCACCACATCCAGCTGTTCGTCCTCGTCAACTTCAAGTTGACGTGCTTCGAAGTCCTTGAGCATGCTGGCCATCCGTTCGGCCAGCTTGATTTCTTCCCTCGAAGGTTCCTTGCCTAAAGGTGGGCCGCACTTCAGCGTAAGCAGATGGATCATCACTCCAGCATTGGCGGATATTGTTGGTGTTAGGTTTTAGGAAACCTCTAACGGACCTCTGATTTCCAGTTGACAGGCGAAGATGAGGGTAGGAGTGTATCGATGGCCGTTAACGTCAGTTTGCGGGATCCACAGACCCTGTTTCTTCATTGGAACCACTTGAGACGTTGCGTCCTGGTCTTTGAAAATCCGAGCAGGACAGTTTTTCCCGAGGTCATCGGTCCATCTAGGGAAACAAACTGTGAGGAGCCTGTAGCCTTTATACGCCGTCCGTATTGTGACCAGTGCTTCTTCTTCATGTACGTTGTGCCTGTGTATCACTGATGTTGAACGTTTATACATCATTACGTTGAACACAACTGCATGTAGCTGGAAAAATTAGTAGAAAACCTCTGAAATGGTATAGACGTCAGAATCCATCAAATCTGAACAGTTAGTTGAAATGTAAAAGTGCAGCAGCGCAGGAGAATTGGTACCCTCGATCTCCCTCGCATGAAGCAACGTCTCTATCCACTGCGCTGCGACCCGCTTGCGTCAGAGGTATCGCGGGCATACAAGACCGCCGAACTCGTGAGGCGCCGATTACATTTTAACCACAACAACCTCCTACTCCTTGGGTTTAGCGACTTGGCAAAAAATAAACACATTTTTATACTAATTGAGGGGTGGGGATTCTTCCTATATGACCCGCCCTTCCCGTTCAGACATACGCTTCAGACACTTCCCTTGTTAGTCGACGCGAGGTAAGCGCGGGCAAACGCGGACCTCCGCTGCGTCCCTGCTTTCTTCGAACACCATTGAGCGTCCTGCGGCCAGTCACGTGAGTCGGTGAATAACAAATGAATCGGGTTATGGCTGTTCAAAGACGCTTTTGTCTTCGGTATACTACGGGAGGGTCTCCGTTTTGTATTTCTACCCCAAGTACAACGACGGAACGATTAAAGCCGGAAGGAGCCTCGGTAGGGAGGTAGCACATTCTGGAGCCTTGGAAGCTCCTGCTTTCTGCCAGCAAAAACGTTAAAGAAGAGAGTAAGAGCAAGCAGAGTAAGAGCAGGCAAGCGCTATGGAGTACAAGAGCCAGTAATACTCCGTTTCCTATGAAAGTGAGTCATCCACATTTTCGCAATAACACTACCCAAGTCGTAGTGTCTTATCAAATTAGATTACAACCATAGAATTCGGGACCGTTTGTTTACAAGTGAAGCGAGGCTCTTCAACGGAGCCAGAACACAGACTGAACCATTCATGAGTTTCCAATGTGCCTTTTCCGCACCAGATCGCCTTTGTGTTACTTCTTCGTCTGTGCTAGCCATTCTTTCACCACCTAGAAGCTTCGGTATAACTTAAGGAAAGACAGTAACCTATGGAGCAAGATCTATAACAATCTAGCTCTGCCTATCCAAGGTGTTTCTCTCTTCTGGGGGCACGAATTCTTAGGGAAGAAAGGGTCCTCCATTATAGCTTTGTCACCGTCTTTGGGTCTCATTAAGGAAATGAATGGAGCAGCCTTCGCGGCGCTTGAACAACGGCATCTGAGCCTAGACACCGACTTCCACAGCCTCGGTTCGGTCCTCCGACCCTTTTCGCAATTAACCAACTGGTACAAGAGTAATGTCAATTTGAAGCCTACGTATATGCCGCTCTGTCGAACGCAGTGGGTAATAAAAAAATAATTAAATGTCAATCATTGGGTGACCACAATAAGTAAGGTGTTCATTTGATTATTCGAATATTCGACAATTCGAAATTCGATTACTCGAAATTCGAAATTTTGAAAATCGAGTATTATTCGATCATTCGAAATTCGAAATTTTGACAATCGAATAAGATTCGATCATTCGGAATTCGAAATTTTGAAAATCGATTATTATTCGATCATTCGAAATTCGAAACTTTGAAAATAGAATATTATTCGATCATTCGAAATTCGAAATTTTTTCCCAAGGACAAAGGTATATGTACACTCCCTCTCTAATGGCACGCCCATTGCGGGCTGATTAGATGGAGCGTACCTATCTCCTAACGCTGCTCTTCCTCGCGACATATACCGAGACATTAGTGGATTATCCTTTCCGCACGAGTGTAGCAACTTTCTGCCTCCCCAGCCTCCTAGACAGGAGCTTACCTGCGTGATTGTTCACGTACAAAATCCTTGAATAAATAAATATGTCGTCTCGTCGCTTATAGTGTAGCGCGGAGGAGGAGGATAGGCTTATAGTGTATTTGTAGTGCGCTTAAAGGAACATTATAAATATACGAAATAGATAGAAGGCGAAAATAGGGAAAACTGACTCAAAGTTGGAGTGCCTTTTATACAGTAACCCCGCAGGAATTCGGCGAGGCGGCTCTTGAGATACATTTGATAACGATGAGAAACTTTCCTACAGAAACAATCTAGCTGCATGGCTTCATAAACATAACAAACGCTTTACTGAGAAATATGAGATGTGTACATTCCATAACCAATGAACCTTCAATGAACAGAGTTAATGTTATCGTGCAATTAGGAGATAGTGAAGTAATTCAGTATACTCCCGCCCAACCTAAATCAATCAAATGTTCCTTGACGGTCTTTGAGCCATGCTGCCGATTTTACGTCTTCCTTGCACTGTCTCACGTCCTGTCGTCGATGACGATTATGGTGGGCACTTCCTTGTTTCCTTTTCAGTTAGGAGTTAGCGTTAGTGGTTGTGTTCTTCCTTGATCCTTATTCGATGCTGTTGTGCGTTGGCAAACTTTCCGTGGTTGGGGCATGTGCTAGCATTCCTGTTGAGAATCCGTTTGTCATAGTTGCAATAGAAGCACTTTACTTTCTTTTTACAAGTCTCCCCGTCCTTTTGTTGTAGGCATGCTAGGCATCGCCCCTCATCAGAAAGACATCAGTTCGTTCCTTAACCCTAACCGAGCGGTATTTAAGTCACGTATCTGAGTAATGTGTTCCCGTTTCTCGGCAGTACACACACATCGTATGGTATTCGCTGTCCTTCATCGTCTGTGGCCGTAGTGTCGTTCGCGCACAATATTCTCACTCAGGTATCTGCCAACTTCATGGAGCTCTTCTTCGCACTGCCTTAATCTCTTTTCGTACTCGTGTTTAAGCTCTTCAAGCTCTTCACCAGGCTGCCTTATCTTGGGGCCAGGTCATGCGTTCTTTGGGTCGTTCGGGTGCTGCTGAGTCGTGGGTGGTCGATTACTGTTGCTTGGCTATCCTCAATGAATCGTTCGTGGAGTTCCTCGATGTTGTGCAAGATCCTCTCGTTCTTCTCGTTGAGGTTCTCTAGGATGTAGTTCGTGTGCCTTTTGTAAACGTTCTCCAAGTTTTCTATACGACATTTGACTTCTTGGATCTCATCGCCCGCCTCACGTTGCAAGTTCTCCACGACAAACCGCGGGTCCTTCAGTACCTCCTCTTCTAGCATGAAATGAGCTTTGAATGGGATTTTGCCTCTGACTTTGCTGCTCTCTCTTCCTCCAAGAGGGCGTCAATTTGAATGGACTGAAACCGAATCATTCCCGATATGTTGTTCCTTTCGTAGTTTCTGTGTATTTACAGAATCTCGGGGTATTTCGGGTGTCTAGGCTGGATAGGCTCGTAGAAGATTTCTCGATTGAGTTCCTCCAAGAATTCCAGTCGTGCCAGCTCGTCCGCTTCGTGTGCTGCAACTAGAAGCTCGTACAATCGTGTGCCATTAAGAAGTTATCTATGTTTCTCACTATGTCGCTCCTATGCTGTTGGTGTTCATAGTGCGGTGTCTTGAGCTTCACCTAGAAGTCAAGGGCTCCCCTCTTTCTTTTCGAAACTCGTCCTGGCTCGTCATGAGGTTGACAAATTCCCTTGGTGGCTTCTCGATGATCTCTGTCGCCTCAAAACATTTGTTCCCAGACTCTTTGATCCTTTATTGTACCACGGCTTCCGATGGGCGTTCCGCTCATGTTCCAGAAATCGGGGTTTCTCTATGAGCTCTCGCTGAAGGTGCCTTTCCAAGTCGTCGGAGGATTCCATTCTGAAAGAAATTTCACGAAGTTTGAGAATGCGAATAGAGTGAGTTCATAGTCGTGTTGTAATTTAGTATAGCAGTTCAATAATGCAGCTGTCTTGGTCATAGTGCGATTGTAATTGATTCTTCTCCAGTTTGGAATGGTGGGAGTGGTGCTTCCGCCGAAGGCGAAAAAGCAGCCTTAGTAGTGGGAATGTCACTATCGTGCAGAAGTGAACGGTTAGGCATGCAACTGTTAGTAGTAGGATTAGTGAAAAGAGTATTGTGTAAGGAAATTGTAAGGGGATGAAGTACTGTAGGAGATGGGATATAGAGTACGGTAGAAGAGAAGGATACCCAATCCACGAGAGATTGATTAGGCCACCCATGCGGGAGTTTGCCCACTGGCTATCAGGACCGCCATTAAGCCACCACTTAGAGCCCCCGCAACCCAGAGAGTATAGGAGAACGCCCTCTCGGATTGACAGTGGTGTGTGGGCTCGGTGGTGCTCGGCCGTCAGGCCGACACCTGTCCTCTTTATTTTTGGTGTCGTTGCACATAATATATATGTCTGAAATTATAATAAACTAATGCGAGGACTGAGCGTTCTGTGCGAAAACTTATACTGCATAAAATAAAATGGGATAACAAGTAATAACACCGGGCGTTAAACCGCTACACTGTCGAACACAGTGGGCGCTCGGAGTTATTATAATTGTGCTGCTGACACTAGAGTAAGTAAGCAGCAACGTTGCCGCTACAGCTGCTACTGTTAGCCATAGTATTGCAGTCTATTAGAAGAAAACGTCAATCATATGTCCAAAGTCTGGAATATTGATTTCCGAGATTTCGCTTTCACCACTGATTATTATTCGAAGTGCCTAGTCGATGTTTCCAGTGTAGCGAAGTGTTCCCGTTATTTCGAAGTTTTTGTGTGCTTTCCCGCTCTGAACGGTGCATTTCGCGTGGAATCGTGCTTTGTCCGCGGAAAGACGGATTCCGGAAGATGTTCCACTCGAGGTGAAGGGTATCGGGAAGGAGTTCTCGGCGTCCAAAACCACTGCTGAAGTTTGAAACATCTCTCGTATTCGTAGGATGATTTCAACGGTCGACTGCTGCGGAATTCTGGCGACTAAGCGATTCGGAATCGTTCTTAATTCCACATTTAGACGGTGTAGCGGTAGTCTAGAATCGGTAGTGCGAATGTAGAACTTTAGTTTGACGTTTTTACCGCAGCCTTCTATGACTTCACACGTCAAATTATGAGCATCTTGACTTTTGCTGCATACCAACGGTAGACTGGAATGCACTGGAGCGAAGGTGGTTTAATTGCTATCCGTAATGAAGGTGCTGTCTTCACAACTAATATAGCAAACAGTACAACAAGACGTGCGAAGCTGAGCATTGGTATACCAGCATTGGTATACGATGGGAGCAGCAAAGAAAACGTAGCATATTAGAAGAGTAACGTACAGTTTTAATCCAAATCCGATTATTGTTGTTCTTGGCCAACATTCTCGGTTGGCGATGTTGGCCACACAAAATGTGCAGTCGATACTCTAGCAGAAAGGCGTTGATTTGCAGGTGATCTCTATGATGTCGACATGCTGACCGTTTGTTATTTTCCACTTCAGTATAGTCGTGCAGAGCTGCCTGGGTACGGAATTTGACGATTTCAACCGTTCCAGATATTGAAAAGAAAATACAGTAGTGCTCCGTGCAAACATCATACGAATTGTTGTTGAAGGTTTGGGTGAGTTGTGCTCCACCTTTCACGCACAGCAGTTGGTGACTTTGCGGTGGGTCGGAACTGGCAAAGGGGAAGGGCATGAGGAGTGGGAAGCTCAAAATCTTGTCATACTGCGGACCAAATTCAGGTGCGTGGTGTATGTAGTTCTTCCGTTGGTGTCGGTGTTTCTGCATAATTGCATTTCTTTTGCTTGTTCGATTGTGCGAGGTAGCAGATGGCATTACTCTGATGTCTCAGCTGTAGGTAGAGTAGCCGCAGTAGTTGATTCTGGCTCACTGTCGTCTTAAGCTCTATCTATCGTCGTCGTCTTCTTCTTCTCCTGAGCGTTTAGTCCCGCGCAGTCGCAGGGTCCGCTGTTCCTCTGATCTGTCGCCACCTCATCCTATCAAGGGCGTCATCTGCCGTGGCGCCGACTTCGCCGAGATCTACCTTGATGACGTCCTTCCACCTTTTCCTTGGGGCTCCTCTCGGACGCTTTCCGGGTGCCTCGAAATCTAGGGCCAACCTTACGGGGTGATTTTCTGGCCTTCTGAGGACGTCTCCGTACCACCTTAGGTGCTGCTCCCTCATCTTCAGCTGGATCGGGGCTGTCTTCATCACTGCCCCAACATCCTCGTTTCGCACCCTGTCCCGACGGGTCCATTCACATGCCCACCTTAGCATCCTCATTTCCGCAGCGTGCAGTTGCCGCTCCTGCTCCTTACCCAGGGCCCAGCATTCACTGCCGTAGAGGAGGGCAGGTCTCACTACTGTTCTATACAGCTTGCCTTTGAGCGTCCTGGTGCATCTATGGTCGTAGAGGATCCCTGTAGACTCCCTCCATTTGAGCCATGCTGCATTAATCCGTCCCCTGACCGCCTGGTCCACACTTCCTTCCTCGGATAGGTCACTTCCGAGGTAGCGGAGCTCTTCCACCTTCTCGATCGTTTTCCTTTGGCAGTCTAGGATCGATCCAGCGCACTGCTCAGAGCTGATGAACTTTGTCTTCTTCACGTTCAGCCGTAGGCCGTTGTCTGCGAGGGCTCTCTGCCACAGCTGCACCTTCTCCTGCAGCTCCTCCTGGTTGTCGGCTACTAGGGCGATGTCGTCCGCGCAGAGGATCGTTTTGAGAGGGCCTTCCTCAAGGTGGTGCACTATAGAGTCAAGCGTCAGCAGGAAAAGGAACGGGCTCAGAGCCGACCCTTGGTGTACCCCCACTGTGATGTCCACTTTCCTTGTCACCCCGTGTGGAGTTCGTATCGCCGCTTTCGAGCCCTCGTACATGTCCTTTATGACCGTGATCAGACGTTCCGGGACCTCGAAAGGCATTCCAGATTACGGCCCGAGCTAGCCTGTCGTAGGCCTTCTCCAGGTCCAGGAATGCCAGGTAGCAGGGTTTTCGTTTCTCCCGATATTTCTCCATCACCTGACGAGCGATGAAGATGGCGTGTGGGGTGGACCTCTCAGGCATGAAGCCCCACTGCACCTGGGAGATGGGTACCATCTCCTCAGCTTTGAGTCGACCAGTCGTTCGTAGATCTTCATCGTGTGTGAGATCAGTTTGATCCCTCGATAGTTGGTGCATTCGGAAGCGTCTCCCTTCTGCTTGAAGATGTGGACTATGGTGCTGCTCCTCCAGTCATCCAGCATCTTACCTTCTTTCGTGATTCTGTTGAGGAACTGCGTCAGCCAGTTGATTCCGAGGTCCCTGAGCACCTTCCAAGCCTCTACTGGCACACCGTCAGGCCCAGCTGCCTTACCGAGTTTCATCTTCCCTATGGCCTTGCGAACCTCTTCCTGCGTCCAGGGCGGGATGGGTCCTTCCGTTGTTTGTTCTTCCTGGGCCTCCCGACGAGGGAACTCCTCGTTCAGGAGTTCCTTGAAGTACTCCTCCCATCTCTCTCTGACCTCGACCGGCTTCCGTAACACCCTACCGTCAGCACTCTTCAACGTCTTCACTACTCGAATGTCGAGGCTAGCTCTATGACGCGCCTTGGCCAGGCGGATGGCGAACTTCTCTTCCTCTGGCCCGTCTAGTTTCTCGTACAGGGCATCCATTTCCGCGTTCTTTGCCTTCGCTACAGCTGTTTTTGCCAGCCTCTTCAGCTTTCTGTAGGCTGTGAGATGCTCGGGTGCCCTCGTCTTCTGCCACAGCTTGTAGGCCTCCTTCTTCCTCTTCACCGCAGCCTGCACCTCTTCTTTCCAAAACCATGCCGATTTATCCCCTCTGGTTCCTCCCTTTGTTTCTGCCAGGGTTTCCTTGGCACATCTCAGGATTGTTTGGGCTACCCTCCTCCAGGTCTCATTCACGGGACCAGCTGGATCTGGAAGGCCTGCTTCGAGCACTGCCCTTCGCAGCTCGTTCCGCTCTGAACACCGCAGTCTCCACCATCGGATCCTGGGTTTCCGTCCTCACTTTGGGCCTGGTGGGTAGAGGAATGCTAAGGTCGGCTACCAAGGGTCTATGCTGTGATGCCACGTCTTCTCCCGGAATGACCTTCACATCCCGGACTGTTTTCAGGGCAGCCCTTCGAACCAGGATGTGTTCGACTTCCGTCCTTCCTCCTCCGCTAGCATGGGTCACCTTCTGGCTCTCCCTTTTCGCGAAGAAGGTGCTACAGACAGCCAGGTCGTGGGCGATAGCCTGATCCAGAATTCGTTCTCCATCCGGGTTTATCTGGCCGATCCCTTTACCTCCAAACCCTTTCCACTCCTCTTCTGCCACTCCCCACATGCCTGTTCATGTCCCCTGCTATGGAGAGGTAGTCGCCTTCTGGTACGTACCTTATGGCTTCCTCGAGCGAGAGGTAGAAGTCATTCTTGTCGTGCTCGGAGCATCCGGTCTGCGTAGCGTAGACAGACATGGTGGTCCAGTAACCCTCCTTCATGTCCAGCCGCAGTGACATGATGCGGTCGTTTATTCTTTGGACAGCCGCTACTGAATCCTTGAGGGACTCCGCGACAGCTATCCCTACCCCGTTCCTCTTGGTGTCCTCTCCGTTGTAGTACAGCTTCCCCCCTTCTCCGATCTCCCTGGCTTTCGCCCCTTTCCATCGCGTTTCCTGCAGACACAGGACTTCTATCCTTCTGCGCTTCATCAGGTCAGCTACTTCCCTAGATCTTCCGGTCAGCGTTCCCACATTCAGAGTCCCCAGTCGAACTAGCTTCTTTAGCCGAGATCGTTCGGCCCTCGGTAGCCCTCGCATACTGACCACAGAACTCGGGCGGGGGTTCTGTGCGCCACTTCCGGGTGACTGATTCTATTGCGACTTGTGATCATGGTTTTGTGACGAGGTTTCTCCATCAGCCTGCCTGTAAACCTGGGCCTGACGCTGGAACTGTTGCCATTTTTGCAATTTTTGCAGGGCATGGCGTGCCGGAGCCGGGAGTCGAATCTGCGACCGTTTGGGCACGAAACTTCACTGCTAACCACTAGGCTAACTCGGCTCAAGCTCTATCTATCGTAGTTGAACCAATTTCTAGTGGGATAAGGCAATTGATTGGACGTCGAGGTTTCCGCTTACTGGCCTTCTATAGTGACCCCACGAATCCTGTCTTTCTTATTGTGCTCCATCTTTGCTATTCAATGCTCCAGGTGATCCTCGGCTGGTCTAGGTCGCAGAATAGAACAACTGTCCTTCTTGTGGAGTTGTTGTGGTATCTCCTTTCGCATCCGTATTCCGTCTATGGTGCTCTCGAAGAGTCATCAGATATTGTGTACTCCAGATGTACCAGAAATCCCCGCTAGTTTAAAGGAAGACTTCAAGGCGTTTTCCACTTGCAGTTGAGTCGCGCGTTTTTGTACTTCTTCAGGAGTATGGTATCTAGTATACATGTGCTTTTTTCAATTTTTTCGAATGAATGAATAATCGAATAACCCCATTTTTTGGTTATTCGAATTTCCGAATAATCGAATAACCCCATTTTTTGGTTATTCGAATTTCCGAATAATCGAATATTCGAAAAAATCGAATAATCGAATAAACTTTATTATAACTTAATACACCCGGTGCAAAATAGATTCACCCCTGGTTTGTCCATTGGTACCCGAAGAACCCGCTGCCGAGGTCCAGTAATGTTACCATCGTATTCCTCACTAAGGAAAACTTCTATAGGAGAATTCTAAGCAGTTTATCTTATCAGTGCGAGATACCACGAACTTTAATTAAAAATTTAAGAAATGGAGACCGGTGCAAAATATAAGTTCGCTTCATAGAAAATCTGATTAATCACAAATGTACCTACAAACAAGTTAAGATTAGTACTTCGTCACATCACCTTTGTTGCAACCATATCGAAAATTCTATTTTGCATGCTACTGATTAGGTTATCAATAACAGTTCGCTCAAAATTGGCCCATGCATGAAGTATGGCGTTCTTCAGATCAGAAAGCGATGTCTCAGCGGTTCCATGTTTGTACACTGTGTGCAAGAATGTCCCACAAGCTTTCTAGTTTTCAGGTTGAGATCTGAAGAACAGCTAGGCCACTTCAAATGTTGGGTTCTGTTGGAGTTGAGCCAACCTGTAGTTGACTGCGATACGTGTATGGATGCATTATCTTGTTGGAAAATAAGGTGTGCCTACGAAATCTTCTGAAATATGCAGAAGGTAATCTCCGAGCAATTTCTGGTAGTCTTCACTGTTCATCCTACGCGAGACGAACTCCAAGGCAACAAGTTCGTATCCATAAAACGCAGCCGAAACCATGAGAGTTCCACCGACAAAGTAGCACCTGTAGAATACTCGCTTCTCTCTCTCCTCATATCTCTCGAATAGTGGCTGTAACCGTCGGGCCCGTCAAGATTCCACTTCTTTTACACTACTGGAGAGATCTGAGAAAATAGGTCGAGTATCCTCTAGGCGCAACTTTGAAAGTTTCATGGTTGGGCCGCGTTTTCTGGATGCGGACTTGTCTCGTTCGTTTCGGAAGTTCATCTCGTATAGGATGAACAGTGAAGACTACCAGGAATTGCTTCGAGATCACCTTTTGCCATATTTAAGGAGACTTCATAGGCACAACCTCATTTTCCAACAAGATAATGCATCCACACACGTATCGCAGTCAACTGCATGTTTATTTATTTATTTATTTATTTATTTATTTATTTATTTATTCAATACGTTCGCGATAAGCGCAAGCGGCAAAAAAGAAGTATTACAACAACACAACAACATGAAGACACACCTAGATCGAGTCAAACCAATGTCCTATGAGGAGAAAGGGCTACCTTCAGCTTACTCCTAGGTCGACTGATAGGAAGCTTCTCAGGCTCCCCTTTTGTTTGAGACGCACGCAGATCAAAGAATTTGGAGCCTATAAAGCGCGAAAAGTGGATTAACTTCTAAACCCGACAAATATCAAAGAATTTCCTGCGAGAAGCCAATGTGTGAAGACCCAGGTATTTGTTCCTTATCGATGCTTTAGGTACCATAGAGTAAAGGAACCCGCCAATGCGAATAAGAACCTTGTAGTTAGTTATTCTGTACCTTTTCCATAAGGTTTATAAGAGGTTGGCTCAACTCCAATACAATTCAACTTTTGCAGTGGTATAGTTTTCCTCCAGATCTCACCGCTGATAGAGAACTTGTGGGGCATTCTTGTACACAAAGTGTACAAAAATGGAACCCGCTGAGACATCGGTTTCTGATCTGAAGAACGCCATACTTCATGCATGAGCCAATGTTGAGCGAACTGTTATTGATAACCTAATCAGTAGTACGAAAAACAGAATTTTCGATATGGTTGCAACAAAGGTGATGTGACGAAGTACTAATCTTACTTTGTCTGTAGGGACTTTTGTGATTAATCAGGTTGTTTATGAAGGGAACTTATATTTTGCACCGGTCTCCATTCGTTAAATTTTCAATAAAAGTTCGTGGTATCCTGCACTGATGAGATAACCTTCTTAAAATTCTTCTATAGAGGCTTTCGATAGTGAGGAATACGACGGTAACCGCTGAGCATAGACAGCGGATCCTTCGGGTACTAATGGACAAATCGGGGGTATCTATAATTTTGCACCGGCGTGTATTAATAAGGACGATGCAATTTTTGTGTTAGCCAATTTCATTTCATACCGTTTACTCACTCCAAAAGCGCATTGTGTAGGCTCAAGTAAATGTAGTAAAGTAAGTTCAACGACAACAATCGCCAGAGACAAAATGAAAGATTTGAATACTTAAAAAAGCAAATAATGAAGATATTCAATATCTTCTCAGAACCGTTGACAATACTCGTTAAATGGCAAGACATGAGAACTTTTTTCCTGCAAACAAAATCCTACAAAAAAATTCTACAGAAATACGTGTGCAAAACATCTACGCACAAGTGCAAACCTTTGCGAAAAAAACGTTCACTCCATTTGTTCATTTCATTATCTCACGGGAATCGTCAGCCAATCAAATTGTAGAGTTATACGGCATTTCAGTCGAAATTCAACGTTTTTGAAATAAATCTCAACGTTCTTCTAAAATCTTCCCCGTGTAACAACGATGAATTTCATTTGAAAAACTTTGAATTTCAACTGAAAATGGTATGTAGTCGTGTCATATATGCAAACTGTGAGCTTCAGTCCCGAAGTAATCGAGGTCGCTGAACACAAATCTTACGTTAGTTTTTGCAGTAACGGTTGCCATCAAGAGATATTAATAAAATTATCGATTTTTCGTAAATATCACTCAACAAGATCGAAACTTTAGGCCTGAGGTAATCGAGGTCATTGATCACGAATCTGAATTCATTTTTTTAAATTTTCCGTCGAAATTTGTGTTTATTGTGCAAACTCCGTAGAGTATTCAAGTGTATGACATCGATGACAGTCGTGGTCGCAGAGAACGCAAATGTGAAGTTAGATTTTGAAAATATCGACGAAGACCGGTCATACAATTGATTCGCTTCAGCGAATTCCCCATAGAAGATCAATAGCTCGATCAACTTCAACCGATAATTTCAAAAACGAACTTCAAATTTGTGTTCAGCGAGATCGACGAGACCCCACGGCTGAAGCTTCGGACCGCAGTCGTTCGCCATCAACTGCGGTCAGTATCGCCAATACGCCATTTCCCCACGCAGTTGTGATGGACTGATGGAAACACGCACACACACATAACCCTTTTATGTATAATAGGATATTGAATGCGTTTTCGTTACGGTGAGCTCCTCGACAGTGTGCTATCGAAAACAATCGTCACCGAAATGAACGCCGCTCACAAAAATCATCATTATGCCACATTCGAAACAACCACGTATTCGAAATTCGAATAATATTCGAATTTTCGCACCTCGAATAATCGAATTCGAATAATTATTCGAATTTTCAAACCTCGAATAATCGAATGCGAATAATTATTCGAATTTACGAAACTCGAATTATCAAATAATCGAAAATCGAATTCGAATAAATTATTCGAATAATTATTCGAATTCGATTATTCGAGCACAAGTATAGTATCTAGCGTTGTCTGAATGCGCACCAACGTTGTCTAGCGGGTAGTTTTAAGGCCTCCGCACACTTTTGCGGAAATGCAGCACACGGCAGACAGCAAAACAGCCTCGGAGGAGATAAAACTGCCGCATAGGAGGCACTCATCCTCAGTTTTGCCACCCTAGTCCATCGCCAATGCGGTTTCATTATCATTATCATCATCACATCATTATCAGTTTCCATGGCTAAGCGGCTGCAGCGGCAACAATGCCTTGAATAATTATTGCCACAGCCGCGTTGGCGGCACATCAGCTGGTAGTGTAAGATCCCAAACTCGCTCGGTCCAGCTGCACCGCGTGTGTTGTGTGAATGCACACAAACACTGCATTTGACGACACCGCCCTAGAAATGCGCCTCAGCGCACGTGAGCTGCGTTAGCGCCGACGTTGGCATTTGATCGATGCGCATTGGTCTCTTGTGTGCCCGCTGTGGCCTGGCTGCCGGACTTGTCGTGGCGCAGTGGGTAGAGGGGCGGGTTCAGGCTTGGAGGTCGGAGGTTCGGTTCCTAAGCATGGTGGTGTTTTTGCATTTCATTCAACTGGCTGGATGAGGTTCAGGAGTTTTAACGTCTACACAATTTTCAGGCGTTTTCTGCTCATTTTCCAGCTGTATGCTTCTGCAGAACCCGGCTGCAGACTTCCCCTGAGCGACGAAAGCAGTTTCCACACGAGCAGCTTGGATGGCACCCATCCTGGAGTCCCTTCCCTAGCATGAATCTGCACTGGAAGAGCGCAGAATCCAGCTGCGGACTACCCCTGAGCGGCGAAAGCAGTTTCCACACGAGCAGCTTGGATCGCACCCACCCTGGAGTCCCTTCCCTAGCATGAATCTGCACTCGAAGAGCGCAGAATCCAGCTGCGGACTACCCCTGAGCGGCGAAAGCAGTTTCCACACGAGCAGCTTGGATCGCACCCACCCTGGAGTCCCTTCTCTAGCCTGAATCTGCGCTCGAAGAGCGCAGAATCCAGCTGCGGACTCCCCCTAAGCGACGAAAGCAGTCTCCACACCCGCAGCTTGGATCGCATCCACCCTGGAGTCCCTTCCCTAGCCTGAATCTGCGCTCGAAGAGCGCAGAATCCAGCTGCGGACTCCCCCTAAGCGACGAAAGCAGTCTCCACACCCGCAGCTTGGATCGCACCCACCCTGGAGTCCCTTCCCTAGCCTGAATCTGCGCTTGAAGAGCTGCGGACTCCCGCTGATCGGGGAATGCAGTTGGAGGCGATTTTTGGACGACGCCGTCGAATTCAGTGTGTTGTGTGCATTCACACAACACACGCGGTGCAGATGGACCGAGCGAGCTTGGGACCGTAGTAGCTGCTAGCTCTGCGTCTCTATCCTATACTTGTGGATACTGATGGGTATAGATAGGGCTGCCGCGTTGCCGCAAAGTGTGCGGAGGCCTTAAGATGATACCTCTGGATAAAATCTATTGGGCGTATGACGTGTTATTGATCCAATTTCCCTCTTGACGTGTGAGAGGTCTTGAATTCAGCATTGCTTCAATTTCTACAAGCATCGTTCGTAGGACATCGAATGGCAATTTACGTCGACCCAGCGTCTTGTACAGGGATTGTTTTATGGAACGCATCAGCCTCTCGTGGAATCCACCCTGCCACGGTGCATAAGGGGTGATGTGGATCCAGGAAATCTCTCTACATGCAATCGCGTCGTAGTGCATTCAAGAGTTTCTCCATGGTCATGTCTTCAACAAGTTCCAAATGAACGAGTTGTAGCGCATGTGAGGATGCAGCCGTAAGGCTTATTCGACTGCGCCGGTAATAATCATCTTGTAAGTGAACCAAAAGTAGGTTATTAAATTTTCGATACGGAAGGCATTTCCTGAGCAGCTGCGACTCTTGTGCTCTCAATTTCGGTCTCCAGTACATCTCTCGTTGTGTGAGCCACTCCCCTGTGATACTGGTTGTGAGCTTCCTAAATAATGAGCTGAGCTAATGCCGTTTTTGGTGCAATGAATATTGGTGTTTTTGCAGAAGAAGCTACACCTGCGTGTTTGAGACGACCGTAATAGCGCAAGATCCCCTCATCATCCTGCTGAACGTTATGCTCCTCTTGTGACTTGATGCGATGCTCGTCAACAATCACTCGTTGATGGTCACGAATAATGGCCTTCTTATCTTCTTGCAGCTCTGTTCTTGAGAGTTCGTGTTTCGAACATGCACATCTTAGTGCCGGAATCACCTGTCACCTGTATCACCTGTCGTCCCGTTGATCATCGACTTGCTCGAGCGGGCGCCAGCAGCGTCTCCATTCGTCCCTGTCGCGTGCCAGAGTGCTCCAATGGATCCTCCTCGCTCGAGGGACACCAAGAGCGTCATAGCGGTCGTTCAGGGCTTTTACGAAGAAGTCCGACCAACGCGTTGGTGGGCGTCCTGGTGTTCTCTTGACATCCCACGGAATCCAGTCGGTGACGGCTCTCGTCCAGCGGGTGTCTGCGAAGCGCATTACGTGGCCGGCCCACCTAATTTTCGACAACTTGGCCCACGCGACAGCGTCTCTGATCTTCGAACGTCGGCGAAGCTCGGAACTCCGGAGGCCTTCTCTCACTTGCGTGAGTCGTGTCACTCCGAGCATCGTCCTCTCGATTCCACGCTGCGCGACGCTGATCGCGTGTTCATCCTGCTGTCATATAGCCCAGGTCTCTGAGGCGTATGTTAGGGCAGGAAGGACGGTAGAGTCGAATAGGTGTGCACGGAGTCGGATGTTCCTCTTCTTCTTTGCGACTTCTTCGACGCTCTTCCAAGCTCCCCAAGCCGCTCGTTTCCTCTTGCTCAGCTCTGGCGCTAGGTCGTTGGCCATATTGACTTCGCGACCCAGATACACGTAGCTGGAGCATTCGGAGATGTTCGTTCCGTTGAGCGAGAATGGTTCATCAGAAACTTGTCCGTTCCTCATTATCATCGTCTTCGTAAGGTTCAGCTGCAATCCAACGTTCCCACATACACGATCGAAGTCGGCCAGCATTCGCTCCGCCTGGGCGATGCTCGGTGTTATGAGCGCGATGTCGTCAGTGAAGCACAGATGGTGCAGCTGCCGGCAGTCGACTTTCACTCCCATGTGCTCCCATTCTAGTTCGCGCATGACGTTTTCGAGGGTGGCGCTGAAGAGCTTTGGAGAAATGGTATCCCCCTGCCGGACCCCTCTCATCACGTCGATGACGACGTCGTTGTAGAATGGAGAGATCTTGGTCGTGATTCCACTGTACAGCTCTCGAAGTACTCTGATGTACTGAGTAGCAACGCCCTGAGTGAGCAGGGCTTCAATGACCGCTTAAGTTTCGACGGAGTCGAATGCCTTCTTCAGGTCGATGAACGTAAGGCACAGCGGCAGCTTGTACTCTCTCGAGACTTCGATGAGCTTCGTAATGGTGTGTATGTGGTCAATCATGCTGAATCCTCTCCGAAATCCTGCTTGCTCGCATGGCTGTCCTTCGTCCAGCGTTCTGCTGATCCTATTCAGGATCACTCGAGTGAACAGCTTGTAGACTACGGACAGCAGGCAGATCGGGTGATAGTTGCCAATGTCGTGCACGTCTCCCTTCTTGTACAGCAAGACGGTCCTGGTGGTCTTCCACTGAGATGGAACCTTGCACTCCGACAGGTAGCGCGTGAAGAGCCGCGCCAGGGTGTTGACGAGCGCTGGCGGTAGGTTCTTCAGGTGTTCGGGTCTGAACCTGTCGGGACCGGGTGCTGTACGTTTCTTCACCGACGAGATGGCGTGTGTTTGGATTGCATCACGATCCAATAGGTTTGGTGGTTCATGTGGTAGAGGTCTATTCAGGCTTCTTTACTCATTGTTTATTGTGCATAACAACAATATATGAAATGGTGAACACTTCTCAGTACTCTCACTGTGGGTCTTTAGTTTTGCTCGTATTGTTCCTCTTGTGTAGGCCTCTTGGCCTGTACATTTCTAGTTAGTCCTTCAGTTGTTTGGCTGGGTCATGTTGACCCTGAGCTTCTTCGTTTCGGTACGGGCCTCGGATCGACCTCGGACAGGATGGGCTGTCCGGGCTCTTGTGGCTGCCGGTTAAGGCGCACAGGCGCCTGGGCAGGATCTTGCGAGGCGATGTCGATGCGCCGAACCGGAGCGACGGTTGAGCCTCGTGAGTCGAACGGGAGCGAGGAACCGACCGAGCCGAGCCGTGTGTGGAGCCGTATGATAGAGCTCTTGCCTCTGCCCCGTGGCAACTGCTTATATACAGTTTATAGGGGCGGGCCGTCCATCGATTGTGCCTCCAGGCCGGCAGGCCCTCAACCGACTATCGACTGAAGTATCATGATTCCGTTTCACGGAAGTCCTGACAGCGTATCGGATCTCGGAAGGGAGAAAAGAGGGGACGACGTATCCATCCTGCGGAAGATGGCGTGGGGGCAGGTGGACGTGGCTATCGAAGAGATCGGAGTAGAAGTCGTGGATGACCTTCTCCGTGGTCCTTCTGGAAGAGGTGACGGTTCCGTCAGGACGTCGGAAAGCGGTCGTCTTGGTTTTGAAGTAGGCGAAGTTCCGGCGGGCATTGCGGATGCTCAATCCTGCCTCTGCTGCTTCAGCCAACACTTCCGCCCTTCTCTCCTTAAGATCCTCGTTTGTCGCCTCTCTGCATAGCTTCGCAAGCTCGGACGTCAGTTGGCAGTTGCCTGACGCTCGTGCTGCTCCACGCTGGCGTATCAGCTCGAGAGTTTCCGGAGACAGGCGTCTCTTGGTGGTCTTTAAGCTCTCGGCTTCCTTAGCACTATCGCTGAGATGGTGCACGAAGTGGTCGTATTCCTCGTCGATGTTGTCCATGACGGCATTTTCCCAAAGGCCGACAAGAGAGGTGTAGAGGTCCCAGTTGATGGTCGTTCTGGGATTCCTCTTCTTGAACTTCGCGGCCTTCTCTCCTTGACCCCGTGTAGAACTTGGGGACAACGGAAAGGTCGGTGAGACAATACTTGCGGTTGAAGATGATGTGGTCGATCTCGTTGTGGAACTGACCACCCGAGGATTCCCAGGTCCATCGTAGAGAGGGAGGCTTCTGGAACTGTGAGTTTCCGTGGATGGTCTCGGTCGACATGATAAACTCAGACAGCCTTTCACCTTGCTCGTTCCACTCCAAACCGTGGGTTCCGATGTGAAGTTCTTCCGGCGACCTTCGCGGTCCGATCTTGGCGTTGAAGTCGCCGACGATCACCTTGTAGAAGGTGTGATCTTCCTTATAGAACTTCTCCAGCTCCACGTAGAAGGCTTCAACCATTTCGTCGTCGTAGTCGGATGTTGGGGCATACGCGACGAATACAGTCAAAGCTGGCACGGAGCCACATCGCTTCAGTCGCAGACGTCCGATTCGGGTTGTCAGAGACTCGTACGAATCGATGTTCATGGCCAAGTGCGTGTTGACGAGGACACCAACACCGCCTACTCCTTTGCTGTCGCATGTTCCGAGGAACAGTTCTTCTCCGGAGTCGTAGGCGGTGTATAGGGGTGGTGTCTTCTCGTCTCGGTCAGTCCGATGACGTCGTACTTGATCTTCCTGGCATGCATCATCAGGTCCTCGACGGATGCTTCTGATGCGAGCGTGCGGGCGTTGTAAGTACAGATCGTCATCCTAGTCCTTCTCAATTTGCGCAGCCTGGTTAGGCCCTGAAATTTTAGCAGCCTCTCCGTACTCGTCCTTCCCATCGCTGCAGAAATGGGGCTCTTTCGGGGTCAGGGGAATGAGGCCCTTTAGTGCTGCTGTTTTTGACTGGAGTACACACGGGTAGCTAGTCGGGCTCTGTCGTGCGTGCGAAGAACTCCGGGCAGCTAGCCAGACTGCCCGAAGGGATGGGACGAGACTTAGGGCGGCCTCGAATCGCCTTACATGTACTCCCAGTCTACCGAGTGAATGCTTTTGGCCGGGCCGACACAGTTACATTCCGCACAGTCACGGACACATCCACGCACACTGTGCATGAACATGCCGCTCCCACGCACAAGGAACGCGTCGACGCGACACAGCAGGAGCAAGGAGTCCATCCCCTGCATCCCACCTGCGTCTCTGGGCAGTACACGGTCGTGTACTGTACGTGTAGTGCCGGAATAGAGGAGAAAATAGCTTCCTTCCGAGCTGATGACCAGTTGTGTAGCATTTTTCCTAAAAATCGAAACACATATGATACTAATCTCTAGGCTTTGTAAATGCTGTGAAAACGGGAGAGATTGAAAACAGTAGTCGCATCGAGAGGTTTCTCTCATTTTGTAGAGAGCGTGGTCATGGCTACATTGAATGTAATCTTCGTCATTTCTTGTGTTGTGATTGCGAACATCTGCTTGAATTCTTCCATTGCAGTAATGCCATTCCGAATGAATTTTTGGTCTGTTCCACCATAGTTGAAATCCGGAATTGAATTCGCGTGTGCCGTAATCTGCGGGATTTTCCGTTCTTGGTATATACCCAAATAGGCAGTTAGCTCCCTTTGTTTCCAAGTCCAAGTTCTTTATTCTCCTAATTTCCTTGAGGCAATTCGACATAATAACGGGACTCCTACAGCTTGTCGGTCAGGTGGTGCTTTAATTAATCCTAGTACGATTTCGGAGTCTGTGAAGAGTACTCTCGTATCGTGTTCAATGATGAGTGAACATAGTGTGTCAGACGTGCTCCAAGCGTTAAGGCATTCATATCTATCTTCGGAATTGTGTTCGCGGTCTTCAAGGCTGGGAGTTTCGACTTTGCTATAATTAAATAGATTGGTTGAGCGAATTGGCCAGCAAAGATGAACATAGTGAAAGACTCATTACGATTTACTGCCTGTCCGGATCTATCGTAATCGGGGTGGGGGGCACAGAATTAAAAATTATTCAAAAAATTGACTTGACACTCACAGTGCGGATTGAAGAGAACAGAAAAGGTCTTAAGCTGGCAAATTTGACAAAGAAAAAAGAAAAATAACATACGGTTTTATCGCCGTTGTAGACACAACGTTATGCGCCCACTCACTATGAGGGATCCGGGTTATAACATGTCAGGCGGCGGTCAGCTGTGTTTGAATGCGCTTTACCGGCCGAAACGTCTATAGAACCTCTATTCTATCATAATCTATTTGTTTGTTTTTTGCTTGTTGTTCGCTCTGTTCATTGTTTTTTAGGTCCTATTCTGTTCCCTTCAATCGGCTCTGTGAGTGCCAAGTCAATTTGTCACATAATTTTTAACTCTTTGCTCCCTCGGACTAGGATAGATCCGCCTGTCCTTGTATTTTTTTTTCATAGAAATAGATATCCCAATCGATATGACTAGCCATTGTTTCCGTAGGTATGCTAACAACGGCGTGCCCCAACTGTATTTGTCCTTCCGCAGCGACTGAAGAAACACTTTAATGGTACATAGAAGCATAAGGGCCAGAAAGAATCGTACACAGATGCAAGCTGCATCGTCACAGTGCGTTTGGTCACGATGTTTGTCGTACTCATCGTGCCGCGTAGGACCATTCTATCTCTGCTGGATTCCAGCTGACTACTAATACTTTCGGACATGTTGTTTTCGATTGGTCATCAGCAGCTATCGTCTTGTTGAAGTCTTCATCGTTTGTTGTGAACTCTCTTAGATTCATATTGAGTCCTGTAAAATATCCCTCGCGATGTAATACTTGTCTAGTGCCTCGTCTCTTGCGTCAAGGTTGTCAGTTCGCCAGCAATCGCCCATGGTTAAGCTGAAAGAAAATCCCCGTAATTGACAACCTGACCGACAAATTAAGCAAATTATATATAGTAAGATTACCCATAATCGACAATACGACACTCGTCATTAGCACATTTAGCTCGAAGTCACATGCTTCAAAGGAATATGCTATAACTACGCTGCAGCTGTGTGTTATTGAGGGTCGCCAACATGACCTGTGACTATATAGGAGCGAATCCATTACGAATGCAACTGAGTCAGCAGATCTTGGCCAGGAAGATCTTGCCTTCATCTCCAAGCACGACATTGCGTTATCCATGCAAAAAATGTCTGTACTACAACCACATATTTTGTTAGGATGTGACTGCCTGTAGAATTTTATGTTGCACATAGGGAAATTGATCCTTCCGTCCATTCTCCAGCTGATACCAACAAGGATGGAATATATTAGGTGGGTGAAAATGTCTTGCACCATAGCGCAATTTTTTTCAAAATTTTATTGCTTCTTTTGTGAGCGACTTCAATCTACAAAATAATTGTCTTTTATTTCTACAACCTTCTGCCATCTGATGTGGAGATACAAAATCTCCTTTCTTCCACAATAAAGTCAGCTGTGACTCGAAGAAGTGCTCCACCTTGGATTACAATAGGGTTCTGTCGTTGAAGCACCTATGCCTTAGGTGTTGCTCGAGAGCTTGAAAGGGATGGTAGTCCGATGGCACAAGATCTGGCAAATACGGTGGGTGGGACAGCACCTCCCACCCCAAGCTCATGTTCGGTGTTACTGCGGTGCTGTCGTCAAGGAAATCATGATAGAGCATTCCACGAGAATCCTATCAACAACACAGCATTACCTTCCTCTGGTGGATGTCCACCTTGAGGTTGTGGCTCTCTTTGAGGAAGCCACTGGACCTTCCGAGTACGGTTAACGTGGAAGACCCAGAATTCGCCTCCCGTGACGACATTCTCGAGAAAGTCCTTATTACCAAAACGAACAAGGAGAGACTGAGCGATAGTCAGTCGCGAAGCCTTGTCCAAATCACGGAGTCAGTCAGTGTCCACTGCAATCGTAGTATTTATATGCCCTCAGAAGGTTCATCCCAAGAAGAGCAAACCCTCGTCTCCAATAATCTCCTCACTGCGGCCGAATGCGTCTGATGACTGTGAAGCTGCTCTATCTTAGCCTCAAAGTATTCTTGCGGAGAAAGCACCACAGGCTCTGCCAATTCTCGATCGTCCCCTACACTTGCTGACTTCGTGCCACGCTGTTGTAGCACAAACATTTTAGAATATTTCGCAATTTGCTTCTGAGGGCGTATAAAACTTCGATTGCAGTGGAGACCGACTGACTCCGTGACTTGGACAAGCTTCACGACTGACTATCGCTCAGTTTCTCCTTGTTCGTTCTCGCAATAAGGACTTTCTCGAGAATGTCGTCACGGGAGGCGAATTCTGGGTCTTACACGTTAACCGTACTCGAAAGGTCCAGTGGCTTCCTCAAAGAGAGCCACAACCTCAAGGTGGACATCCACCAGAGGAAGGTAATGCTGTGTTGTTGATAGGATTCTCGTGGAATGCTCTATCATGATTTCCTTGACGACGGCACCGCAGTAACACCGAACATGAGCTTGGGGTGGGAGGTGCTGTCCCACCCACCGTATTGGCCAGATCTTGTGCCATCGGACTACCATCCCTTTCAAGCTCTCGAGCACCACCTAAGGCATAGGTGCTTCAACGACAGAACCCAACTGTAATCCAAGGTGGAGCACTTCTTCGAGTCACAGCTGACTTCATTGTGGAAGAAAGGATTTTGTGATCTCCCCATCAGATGGCAGAAGGTTGTAGATGTAAAAGGTAATTATTTTGTAGATTGAAGCCGCTCACAAAAAAAGCAATAAAATTTTGAAAAAAAATGCGCTATGGTGCAAGACATTTTCACCAACCTAATGTATTCCAACCTTGTAGATGTCAGCTGGAGAAGAACGGAAGGATCAATTTCCTTATGTGCAACATAAAATTCTACAGGTAGTCACATCCTAACAAAACATGTGGTTGTAGTACAGACATTTTTTGCATGGATAACGCAATGTCGTGCTTGGAGATGAAGGCAATATCTTCCTGGCCAAGATCTGCTTACTCAGTTGCACTCGTAATGGATTCGCTCCTATATAGTCGCAGGTCATGTTGACGACCCTCAATATCACACAGCTGCAGCGTAGTTACAGCATATTCCTTTGAAGCAGGTGACCGCGAGTTAAATGTGCTAATGACGAGTGTCGTATTGTCGATTATGGGTAACAAATGAACCGACACGCGTAACGGCGTGTCTCGCACTTGCGCGCTTCGTGCGACTTTGTAGCATTACTGACCCATGGAAAGTAGTTTTTGTAACACATAAAATTCGCCTGCATCTAGGACTTGGTGCGTACTTTATTGGCATCAAGCCCTTCACCACTTCGGTACCTTCATCATAGACATTCTTTCCTGACCGGCCAGTACTGTCATTGGTTTGTGCTGCGCAGTACTTCTGTCCTCAGGTTGTTCCTCCGCAATCGTTCTCATGCTCAACAGCTAGCGTTTCAAGTTGTTGTTGACATTCTTCCGAAGCCAGGTTCCCCTCTCTCGTTTCTTCTTACAGGATCTAATTGCTGGTCCGCCTTTACAGGTCTTCCCTCCCCCTCTTTAGTCCCCACTTTCCTGGTCCCAACTACTGGCCCACTTCTTTGTTTCCACTATTGACACCTACTGGTCTCTTCTTGCTGGTTTCCCCTCCTGTCCCCTCCTCCAGGTTCTTCCTTTCCTTCCAGGTCGATCTCCTCGCCTCCTGGTCCACCCTAGAGGTCCCCCTTGCCGCCCTTCTCCGCCACCCCTTAATGGTCCTCCCATGTACACGGCACGGCCGGTGACACGTATAATCAGGATGGATGACGTAGGGGGCCCCTTTTCTGGATCAAGAAGCTCAGAAGCGCGCCAGTCGCCGCTGCGTCGTGCATGAAGAGAATATGCATATGGCAGGTTCTTTGTTCTCCGTATGAATTCCCTTACGGCTCCCTTCTTGTTGGTTCCCCATCCTTGTCCCGCCTCCAGGTCCCTTCTTCCAGGTAGATTCCTCCTCCCCCCTCGGGATCTTCCTTACTACTCTACCTCAATTAGGTAGGCCTCCCACGCTCACGACCCGACGACGGCGAGCGAACGCCCATTGTGTGACATCGGTGTCCTGTCACATCCTCTAAATCCGGTCTCTCTTAATGGTAATGGATCCCCTTGCTGATCCTCCTTACTGACCCCTCCCCTGATTGGTAACTCCCTAATGGTCCCTATATATTGCCTAAACTCTTCTTGGTGCTACCTCCTGGCCTGCTTCCTTGTTCCACACATCGACCATCCCGATGCTCCTCCTGGTCGCTGCCTCCTGATCGCTGTCGGTTCTCCACCCTCAAAGTCCCCCTTCTACCCTTACCTTTTTAGTAGTCTTCTCTCGCTAATGGCACGAAGTCGGCTTCTGAATTCGGACGCTCAGAAACGCGTGTAGGTGCTGTTGTGTTAAGCAGTAAAGGGCTGCGTTTCCCCTGTTGCGGCAACATCTCACGTTCAATAGCAAATTTTGCCCGCGCTGTAGATGATAAGGCGTACCTCATTTCGGTTATATCACTCGACGGACAAACTTTTATATATAGGTGGTGATCCTATATATAATTTGCTTAATTCGTCGGTCAAGTTGTCAGTTACGGGGAGGGGACTGAAGACAAGAGATGCCTACGACAGTACGGCGTATGCCAGCCGTTTTCTTTCAGCTTAACTATGGGCGATTGCTGGCGAACTGATAACCTTGGCGGGTGATCACCCAAGTTTACGATAAATTTAGCTGGCAACGCGTCAGGGTATAAATGGGGATCAGGTGTAAAGCTTAGGAAGTCAGAAGACGTCGTTCAGCGTGCGTCTGGATTCAGAAGGCGTACGCTAGACGTCGCCGCCCTGCGTACGTAGGGATTCAAAAGACGTGATGAAGACGTCGTCTAACGTGCGTAGGGATTCATAAAAAGTCGATACTGTAGTCCCAGTACGTACCGTGCCACGCGGGACGTCGGGGATATTCGACCTCAAACCTGGGTAAGTAAACTTCTTCTACATACAAATATACAGATAATAACGAAATAGACCAAAAATACAACAATGATGAAGTGTTTACCTCAATCGTCTTGTCGCTTATAGTGTAGTGCGGAGGAGGAGGATAAGCTTATAGTGCGTTTGTAGTGCGCCTAGACAAAAATTATAAATATACAAAATAAGGAATCTGGCGAAGCGGCTCTTGAGATACATCTCATAACGGTGAGAAACTTCTCTACAAAAACAATTTAGCTGCAGTCTGGCTTCATAAATATAGCACACTCTTTACGGAGAAATATGAGATATGTACATTTTATAATCAATGACCCTTCAATGAACAGTGTTAATGTTATCATGCAATTAGGAGATACTGAAGTTGTTCAATACAAAATTGTTCTTTCCAGACATTCTTCGGCATTGAAGTGAATCACGAGGAGCTGAAGAGGACTCACCGATGATGATAGTAGTCATATTATCAGAATACAATTCTTTTGAGATTCGAGCACTGGTTTTTCTACTTTTGAAAATAAAGGTTTTCTGCGAGCAGATTTCGAATTACCCACATTGAGCTATCGAGGCTCATTTTATTTTATTTCATTTTATTCAAGCCAGTAACTAAGCGACAAAGCCAAAAACATAACAACTCTACGATTAGCTATATAACAAGGAAGGAGGGCATGTTATAAAGGATAAAGGGCGGCGTTACTCAATCCCTTTTGGGATGCGCCACGCATTCTACTTCTACGGGATATCGTGGAGGCGGTGTGAATGCGTATATGACCATACAATGACTTGCGGTGGCCAGCCGATGAACAAGTCAGCGTTCCATCCCTCCCAGGCAAGCCTGGTATCAATTAACGGACCCTGGAGGGATGGAAGGTTTGGTTGGACTGGGCGGGAAATCCGATCCAGGAACCTGGTATCGGGTGCACGCGACAGTCGGCGCCTTCTCCGGCTGCGCCATACGCGCCGAGGCGTGTTATATCAAATAAACCTGCTAGCTGAGAAAAGCCCGTGATTTGGATTCATGTATACCACCAATTAAATTCATTTAGTCAATATCGCTCACTGCATACACCCTGCAAACTCTTCATCCTTCTAAACATGGATTCCATTAAGGCCATTTCGATATAAAGTTTCTGAGAAAATAAAAGTATTATCATTCTAATTCACACTCAGCTTAACTACAATTTGACTGTGTCCGAACGAGTTGTTAGAGGGCAAATGAGAACATTTCATGAAATTCTTGCACAAAATGAAGCTGTTTCAAAAACCAGCCGAGTTATAAATAGTGTGGTTTGTATTTAATTAATTAATTTTGCGCCACTCTCGAGCAACATTCGGGGCAGATCACACCTAAGCGTAAGGAAGTAGCCTTTCGAACTTAGGCGAGGCATTGCTTCTTCCAGGGACTGCCCTTGTGGTTCTATAACTACACACTGGTCGGCAATTTGTGAGGTGACGAAAGTTTTAGAATGTTCTTTATGCCTTATCGTTTTTGCCACCTAGCTTGTTATCCGGTATCCAGTAAATTGCATCATACGATTAAGAAGAAGAGAGTAGATTTCTTCGTGTATCGAAAAGTAACTAAAAGGAAAGGTTCCCAACTCAAGGTGGGCTTTTGTGACGCTATTTTGGCAGGATTAGGGCTCTGTGAACGGAGTCCAGAACCACAGCCAATTTTTGCTGTACGCCTTTTTAAAGGCCTGAAAAGGAGATCTGAAAGCGTGCGCGCAATACTCATCAACCTCTACGAGACCAGCCCAGATGTGCGTCGATGGCGCAGTGGGTAGGAGGGGCGCCTCGTAGGAGCACACCGGTGGGCTTTTGAGTTCGAGTCAGTGTCGTCAGTACTTTTGCACGTATTAGTTTGTTGCTATTAGCTTTCTCATGATCACAGGAGGTGATTATAGACCATCAGTACTTACAACAAATCAATTCTGTCTACTTGCACCCTCATATGTGATAGTTTTTCAATATTCATACATGTACCACAGCCATATCATACCGTATCACCAATGATACCGCAATTGCACACAAATGCGCTTATCTTACGGTTGAATGATACGGTGCAGATATGAATAGTTGAAAAACTAGCACATAACTAGCACATAGAAGGCGCAAATAGACAGCTTTGGTTTGTTGTAAGCACTGATGGTCCAAAATTGCCTCCTGTGATCATGAGAAAACGTAATAACAAAAAATTGATACGTGCAGAAATATTGAACGCATTCGGTCTCGAATTGAAGACTCCGCCGTTGTACTCTTACGAGGCGGCTCTCCTATCCACCGCGCCATTGAGGCACACCTCAGCTGGTGTCGTGGGGGTTGATGATAGTTGCGCGCACGCTTTCAGACCTCTTTTTCAGGTCTTTATAAAGCGTTCAGCAAAAATTGACTGTGGTTCTGGACTCCGTTCACAGAGCCCTAATCCTGCCAAAATAGCGTCACAAAAGCCCACCTTGAGTTGGGAACATTCCTTGTAAGAGACACAACTGAACAACTTTCGTTCGACGTACTGAATAACAGAAAATAGGGGGAATGGGCTTCTCTCAAACTAAGCAGAATCTTAAACCCAAATACGAAAACACTAAAAAACAATCTACATAGCACAGCATATAAAAACGGGTGTCGTAATGTATTATAATACCAGACGTTCAACGGCCTGCCGGCCGCCGAACGTCTGGTTGGGAGCTTCGCCCCGAACCCGGAGAATAGAACACCCCGAACGTCTTCTTGTCCTCTTTAGGCCTCCTCTCATTCATTACAGTAAAAAACATGTTTTGCTATATAGAATTACGCAGCAGAATACGGCAGGGCAAAATCTTCAAAACTAATCTTATGGTGCCTCACCCTCTATTGTACGTACGCGATTCATTCTCTGAAGTACTCGTTCTACTTATTAATTATGGTACCTTTAAATGGTTCTATTACTCGACCGTTTAGTGAACCCCCTTAACTGGTGCTCCCTTTATTGGCTCCCTTACTGGTCCCCCTTGACTGGTCCTTCACTGGTACCCCATTTATTGGTCCCCTTCACTGGACCCCCATCCCCCTTCACCGCTCTCCATTACTGGTCCAACCTTCACTGGTTCCCCTTTATAGGTGAACCCCTTACAGGTCTCCCCCCCCCCCACCTTCACTGGACCCCTCCCCCTCTTCACCGGTCCCCATTGCTGGTCCCACCCTCACTGGTACCCCTTTACTGGTCTTCTCTTCACTGGTCCCCCTTTATTGGTCAACCCTTTCCCGGTTTTTCTCCTTGCTGGACCACCATCCTTCACCGCTCCTTATTACTGGTCCCACCTCGACCGGTAACACGTCGTCTGAATCCGGACAGGCCTTTCGCGACATCAGTGACACCTCTTCTGAACCCAGGCACCTGATGAACGACGTCGGTGACATGTCTTTTCAAGCCGGATATCCTTTGCGTTAGATCAGTTACACGTCTTCTTAACCCAGACACCCATTACGCGACATCAGTGACACACCCCTTGCGCCACATCGGTGACATCTCTTCTCAACCTGGACATCCTATGCGCGACATTGGTGACATGTCTTCTAAACCCAGACGCCTGTTGAACGACGTCGATAACACCTCTTCTGAACTCGGACTCTCGCTTTCACGACGTCGATACCACATGTTCGGAACTCGGACGCCCTTTGCGTGACATTGGCGATACCTCTCCTGACCCCTCTCAACACCACTACAACCCCCCCCCCCATCCCACACTTCCTCCCAACAAACTCCTCCAGCACTTCTGTGCAAACAAACAAACACACAGACAAACGACCGTTCTCGCTTATATATAGTAGGGCAGCTAGAATGGCCTAGAAGTGCTTCTGAAATCATTCTACGACTCGACTCTGCTATGTAGAGGTGGACCGATATGACGCTTTAGCCGTACCTGTAATCTTGAGCATTAATCAAAAGTTGTAACCATTAAAACATTCAATACAAATCCTTTTTTGGGATGTGACTCCAGTGTGTGGCTGAAGCTGGCTGGAGTTGATGATGAGACTAGATCGTTTGGCAACTCGTTCCACGTTTTCACTGCACGCACTAGAAAGAATTCAAAGAACTATCGAGATCGGATTCTTCCAATGAAGATCCGCAAGGCATGACCTCTTGTTCTATTGATGAATTCATAAAAATTAAAAAGTTCATTTTTTCAACTTTCTTTCAGGATTTAAAACTATTTTGAATACTAGGTTTTGATCATATATGGTTCTCCTTATTCGCAGGGATGTGGTTCCAAGGAAGACGAGCCTTTCTCGATAGTCGACATTGAACGTACCATTTCTACCGAAGATTTGATTCGTAAACCTCCTTTGAATCTTCTCGACTTTTTCAATATAGTAGGTTGTCTTATAGGTCCTTGCCGTTTCTTTTAACGATTCACTGCAGACTTCGCCGGCGGTCTCCTGCATAGCGCTGCATAGCATTTGAAAGAGAATGATTTGCTCGATCACAACCTGTATTGCATTTCTTTTTTCATCATGAAGTTTGCCAATTTTTAGGTCGCTGAAGTGAAAAGTAAAAAGTGAAAAAGTATCCATTTGCGCACTTGTTCTCTCCGCTTGGGTTTATAATTTTTGCGCAGTTTTCTATAGCATTTAGAAGACAATGTTCTGTACTACAAGAATATATGTTGTTCTTAATTTCTCACTTGTCGTTTATTGATTTTTAGGCCATCAAATTGGGACCTCTACCCACCAGGCCCAAAGTGAGGACGGAACCCAGGATCCGATAGTGGAGACTGCGGGGTTCAGAGCGGAACGAGCTGCGAAGGGCAGTGCTCGAAGCAGGCCTTCCTGATCCAGCTAGTCCCGTGAATGAGACCTGGATGAGGGTAGCCCAAACAATCGTGAGATGAGCCAAGGAAACCCTGGGAGAAACAAAGGGAGGGACCAGAGGGGATAAATCGGCATGGTTCTGGAACGAAGAGGTGCAGGCTGCGGTGAAGAGGAAGAAGGAGGCCTACAAGCTGTGGCAGAAGACGAGGGCACCCAAGCATCTCACAGCCTACAGAAAGCTGAAGAGGCTGGCAAAAACAGCTGTAGCGAAGGCAAAGAACGCGGAAATGGATGCCCTGTACGAGAAACTAGACGGGCCAGAGGAAGAGAAGTTCGCCATCCGCCTGCCCAAGGCGCGTCATAGAGCTAGCTTCGACATTCGAGTAGTGAAGACGTTGAAGAGTGCTGACGGTAGGGTGTTACGGAAGCCGGTCGAGGTCAGAGAGAGATGGGAGGAGTACTTCAAGGAACTCCTGAACGAGGAGTTCCCTCGTCGGGAGGCCCAGGAAGAACAACCAACGGAAGGGCTCATCCCGCCCTGGACGCAGGAAGAGGTTCGCAAGGCCATAGGGAAGATGAAACTCGGAAAGGCAGCTGGGCCTGACGGTGTGCCAGTAGAGGCTTGGAAGGTGCTCAGGGACCTCGGAATCAACTGGCTGACGCAGTTCCTCAACAGAATCACGAAAGAAGGTAAGATGCTGGATGACTGGAGGAGCAGCACCATAGTCCACATCTTCAAGCAGAAGGGAGACGCTTCCGAATGCACCAACTATCGAGGGATCAAACTGATCTCACACACGATGAAGATCTACGAACGACTGGTCGACTCAAAGCTGAGGAGATGGTACCCATCTCCCAGGTGCAGTGGGGCTTCATGCCTGAGAGGTCCACCCCACACGCCATCTTCATCGCTCGTCAGGTGATGGAGAAATATCGGGAGAAACGAAAACCCTGCTACCTGGCATTCCTGGACCTGGAGAAGGCCTACGACAGGCTAGCTCGGGCCGTAATCTGGAGTGACCTTCGAAGAAGGGGTGTCCCGGAACGTCTGATCACGGTCATAAGGGACATGTACGAGGGCTCGAAAACGGCGATACGAACTCCACACGGGGTGACAAGGAAAGTGGACATCACAGTGGGGGTACACCAAGGGTCGGCTCTAAGTCCGTTCCTCTTCCTGCTGACGCTTGACTCTATAGTGAACCACCTTCAGGAAGACCCTCTCAGGACGATCCTCTACGCGGACGACATCGCCCTAGTAGCCGATAACCAGGAGGAGCTGGAGGAGAAGGTGCAGTTGTGTCAGAGAGCCCTCGCAGACAACGGCCTATGGCTGAACGTGAAGAAGACGAAGTTCATCAGCTCTGAGCAGTGCGCTGGAACAATCCTAGACTGCCAAAGGGAAGCGATCGAGAAGGTGGAAGAATTCCGCTACCTCGGAAGTGACCTATCCGAGGAAGGAACCGTGGACCAGGCGGTCAGGGGACGGATATACGCAGCCTGGCTCAAGTCCAGGGAGTCTACATGGATCCTCTACGACCATAGATGCACCAGGACGCTCAAAGGCAAGCTGTATAGAACAGTAGTGAGACCTGCCCTCCTCTACGGCAGTGAATGCTGGGCCCTGGGTAAGGAGCAAGAGCGGCAACTGCACGCTGCGGAAATGAGGATGCTAAGGTGGGCATGTGAATGGACCCGTCGGGACGGGGTGCGAAACGAGGATGTTGGGGCAGTGATGAAGACAGCCCCGATCCAGCTGAAGATGAGGGAGCAGCACCTAAGGTGGTACGGAGACGTCCTCAGAAGGCCAGAAAATCACCCCGTAAGGTTGGCCCTAGATTTCGAGGCACCCGGAAAGCGTCCGAGAGGAGCCCCAAGGAAAAGGTGGAAGGACGTCATCAAGGGAGATCTCGGCGAAGTCGGCGCCACGGCAGATGATGCCCTTGATAGGATGAGGTGGCGACAGATCACAAGAAGAGCGGACCCTGCGACAGCGCGGGACTAAACGCTCAGAAGGAGAAGAAGAAGAAGGCCATCAAATTGGGACTTCCGAAGGAGAAGGGTTATTCTGCCGACAGCTCCTGAACTGTGGTTGAACTTTTTGGGTTGGTGTTATATGTCATTCGAAAGCCTTGCTTTATAAGAGTATGTCTCGCGTTTATTGATTTCTACTGAATATCATCAAAATGCCAAAAAGAGAAAAATCGTCTTCACCAACAACTACTTCTCCTTATTCAGTCTGTCTTGCTCAGTTTTATATGACACCTGAAAGTGGGTGTCTTGCTCTACCACAGCATATGATTTGCTCTTCGGTCGTTTAAAGTTTTGCTAATTTTCAAATCATCAAAGTGAAGTGCCAGGTCGACAAGTATGAGCACTTTTGGCCCCTTCTCTTTGCTTTCAACCAGGGTTCTAGTGCGGCTAAGACACTAGAACCCTGGTATACCGTACAAACACTATTTTTCATCGCCAGTTACAATTCTGTGCAAAAATCCTTGTGTTATCCGTTTGATGAATGATGACGGACAAGCAGGTCGGCAGCAATCGTCACTCGCTGGTTCCTGATGTTCATTCATCACACGGACATATTCAACGATTTTTTCACAGAATTGTGACTGGCGATGAAAAATAGTGATTGTACGGTAAACCAGGGTTCTAGTGTCTTAGCCGCACTAGAACCCTGGTTGAAAGCAAAGAGAAGAAGGTGCCAAAAGTGCTCATCCTTGTCGACCTGACACTCCATTTTGATGACCTGAAAATTAGCAAAACTTTAGATGACCGAAGAACAAATCATATGCTGTGGTAGAGCAAGACACCCACTTTCAAGTATCATATAAGTAAGACAGACTGAATATGGAGATCAATAGAATACATACTCTTCTAAAGCAAGACATTGTCTTTCGAATGACATATAACAGCAACCCAAAAATTCCAACCACAGAGCAGGAGCTGTCGGCAAAATAACCCTCCTCCTTCAGACGTCCCAATTTGATGGCCTAAAAATCAATAAAGAACAAGTGAGAACCCCGCAGTCTCCACTATCGGATCCTGGGTTCCGTCCTCACTTTGGGCCTGGTGGGTAGAGGTCCCAATTTGATGGCCTAAAAATCAATAAACGACAAGTGAGAAATTAAGAACAACATATATTCTTGTAGTACAGAACATTGTCTTCTAAACGCTATAGAAAACTGCGCAAAAATTATAAACTCAAGCGGAGACAACAAGTGCGCAAATGGCTACCTTTTCACTTTTTACTTTTCACTTCAACGACCTCAAAATTGACAAACTTCATGATGAAAAAAGAAATGCAATACAGGTTGTGATCGAGCAAATCATTCTCTTTCGAAAGCTATGCAGCGCTATGCAAGACACCGCCGGAGAAATCTGCAGTGAATCGTTGAAAGAAACGGCAAGGACTTATGGGACAACCTAATACATCACTTAGATAGGCGACGCGACCGACCGACCGACTTACAATTTTCTACAAGTTTTTTTTTCAGGATGTCATGGGTGCGGCACATTCGCGACAAACGGTACACTATTATATCAAATTTTGAGCGTTAATTATTATTAAGGACGACTTAGGTACTTTCCTCATAAATATTTGAAGCGCCTTTCGAATCGATGACGGAGTCGCAACCGTGAGATTGACTTGTTATGGAAATAATTTTCTCTCTCCGGAAAGAAGCAACGTCAGAGAATGAAACTGTGCTCAATAAAATTTCAAGCCCTGCTTGACAAATAGCCATAAAACCATGTTTTCTGAAACGATCCTGTATTTAAACAGGGGTTTCAGTTTTCCGTATTTTTCGACAAAAAACCGTCTCAAAAATCGACCCTCCCGCTAATCATTTCGAGGTGTGACTTTTAGAACGTCCTTTTTACGGCATAGCATCCACATTTCCAATAGATTTTAATGCTTTATGAGTTTTTCAGAAACTCCAAAAATCTCCGACTTATGGCAGTTTACGTGCGGCTGTTGCGTTCTCTAATAGCATCGATCGCAACTGAAGGATTGACTTTTCATGCAATAATTGTTCTACCTTCTGAACGAAACAGCATCAGAGAGTGAAATGGTGCTTCATAAAATCTTAAATCATGATTCTTTTACAGAGAAGAGCTCGCAGCGATGTACATATGATTAGAAGGATTCGTATTCAAAAATCTCGTTTTTCATGTTTCATGTTTCATGTTTATGATAGACAAAACAACAACAATTAAACAAAAATGAAACAAGAAAGGTGTCTGTGATTGGCATATAAGGAAAACTAACAACGTCAAGTAAAGGACTGGTATTTGCTTCGCCAAAGAGTAGTTCAGAGTTTGTTTCTTATAATAAAAGAAATGATCTGTAAAAGCTGCTCAAAATAGCAAGAATGAGAAAAAATATATACGCTAGCGATTCTGGGGCGGGCCCTGTACATATCTCAAAGGCCTCTTTGAACTGATACGCACCCCAGGCGCTGCGTAAGAGGGAGGAGCGCATGCTGAAGTATACTGTATACGGCGAGAGGAAATCCTAAAGTTGAAAAAATATACGGTGAGTGGAAATCCAAAAGTTGAAGAATAAAGTTGTCATTAAAAAACAAAAGTGCAAACAAGGACTACTCTTAAGCAATGTAAATACCTAACTTCACGTGAGGAAAGAGTAGGCAAAGCAGAAAAACATAAATAAACAGCGCAGAAACTACAGAAAACATAATGTGCAAAAATTTCGAATACAGTAAGGAATCGAACACAGCTAGTTAAAACGGTACGGAGACACTGTGCTGCAGGATTAGAGATCAACCGGGCGAATGTGTGGCTCAAAAAGAAATTGCTGAGGAGGACCAGGAGGCGATCCTGCAATAATTCACAGTCGCTCTCGAATGAAGTCACTCCATAATTTAGCTTAGAAGAACCCCTGTTGCTTGAGATGGTGCTCAAGTTTTCGAATGAAAATGGCCGGTGACGATGACGAGACTACATCAATGGGTAAATCATTCCAAACTCTCGCAGCTCGTACTAGAAATGACTCCAAAAACTGTTCACTACGAACTCTTTTTGTGGACAAACGCCATGGGTGACCTCTCGTTTTGCTGCAAAATTCTAAACGATTAAACAATTCATTAATATCAACGTCTAAACAACCATTAATTATTTGGAAAATTAGCTTTTGATCATATATAACTCTTCTTAGTAGCAGGGATGTGCCACCAAGAAGAGTCATTCTTTCACGATATCCAACATCAAACAATCCCTTTCTCATGAAGATTTGCTTCGTAAATTTTTTCTGAACCTTTTCAATTTTCTCAATGTACGTCCGCTTTGATGGCGACCAAACTGAAGTACAGTACTCTAGCAATGGTCCCACGTACGTAGTGAAAAGTCTAAAAAGCGTGGAACCATTTCGAGTTTGAAAGGCGCGCAGAATAAAGTTGGACTTCCTATGCCCCGCAGACACAATATCATCAACATACTTTTCGAAGGAAAGAGTGTTTGAATAGGAGATGCCGAGGTCTCGTACAGATGTTGAGATTCCAACAACGTTAGGTCCTAGGTAAAATTGTATCCCTCGCGGGTGATTTTTACCGAGGCGCATGATGGTGGTTTTTTCATAAGAGATATTGAGCATCCATTTGCTTGACCACATGTATACGGCATCCAAAGCTTGCTGAAAATTTTCCGCATTGTTGTAGCAATAAAACTTAGAGTCATCCGCATAAATAGAGCAGTGCACCCCGTGAGGAAGGCAAAATGGCAGATCATCTATATAGAGGAGAAACATAAGGGGGCCTAAACATGTTCCCTGTGGAACGCCACTGGGAGTTTCGTATGTGTCTGAAGCAGCACAGTTGACCAAGACCCTCTGTGTACGTCCTATTAGAAACGACTGCAAAAATTCTAAAAGGCATCCTTCTATGCCGTAAGCGCGAAGCTTGACAAATAGGAGGTCAAGATTAATAGAATCAAAGGCCTTTGTGCAGTCTAGATAGCACACAGTAACGTGTCCGTGAGAGTCAATTATCTTCTGCCAAATAGGAACAGTTGTACTAAGAGCTGTCACAGTAGACTTCTCATCAAGAAATCCATGCTGAAATTTTGTAAGAAGATTCCTTTCACGAAGATAACTATAGAGCTGACTGCGTACAATCCTCTCCAACACCTTACTTGTTGAGAAAGTAAGACAGACAGGCCTATAGTTTTTAAAGTCGGTCTTTTCTCCTTTTTTAAAAATTGGTTTAACAATGCTTTTCTTCCACATTGATGGAGATTCACCGTGAAGAAGACACCAATTGAAGAGAAGTGTGAGAACAGGGACTAGTCCAATTGCTGCCTTCTTGAGGAAAATGTATGGGATACCGTCCGGTGAAGTGGAGTTGCGAGCTGGTTAGCCGATGAGCGTTTTGTATACCAGTTCACTGTTGATATCAAGAAAATCTAGCTTTGATGGGGTAAATAAAGGACAATCAACTTCTCGATTTGGATACTGTTTATATACCGACTTGAAAAAAGATGCGAAAACACTTGCTTTTTCGGCGTAGGACTTACAAAGCACACCACTGTTGCCGAACATGGATCCAATACCCTTATTCAACTTAAGTCTTCCATTTACGAAACTATAAAATACCTTAGGGTTCTTTACTCGGGCTATTCTTTCCTTATTCTGCAAGCTTAGTTTCGCCAACTCTGTTTTTAGCTTTCTAGAGAAACGAATGCATTTTTCAATGCCTATTCTTGTTCGGGCTAAGTAGAGACTTTTTGCTCTGTTTGCAAGTTTTCTATCCTAATTGGATAGCGGTACTCGCTTCCACTGGTTTTAATTGGGACATATTCTCTAATAAGTTGATAGAAATTTAGTAGGTAGAAGGAGTAATAATCGTCTGCAGACTGACAATGCGACATTTCGCATTTCGATCTGCAGAAGTCTTTGATGAATCGCAGAATAGTCACCCCTAGCGAAATCGCATCGTGAATAGGTAAGTGATCCTTTCATCCACTTTAAACTGAAATGGAAGGACCATGTTGTGATCGGACGTTGAAAACGGCTCACAGACTCGTACATCATTAACGACATCCACGTTGTTTGTTAATACTACATCTAGAATATTAGATCTCAGCGTTGGAGCTCTAACGAGTTGTGAGAGTGAGTATTCATTGCATCTATAAATTTGATAGGAAGGGTGAGGGCATAAGGAGGCGTCACTAATGAGGCCTGGCTTACACCATGTTTCTATGACAAAAACGAGAAGAGGTTCAGCAGTATATAGCAAATGTTGCAGGTCGGAAAGCTTATGGCAAATTGAACGCGAGTTGAAGAGGAAAACTATGTTGGGAAAAGCAGCGATGCTGGATGATATAGTTGTAGTGGGAAGAATCATGTGTGGAACGTAGTGAGAACAAGTTAGGAGGTCATTGTCCTAGGCCTGCGAAGGCGAAGATGAAATTCTAAAAACTTACCGAGTTATGGTCATTTTTATGAAGTCCAATTTTGTCGCTTCAATGACGATGGTGCAAGGTCGACCAAAGTTCGACTCAATATGTTCGGTTTGGAAAATCATGCCCTTTTCACTGTGTATTGATCAAGGCTTGGAAGTTTTGTGCCAGAATTTTAACAGTATAGGTGGTCTGCTTCGGGTAGGAAATAATGTTAACATGAAAAAGTTATTACAAACACTATTATTCCCACTAACACTAACACTATTATTACACATTAACACTATTATTATTATTAACACTATTATTCCACAATAGTTAAAATAAATGCGGATAAGGAAAAGATTGATGAAAAACAACGCAAGACCACGTGGGTCGGAATCGATGAACAGTCGAACGAC
>OX375869.1:48234396-48451110 GCA_947359475.1 Heligmosomoides polygyrus bakeri | reverse complement strand
GCTAAATTGTTGACGAATCCGGCCCCTGGTCTATTCTTCTCTGCTGCCGCGGTTGGCGGTATCCTTATCCTTTAGTTGTTCCAAAAATACTATCAGATTTTCATGTCCTATATCCATCTGCCTATAATACAACCCCGTTATAAATCGGAGCCCAGCTGGCGAGATTTTTTCGCGTGTGATGCGGCTGTGCACCAGTCGTTGAGCATAGAAACCGACGTTTCTTCGGCTGCCAGCCCATGCACTCCACTGCCTTCAGATCATTTATTTGCTCTTCTCACCGCCTTGTCGATAGGCTGCGTTAAACTGTCTGCACTGCTATTTCCATTGCTTGCAAATAAATCCTGCACCTACACCCCTCATCTCTCTACTCTACCGAAAGGTGATGCTTAGGAAGGTTATGTACACTCATCTCAGAGTCATCGACAAGAGAGTTTGCTATGTGTATGCCGTGAGCAATATTGACTAAATGAATTTATTTGGTGGTATACATGAATTTAAATCACTTGCTCTTCTTAGCTAGCAGATTTATTTAGGATATAACATGCCCTCCTTCCTTGTTATATAGTCAATCACACAGTTGTCATGTTTTTTTGCTTATTGATTTTGTTGTTCAGTTATTGGCTTTAATAAAGTAATAATAAATAATAATACGTGACGATGAAGTGACTGCACAGCATGACGCAATCGTTTCGCTGACATACTGACGACATGGCGACTACGCCCACTTGTGGTGATTCATGAGTTTATTTTTCTCATCCAGGTTTCAAGTGAGTGATCTTGGTCCGATCCCCACCGCCGCGAGTGAAGACGCTTCCTTTGGAACTCGATTCTTATATGGTAAGAAATCGTTTTTCCTGTACTTTTTTAAAAGCTAGCGGTGTTTTCGAATTTCGAAAAAATAACCGGCTTATGAACATCCTTGTGAAATCATTCCAATAACGCTGAGAACGACTTCACGAAACTGATCATAACTCGGTCCTTTTTTGAATTTCAAAAATCCCGCTAGCTTTTAGAAAAATATAGGAAAAATGCTTACTATATAGGAACCAGTTTTTAATAAAGACGTCTTCATGCGCGGAATGCTTCGATTTTCGACAAGTATTTAGGTGAAACCGACCAAAAATTGACCTTGGAACAACTAAAGGATAAGGATACCGCCAACCGCGGCAGCAGAGAAGAATAGACCAGGGGCCGGATTCGTCAACAATTTAGCCCCTTCACGACATTGTCCGACGATGTCGTTGGACACTTTTTTGCCGTGTGGGACAATGTTCGACGATGTCGTCGGACACCATCATAACAATAATTCATGGAAAATTGTCAAGCATTTAATAGTACAATATTAATCAGTGAGCCCACTGATATCTACGGTCAAGACGGTCCTTGGAAAACTTCATTCGTTACTGTTTTTCGTATTTAACAAATAATATAAATAAAATAGTTCAAATAATCAGCACGCGGGAAAAATGCGCGCTGTTCCAAGTGGCAGTCACCTGAAAATCGCTCGTGTCGTGAAAGGGTTAACCCGTGGGTACGCGGGAAGGAAAAATTAGAGATTCCCCGAAAAACGGTGCGTTTTGAGCGTGTAATTTTTTTACAATAATATTTTGATTGTTCTACAGTTATATTATAAATATAGTTATATTATAAATATTAAGTTATATTATAAATAGAAGACTTTTGCGAGCAGTTTTCGAATCAATCACAACGAGTTCAAGTTTTCAGATTTCGCAAGGACCTCATGGAAACAACACATTTTTCTACCTGACAGAGCAATAACTACATTCGAAATTGTAGTCTGTGAAACGTCGAGTGTTAACTGCTAAAGCTGACATAAATGCTCTCCCTACAAATTTTTTGAGACACTCTTCGAGTCGATGACGGAGGCGCAGCTAAAGGAAGGACTTCTCGCAAAAAAAAATTTTGTGCCTTCTTAGAAGAACAACAGAGAGTGAAAATTGTGTCACATAAAAGCTTAGGATGTGATTATTATTCAGTAAGTAATTAAGCTTCTTCGGAGCGATCTTCGATACGATTAGAGCACATCGTATTCAAATGTTTCGTTCTTCATGAAAAATTATTTATTTTCTACCTGAGGCAGTCTTCCTTTGCAGTTAAAATTCTGCCACAAAACTTTCAAGTCTTGATCAATGCACAGTGAAAAAAAATCATGGTTTCATGAATTGAATAGGTTGGATCGACCTCGGGTCGAACTTACACTAACGTCATTGGAACAACAAAATGACGTCCACAAAAATGATTATGGCTCGGTAAGCTTTTCGAAATTTGAAAAAGCTAATGACTTTTTAAAAATTAAAGAAAAAGCCTTCTTACATTGTAAAAAACAGCTTTTATAAAAGAGATCTTCAAGAGGAAGGTAAGGTTCAATTTTTGACCGCAAAAATTAAAGTTATTTTGTATAAATAATCATAGCTCAGTAAGTTGTTGGAATTTGAAAAACGCAGGCAAGTATTGAAAACTAGAGAAAAATGCCTTCTTATCATAAAGAAAATCAGTTTTTAGAAAGGCGGCCTTCATGCGGGACGGAGGGGTTGAATTTCTGGTCAACTGTTGCCAAAATACGTGACGAAAACCGAGCCTACTCCTTCCCGCATGAAGACCCCTTTTTGAAAACTAATTCTTATATTTTAAGAGAGCATTTTATCCTATTTTCAAAAATTCATGGTTTTTCGAATTTCGAAAAACAAAGGGAGCTGTGATCAATTTTGTGAAGTCGAGATCAGAGGCTCTGGTCGATCCCGTAGCGAGGTTTTCACAAAATTGATCACAACTCGGTTAGTTTTTTGAAATTCGAAAAGTCCATTTACTTTTTGAAAAACTGAAAAAGTGGTTTATCCTGCTATATATAAAAGAGTAAGCGGTTGTGTCTGTCCGTCCGTCTGTCCGTCCGTCTGTCCATCTGGCCTTTCGTAAACGTCGATTAGTAGCTATCCCGATTCAGGCGAGGTGTCACCTACGTCGTGTTGAGAGGGATCATAAGACGTGTCGCCGATGTCACACAAAGGGCGTCGAGTTGCGAACATGTTTCATCGACGTCGTGAAAGCGAGGGTCCGAGTTCAGAAGAGATGTCATCAATGTCGCGAAAGGCCTGTCCGGATTCAGACGACGTGTCACCGATGTCGCGTTAGGGGTTCCGGATTCACACGTGTCGTCGACGTCGCACAAGCACGTCCGGCTTGAGAAGACATGTCGCCGACGTCGTTCATCAGGTGCCTGGGTTCAGAACAGGTGTCATCAATGTCGCGAAAGGCCTGTTCGGACTCACACGACGTGTCACCGATGTCGCGTTAGGGGTTCCGGATTCACACGTGTCGTCGACGTCGCACAAGCACGTCCGGCTTGAGAAGACATGTCGCCGACGTCGTTCATCAGGTGCCTGGGTTCAGAAGAGGTGTCTTCGATGTCGCGAAAGGTCTGTCCGGATTCAGGCGACGTGTCACCGATGTCGCGCAAAGCACCTTCGGGTTGAGATCACATTTCACCGACGTTGTTCAACAGGCGTTCGGGTTCAGAAGAGGTGTCACTGACGTCGCGCCAGGGGTTCCGGATTCACACGACGTGTTACCAGTGAAGGTGGGACCAGTAATGGGGGACCGGTGAAGGGTGGGGGTCCAGTAAGGGAGGCCGGTAAAGGGTTGACCAATAAAGGAGCGACCAGTGAAGGTGGGACCAGCAATGGTGAGGGGGATGGTCCAGTGAAGAGGGGACTGTTAGAAGGTTGAAAGAGGGACCAGGTGAAGGGGAACCGGTGAGGAAGGGACCAGTATTAGGGACCTATGAAGGGGGAAGGGGGGAGGGGTCCAGTGAAGAGGGGACCAGGTGAAGGGGGATCGGTAAAGGAGCGGGGAGGGGTCCAGTGAAGGGAAGACCAGGTGAAGGGGGACCGGTGAGGAAGATTCCAGTATTGGGACCGGTGAAGGGGGAAGAGATCCAGCGAAGGCGGACCGGTAGAAGGTTGACCAGTGAAGGGGGGCCAGGTGAAGGGGGCCGGTGAGGAAGGGACCTGTAATGGGGACCGATGAAGGGGAGGGTGAGGGCCCAGTGAAGGAGGGACCGGAAAAGGGTTGATGAATAAAAGGGGGACCAGTAAGGGGATCGGTGAAGGATAGGGGGATCAGTGAAGATGGATCCAGTAAAGGGAGGTCCAGTGAACGTGGGAGCAGTAGTGGGGACCGTCGAAGGGAGTGGGGGGGGCGGTGAGGGGTGAACCGGAAAACGTCTGACAGTAAAGGGGAATCAGTGAAGAGAAACCAGTAATGGGGGGACCAGTGAGGGTGGGACCGGTGAAGGAGGGGTTGGGATCTAGTGAAGTGGAACCTGTAAAGGATTGACCAATAAAGGGGAGAGCAGTGAAGGTGGGACCAGTAATGGGTAGCGATGAAGGGGGAGGTCCACTGAAGGGGAACCAATAAATGGTGTATCAGTGAATTACCAGTCGAGAGGGGACCAGTAAGGAAGCCAATAAAGGGAAGACCATTTAAAGCGGTTTAGTAGAGGGTCCAGTAATAGAATCACTAAAGGGGGGGGGGCAGTAAAGGAGATCAGTGAAAGGGACCAATAGGGGGAACTATTTTCTCGCAGTGTCGTCCAATGTGGCACCAGAGGACCTGCTACAGACGTCGTGCCACGTCTGGGTGCAAAAGACGTGTCGTGGACGTATGTTCGGACTCTGCAAATGTGTCACAGACGTTCCTCAATGTGCAACCGGGTCCAGAGGACGTGCCACAAATAAGCCTTGGCACAGCATCCGACAGATTTTCAGAGGACCTTTTAAAGGCTTCGTGCAACAACGAGTGTGCTCGTACTTGATTCACACTTCCCATGCTTTCTGCCAGCGCATGGGTAAGGAGGTATTGGTGGAGTTGGTGGGGGGGGGGGGGGAGCGGGAGGTAGGAGGAATGAGTAAAGGAATCGGAGTAATGTTATTCCCGCCGGACTGTGAACTGCATCGAGCGGTCTACCAATACCAATTGATTTCATATGTGCTTCCGCGGAATAAGCACTTCGGATTAAGGCTCTTTGTATGTGCCTTGCCATGTACGCCACGAGTACTTCAGAGAATGAATCGCGTACGTGCGATAGAGGGTGAGTAGGCCCCATAGGAGCAGTTTTGAAGATTCTGTCCTCCCGTATCTCGGTACACTATTGTATATAGCAAACCAGTTTTTTTACTCAAATGAATGGGAAAAGGCCTAAAGAGGACAAGGAGACGGTCGGGATGTTCTATTCTCCGGGTTTGGGGGCGAAGCCCCCAACCAGGCCGTTGGCGGCCGGTAGGCCGTTGAACATCTGGTTACCATATAAGAAACAGTTTTCAAAAAGTTGGTCTTCATGCAGGGCAGGGTAGGTTCGATTTTCTTGACGTACTTCAGCAACAATTGACCAGAAATTCAATCCCTCCCCGTATAAGACCTCTTTTTTGAAAACCGATTCTTATATTTTGAAAAAGCGCTTTTCTTCTAGTTTTGAAAAAGCTCTTGGTTTTTCGAATTTCTGAAAACTTACCGAGTCATGATCAATTTTGTGAATGTCGGATTTTGTCGCTCCACGACGTCGGTGCCATATCGACCAGAGGTCGATCCAATCTAATCGTTTCAGAAAACCATGATTTTTACATTGTGCAATAATCAAGACTTGAAACTTTTTGTGGCAGAGTTTAAACTGCATAGGTGGTCGCCTTCAGGTAGAAAATAAATAATTTTTCCTGAGAAACGAAAACTTTAAATAGGATTGGCCCTAATCATATCGAAGATCGCTGCAGTGAAGCTCGGTTTTTGTATAATAATCACGACCTAAAGTTTTATATGGTACAGTTCCATCGCGAGAAGCCGCTTCAGTTGCGATCGATACATTAGAGAACGCACATAAACTGTCATATCTCGAAGACTTTTTGGGATTTCTGAAAAATTCGCAAAGCTTTTAAAACTATGAGAAAAGTGAATTCTATGCTTTAAAAAGCAGGTCGTAAAAATAGCAGCCTCCATGTGATTGGCGTGGTCGATATTTTTCGGCAAATGCTGCAAATCGGCACGTCTGATCATGAAGAAAACGGTTCAGAAAAACACGGTTTTATCACTGCGTGTCAAACAACATTTTATAGGCTACAGTTCCACTTTCTGATGCTGTTTCCTGCAGAAGAGAGTAAATTTCCGGACAAGTCCATCCTTCGGTTGTCTTTCCGTTATTCGAAGAGCGCTTCCAAAAATCTTGAAGGGAGAGCACTTAATTCATCCTTAGTAATTAACATTTGACACTTTATAGAATGCAATTTAAGATGTAGATGTCGCTCCTTCGGGTAGGGACAGGTTGTCGTCCATGACTTCCTGGAACAATCTGAAAAAAAAAAACACCTCTCATTGACTCCAATTCTGCCGGCAGAAAATCTCTAGTTTTAGAACAATCATCACTTGGAACTTTTTTAATAATAAATTCCGTAACCTCAGGAAAAGGTGACTCTCGACGTTGTCGTAGACATGCCTGAAAAAGCTTATTCAGAGATACAAGCGTCACCTGAAAATTTGGAAAGACGAGAGAGACCTCTGCAAGAACCGAGAGAGTACGACCCCCCTCGTTTCTCGGGCCTTAGGCCGGCAGCAGTCTTGCGGGTACCGCGGACCCGCCATGAGAACGGCGGGTGGTGCGGCACCCGCAGGGTTACTGTACGCAATACTGCGTACTTTTGCCGGCAGTTGCGACCTCTAATAATGCCAAAAATGTAGTGAGCAAAACGCTTTTTGTTTCGTGAAGAAGCGTTTTCTAAGCCGAGTTAGAAGTTCTTGAATGTAAGCCCCGAAATCTAATAGAACACTCCTTATAACTCAACAGTTCTGTACCATTTTGCATTTGCTCTCATTTTTGTCGTTCTAAAAGTTCTTTGGTTGACAAGCAGCTCGAAGATAATGTGATAGCCCTTGTGAATGACAGCATTCCCTCTTGTTGAGTCCGGGAGGTCTGTCCGATGCAGTTATAACGGGCTGCTTTGTTTTATTTCTGCGCAAGGGTTTTCCCTTAACCTCGCACTGCTAACTTGTGGCTGGAAGGCCACGAAGATTTGCAGTGCAATTAAGGTTACGTAATGACGTGCAAAAGCTTTTTTTGCGTCTACGTTTTGAGTGCATGGTTCCATACGCCTTCATTTGTCGACACGAACGGTGATTACATTGTTGGTTGTCAAGCTTCTTTATGGACAGAAATTATGTACCAACCTATTGTACTCCTAGCATGTAGATTCGTTTAAAAAATGCTTACAAATAGATTAACTATAATCGACACCTATCTATTAAGCCCCTGGCGACTCTCACCCGCAACTCCTGGCACTGCGGGTGAGAGCCGCCGTGAACTGCTGCAGTCCTCGGAGGCCTTTGCGTGCGGCGGCTCCGCGGCAACTCGTCCGCGCCGCGGCTTCCACCACAGTGGCAGCGTGGGTCCCACTGCGGCGGGAGCGATATGGACGAGTTCTCGAGGTGCTGCCGCGAGACTCTGTCGAGTTAAGGCCCCCGCACACTTCTGCGGCGTTGCCGCTCGCCGCTATTGTAGGGAAGGGACGCCGCCGACGGCGAACTCTACGTCTGTGCCCTATCGTTAAGGATAATGCCGCGGCGTTGCCACAGAAGTGTGCGAGGCCTTAAGGCCTCCGCACACTTTTGCGGCTTGCCGCTGCCCTATCCTTCATCATAGGGCAGGGACGCAGAGCCGCCGCCACTGAGCGGCGTAACTCAGCGATTTCGCCTTTAAAGGCCTCCGCACGCAGTAATAGATCGGGCGGTTCACCCTCGCGAGCAGCGTGACACTTCAGTGGTAATAATAGTTTATCCGCGTATGACATCATGACATGAAGCGATAGGGCCCAGAGGTGACGTCGGCGGGGCAGGCGCGGAGGTAGGCGACGGTGGCGACAGTCGATGGCGACGTCGGTGGCGTCCCAGGGGCGGCGGTCGACGTGGTCCGGCTGGCGTTGGCGGCGTCGGTGGTCGATATCGGGAGATCTCCTCGACGGCTGCCGCAGCGGCCTTAAATAGTCTCCGTGAGTGCCTGTGGCATGATCGCGGCGGGTCAACCCTGGGTCATGGCAGTTGGAATACGACTCCGGGATTTCCAAACCCTTACACCTCCCCCCTTTAACAAAAGCCCGTCTTCGGACTTCAGCCGAAAGAAAAGTGAGAAATGGGGAGAACAGTGAGAAAAACAAAAGAAAAGAACGAACCTGAGAAACGAACAATTGAGAAAAAAGAAAAGGGAGAAATGCGAAAAAATTACCTGCGGAATAAAATGTCGTCTAAAATACGCCTTCAGTGGAAGAGGTCAAGCGAGAAAGAGTCCATTGTGACGCTCTGTATGCTGCGGGACCATGCTAAAAACGAGAGGTACTGAGAGGTGGCGCTCTGCTACAACGCGGTAGTCTCTTGAAAGATGGCGATCACGCCAAAGAAGCAAGGACGTTAAACGATGGAACTGAAGGAGCACTGATAGTAAAATCAAGAGAGATGGGCAAACTGAAGTTGTTGTCTGGAGGTCAGAGCGATGTTGTCCTCTTCCTAAAACGTGTAGCGTAAGAATGCGCAAACTGAGGGACCTGGATTTGGCTGCTGGCTGTTGGACATGGTTATATCCCGTCACAGTAACAGTGGATGCGCCGTGATTACTTAATGCAGCACTTCAACCGGAACCCACGGGCTTGTGAACACGGGACCGCTTAATTCAAAGCACTTTTTGACTTGGTTGAAGTGGACCCGTTTGGGTGGTGACTGGGGAGAAGTAACACTAACGATAGTCAGTTTAACTGTCTGTGCCAACACGAGGTTTTAGGTGGATCTTTATTTAGCAGGGCCTGACGTTTCGACTTCTCGTCGTCTTCAGAGGCCAATTGGATCCACCGCAAGGGCTAATGTTCGCCCACGTCAGTAAGCCAGTAGGGACGAAACTAACGATAGTGAGATGAGGGTGGTCCACAGCAATAACCCGAAACTGTCCTAACCAGGGAAAGCAAAGTTTGGGTGAGCGTCCTGGTGTAGGCACGAAGTTCCGCAGATGAACGCGGTCACCGACTGAAACTGAAAGATCGTGTTGTTTCTTGTAGACGCTGCTCCGTTTCACGTTGAAAGTCGTTGCCGTTGCCCATGCAGAATGTAGCGCCGACAGGAAGGATGCCTTGTAGATGCTGGAGTCCTCATCTGCAGGTACATGACCTGAAACATGATGTCTAAGCATGAGGTCGACGTTGAATACGGGATCGCGCCCAAACATGAGGAAAAACGGGGTTTCAGTGGTAGACGAATGCACGCTGGTGTTATAAGCAAAAGCACAGGCCGGGAGAAACTGATCCCAATCCAAATGATTTTCACTCACATATGTTCGAAGCATCGCCTGAAAAGTTGCGAAGACGCGCTCACAAAGACCGTTACCTTCGTGGTGGTAAGGTGTGCAATAGTAACGGTGGATGCGGAGGAGACGACCCAGTTCGGTAAGGAGTTCGCCCCTCAAGTAGGAGGCGTTGTCAGTGATTAACTCAGACACAGCGCTTATACACTTATATGTGAGTATTTGGCCTCAGTAATGTGGATAGAATCTTTTGAAAGAGCAGCGACAGTAGAGAGCAAGTTCGAAATGTTTCTAGATATCCTATATCACGCTATTGAGTTATTCATTCCATGGGGCAAAGTGGTGGTCACACGAATTAGCTTGCCTGATTACTTACAAAGAATGCTGGATCATCGGTCCTGCCTATTCAATACTGCGTATAGAAGTAATCTATCATCGGACTGGGAAGCGTTTAAAAAGTTTTCAGAGATTTTTGCTAAAAAGCTGAACAAGTATAACAGTTATATTGAAAAGAAAGTGGTCGAATCTGGGCGGGCAAAGACAAAGTTTCTATCACTTATTGAACAGTAGACTGAAAAAATGTACATACGTAGGAGCTTTAAAGAGAGGAGGTCAAAGAGCAGTTAGTGATTTTGATAAGGCCAACTTACCAGCTGATGAATTTCAGTCGGTACATTCCACAGATGACGGAAACCTGCCCACGTTCGCCACGGATGTCAAAAATCCCATGTTATCAACTCCTTGGTTTCAAGAAGAAAATATTTTTAACTTAATTTATCACTGGAAAACATCTTATTCCATTACGCCTGATTATGTGCCCTTCTTATTTCTTCGAAAGGTTACGCATGTGATCGCCAGACCATTCACCTACCTTTGTAATCAATCGCTAATGCGATCCGAAATTCCGGGTAGATGGAAACATTCTTTTGTGACACCGCTATCAAAGAAAGAACCAGCCTCTGACCCTAGGAATTACCGACCAGTAAGTATAACATCTTTTTTCTGCAGAGTATTCGAGAACGTTATCAAAAAGGTCATTACTGACCATTTAGAACGGAACTCGATAATTCCTATGAATCAGCATGGGTTCGTAAAAGGGCGTTCTGTAGAGACGAATTTGCTCAAAAGCCTAAATGAATGGACCACCCTTCTAGATGATAAGAAATGTTGCGGCGTGATTTATTTCGACTTTTCTAAAGCGTTTGATGTGGTTAGCCATCAGAAACTCATACACAAAATGAGCAAGGTTGGGTTCCACCCCCTTTTAGAGAAATGGTTAGCAGAATATTTAACAGGAAGGACGTTCCAGGTGAAAATTAACGGCGTACTTTCAACGGTTAGATCAGTAAGAAGTGGTATCCCTCAAGGAGCCGTGCTGTCGCCCCTTCTTTTCATCTTGTACACAGCGGATCTTCCCTCAATGTTTAAAAACTCCAGTATAATATGTAAACAGTTTGCAGATGACCTAAAGATCTACAGTGAATACAAGGAAGATGATCAGTTCTGTCTTCAGAGGGGTATTAACCTAATGCATTAATGGTCATTGAGATGGCAGCTGCCGCTATCACCGGAAAAAACGAAGTTCACGAGAATCGGAAAATCACCTACTGTCCCTACCTACTATTTAGATAGGTTTACAATAGAAAGCGTCAATAAAATAGTAGACTTGGGCTATTCGTATGATGATAAGCTTGATTTTTCTGATTACTACCGACAGATTTGTAACAAAGCAAATGTAAGAACCTACCAAATATTCAAGGGACTTAGCACTACAAATAAGTCTGTTTTAATGAGAGCATATAAAACATATGTCAGGCCTATTGTAGAGTGTGGAACAACAGTGTTTTCCCCTCACAAGAAGAAAGATCGGTTGTTGATTGAACGAGTGCAAAATAACTTTACAAGGAGGGTTATTTTACGATACAACGGTTTCTTCTATACCGGCATTCCAAGATCAACTATTAGAAACAAGTTTCTTGAGATCTCTACTCTGTCTTCAAGAAGACAGGTAAATGACGTCTGTTGCGTATTTAAAATGATAGCCGGAATAAGTACTGTTGAACTCTCCAAGTTTTACAAACTCATAATGTCTAGAGCAAGAGGAACTCTGCTGAAAATCTGGTTCCCTCGACCAAAATCCAAGCTAAGGACTTAGTTCTTTACGGTTAGGGCAGGTTCCAAATATCTAAGTTTACATAATGAAATAACTCCTTCACGTGAAAATTATAAACGGTTCAAAAGACTAGCGGAGAAGGCGTTACTTAGGCACTAGGGAGACAAGACATTTAAACAACCATTTCCTATTTTTTTCTGTTTTACACTGTCATGTTATACCATGTTCTGATGTAAGTGAGCTGTTCTCATTTGATGTGTTAACAATATGCTGTTTTGCGGCTATCTTAAATGGTCGTAATAAATTATTATTATTATTATTATTATTATTATTATTATTGTTATAGCGCCATACTTAAGGATACACTCAGACATCAGTGAGCGAGCAACCGTAACCGCTGTACAGTCGGGCAGGGCTACCGCGACGACGTACTTAGAGAAGTGGTCAATAAGACACATAATATACTTATTGTTGGACGCAGTAGCATGGAATGGACCTCTCAAATCTAAGTACACCTTGTGAAATACAGCGTTAGCTGCGACCGGGAGAAGGAACTCCCGATTGAGCTGGTGATCTCGTTTCCGCTGACATACTTCACACGACCGGGCAAAATTATAAATATCCTCGCGCATAGTGGGCCAAAAGTACTTACGGACGACTTTGGCTAGTGTTTTCTTCCAGCTGAAATGTCCTCCAGCACTGGGCGATGAATGGAACGCGATACAAATTGGTTCGCGAAGATTGGCAGGTAAGAAAAGAACCTCGTACCTTCTTCCAGTTTGCCAACGGTGTTGGCGAACTTTGTACAGACATCCGTTGTTACGGAGAACGGTGGTGCTGGCAAGCTCGAGAGCGTTCGACTTGACTTCTTCGTTTGTTTGAGAAGGGAATGCACCAGTTTCTAGAAAATGCATTAACGCCGAACACAAACCATCCTGTTTTTGCTCCAATAAAACATCATAAGGAGGAATTTGGATAGGAAGGCCAACCAAGCACACAGGGAACTCCACTATGTCTTCAGCTTCTGGTGTGCCGTCAACGAAGCGGTTATTATTACTAGCTAAACGGCTCAAACAATCGGCTACTACATTGGAGGAACCGCAATGCTGATACTCAATCTTGATGTTATAGCTCTGCAATTCCACAGCCCATCTAGCCAAATTGTCGTGGTGTTTGAGCAAAAAGGTGATGGGCTTATGATCGGAGAGTACGCGTGTGAGGTTTCCATAGATGGTGGTACGGAAGAAACGTAGAGCGAAAATGATCACGAAAAGTTCGATTTGGACGGGCGCCCATTTCTTCTGAGACTCGGATAATGTCTTGCTGAATAATCCCACAGCGGCTGATTTCTTCCTGTCGGGTTGCTCCTGGAAAAGAGCGCGCCAACCGCAATCTTCCTACCGTCTGTATGAAGCACAAAATCACAGTCTCCAAAGGCCAAACATGGCCGCGACACGAGGGCTTCCTTGATGTCGAGGAAGGCTTTCTCCTGTACAGCCGTCCATTCGAAAACAGATTTGGCCTTACACAAGTCGTACAACGGCGCTGCCATAGAGGCGAAATTTCGGATGAATTTGCGAAAAAAGTTCGCCATACCTATGAAGGTTTTGACGTTCTTCGTCGCTGACGGGCGCGGCAGGTTCTTGATGGCTTTTATGTTACGCCCAGCCGGGCGGTACGTGTCGTGAGAAATCTCGTGGCCTAGAAACGTAATCTTTGACTGTGCAATCGACGTAAGTTTCTTACCTGATGCCTTGATGTTGAAGACGCGAAACCGCTCAAAGACCTTGCAGAGGGACTGAAGGTGGGAGGGAAAGTCTCGGTTGAAAATGATGATGTCGACGAGGTACGCGAGGCAATTGCCTTCTAGTCCCGATAGGATACGCGCCATTGCCCGTGAAAAATAAGCGCCAGCGTTCCGAAGACCAAAGGGAAGATACACGAACTGATAGATTCCACGATGCGTGGCCCATCCACATTTGGCTTGACTATCCTCGTCCAGCAGCAGTTGCATGTATCCTGATGCCAAGTCAAGAGTGGTATAATACCGATTACCGAACACCTTTTCAAGCAAATCCTCTATCCGAGGCAATGGGAAGTGGTCAGGAATGGTGATGAGGACGGAAGTCTAAGCAGACGCGCAGAGACCCATCCCGTTTTTTAACGAGAACCGTGTTGTGGACCCAAGGGGTGTCGCTTTCCACGATTCTGCCTGCCTTCAAGAAGAGCTTATTAATGTGCTCGTCCAATTCCTTTTGGAACCGATTGGGGATCCGAGTCGGACGGTAGCGACTGGGTGGAATCTCCGTAGTTGTACGTATCGTTATAGGCGCAACTTCGTATGATCCCAAGTCATAGGCAGAACGAGAAATACGGTCCTGAAACTCCAGAAAAAGTTCTTCCAGTTGACGCTTCTCCACGGGGGTTACCTCCGCTTCGGAGAGGCCAACGACGAAGGGAACAGCAGTGGAAGGGTCCTCAGATGTGAATACGTTTGACGCGCAGATTAGAGGATTCGCAGCGCTAAAAATGCCATCCAAGTTCACTGAGCGTGCCTTCAGCAGACTCTTGCAGGGGACGAGCATCTGTAAGGTGCTCGTCTTTACGCACTACATAAGTTACCGAAGACGCATTGGTCACCGAAAGCCAAGCCTTATTGCTGAAGAACACTGCAGGGGCAATGAAGATCGAATCGTCGTTGCGGGACTGAGCGTGAGCCGCCAGAACGGAGTTCTCGTCTGTGGTTGGATTAACATTGGCGACGTAACATGGGACCAATGCTTCAGTCCCAGGAAGTACGAGCGTCGTTGAGAATGCGCGAACCGTTAACTCCTTAGGTGCACTAGCCTCCTGAGCAGGAATGGGCGGTGAGTCCGGGACCGCGCAAGTATAAATACGGACAGCCTCGTTTCCCATATGGAAGGTGCGTTGTTTATAATCGACCGACCATCGAGGAAGGCGAGCGAGGACATCGTTGCCCAATATAAGGTTATAGGCGGACGCGTGAGTAGGAGCACATTGGGTTGCGGTAAAATGAACTTGCTGCTTGAGCTCCTCATTGCCAATCGACGTGTCTGCAACCGCACTGCCCGCAAAATGGACAGGTATGCCGGCCATTCCCACAGCGGAGGGGACTGAACTAGGCGCTAACTTGAAAATGCCCAACAGTACAAGCAACGACTTGCTAGCTACCGTAATTCCAGCACTGGTGTCAACCAAAGCCAAGAGATGGATGCCGTTGACGCGAACGGGAATTTGAGTCACGAAGAAATGTCGACTTGAATTCAACGCGATGACGTTGACCAGAACTGCGGACGCTCTAATGGAACAAGCGTCATAGGAGCGATGGCTGACGCTTACGGTTCTTGCTGCTAGGGACTCGCCATCCATCCGAAAAGCGTGTAAGAGAGACGTGGGACGCATGACGGGCTCCCTCCTTCTATGGTTCGCTGGCTTCCACCAACCACACACTCTCTGAATGAGGAGCATCAGCCCCTGACCGCACACGTAGGTAAATGGAAGCATAATGTATTTGTACAACAACAGAAAACCACGAAATGACGAGAGGAAACCCATAAATTGGAAGACGCACACAGTAATTGACCGACCTGCGGGGTCGGTAAGCCATCCTCGGACGAGAAGTCGTAGCCGGTGATGTACTCGGACAACCAATCGTTGGTGTCAAAGGAGTTCCTGCGGTGTAGACAGGCGTCCTCTAGACGATCCCTGAAATCAAGGCAATTTGGATCGCGAAAGGGGGCACCCAATGGCGACATAGTCGAAAGGTCGACCCAGGAGAACGGAAAAGTTGACTGGGGCCATAGAACCGGGTGGGGAAGGTAGAAATCCCTGAACGATGACGAGGCGGGAACCTTCGAGACGTTGGCATTCGAAAACCACGCGATGTTTGTAGTCGCGGACGAAGGCATTGCGCAGGAAACTACGACGCAGGCAAAAAATAAAGTGCGAACATCAGGAAGAGCAGATGTACGAGAGGCCGCTGGGTTGCCGGAAAAGACGGATTGAGCTAGTTCCTCGTTTCGCTTCGCTAGAGCCGCGAGTCTGGCGTTAGATTGTCGATCTGGGCGCGCGTGCTGTCCACCGTAAGGGAAAGCTCAGTAATACGCTGGCGCGCCTCTTGCAATGAGTCTACTGTGTCAGAGGCAGAAATGCGAGACGGTTCACAGGGCATGAGCGCGGCGCCGTTGCGTGCTGAAGAGAAAGAGTTGCGTTCAGGCGTGTGAAAAGGAAGGGACCGACCGGAACCTCTGGGGGCCGGAACAGAAAGCATCGCCGGCGAAGGACATTGCGCAGCATAATGTCCAATACCACGGCAATTGAAGCACTGGCTGTTTCGAAGTGGTCGATCCTGGAATTGCTGTCGCTGACGGTAACCCTGAAAAGAGCGGCGTTGGTCGCTACCGGGGAAACAAGGGAATTGTTGAAAATTGGGGTTATTCCTACCAGGTTTCGACGGAGGAGAGGCCCTTCCCGCCGGGGCTCTCTCTAGAGCGTTTACCTGGACACCGCGTTGCGATCCCGGGTGCATCAGACGATCTGCCGTTGCCTCCGAAAGCAGTTGCTCAACCATCTGAGCCTTGTTCACCGCCTGCTCATGCGAGACGGGGTTGTCAAGTTTCACGAAATATCTGATGTCACTGCGTAGACGTGCTACGAACTCTTCCAGCGTACGCTCCATCTGAGTATGGGGATCCTGTCCTGCTGTAGCCGAGAGTACCAAATTGAGGATCTTGTTAGCAAAAGCAAACGATGATTCTCCTGGCTCCTGTCTGCAAGTGGATAACTTCTGGCGCGCAACGTACCTTTGCTGAGAACCTTCAAAGGAAGCTTTGAGATGGTTTACGACTGAAGCGAAATCCTTGCGCGCATCCTCCGATAACTCTTCGACCTTCTCTCGTGCTGCACCATCGAGATGACCTATAAGAAAATTAGCCTTTTGCCCCATGGAGACCACTCCCAGGCGCATCCTCATAATATCATGGAGCCAAACAGAAAACTGTGTGCCTTCATCGGCGGACCCAGTAAATGGAGGGATCCTCGGTGCGGAAGCCAGGTCTTGGTCGAAAGACGCCACTATCGGAAATTGATCGCGACGGCCGACTTCGTCGATTCGCTTCGTAAGATCCAACGTCTGCGAACGGGCGTCGCCCCCTGCCGGCGCTATCGTGCGCGGAGCCGCATCTCCAAGAGCCTCCGTGTCCTTGGCTTGTAGCGTAGTAGAACCGTCCGACCTAGACAAGGGTTCGCCCGGCGGAGCCGTGAGATGTCCGCAATGCTCGGTCTCCTCCGGAGAGTTCAAAGGAACCTCGACACCAAGGTCACGCTGAGGAGCAACAGCCCCCTGGACAGAAGGAGGAGAGTATCAGCGGAAGAGGAAGAACGAGCGCCACTACGAGTAGAGACGGTCATGTCGAATGGATGCGGCAGCGGGACTGAGGCGCCTTAAATACCCTCTGGAGGTCAAAAGGAGCGGGGCCTGAAGGTGATCTTGGCGGGCTCAGGTCACCCCACCTCGATCGAGCAGACACCTAGTAAACAATTGATCACCATAGAATCACTTACGTGACAGACAGAACGCACAACAATTCGGCACACAAACCAGCAAACGTCAAACACAAAACCGAATACCAGCAAACGTCAAACACAAAACTGAATTACGGGTGTGAAGGCAAAACACCTTGCCAGCTTGCGTTCCACGCGGCCGTTCACCATGCGGTTGGTACGCTCCATGCGAATGCTGCGCTCGATGGGATTACTACGCTCCACGCGCTGGTTTCGCCTCCTTGCACTGATTACGCTCCTTGCGCTGACTGTGCTCCATGCGGTTACGCTCTGTGGGCTGGTAGTGCCCCATGCGCTACACTCCCTGCGAATGTGCTCCTTGCGGTGACTGTGCTCCATGGGCTAGATGCGCTCCGTGCTGCTAGATGCGCTCCATGCGGTAGATGCGCTCCATGCGGCTAGATGCGCTCCGTGCGGCTAGATGCGCTCCATGCGGCTAGATGCGCTCCATGCGCTACGCTAAACGTTTACTGTCTAGGCGTAGAATCAGGGCCATCAGGCCCGCCGGCGGAAGAAAGACAAAGGGGCTAACCGGTATTGACATAGAAAATAATGTTAGTTTTCTGCATAAAAACCACCGAAGCGGCAATTCCAGGCTTAAAACGGTCCCCAGGGGGACTTGCGCTACACCAATCAAGTTAACAAATTAGATCCTCACCGAAAACGAGAGATCCGCCCTTCCCATGCTACTGCTGAGGCCCATCAGGGCCAAAAACGAGCAAACTAACCTGCCTGCCGAAGCGTCGCACTCGCTGCTACCAGTAATAGATCGGGTGGTTCACCCTCGCGAGCAGCGTGACACTTCAGTGGTAATAATAGTTTATCCGTGTATGAATGACATCATGACATCAAGCGATAGGGCCCAGAGGTGACGTCGGTGGGGCAGGCGCGGAGGTAGGCGACGGTGGCGACAGTCGATGGCGACGGCACGGCGGGTGATCAGGCCGACGGGCTCATCGTGGTCGACGTTGGTGGCGTCCAGGGGCGGCGGTCGACGTGGTCCGGCTGGCGTTGGCGGCGTCGGTGGTCGATATCGGGAGATCTCCTCGACGGCTGCCGCAGCGGCCTTAAATAGTCTCCGTGAGTGCCTGTGGCAGATCGCGGAGGGTCAACCCTCGGTCATGGCAGTTGGAATACGACTCCGGGATTTCCAAACCCTTAAGGCCCCCACAGATTTCTGCGGCAGCGCCGCGGGCCTATGCTTAACCATAGGGCAGAGGCGCAGAGCTCGCCGCCGCCGGCGTCCCTGCCCTATCCTTAACCATTGCGGCGAGCGGCGTTGCCGCAGAACTCTGTGGGGGCCTTCACAACACTTTTGCGGCGGGCGGCGAGCGGCGGACGGCGAAATCGCTGAGTCACGCCGCTCAGCGGCGGCGCGCTCTGCGTCCCTGCCCTATGATGAAGGATAGGGCAGCGGCAACGCCGCAAAAGTGTGCAGAGGCCTTTAGGCTTCAGCCCGCGCGCATCCCGAGAACGGCGAGTCTCTGCGCGAGGGGGCGCAGACGGCGCGAGGCCACGGGTTTCGCCCAGCGCTGCCGGCGTTGCTGAGGAGGTTTCCTAAAGTTCGGAGCATTTTGGGGATCTTCTGATTGGGGCGCGCGATTATCATTGGGGCGCGTTATTGTGTAGTGAAATTAATACTGCCCGTCTGGTCACAAGATGCGCTTGAAACTGGAGTTATGCAGTGAGAATGTATGGTAAGTCCAGCATAGCCGATTCAGCTACCTAGCAGGATCCATAAATTACAGTTCTTCGTTGTCGTTGTGCTTTTTATCTCTTTTACAGTCACCTGGCAAGTGGTATTTAGAGCAGGAAGGAAACTTGGGAGAAGGTACAAAGTATAGGCTTTGAAGTACACCGAGAGATCACAATGAGGGAGATTCTAGATGCTGTTGTACTGTGGGGCGAAGGAAGGATTCAGATTAGGTCAGTTTTCTACGCATTTTCGTTTTGTCTCATGCCCATATTACCCAATTTTATAAACAACAATCTCATATGATTGCTTATCTAGAGACAGGATGCGCTCACTAGTAATAAGTTGCACGTACTATGAACTCATCATAGAATGGTACCCTTGGAGCCGGAATTCATCTAACCTGCGGATACGCCGTGTCCACCGGCCAGATGGCCTAAATGTGAAGGAAAAGTCTGACGCTTTGCGAAACATGCTTATTAGGTGCATGCTGCATTTGGAGAAACGATGCACGCAGTATTCAAAAGCAAGGATATAGCTGGTATGGAACTAACTTATGCCACAATGCAAAATGCAATGGCGCTGCTGCCTAAGAAAACAACCGAAAAGCAGCCAATCACAAGGAGAACGATAATGCAGGCCCCAGGCGCTGCACCGAAGCCGAAGGGAATTGAACAGCCTTATAAAAGGGTATCTCAGCCTATTGAAAATACCAACTCTTTACCCTTAATCTATTTACGTGCACAGAGAGCCAAGCTAAACGTTGAGAAGAGAACTAAGCGGAGATGTCTGGCTGAGGACGAAGAGGTTAAAGCAGAAGCCGAGAAGATCCTCCGCACGGAACATGCCTATCTTCAAACGTGCTTCATATGCGGAAAGCGTGCGCGACCAAACGATGACATGGATCGAATCGAATGGGTAAGTTGCTCGAACCACGACACGTGCAGCGCCTGGGCCCAATTTCGTGTTCTTCGGGCGTTGAAATGGAATGTTTTTATGTACGAAAGGTGTGTGGCAATTTGAGTTGCTTGATGACGAATGACTTGCCATGTACCCTGCATCTGTTGTCACCAGCTATATACATTTATATATTGCTACCATGCATAGATGTTAAATTTTATTGGAAATCTATGCAGCTATTGATTTACCTGATCAATTTAATTCTATTTTGAATGAATACGGTGTATGCTCCTTTTAAACTCTCTCATAGTGATCTCTTGGTGTACTTCAAATCTGTCGTGCCGCAGGGGGGACCTCCGCCCGTACATCGGTGGAGGCCGAGGTCCCCTCTACGGCCCGAGCTGTGGCATATTCGATCCGCGGCTCGCGACCAGTGGGCTCAAGCTGCCACGCGGTTATTCTTACCCGAGAGGCCATTAGCGGATCTTGATTGCCGCATGCCCTTTGATGCGACCTTGCATCCCACATGATAGCGTCTCTTCGTATGTTGACTTCCTCCGGAGGAATCCCCGTTGGTCGAAGCGTCCCCCGACCCCCGGCGATCCCTCCAATTGCGACGCTGATTTGACCATTGACTTGACCTAGATAACCAGGCAAACCACCTTACGAGTTTGGATAATAAACCTTTGAATTATAAGTTTATATTAGCTAAAGAATGACGACCGACATAACATAACAAATATGGAGGCGACCTATCCTACGAGTTACGGGCCAGGCTGCACCCAAACTTACTGAGGGGATCAGGACCGCGACCCGCGGGGCTTGCCTGACCCAGGTCCCGTGGCCTGCGCCAAGTCGAGACCGACGAGGCCAGGCAGGGGCCCCGCGTTACCTGTGGAAACGACGACGGCGACGACGGCGACGAATCCTTGGCTCCTTGACGACGACTGGCGCCTAGCGACGAGGATGACAGTTGACGATCGTAGCGACCAGGGAGGTGGATCTCGATGATGACCAAGCCAGGATCCGACCGACGAGTAGTGCTTGCCCTCAGAGGCGACGGGCGACGGCGACGACGACGCCCGTGCGTTTGACCAGGTTTGACCAGGTCGATCGACCGGCCCGGCCCAGCGACGGCGACCTGTGAGGACTTGTCGTACGCGAGTCACGACAAAATCCTATTCTTTCTACCTTCTCCCAAGCTTCCTTCCTATGTTGTCATCATAGTCTCGTGAGAGATACTATGAGGAGTTTCAAAGTTTACTATATATAACAGGCCTGTTTAAAACATTGTACTTCCATTGTGATCTCTCGGTGCACTTCAAACCCTACACTTTGTACCTTCTACCAAGTCTTATTCCAATGTGTTCACCATAACCAGCTACACTAATAGGCACTCCAAAGCTTACTATACATATGTAATATACAATAATAACACCCAATAAATGTATCTAATAGAATCGTTCGTTAACGCCACGAAACTCACCACACATTGTTGTAACTATATAATTCCTGCTCTAAATACCACGTGCCAGGTGACTGTAAAAGAGATAAAAAGCACAACGACAACGAAGAACTGTAATCGTTGCCGGAGAACTGGTCCGCTTGACATACTGCCGAGGCGCCGCTCGGTTTTTCGTCGTGTCGTCTCGTGCACTCCACGCCTCCCTGTTCGCCACACGCCGGAGTCCCTTCCCTAGCCCAATCTGGAGACTCACTCTGCTCATCTGACTCTCGCCGCTCGCGCGTGACGAAATTCTTCGGGGACCAGTTCACATGTAATCAGTATTAATTTCACCAGACAATAACGCGCCCCAATGATAATCGCGCGCCCCAATCAGAAGATCCCCAAAATGCTCCGAACTTTAGGAAACCTCGTTGCTGAGGCTGCTGTCCGCTAAGAGCTGAGTGCATGGCCTTGTCCTTCTATGCTCTTCTAGAGGCTGCCTTGCTGATTCTGAACGGCATTGCTATTCTACACCGGGAGCGATTCCTGAAGAAGGTTGGCGCGGTTTGGTTCGCACACATGGCGTTTCTCGAGGAGAATGTTTCAGTACGGATTCGGTGTCCCTTCGCATTCTTTTGAGCCTGAGTCTGGATCAGTTAAGGAGCAGCTCGTACGCTTAGTGCTGGCAGTTCAAACTGTTATGCGCAGTGAGTTACATCATCTTCAGCGTCAGAACACTTCTTAATAGTCGTCTTTTATCTCAAGGACGGTCACGTTCTCGCCCGCGTGCTCCGTCAGCAGAAATGCCGTAGTACAGGAAGTGGTCCATCATTGCAAAATTCGGTACTCGGTGGGCATGTGAGGGGATTTGAAATACAGTCCCTTCCCGTTATAGCGCCTCCGGATGAGATGCAACTCTCGATATAACGTAGATTTTCTCCGGCCCCGGCTAGCTTACCTTTACGCCAATACATATAAAATCCGTTTAAGACGCGAGGGATACAATAGTACTCCCGTTATAGTGCGGTTTCGGGAGGGACTCTGCGTTCAAAATGACTCCCGTTACAACGCTAACCAGGGCTCAATTGCGGTCCAACACAACTCAGAAACAAGATGCCAACCGCGTCAGCGGTCAGGCTTACCCATCCATTGCCTCGTTCGTAGTCGCGACCAGCACCTGTGCGACAATGAATTAGATGCATGTGGACGTTTTTCTTGCGGGCGCGGCCCACAAGTGTTCAGGCGCAAGTAGGGTCCGGGGGGGGGGGGGGGGTCACCTTATAAAAAGTGTCACCAACACCAAGAAAACGAGACAAAGCACACTGATAGTAAAGAAAACACAAACAATGCTGTATCTCTGTTCTGTGCCCTCCTCCGCTTCAGCGGAGGCAGGGGAAGGGAGTGGCTGAAGTGACGCATCCGTGTTAAAATTGCCTACATCCTGGAGTTCCCTCCCTTGTCCAATTAGGAAGCACATAAGACACGGATCTATAATCGAAACGAAGAGATAAGACTGCATTTACATTCACTGTATGTAGCTACTCGCCACGCCGGCCCGCCGCGCCATGCTGTGGTGACCCCCCCCCCCCCCCCCCCCCCCGGACCCTATTTGCGCCAGTGTTCATAGTCAGCAGTATGTCGAGCACAGTATAAGACTCTCGGTAGTCGTTGGAAGCTGCTGTAAATTGGAGGGTTTCCTCTATCAGGAACGACAGATTCGGATTAAAACTCAGATTATTCGAAACAGTATCCATCACATCTGTGCTAAGCCTAGATCAGCTGCTATAGAGGCTATGTGCAGTCACATGATGATTTGTTGCGATCGGAACTCTTGCATCATGCAGAACTTGTATTAGGTTGCCCGGAAATAAATGAGCGTTTGCAACTCGAATATCAAATTAGTATAACTCAGCTCATAAAGAACTTTGTCAACCAAAATAATAATCGTTAGAATCAATACATCTTTGCCAACAAGAAACTGGTTTACTTATGCCGGTAGCCTAGAAATTCGGAGTTCTGGAGGCGATGAAAGCGTTGAAGTCATTTTCGACGTCATCCTTCTTGCTGAATTTTTTATCCTTCACAGGACGATCTAAATGCTTGAAGAAATGATAGGGGACAGATCTGGTGAATATTCTGGATGTGGCAAGGTTTCGTATCCCAATTCATCCAGTTTAGGGACAACAATTTTTGAAACGTGCGGATGCGTATTGCTGTGCGGTAGGAGTGGGCCTCTTCGATTGACCAAAGCCGGCTGTTTTTCAATCAACTTCTGGTGCATCACTTCAGCTTCGGCGCAGTACTTCTCCGCTGTGACAGTCTCTTCAGCCTCCAAGAACTTGTAGTGGACTATTCCAGCCATTGTCCACCATGCGGTCACCGTGGTCTTCTTTGAATGGAGACTCGGTTTCGGCATCTTCTTGGGACTCTGTCTTGTCCAGTCGTTGTGCAAAGCGACGGCGGTTGTCACAAAGGATCCATTCTTTCGTCCCATGCACGATCTTGCCCAAAAAGACTCCCTTAGATTGCGCAGCCTTAGCTAAACACAGGTGTGATGACGCTCGAGTATCTGCTCGGCGGTCAGTTCGTGCGGGATTCATTTATCGAATTTCTCTACTTTTTCGATCGCATTTAAGCGGCAACTGATAGTGCTGCCATCAACGCCGAAACGCTGTGCTAGCTCTCCCACAGTTTGACGCGGATCCGCCTTCACCATGGCTTTGAGTGAGGAGTGGTGGCAGGCTACCTCGGTCTTCACCTTCGAGACTTTCATCTCCAGAAGTCCTCCCCAAATGCAGCGTTGATGTTACGGGCCGTTTCAGCTCCTCTGATACCAAGTTTGGATTCGTAGAAGAAAATTTAGCGAAAATTGCGTTCAGACATCTGAAACGGCAAAGCTTAAAATTGATGAAAATTTATGTTCGAAACAAAATTCGAAGATATGGTTAAGGAGAGCATGAACTTGGCTTTCCAATGATATATAACACTACAAGGTATAAAACATACTTTATTGGAAAAAAATGTACTCCAATAATAACAGTGCAAATCCTCATTTATTTCCGGACAATCTAACACCTGCACCCCCTGCCTTCCTGGCAGGATTTCAGCAATAGCGCTGTTTGATCACATGCAACATCCCGATAACGTGGGGGAGTGCTGAGAGGCCACTGTAACGAGGATGTGGCGAATGCGGTGCGCGATTTAACAGCGCTAATAGCGTAATGAGCTAACAACCTACGTGGGAGGTAAAGAGTGCGGCTCCATGTCCCGCCTGGAGCGAGAGTTTTGATGGAGGCAAAGGTATTGTAAATAACATCATGTTACACAGTTTTGTTGTTGATCCCTTCCAACTTTGCTCTGATACTCGTTATTCCTCACACATATCTATCATACTAATGTATATAGCAGAAACTATATCTGAGGACAGGGCTTCATTAATAATCTGAAGGTGTTCTTTGCCTTCACACTCTCCTCATGGTCACACATTTCATTACTTCAGGCATATTTAGTCATTGTGTGCTATTGTAAATAAATATACGCGTAAAGGAGTCTAAAAAAGGTCAGCTGCCGTTGAGCGCGGATTGTTATCGGTACCTTCCAACGCGATATAACGAGAGGGACTGTATTACTTCGGCCAGACCTCAGAGTTCCTTCTCTACAGAACTAGATTTCAAGCGTGTTTTCCTTGTCTGCCTATTGGTGAGGGAATGCACAGCGGTTACAGGAATGGTGAAGAAACTTTGTTGACGCGTTTCGTTTCAGTGCCCCTGATTGGAATCAACATAATCGTCATTGCGTTCAAGCTCGTTCTTGGATAAACTTGTACTATCTGGCGACGTTTTCTACATTCACTTTTTGTTACCGACGGTGTATTGGATTCTGTTGTAATTATGGTTAAGCTTGATAGAAATGCTGTTTTGGAGTATGCCACATTTAAAGTTCCTTACGAGGAACTCAATATGGAGTTTCGACGTGGTCATAAGGTTGGTCTCTATACTTAGGTTTACTCCTCTTATCCGCATTAATTAAGCGTTCTTTTCCTGCTAATTCTGTGTTACTAGACAGCCCGAATCAGGTTACCATTATTCAGAATATGGAAAGGGCTGGTGCAGGTCTAAAGCGATCGATATCATCCTTGCGAAACGTTTTGTCTGAGAAAGATGGATGCGTATCGGTTGCAGCGGTAAGCTTACCCCTGTTTCGCACTTAGGATGCTATCTGGTCATGCTTGTTTTAGGCTCGCGAATCGTTCCGCGATTTTAAATCAAAGTTGGAACAACTCGATGCTGCAAAGAGGGACGCAGTAAGAAAACAAAGGCAGTTCATTAACAACATGCAGGCTAGGATCCAGTTTCTTAGAAACGAAGTGAGCTTATGTTTTGGATATACAGTTTGAAACAAATCATTCCTTGATTGTTTTAATTTTGTTCGGAATTAGAATGAGTGTTATAGGTGCTTCCAGTTGTCATATTGTCATAAGAGGTTTTTTGTTATCAAATCTTCTAGTAGACGGGGCTCAAACTGGCGCAAATAGAGTCTGGAGGGGAGGGGGGGGGGGGTCACCATGCCGCACTTGGCGCGCATCAATTGTCATACAACGAATGTTAATACACTATTATCTCCTCGTTTCGATTACAGATCCGTGTTTTGTCTTCTTCCGAATTGGGCAAGGGAGGGAAATTCAGGATGCACGGGTACGCACTCGAGCCACACCACGGAGTCACTTACCCTGTCCATATCTGTTCTCTCCTCCGCTGACGCTTTAGTATCAGTGTGTCTTGTCTCTTTTTTTTTGTGTTAGTGACACTTTTTATGAGGTGAGCTTCCCCCCACCCACTCCGCCCCCCCCCCCCGACCCAGTTTGCACAATCAAACTTGCATTTTTTGCTTCCAAAACGTGTTTGTTCGCTGAGACGGTGCCAGTATTATTAGGTTGTTGCAGAAGTTCTCGCCATTTTCAAGACCACATTTTTTAGTTTCACAAAAAAAGCGAAACACGTCAAGAAACGAAGTAATCGCCATCATGTTCTATTGCTCTTCTTCACCTTTCAGGCAGAATCCCGATCCCGTCAGCGTAAAACGTTTCTGGCTTTGATAAGAAAAAGCCAGCCGGCCAGCGTTCCATGTCGTCCTCGTCGTCGAACGTTTTTCCTTGCATGGCATTGGAGAGAGACAGGAAAAAGTGGTAGTCTGTTGGTGCATTATTTGGGCTGCACGGAAAGTGAGGCAATACTTCCCATTCAAGGTCGAGAAGCTTTTGGCGGGTCATTCTTGCAATGTGTGATCGAGCATTGTCGTGCAGGAATCGGACTGTGCCATGATTCGGACGCTTTTCTGCGATCTTAGCGGTCAGTCTATCCAGCTGCTGACAGTAAAAATCCGCTGTTAGAGTTTCGTTACGGGTTAGCGGCTCGTAGTAGATGACACCTTTGTAATCCCATCAAACAGAAAGCATGGCCTTCAACTACACTTCTCACCTCCTGTGATGGTGGACGTCAGTTAACTATCTGTGCTCTTGTACGAGAGCAATTGAGTGGCCACTTCAGCACGTCGCCGGCGGTCGCGTTCGGTGAAGTCATTGGGAACCCACTGTGCCAACTTGTGACCTTATCCAGTTGATGTAGGTACCTGGCGATGGTGGCATAGTGCACACCCAAGTCTTGCGCAAGTTCGTGAGTAGTCTGCCGTGGGTCCGATTCCACCAGCTGTCGCAATCGGTCGTTGTCGGCATCGGATTCTCGTCCTGAACTGAACGAATCTTGAAGGTTAAACTCACCTTTGCGAAAAAATGCACCATTAATTTGACGACAGGAAGCGGCTGCTGACTCACCAAATTTGAAGCCATACAATAAGAGACCTCTCATGTACTCCTTTGAAAGCTCCATTTTTCTAGAAGGAGTTACGCGGAGTGAGTAGCTAGCAATAATAGCAAACTTATACATACCTAGTCTCTTTATCTACCACTATATAATTGAGCTAGCTCCTCCCTGTAGATGATGAGCCGTATCTCACTCAGGTTGGGAGCCTGGCTGAGATACGCCTCGTGGAACCACGCGTAATCTTATGGAACCCCTTGCGACGCCTCCGCGTACCTCGCGCGGGCAACGTCTGCCGTTCAACATGGGGTGTTGTTACAGCAGAGGTCGCGTAGCCTCCTCCTGCTTGACACAACGGCCTGCGCGCGTTTCTGAGTGCCTGAATCCAGAAGACGGGTTCCCTTCGTCGCACCACGACCTTCTGGAGTCAGAAGAGGAGACACCGTCGTCCTACGACGAGGGATCGCATTCAGAATTGAGCATGAGATGCTGCTGCAGCAGAGGAAGCGCAGCCTACTTCTGCTTGACACAACGGCGTCTGCGCGCGTTTCTGAGTGCCTGAATCCAGAAGACGGGTTCCCTTCGTCGCACCACAACCTTCTGGAGTCAGAAGAGGAGACGCCATCGTTCTACGATGAGGGATCGCATTCAGAATTGAGCATGAGATGCTGCTGCAGCAGAGGAAGCGCAGCCTCCTCCTGCTTGACACAACGGCCTGTGCGCGTTTCTGAGTGCCTGAATCCAGAAGACGGGTTCCTTTCGTCGCACCACAACTTTCTGGAGTCAGAAGATCGAAAAGAAAGGAAGCAGAAGTCACATCGTCGTCGTACGACGACCGGCCGCATGCAGAACTCAGCATTATCCCATGTTGAACGGGAAAGTTTACCCGCGACAGGTACGCCTCTGCGTACCTCGCGCGGGCAACGTTTGCCGTTCAACATGGGATATTGTTGCATCAGAGGAAGCGCATCCTCCTCCTGCTTGACACAACGGCGTCTGCGTGCGTTTCTGAGTGTCTGAATCCAGAAGACGGGTTCCCATTCGTCGCAGAACAACCCTCTGGAGTCAGAAGAAACGAAAAGAAAGGAAGCAGAGATCACATCGTCGTCGTACGACGACAGTTCGCATTCAGAATTCAGCATTATCCCATGGAACGGAAAACTTTACTGCTGCAGCAGAGGAAGCACAACCTCCTCCTGCTTGACGCAGCGACATCTGCGCGCGCTTCTGAGCGTCTGGAGCCAGAAGACGGGTCCCCCTCGTCGCGCAACAAGCATCTGGAGTCAAAAGAGGTGACACCGTCGTCGTACGAAGAGCGGCGGCATCCAGAATTCAACATGGGATGCTCTTGCAGCCAAGGAAGCACAGCCTCCTCATGATTGACACAGCGGCATCTGCGCGCGTTTCTGAGCATCTGGATCCATAACACGGGTCCCATACGTCGCGCAACAATCGTCTAAAGTGAGAAGCGGTTCACCGACGTCGTGTGACGAGTGGCCGCATTTAGAGTTCAGCATTATCCCACGTTGAACGGAAAATGTTACCCGCGCGAGATACGCCTCTGCTTACCTCGCGCGGGCAACGTTTGCCGTTCAACATGGGATGTTGCTGCAGCAGAGGAAGCGCAGCCCTCTCCTGCTTGACTCAGCGGCAACTGCGTGCGTTTCTGAGCATCCTGATTTCGTCACCGACGTCTGCCGTGAGCATGGGAGGACCACTAAGGGGTGGTGGAGAAGGGAAGTAAGGGGCCTCTTGGGTGCACCAGGTGAGCGTCCAGGAAGAAAAAGAACAACATGAAGGAGGGACCAGGACGGGGAAGCCAACAAGAAGAGACCAGTAGGGGGTCAATAGTTAAAACAAGGAAGTGGGCCAGCGGTTGGGACCGGGAAGGTGGGGGGGGGAGGGAGAATACCAGTAAAAGGGCCCAGCAATTAGATCTAGAAAGAAGAAACGAGTGAGGAGGAAGCTGGCGCCCGGATTCGGAAGACGTGTCAACAGTGGAGGGACCGAAGTACTGCGCAGCACCATCCAATGATGTTACTGGACGGTGTGGAGAAAATGTCTATGATGAAAGATACCGAAGTGGTGAAAGGCTTGATGCCGATGAAGTACGCAGCAGGTCCTAGATGTTAGCGAATTTTAGTTTAAGTTTGACAAAAACTACTTTTTTAGGTCAGTGATGCTGCAAAGTCGCGCGAAGCGCGCAAGTGCGGAGCACTTCTGTGAACAAAAGATAGGTTGCTATAAGGTAGCATTAGTGGGAAAAAAGCACATTCAGAAAATGGCGGAAACTTTCGTTTCAACCTATTATTTAATCCAACAGATCACACGTTCTTTATTTGACATCAGAGTTTTCCTCACAAAAAAATGCTCCCAACATGACCTCTTCCCCGTCCCTCCGCGGGTCTTTCAGTAAGGATAATTGAAACACTGTTGGAAGCAACGTATCTTTTTCTTTTGCAGGATATTCCAGGCGATAAAAGCACCCAAGACTTTGGACTATGGCGCCGTGATCGTCAGCAAGTTGCACGACTTATCTGTATGCAGATGTTGAGATGTGGCCACATAGAAAGCGCTAAAGCATTGGCCGAGGAGATGAGTGTACAGGACATGGTAGATTTGGAGGTTTTCACCAAGATTGAATATGTAAGTATTTGACGCACATTCTTTGCAGTTTCTTTTTCAAGTGCGTTCTTCATAGGTTGTCAACGCATTGCTCAACAAAGACAGTGGACCTTGTCTCGAATGGATAGCCGAACATAGATCCAAATTAAGGAGAATGAATAGCAAATTGGAACAAATCGTGAGAGTTCAGGTAGATTCTGGATTTCTCTATATTCTGAAGAAAAAGCAGAAAAGAAGAACTCTGCCAGCCTATTATTATGGACTTCTAAGTCGGGCAAGAAGGCATGAAAAATAGGAGGAATGGGAGATGCTGGCGCGATTAAGATTAATTGTACGGAATTATTGACATTTAAAGAAATATCCCAATAACGTTGGTCGAGAAGTCAATATGTGAGTGCTTCACACTTGGGTATATGATTGTCTATAACTCACACTGTTGTAATTCTTATCAAAGGATAGAGGGTAAAGGACGGCGTTGCTCAACCCCTTTTTGGGTGTGTGGCACATTTCACTTCTACAGGATGTCGTGAGATGATGAATTGAAGGCGTATTCGGTTACACAATGACCGCGGTGACCAGCTGATGAACAAGTCAGCGCTTTAACCCTTCCAGGCAAGTCCGGTTCCAATTCACGGTTCCTGGGAGATGGAAGGCTTGGTCGGCCTGGGTGAGAAATCCGAACCAGGAACGTGGTATCCTACTTACGATTAGTTCTTATTACTTCATGCGTCCTACTTGCTAGGGAAAGGTTTCGACCTCCCATGGAGCTTCAAATTGAGACCAGCATCATTAGAAAGAGTTCGTAATGCTGATTACGAATATGGGTGTCAAAGTTGGAAAACGCTACTCCTGAGCAAGTTATGACCTGCCGAAGTTGTGTGGACTTACCACAGCCTGGCCGTGTGGATGAGCTGGCGCGAGAGCGATGAGTCATATGGGCTCCGTAAGAGTGGACGCTAGCTGTGGCGGTGGCGCAGAGGCAGTGTTCCCGCTCGTTCACGTGCGGCGTCGTTGGCTCTGTCCTGTTCCGGCTGCTTCCGCTTTATCTGGACTCTATTTGCGCAAAATACCATAGCAGTTTTTTTGCATTCAACCATTTTTACAAACGTGTTCCCCGGCTATTTAGTCAAACAGGTGTCATAAATCAGAATCATAAATCATTTCGAAGGCAAATCATGATGTGAAAAAAAGCCGCAGTAACAGGGACCGAGTCAACGATGTTAACACCCGTATTCCTAATCAGCATTGCGAGCTCTTTCTGCATGACCCTAGTCTCCACTTGAAGTTCCACGGGAAGTGGAAACCCTTCCCTAGTTGTTTACTATTATTTTATGCAATTTTACTGTTTGGCTGCTGTTGAACGAGTGGTGCTGAACCTAAAAGATCCGTCTATACGTAGGCGAAGTGCAATTTGAAAAAAAATAGAAGCATTGGCCATACAACGCTTTGTACTCTTCAGAAATAAAACAAAGCAACAGTATACAATGATACCGCAAACGAATCCAGCATGTGCGCTTTCATAAGGATGTAGAGCAAAATGAAACCGAACGGATTTGATTCCTTTACGACGCGCTTATCGTAGAAGAAATCCTTAGCTGTGGAAAGCTGCCGTATCTTACTTTCAATGCTTGTATTTCTTCCTTTCGAGACATAGTTGCCGTGTTTACATACACCGCTTCGGTTATTCATTATTGTAACATTGCTGTACTCTTCTGGCCAGTGAACAGTCCATTTGCAATCAGAATATCACCCTGTATTTCGAAATCGGTATTAACGTCACAAATTTCTCCTTTCATAGGGTCTTTGACTTTTTGTTGTAATGTTTGAGTGTTTTTGGAGCGAAAGCTGTGGAAGCTAAATAGAGAAGGGAATTCTATGCATTAGTATGAGTCAAGAGTTCTCAACCCTCATAATCTCAATACCTATGCGCTCTCTTTTGATCTACTGCTATCCCGCATCTCTTTTTATAAAGGAGTTCAAAAAGGTGCAAGACAAGACTTTACAGGAAATTGTATTATAAAAATTGGTTCAGCGGAAGTTTCCAGAACTCGTTTGTGGCTTTTGAGCTGTACATGGTAGCTTCTGTTATTCAACATATAGCGTAGGGTCATCACTTGCTTCTGCGCCACTGCTTCTTGTGAAGTACCTACGAGTTTCAGAACGCTGTTGAATTGGTACGCGTAAATCGAGTGCGGGATGCATTGTTTTATGTAAGGAAGCACCTCGGCACAATGAAGGAGGAGTGGTGTGGCGATGCAATGAAGGTAAATAGCTTTGTTGATTTATTTATTTGTTCATTTTAAGCGTGTGTTCCACCCGCAGTAATACATTATACGGTGTACATATCAGGAACTTGGGAAAAAGCCAATAAAGTCAAGGCGAATCGAAGGTGACACTTTTCTTAACAAACGTTTTAAATGCAGTTCTCGACAAACAAAGAAGATTGCCACTTTTGGCTAGTAACGATTTCATCTCATTCAACATTCGGGCGTGATCGACTTTGCAGAAGAGGAGGTGATCTACTTCTTTTGCTGAAAAAAGATTCTTATGTTGAGGTGTTCAAAAAGTCAGTACCAAACGATTACGAAATTCTAGTATGTTATTTGAAGCATGGGCTAATTATGTCTCGTGTCATATGTGTTTACAGAGTTCCTGACTGCAGGGCCTCAGCTTCACATCAGTTAGTGTAGGCTATTAGTGATTTTTCTGCAGTTAACATTACTTCTGTTATTTTAGGAGACTTTAACCTTCCGGACCTAATGGTCGACTATAGCAGTAGCGTGTGCAAGAATTTCAAGGAGGTTTTCGAAAGCCATGGCTTCCTACAGTTGTGTTAACACCTACCAGACGGAATTCAATTTGAATCCAGCTTTCTGTAGTAAACGAGGCTTTGCCAGTGATGTGCAAATAGGGCCGCTCATTGGCAGCAGTGACCACGCTGCAGTTACGTTTTGCTAACCAGGATACTATCTCAACGGTAGGTAGGAACGGCCTAAGTGTTCTATATGGGCAGAATCGCCTCTCCCTGGGAAGTAACAAACTGCAGGTATCTCGACCCCAATACAACTCTTCGCAGAGTTAGGGGCGACGGAAGTCGCGTGTTGGCGCCTGTTAATTCACGTGCTCCACAGCTGACGGGTGCGCGCGGGATGAGGGCTCGTATCAGCGCAGTGCACAGGTGGTGTAGTAGGGAAGTGCTCGGACTCGTGAGCGAGGGGTCGCGGGTTTGGATCCCGCAGACTGCGTTTGTTTTGCACTTTTGCAAAATCCATGTTTATCATATAGGTAATCCACCTAGGAGTATTATGGTGTTATAGAGCACGTTTACATATAACATATGCTTCAAACTACAGATTAGCTAAAATGTTCACTTCTGTGTGTCACTTGTTTGAAGCCCACTTTGTGTGGAGCTATAGTTATGTAACGATAGATATTTTGTGGCACTAGTTAAAAGTTCCGACTCCACCGACAACACTTCGGTCAAAAATGTTTTTCGCTGAAACTTTGTCTAGGAGGGTTATTTGGGGTGCTAATCACGAATCTGACATCCGTTCTTCACGATTCCGTCGGATAATATAGATACAAGAAGGCACAGGATTACAATCTTAAAGTTTCTGCCGGTGACGGCAGGTAGAGACAGAATCTTGAAAAAACGGATGTCAGATTCGTGATCAGCACCCCAAATAACCCTCCCCCCTCCTAAACGAGGTTTCAGCGAAATCGGTGACCCTGCCTGGACCACCCTTGTTAACGGTATGGGTGGCCTCTCACCGAATCGTGAAAAAAGGATGTCATATTCGTGATCAGCACCCCAAATAACCCCCCTAGACGAAGTTTCAGCGAAATCGGTGACTCTGCCTGGACCACCCTTGTTAACGGTATGGGTGGCCTCCGACCGAATCGCGAAAAACGGATGTCAGATTCGTGGTCAGCACCCTAGATAACCCCCCTAGACAAAGTTTCAGCGATTTTTTTTTTGACCGAAGTGTTGTCGATGGAGTTGGAACTTTTAACTAGTGCCACAAAATATCTATCGCTACATAACCACAGCTTCACACAAAACAGGCTTAAAATAAGTGACACACAGAAGTGAACATTTAAGCTAATCTGTAGTTTGAAGTATATGTTATATGTAAACATGTGTAAACATGCTCTATAACGCACTATAATACTCCTAGGTGGATTACCTATATGATAAACATGGATTTTGCAAAAGTGCAAAATAAACACAGTCTGCGGGATCCAAACCCCCGACCCCTCGCTCACGAGCCCGAGTGCTTCCCTACTACGCCACCTGTGCACTGCGCTGATACGAGCCCTCATCCCTCGCGCGCCCGTCAACTGTGGAGCACGTGAATCAACATGGCGCCAACACGCGACTTCCGTCGCCCCTAACTCTGCGGAGTTGTATTGGAGTCGAGATACCTGCAGTTTGTTACTTTCCAGGGAGAGGCGGTTCTGCCCACATACAACACTTGCGCCGTTCCTACCTACCGTTGAGATAGTATCCTGGTTAGACCTGACACATAAAGCCAAGGAAGTGAGATGGGTTCGAAATTTCAAACACGCAGATTACAACCAAATTGGAATCTACCTGACAAGCATCGATTGGGTTGGCATAATGAGTCCGGGCAGAACAGTTGACCACCTATACGAGACGTTGCTAGCGGTCCTTCACCATGCAATCGAACAGTATGTTCCTATCAAAAACTAAATGGTGACGAACAAGGTTACAGATTAAACCGTCATCATTTGTACTGCTGGAATGTGGCACGTTCCACCGGCAAAGATGAAGGTCTGCGTACGAGTTAGTTTCAACAAAACTGGAAAAGGCCCTTCACCGTTTCAATACTTACTTACAAAGGAAGGTGACTAGCTTTAGAGGCAAGACAACTTTCTATAGGTTTATCAGATCGCGTACTGGGAGTGACAGCTTAATTCCTGGTCTGATAAGTGGAGGAGGTGAACTAGTTTATTCGTCAAGGGACAAAGCAGACTTGCTAGGCGAAGTATTTCAAAAACCATACAATAACGAGCAAATCGGTGAGGATAGACGTGTAATAAACGATGATGAGACGTTGCCGAGATTTCCACGTATGGAATCTACTGTATGGTTTTACAGAGAAGAAATAATTGAGGTATTATCTAAGTGGTCTAAGTCTTACTAGGTTTCTCCGGATTTCATCCCTCTTGTTTTTATAAAGACCGTTGTTTTCCATTGGAAATTATATTTAACTTTAGTTGCACCAGAGCGGAAGTCCCTGAAAGATGGGAGCATGCGTTTGTGACCCTCATCTCTAAAAAGGCTCCACTTAACGATCCTAGGATCTATCGGTCTGTTAGCATCACCTCAATCTTGCGAGGGCTTTCGATGGGGTCCTTAAGAAGCACGTCCTAGCTCATCTCGAAATCAACAAAATTGTCTCTGAAAATCAGTTTGGCCCTCAAAGGAAGAGCTGTGGAAACTGCTGTCCTTAGTTCACTAAATGACTGGTTCAAGAGTTTCGATGATAAAAACATACGGATGTAGTATATTTCGATTTTTCAAAAGCGTTTGACAGAATTCCAATAGATAAGTTGTTGCTGAAAATGGAAGCGATAGGCCTTCATCCTATGGTGATAAGTTGGACTCAGCAATTTTTATCCAAGAGAACCTACCAGGTAAAGATCGAAGGCCAGTACTCCACGACTTTCCTACATTAAGCGGAGTTCCTCATGGAGGAGTTCTCTCCCCAATCTTGTTCCTGCTGTACACATATGAACTTTCAGACTGTATCACTAATTTAGCGGTAACGTGTTAAATGTATGCAGACATTTTAAGATCTACAAAATGATTGACAATGGTGCATGTTCAATGTCTCTCCAGCAAGCGACTTCAATAGTCGCTGGGCAGAAATATGGGAATGGCCACTCGCAATTGAGAAAACACATCTTCTGATGATCGGTCCTGAAAACCGTGCCCAAACTCCGGAATACCGAATTAACGGTCAGGTTTTAACTATGACTGATGAAGTTAGAGATTTTGGTTATATTATAAGAGACGACCTGTGTTTTTCCAAGCATTACAGTCTTTTAGTAAGAAAAGCCAGCTATCGCATTTATAACCTCTTTAGGGCTTTGAAATCCGAGCTTCCTGGGGTTTACATACGTGGTTTCAAAACCTACGTAAGACCTATAGTGGAAAGTGGGACATCAGTCTTCGATCCAACGAAAAAGAAAGATATAGACCTTCTAGAAAGCATTCAAAATAGTTTCACTAGGAAGCTTATGATGAGATGCTTCTCAGTACATTACAGTTCTATTACAAACGGCATTCAACAGGCTTCACTCTTTGGTCTTTCTTCGCTGAAGAAAAGAAGAAAAATCGCTGATTTTGTCACGTCGTACAAAATTGTTGCAAATAAGGTTTCCATTGACCCAACCAAATTCTTTGATGGGATGTTGACAAGATCCGTGAGGGGGAAGTTGAAACTTCGAGTCGCAGTTGCTTAATCGCGAGTCAGATCAGATTTTTTAACCTATCGTATTCTCAAAGATTTCAACCTGCTACTGGGCAAGTATGAAAATTTATAGAGGCTTTCTGCTCGAGCTTGCAGAACTCTGGATACCTAATAGTGCAAGAAATGTTCCCTGTGGTTTGCTACTTACTTGGCTACTGTTTAAGTAATCAATGTGTGTTGCTTTCGTTGATGTTTTCTTACAATTTACATACTAGACAGTTTTCTGTGTCTATCTATGCTCGAATAATTAAATAAATAAATAAATTCAGACAGGACACCTGTAAGTGGTGAAACATGATTTTATCCGTGTTCTAGACACCTGTAAGCGGTGAAGCATGATGTTATTCGTGTTCTAGCAACCGAGACGTATAGCACTGTTTTTCCTGTTCTAGTTCTTGACAGTGGCGGACCAAAGAGTGTTACTGAGTTGTTTACACTTTCCCTGTGAGAATTTTGTAAATCATAAGAGGTCAGCTAGTTTTCTTCTTTTGCAAAGTGATGAGGGACCAAGAATTTTAGATCTGTCCTTCCATCGGTTGATATGGTGGTAATTCATTCCGTGGCTCCTCACAACTAACTTTTGTGTAAGGCCGGCAGCAGAGTCTTGCGGGTGCCGCGGACCCGCCATGACAGCGGCGGGTGGTGCGGCCCGCGAGGGTCACTGTACGCAATACTGCGTACTTTTGCCGTAGTTGCGGCTTCTAAGAATGTCAGAGATGTAGTAAGCAAAACGCTTTTTCTTTTGTGAAGAAGCGTTTTCTATGCCAAGTTAGAAGTTCTTGAATGTAAGCCCCGAAATCTAATAGAACCCTCCTTATAACTCAACAGTTTTGTATCATTTTGTGTTTGCTCTCACTTTTGTCGTTCTAACTCCACTAAAAGTTCCTCGGTTGAAAAGAAGCTCGGAGATAATGTGGTAGCCCTTGTGATGACAGCATTCCTCCGATGCGTTGTTGAGTCCGGGCGGGCTGTCCGATTCAGTTATAGATAATACTTTAAAAAAAAACGGTCTGCTTTATTGTTGCATTTCTGTGTAAGGGTTTTCCCTAAACCTCACACGGCTCACTTGTGGCTGGAAGGCAACGAAGGTTTTCCGTGCAATTAAGGTTACCTAATATCGTGCTAAGGCTTTTTTTTGCGTTACGTTTTGAGTGCAGGATTCCATACGCCTCCATTTGTCGAGACACTAGCGGTGATCATATTGTTGGTTGTTAAGCCCTTTTATGGACAGAAATTACGCACCAACCTATTACATTCCTAGCATGTAAATTGGTACTATTGTACTTTTGGTACCCCACTTAATCTTGTTCAAAATAGGTCTACTAGAGGAAATCTGCCATGGGAAGAACGAATATCATAGTCGTTTATTGCGGAAATGTCTTATAAGCCCGCTGTATTAAGTTGGAATCGCCCAAGGCCTTGCGAAATAGCGCGCGCTGGTAAGAGACGCAGATACTCCGCCCCTACCAGCACGCATTCGCGGCCGTCTCGGGTGGGGGGGGGGTTACCATGGTATGCCATGGCGCACAGGCGTAGCGACTAGATACTCGCAGCGAATTAAATGCAGTCTTATTTCCTCGGGGCAAGAGAGGGACCTCTAGGATGAACGCAATTTTAACACGGGTGTCCTAGTGGGCCCACACCCCGGAGTCCCATCCCCTGTCTAATTATGTGCTCTGCTTCGCGTGAGTAAAGAGAGCACACAACAGAGCTTTCAAGCCTTTTCGAGATTTCAAGGCTTATGCCCTGGCTAACTCTGCTGCAAGCTAGGGGCGGCAAAATAGTGCGCATCGTTAGGAGGCGGAGTCTCTGCGTCTCTTATCAGCGCGCGCTATCTCGCAAGGCCTTAGGCAATTAGAGCTTAATATAACGGGCTTATAAGGCATTTCCGCAAAAAACGACTATGATATTCGTTATTCCCATGGCAGACTACCCCTAGTAGACCTATTTTGAACAAGATTAAGTGGGGTACCAAAAGTACAATAGTACCTGTAAATTCGTTTAAAAAATGTTTCCAAGTAAATAAACCACTATCGACACCCATCTATCACGTCCCCGGCGGGTCTCACCCTCAGCTCCTGGCGCTGCGGGTGAGAGCCGCCGTGAACTGCGGCAGCCCTCGGGGATCTTTGCGTGCGGCTGCTCCGCGACAACTCGTCCGCGCCACGGCTTCCACCACAGTGGCAGCGTGGGTCCCACTGCGGCGGGAGCGATATGGACGAGTTCTCGTGGTGCTGCCGCGAGACTCTGTAGAGGCCCTAAGACTGTTTTGTACGTTCTCAAGAAGTCAAATGTCTTTTTTCTTACAGAGATTGAAGATAGTTCTTCCGCACTCGATCATTGGCCGTACATATTATTTTATACCATTTATGAAGGCTGTTCTAATTCCTAACACTGGTTTCCGTTATTATAGCTGATGGGACTCATCGCTTTGTGTGCTCACAGTGGCGTGCCAGCTTATAAAGATCTTTTGAGCGAGCATCGGTGGCAGTCTTTGGCCGATTTGTTCCGCGAAGAAGTTTTCACACTTTATCAGGTTCGTTCACTCTGATTTTAAAATTAATTGCCCAACAGCTCTTTTTTTAGCTTCCGCGTCAGTCTGCATTCGCAATATGCCTGCAGTGTGGTCTTAGTGCGTATAAAACTCCTCACTGTTCCCCGGGTGGGGTCGAGAAGTGCCCCACCTGCCAACCGTGCGCGTATGCACTAGCCGAAGGCCTTCCATATGCACACACAGTCAACTCCAGGTAGTTCATTAAAACGGCGTTTTTGAAGGTCCTCGGCGAGCACTGGATTACTGTGAATTGCAGGCTGATCTGTTCATTTTCTGGAGAGGCACTGAATGAGGAGAACCACCCCATGATGATGCCTGATGGGAGAGTGTACGGAGAAAAAGCCATTCGCGAGCTGCAAGTGAGTATGCGTGAGTGAGCAGCGGTACACTGTTTGCTTCTGTGATCTGTTCTAACACTTCCCAGGTTGACGACATGGTGCGCTGTCCTAGAACTGGAAATATGGTCCCTATTGATCACGTCCTAAAGCTCTACGTCCTATAAGTCGTTCCGGCTTTCCAGCCATCCAGCGGCCGGAGTACCTTGTCCTGAAGGATGTAAAATTGCTATAATTTTCTACGCCTTTCTTTGTTTATTTCGACGATGTAGAACTTTATGTCAGTTTTTAGGAATTTGGGTCTACATTTTGATAAAGGTGTATTCGACGTGTGTTCATAAATGGTTATCAAGGGGTTTCTGTCTGTGATATATATATATGCTGCTCCGTACCAGCATTAGTTGAAATGTGTATCTGTAGAACACCGTCAGTAAATGTGCAGTTGGTTTCGATTTTCCAGATATATAATACTGTGTGACCGACATGGACATCCATCCTGGTATTGTATTTGTAATTCTTGTTACTGTCGTGCCTCTGCAATATTATATGTCTCCATCGTCGAGTTCGGATATGAAGTACTACGTGCAGCGGTGGGTACGGCTAATGCGGCTCACGTCTGTGTGCAACTTTGTCCACATTCGCAAGTGCCACAAATTGTGTTATTGTGATGATGTATACGAGGTGAAGAAGCTGTCATCGTTGATCGTGCGACAGTTTGCAGTGGAGTAGATTTGAATGAGTGGATGTGTAGTTGACGCCCATGGAGGCTTATAATTGCTGCGCGGGTAAAATACTCTCATGTCTGCCGCCGCCATACCAGGACTACCTCGATTACCACTCAAATCATTAAAAAAAGAGGCCAACTATGGTATAGCTCACAAGTTCTCGCCCTTTGTTTAAGGAAGGAGAGGTTCAGCTGACTAGATTATTTTGACAAGGAACTGTCTGAACGGTACGCCGGAACGGCAAGAACGAGTATTATAGGGAGAATCACCGTCCTCCAAATAGTAACAGAACATGTTTTGTTTTTGCCGAATCCTTGAGGCAAACGAGTACGAGGGTGTAATGGTTAAGAGTCCGCAAAGCGAGCTCTTCACGGCAGCGCAAGAGCCTGGTGTCGTGGACTGGGTGGCGTAGTGGTAGAGGGCACGCCTCATGTTCGTGAGGTCTAGGGTACGGTTCTCGTGCTACGTGGCGTTTTTGCACTTTTACCATAGTATCGGATTTCCATAGGGATTTCCATATCTGAACTTGTTTTTAGAGTTTGCTACGGTAAGATGTTTTTATTACTTATTATTTGTCGACATCTCGTAATTCGCCAGCAATGTCCGAAATATGCAAAATGCGATTTTGTATGAAACTTTTACTCCAATAAAATGTTCTCATTGTCAATGTAAGAAATTTTGACACAGGAACAACATTAAACAGCGGCAGAATGCCAGAAAAATGCTTCAAATGCAATTTATTAATGTCGGTAAGGTGAGTGTCACCAGCGTACTCACAGTGTAGGAGGGGACCACATGATCTTCAACTTGACCCTACCACCTCGATCAATATTCGCGCCTCTGTTAGGCCGGCAGCAGAGTCTTGCGGGTGCCGCGGACCCGCCATGACAGCGGCGGGTGGTGCGACGCCGCGACGCAATACTGCGTACATTTGCCGGCAGTTGCGACTTCTATGAATGTCAGAGATGTAGTAAGCAAAACGCTTTTTCTTTTGTGAAGAAGCGTTTTCTAAGCCAAGTTAGGAGTTCTTGAACGTAAGCCCCGAAATCTAACAGAACACTCCTTTTAACACAACAGTTCTGTACCATTTTGCGCTTGCTCTCACTTTTGTCGTTCTAACTCTAGTAAAAGTTCTTCTGTTGACAAGAAGCTCGAAGATAATGTGGTAGCCCTTGTGACGAGAGCAATCCCTCCGATGCCTTGTTGAGTCCGGGAGGTCTGTTCGATGCAATTATAGCTCCTACTAAAAAAGGACGGTCTGCTTTGTTGTTGCATTTCTGTGGAAGGGTGTTTCCTAAACCTCACACGGCTAACTTGTGACTGGAAGGCCACGGAGATTTTCAGTGTAATTAAGGTTACCTAATATTGTGAGTAACCAGACCACCGGTACGGCTCAAACAACTAAACCCGCGCCCCAGTCCTCCGCGCGCCGGAGGTGGACTTCTACGACGTCGGTTGCATCCACCTCCGGCCATCTAATCTCGGAGTTAAACTATCAGGACGTCATTGGAATCGGACTACCGGAAACTCCCTCCCACCACGACACGGAAACTGCCTATTCGTCTGCACTTATAACTGTCGTTCGATCGCATCTGAGCAAGATCTTCGGACACTGCTTTATAGAAGCCGAAACATCAAATACGACGTTATCGCCCTGCAGGAAACGAAAGGCAGAACGGAAACCATAAGAAGGACCGACCACAACGAGCTTCTCATTATCGGAGCAAAGGTGGACAGAAAGAATATTGGCGGAGTTGGATTTCTCGTCAATTCGACAGTGCACCACCTAGTAGACTCTTACAAGATCATCAGTACGCGAGTAGCTGTTCTTCGTCTGGAAACCAAAGATCAAGGAACCATCTCCATCATAAATGGATATGCTCCAACATCTGCGGCCACAGATGAAGAAAAGGAGGAATTCTCCATCTGGAAAAAGACACCATCTCGAAGGCCTGTCGAATTGCAATGAAGGAGCCCATTCAAGCCTACAGAAGATTGAAGCTGTTAGAAGCCGCTGGGAAAGGTTCAAGCATAAAGCGCTGCAAACGAGATCTCTGCGATCAGAAGGCAATAATGTCAGCCCTCGTGGATAAGGATGGAACAACGCAATCGTCTCGAAGAGCGATGGAGGCCATCGTTCAGGAATTCTACACAGATCTGTTCCGTTCTTCCATCACTGTCCCGAAATCCTTGATGCCACCAGCTGAGGAAGTACCTCCCATTCTGGAATCAGAAGTTGCTCATGCTATCAGAAGGATGAAGCTGGGCACTGCTCCCGGACCGGACGGCATTTCTGCTGATCTCCTTCGTGCGGGTAGCAGTGCCGTCTGCTCACTTCTTGCCAAGCACTTCAACCACTACCTTCGACTTGGTAGGATTCCGGACTCATGGAAGGAGTCGAAAACAGTTTTAATCTTCAAAAAAGGTCAGCAGGAGGATATCAACAACTATCGACCCATCAGTCTTCTCTCGGTTGTGTACAAGATCTTCACCAAGATACTGCTTAACCGCATGGAGCGTTGCTTGGATGAATATCAGCCAGTGGAGCAAGCAGGGTTTCGCAAGGATTTCTCCTGCATGGACCATATTCAGACTATCTCACAGCTCATCGAAAGGAGCCGCGAATACCACCTCCCACTTGTTCTTGTCTTCGTGGATTATCGGAAAGCGTTCGACTCTGTGGAAATCAACGCCATTCTGAACGCCCTTGTGCACGCTGGTATACCATCGCCCTACATCCGACTTCTCGACGAATGCTTCTCGAACACATCGACTACCATCCAGCTGTTCGATCGAAAGCTTAAAATTCCTATCGGGAAAGGAGTACGGCAGGGAGACACGATTTCTCCCAAGCTATTCACAGCGGCACTTCAGGATGCCATGAAAGACTTGATCTGGGACGATAAAGGCTACCTTGTCGACGGTAAACGGATCAGCAACCTTCGCTTCGCCGACGATATTGTTTTGATCTCTACCAGCACGGCAGAAGTCGAGGAAATGAACGAGCTCAATGTGGCAGGTATGAAGATTGGATTGGACATGAATATGTCCAAAACACAATTTATGGTCAACCAGTGGTGTGACACGGGACTCGTAAGGTTAAATGGAGTCGCTCTGCAACAGGTCGACTCCTACGTCTATCTGGGAAGAGAGCTGAACATGGATAACGACCTCGCTCCTGAAATCGCCCGCAGGAGACGCGCAGCATGGGCAGCCTTCAGTTCGATTCGCGAAGTCACCGATCAGGTCAAGGATCCCGGCCTCAGGGCCTCGATATTCAACGCCTCTGTATTGCCTGCGATGTGTTACGCGACGGAAACCTGGCCCGACAACAAGACAATCGCCAGAGCGATGCAAACTACGCATCGTGCACTGGAGAGATGTTTTCTAAGGACAAGCCTTCGTCAGCAATGGCAAGAAGGCCTACGAAGCTCGGAGCTACGGGAGAAGTCGCAATTAGCAGACCCGCTGCAGTACATGAAGAAGTCCAAATATCGCTGGGCCGGACACCTGCTTCGACGAAAGGACGATAGATGGAGTCTCCGTGTCACAGAATGGCTCCCGAGAGACCATAAGAGACCACTGGGACGACCGCCAACGCGATGGGCAGACTCATTCCCAAGATCTTTCAGAGAGCGGAGTCTGCCTCACTGGATGCAAGCAGCCAGAGGTCGAGCGGTCTGGAAGAGTTGTGGTCCCCGCTGAGAAGACCTCCAGCCGACAAAGGACCATCAAAGTATCAAAGTAAGTAAGTAATATTGTGCTAAGGCTTTTTTTTGCGTTACGTTTTGAGTGCAGAATTCCATATGCCTCCATTTGTCGACACTAGCGGTGATTATATTGTTGGTTGTCAAGCCCTTTTATGGACAGAAATTACGCACCAACCTATTATATTCCTAGCATGTAAATTCGTTTAAAAAATGTTTCCAAGTAAATAAACCACTATCGACACCCATCTATCACGTCCCCGGCGGGTCTCACCCGCAGCTCCTGGCGCTGCGGGTGAGAGCCGCCGTTAACTGCGGCAGCCCTCGGGGACCTTTGCGTGCGGCGGCTCCGCGACAACTCGTCCGCTCCGCGGCTTCCACCACAGTGACAGCGTGGGTCCCACTGCGGCGGGAGCGATATGGACGAGTTCTCGGGGTGCTGCCGTGAGACTCTGTAGAGGCCCTTATGCTTACAAAGTCGCGCGGTCATAACAAGCTGCTGCCGCCAGGACTGACTCTACAATGTCTGCTAACCCTCGAGTGGTCATTCACCTATTGACACTGAAGTGCGGATCTCCACAGGATGCTGTCCCTTCGAGAGACGAAATGAAACTGGCGGAAAGGATAGCATCCTACAGTATCCTACAGGATTTCGAACTGCGACAGCTGAAAATCGACGAAGTGGAAAAGTTGGAGGTAGTCGAAGAAGAGGACCACAAGTTTCAAACAGAAGAGGAATGTGCCCGAGTCACGATACCACTAACCGCAATCCCGCACCAGAGGAAGTACTAGCCACTTCTTTAGATTTCTTTGAAAAAAACGAAAATGAAGCATCACCACCGACATCATCACCAACATCTTGGTTGCTTCGAAAACCCAAGTGGAATGGCATTCCCGAAAGACCTCGGCCTATGTGATGAGTCAGGATGTGAAGAAACTGTAGCCTGCATATGTTGTCCCTACTGTGATCAGTCTTACTGTTTTATGCACTTTGTGCCTGTGTATCGTTGGTGGTGAAGTTATTTTATAAATATTTCGGCACTAGTTAAAAGTTCTTCCACCAAAGATTTTCAAAGTTACTCCACCGACAAGACTTCGGCCGAAATTTTTTTTTCGCTGAAACTTCGTCTAGGGGGGTTATTTGGGGTGCTGATCACGAATCTGATATCCGTTTTTCACGATTCGGTCGAAGACCACCCATACCGATAACGTGGGTGGTCCAGGCAGGGTCACCGATTTCGCTGAAACTTCGTCTAGGGAGGTTATTTGGGGTGCTGATTACGAATCTGGCATCCGTTTTTCGTTTTACGCTGGAATATGGTAGCTTATGGAAGGTATGGGTGACTAAGGTAATGGTCACCGATTTCGCCCAAACTGCGGCGTAAAACGAAAAACGGATGTCAGATTCATGATCGGCACCCCAAATAACCCCCCTAGGCGATGTTTGGGCAAAATCGATGATTATGACCTCGGCAGCCTTAGTTACCTTTAGCTACCGTAATCTACCGTAATCGGCCGCAATTTCAAAAAAGGATGTCAGATTCGTGATCAGCATCCCAAATAACCCCCCCCCCTCGACGAAGTTCCAGCGAAATCGGTGACCCTGCCTGGACCACCCATGTTAACGGTATGGGTGGTCTCCGACCGAATCGTGAAAAACGGATGTCAGATTCGTGATCAGCACCCCAAATAACCGTCCTAGACGAAGTTTCAGCGAAAAAAATTTTTTCGACCGAAGTCTTGTCGGTGGAGTCGGAACTTTTAACTAGTGCCAATATTTCATATATAATCGCATTTGGCATATTTCGGGCATTGCTGGTGAATTACGAGATGTCGACAAATAATAAGTAATAAAAACATCTTACCGTAGCAAACTGCAAAAATAAGTTCGGATATGGAAATCTCTATGGAAATCCGATACTATGGTAAAAGTGCAAAAACGCCACGTAGCATCGTAACCGAACCCTAGACCTCACGAACATGAGGCGTGCCCTCTACCACTGCGCCACCGAGTCCACGACACCGGGATCTTGCGCTGTCGTGAAGAGCTCGCTCTGCGGACCCTTAACCATTACACCCTCGTACTCGTTTGTCTCAAGGATTCGGCAAAAACAAAACATGTTCCGTTACTATTTGGAGGACGGAGATTCTCCTATTGTACTCGTTCTTGCCGTTCCGGCGTACCGTTCAGACAGTTCCCTTGTGAGTCTTTAAACAAGCAGTGAGTGGTAAACCTCAGCTTTCCCGTTTTACGTAGAAGCGGTGCTAGAGTAACTGCGTAGACGCATATTGTGACTTTCGTCCGACATCCTCGTCACCGCGGGGCCAGCTGGGGCCGGATTCATCAACGACTCATAGCAATTTAACGGGGAAAAGTACAAATACAAATACAGCCGAAGTTCCTGATAGCACGGCTTATCAAGCAGCGCTATCAGGGATTTCGGCTGTATTTTCTGCGCTCACTTGCTGTAGGTCGTTGATGAATCCGTCCCCTGGTCGATCGATGGAGATCAAACTGGCGACTAAATAGCCAAGGGTGGCGACCAGCTTGCCCACAGTAATCGGGCGATCTTTGAGGGACCACGTGACGTCCCACCCTGTTCAAATCAATACGCCCATCGAATAGGCCGTTGTCATTCCTCCGGACATTGTTTTCCGCTCTGCGCTTTTTGTGCTTCCAACCCTTTGCTAATTCCAGATTGTCGCTCGGAGAGCATAGTAAACGGGGAGGAAATCAACAAATAGCGCAGGACGCGCCGCTTTAGCGGGAGCCTTCTATCGCTACCCAACGTGCCCGCCCCCTTTGTAGTCGTCGCCCTCGATGTCACGAAATGGCAATCTGATAAAGGAGGCAACATGTAAATGTAAAAGAATTAATAAAAATATGTTTTCATAATGCGGGTAAGAAATATATTGCACATAATGGACACAGCAGTATTTATTATCCTACTAATATAAAAGCGTTAAGGCCCATGCACACTCCTGCGACAGCCAGGCGCGACCATGATGAGGCATAGGACCTGTACGGCTGCGGCGCGACACTGCGACACGTGCCGCAAGGAGGGCGCCTGCACACTCTAGCGACTGTCGCGGCGGCTATCGCCGGTGATGCCGCGCTGAGTGCCGCAGGCTGGAACGGTTCAAATCATTCCTAGCGGCGCGACATGCACTGGGGCGTCGGTCCCGTTGCCTAAAACGATGCTTTAATGCGACCGCGCCGCGACCGCCGGATTTCGCGGAGGTAGCCGTCGCTCCCTTGCCGCGTCGCGGTGTCGCAGAAGTGTGCATGGGCCTTTAGTCCGTCTGTCCGTGTGTGTGTGTCCGTGTGTCACAAACCTGTGTAAGCCTGTGAAACGTGTCAAACATGTGAAGGTAACCCGAACATACATGTAAAACCTGTCAAGGTTGCGCTCACGTGCAATCGGTGAAAATGGACGAAAATTGTCTGCGATGTTAAGAAATAATATTTATCTCAAGCCACTCCAAGATTGGTAACACAAACAGCACACAGGCTAACGTTTCGGCGTTCTCGCCTTCTTCAGAGCCTCTAATGAGACGAAATCAGTCTGAGAAACTATCCCTCCAAACGCCATTTCGTTTTACGGAAATTGTTTGAGAGACCACTAAACCAAAGAAACGGTGAATAGAGACCAGGATGGCTAACCTTTAGTAAGTGGACTGGTGACGTCCACCGGGCACCCGCAGCTGGAAGTCTAACGAGGGTGACTGAAGTTAGAGCCCCAGGGACTACCCGCCTAGGCGACCTCTAGGGTCATGACCCCGTACTAAAGCTCCAGAAACTACCCGCCTGGCGGACCTCTTGGGTCATGACTTTGTAGGGCAAAACCCACAGATGTCCACGAATGGTGCCAGCTCCTGCGTCACTGCTACACACTCATCCTTCCTATTGATTCCAGGTGACCTAGCCGCAATCCAAAGCGCTTCTAGGGTTCGCCGCGCCGAGATGTCGGGTTCACGCGCCAGGATGGTGACTGCGACCCCGAAATACCTGTTTGCGTGCGATCGCGCACTATGGTCGCCCAGGGGGGTGGCGGCGTTGGATTTTTTTTTAGCCCATCAAGGTGCTCCTTTACCCTGACACATAATGGCCGGGAGGTTTCCCCAATGTACTCCTGCTCGCATGCGAGGCACTTAATGAGATACACAACACCTGTAAGCATACAATCTCCCGGTTTTCCGTAGAGACAATTAGTGCACAATGGTGCATATGCAATCGTACAAACGGTTGCGGACGAGCTGACCCTTTAAATTCACAGGCGGTATTTCCACCACCCTAACCATTTCGTGAAGGTCGGCCTTTCGAACACATGCACGTATTGCAGAGCTTATGCCATCCGAGATGAACGTCACGCAGAATGCAAGTTTCGTGTGTTCTTCCGCGGGCCTCCCTCCACCCGTTGCTCGTCGTCTACGCCTGTTTTCTCGCTCCTTATAGGGATAACCGTTTTGCTGAGCTATAAGGCGAGCTTTGTTTATCGAGAAGACTTTTTCGGCGGTGCCAGATGAAACCGTGCACGCTGTACGAAACATGTTTCGCAATCGCCTTCTTAACAGTGGAGGGATGCGCGGAGTTGTAGTGCACAATGATGTTTTTGGATGTAGGCTTACGATACCACCTAGCTTTGTAACCACCCTCGAAAAGTTGGATGTGGACGTTAAGGAATGCAAGCCAGTTGTTTGTCGGCTTTTTACGCGTGAAGGAAAGATGTTCCGATTGCTGGTTTAAGAGTTCAAAGCAAGTGTCCATGTTATGCTGACTTGGACAGACGACAAAACAGTCGTCTATGTAACGACAGTAAAGTGTAGGCATCCGATGGAGTACCGGCGCTTCTACTTTAGACATGAACGCCACTGCCATAATGGGAGCCAGTCTTTGACCCATGGCAAGGCCCCTAACCTGTTTGAAATACTCACCCGACCACCTGAATACATTGCACTGTAAGCATTCGCTGAGAAGCACCATAACTTGTGGCACGCTTAAGCCGTACATGTTTATATCCGTGTGGTGCTTAGCAAGGATTTCTGACACGGCTTGAAGTGCTTCGCCGTTTGAGAAGTTTGTATACAGTGCTGTGACGTCAAAAGATTCCATAACACATCCTTGCTCAAAACTACTTTGACGTAGTCTTTTAAGAAATGTGTTAGTATTGGGTAGGTGGGCGGGTATGAACTGTAGAAGTTGTACGATAACCAGGTTTAGAAACCAAGAAACTTGGTCCGTAGGGCCACCAATGCAACTGATAATAGGCTTGATTTTGAACCGAGAAGGGTCGGGTGAAGAAACGCAGTCTTGGGGAGTTTGCGGTTCTTAATTAGGGTGTACAAAACAGGTACGACGGGCACGTCACAGCGCAGACGTGTAACTAGGGAGTTGGGAATGTTTGCCAACCTTGCAATGTCAGTCCACCTCTTGTTTAGCCTACGGTATTGCCGTGCAAACTCCTGAGCCGAAGATTGCTGGTATACCGTCGCGTCCTGCAGATGGAACCGAGTTATGGCTCGATCCAACTCCTGTGTAAGAACGACGAATTCCCCACCTTTGTCGCTAACGCCAATTTTTATAGCATCCGACGATGTCATACCATTTAGTTATTTTAGACCCTGTCTCTGCGCAATAGTTAAATTTGAGCGCACCCGTTTCCCACTGATGGAACGCAGCACAGCAAGAAGCGAGATAGTGAACGCGCAGAACCTTTTACCTGTGCTATTGGGCTTCTGCGGTCTCAGATAAGTGGCCGGAAAAGGAGGAGGCGGTATAGCAGCGGCGGCGCCTGCAGTCACTGCTGCCGGCCCAGTGATTCGCTCATCGATTTTGGCCCTTTGCCGCAACCGTGTAGTGATTAAAGGTTTCCAACGAGACGACGCGAAAGAATGTGGCACAAAGACTGGCTAGGAGCGAAACTGGGCCCTAGGTCTAACAGTGAAGGAGCATTAGTAGAGAGTTGTACGTCGCCGAACGTGGAAAATTGTCTGATTCAAAAAAGAAGGTAGAGGGACTTGATCGGACGACTAATGCCGATCAATTTTATCGATTTTCCGCCGAAGTTATTGGTTTTCGCTCAGATTTGTGGGAGTCACGGGGAGAGTCACGCGATTTTGATGGCCGATGGGTCGACTTCACTGCAGGTTGTACGGTTCAATTGGGTGACCAATATCGATTGATGGTATCGAGTTTTCGACCGGAGTTGCCGGTTTTCGCTCAGATTGGATCCGTTTTGGTGGGGATTAGGCGACCGTTTCTTCGAAGGAATTACTAATGCTCGTAGGAATTACTCCAATACGATGGCGCTCAGAGAGGAACTGATGCAACTTAACTGAATCGACCGACTGAACAATATCGATTTATCGATTTTTTGGAAGTCCCAAGAAGACGTTTGGCAGCCGGAAGGCCGCTGAACGTCTGGTACTCTTAATAATACTCTGAACAAATACAGAAACTATACAGCGGAAGATTTATAGTTCTTCACTGAATATTTGCTTAAAAATAGTTTTACAATTTTTGCAGGCATAATTTATAAACGAATTGAAGGAGTACCTCAAGGAAGCAGTTGTAGTCCCACTTGCTGATCTCACAATAATATTTGAATACAAATTTTGCAGAAATAGACAAATTCGTCACGTAAACATACATCCATTTAGATAAATGGATGAATTCTTATAATTCATAATAAAAATAATGAATACATACAAAAATTATTTAGTGAAATATGCGAAGATTCTCTTCAATTGGAGACAACATATGAGTCAGATTACGGTTGCAATTATCTCGATCTCAATATCCAAGTTATTAACAATAAGTTAGTAGCAAAAATATACAATAAGACAGACAGTTTTAAATTTTATGTTATCAGATTCCGACATTTCGACTCGAATATATCGATAAAAGGTAAAGAATCAATCATATTTACAGAAACATTAAGATTAATTAGTCGTTGCACAGCGTTTAACGATTTCGTTGAAAACGTTGTAAAGTTGATAACTAGACGTAATAAAAATAGCTAACCAATAGATATAATTATAAGAAATATATTAAGATGTTTGAATAGAAATAAATATTTATTACATAAATATCATACTCTATAATAACGCACTAAGCGATGAGTCATACTATCGATCGGCGCCGCCGCAGAAATTATAAAATATTCATAATATTTATGTTTATAAAAACATCTATTTATAATTTTTTTCGGCGCCGCCGCAAAAATTATAAGATATTTATAATATTTATAATGTTTATAAAAATATCTATTGATAATTTTATTCATTATACAGTAATATGCAATTTTGTAAATTTACACATTTATTTCGATATAATTTATATTTCACCATTACGAAGCTCATCGAAGTGTCGCGAGAGTACAAGCTGCCGCTGTGCCTTACGTTCATCGACCTGAAGAAGGCATTCGACTCCGTCGAGACTGAAGCGGTCCACGAAGCCCTGCTCACTCAGGGCGTTCCTACTCAGTACATCAGAGTCCTTCGAGAGCTGTACAGTGGATTCACGACCAAGATCTCTCCATTCTACAACGACGTCGTCATCGACGTAAGGAGAGGGGTTCGGCAAGGGGATACCATATCCCCGAAGCTCTTCAGCGCCACCCTCGAAAACGTCATGCGCGAACTAGAATGGGAAGACATGGGAGTGAAGGTCGACGGCCAGCAGCTGCACCATCTTCGTTTCGCTGACGACATCGTGCTCATAACACCGAGCATCAGCCAGGCGGAGCGAATGCTGGCCGACTTCGATCGTGTATGTGGGAACGTTGGACTGCAGCTGAATTTTACGAAGACGATGTTCATGAGGAACAGACAAGTTTCTGATGCCCCATTCTCGCTCAACGGAACGAACATCTCCGAATGCTCCAGCTACGTGTATCTGGGTCGCGAAGTCAATATGGCCAACGACCTAGCGCCGGAGCTGAGCAGGAGGAAACGAGCGGCTTGGGGAGCTTTCAAGAGCGTCGAAGAAGTCGTGAAGAAGACGAAGAACGTCCGAGTCCGTGCCCACCTATTCGACTCCACTGTTCTTCCTGCCCTAACATACGCCTCAGAGACCTGGGCTATGCGAAAGCAGGATGAACACGCGATCAGCGTCGCGCAGCGTGGAATCGAGAGGACGATGCTCGGAGTGACACGACTCACGCAAGTGAGATGAGGCCTCCGGAGTTCCGAGCTTCGCCGACGTTCAAAGATCAGAGACGCTGTCGCGTGGGCCAAGTTGTCGAAAATTAGCTGGGCCGGCCACGTAATGCGCTTCGCAGACACCCGCTGGACGAGAGCCGTTACCGACTGGATTCCGCGGGATGTCAAGAGAACACCAGGACGCCCACCAATGCGTTGGTCGGACTTCTTCGTGAAAGCCCTGAACGACCGATATGACGCTCTTCGTGTCCCTCGAGCGAGGAGGATCCATTGGACCACTCTGGCACGCGACAGGGACGAATGGAGACGCTGCTGGCGCCCGCTCGAGCAAGTCGATGATCAACGGGACGACAGGTGATACAGGTGATACAGGTGATAATTTATATTCAAAATAAATATTTAAAAAATGTAAAATAATGAAATAAATAAATAAAGAACGAGTTAGTTGTGAGTAATTGGTGTTGACGTTTTAACACAGTTGTATTGTAACGGTGTGTTGGCTTTATTTCATTTGTGAAATTTAGCTATTAGTATATATGTAATAACACAATACATTACCACTTACTGTACTAACATTAGTGAAGAAGGTAACTAAGTTAATTAGTTACCTTCTTCACTGATGAGTCTCGGGGTAACTAATTTTAAACGTGTTTTGTATGAAGATAGAGGCGAAACGACACTTGGTAAATGTTATGGTTCTCATTGTTCTGGTTGTTGTTGTCCTTTGCTTGTGATTGTTGTGACATGGAGTTTATGCTGTTAAGGAATTATAAAATTTCGAGTAAACTTGGGTATATTTATGCATTACGATTATATCTCATCTTATTCGATTCTTGTGGCATTGTATTTTAAACTGTTAAAGAACTGTGAGATTTCGAATATCTTTACATATCGATGTGTAACTGATTCTATTGCTCCTACGGCCTTTTTTCGTGCTTCCCCGTACACATATTTAGGAACTCCTGGGCCTATGTGACTTGTGAAAAACTGTCCCCTCCCGTCTGGAGAGCCCTTCTCAATATAAAGGCTGCCTTCAACTGTTACTGAACTAGCAGTCCTGAAGACTTGGTTGCCATCGCCTACGCGCTCCAATGCGCTGTCGAGTGTGTCCATAGTCCCGATTATTCTCCCCACTTTGCGGGATTCTCTTCGTTTATCTTAGGCCATATAGTGACCACCTTTCCTCCATTTTGCAGGTGTTTCCTGGCCATCTTTAGTAGTCGTTTCATCTTATCTTCGTCCATTTTCGCGTCTAGCGGCCACACCATCACCCAGGTGCGGAAAGTCGACCACTTTTCGAGGAGTGCCATTAGACGATCAAACATTGGCACAATTTTCGTCAACACATCACCTCTCTTGGTGTCTTTCTCGAGCAGTGACGCACCTTCTCCAGTCATGAATCCAATGGGGCCCTTGTTTTGAGTTCGACTTCGAATCGCGTCCTCAGTTAGTTCTTTTTGAGCCCTCTGCAAAGCCTCATCGTATGAACATTCGAAATGGCGTCCTAGAATTGGCCCACATTGTCGGATCCTCTAGGTATTCGTGATGAAATCGGTCCAGTCAATACATTTATCGAACGCTATTTTTAAGACGTTCTTCAGTGCACTTGCCCCGTAATACGTTGCTCCTTTCCGGTGGAGCTTATTCTCTCCTAGGCTGATATCCGTCCTCTGGAAGATGGTTGTTGCTAACCATGCATCCCAGTGCCTAGTTATTGGTTCCCGCGTTACTGCTCCCGGAAAGGAACAGTTTGGGATGTCTCTTAGCTTATCGTCATCAAAACAGCCGACGCCGCACTTGAATATTAAGTGGCCGTCCCCCAACGGGCTTAGAGTAAACTTCCACTGAAGCAAGCCGTCATTAAGCAACTTTGAGTTATTTTGAACGGCTTTTCTACCGCGTTTTCTTCTCTTCGTTCTTGTGTCGACCGGTTTGTCAGAAATACAATTCGGGGCTATTCTCAACATATCGAACTGAACTCTTATTGGGTCTGAGTTTTTCCCAATTCGCGTGATCAGAGCCGAGTTATGACTACACGCGGGCTCCTGCTTTGGCACGTTTCCCTACATCCACGGAGTGTCGTTTGTTATACTCAAGCTTCATCTGTTCCCTTACACGTGCGTTATACTCCTGAATGTGCTCGTGAGACTCCGCTACCGATTGCAGTCCTTCGCCTTATAGTATTCCGTATTTTTATCCATCGTCTACCACGTCCCCTTCATGTGCCATCTCATCGCGGTGAAGGGTGAACATCACTTAGTGGTAGCTAACGGCACAAATAGTCACGCAGTACACGATGCTTTGTCGTGTATGGGCGGCTCTCACGTATCCCTGGCCAGGAACATGTGAATAACCAGACAACCGCTATGGCTCAAACAACTAAAGCCGCGCCCCAGTCCTCCGCGCGCCGGAGGTGGACTTCTACTACGTCGGTTGCATCCACCTCCGGCGAGGGGCCATCTAATCTCGGAGATAAACTATCAGGACGTCACTGGAATCGGACTACCGGAAACTCCCTCCCACCACTACACGGAAACTGCCTATTCTTCTGCACTTATAACTGTCGTTCGATCGCATCTGAGCAGGATCTTCGGACACTGCTTTGCAGAAGCCGCAACATCAAATACGACGTTATCGCCCCGCAGGAAACGAAAGGCAGAACGGAAACCATAAGAAGGACCGACCACAACGAGCTGCTCATTACAGGGTGCATAAAAAGTATTGACGCAGTAAATGACGGTTGTGGAAATAGTATTGCGCAGTAAGTTTTAAAATGTTCACTTGAGAGATATGGAAAATGATCTTGCGAACATGATAGAGTAACTCGTAATTGACATTGGCTCCTTTACTGTGAATACAGGAGCGAAAACGACGGAAAAATTCATGAGCACGCGCCGCAAGTACTCGCTTGGATTTCGTCCCGTGCTTTTAACAGGGTAGCCTTCTGCGACTGGTCACTTCTGTTGAAAGTAGCCCAGACCTCATTCTCCAAAATCGCCTAAAAGGAGTAATCCAGTAGATTCATGTTTAAGCTGTGTTCGTCTGAGAAGCTGTCCACACCTGTGCGCGTTACCTGTTTGCCGTTATGGGACAGAGATTGATAATTTTGGATTTGAACGTTATCGTGCTTGAACATATTGTAATCATCATCTGTTATGACAGAGCCGTGGCTGACGTTTAGGTTGCTGACCTCTTTCCTCACCAACCGTTTCGAACAGCGCCTAATTCTCTCGTTAAGGAAATATTCAGCTCTTTGGGTAACAGACAAAAAAGGGCCACCGTAGCGACTATGGTCATGTTTCATCAGTTTTTTCGTGAGCGTTTTTTGAGCACAATACAGGAAACAAAAATAACACACAAAAACCTAGAGAGGTAGAAAGAGAAAGCTGGAGCTGAAACAAAATGTAGGTGCGTCAATACTTTTTACGCACCCTGTATTGGAGCAAAGGTGGACAGAAAGAATATTGACGGAGTTGGATTTCTCGTCAATTCGACAGTGCACCACCTAGTAGACTCACAAGATCATCAGTCCGCGAGTAGCTGTTCTTCGTCAGGAAACCAAAGATCAAGGAACCATCTCCATCATAAATGGATATGCTCCAACATCTGCGGCCACAGATGAAGAAAAGGAGGAAAGCTGTTCGAAAGGACTGTCAACGACGAGAAGAGCTACTACAAAGTTGTCGTTGGGGACTTTAACGCTATCGTCGGTACGAATGATCACGACGAATGGAGGCTAGGACCACATGAAACTTCCTCAAGGAACGAAAACGGAGAGCGCCTGATAGACTTCCTATCCGCGTGCCGTCTCTTCCATGGAAATTCTATGTTTAAGAAGCCTTCAAACCGACGATGGACCTGGGAAAGCCCAAATGGAGAAACACGATCGGAGATCGACCATGTTATTTACAAGTAGACGCTGGAGTCTGTTCGACGTCTCCATGCTGCCTTCATTTGACACCGGCTCGGATCACCGTCTTGTCCGTGCGAAGCTGACTCTCAAAAAGAGGATGTTCAAGCGTGACACTCATAAACCGGCACCGGTGAGGATCCCTACATTCAAGTCTGAGGAGTTGGAATATGCAATAAAGTCGTATGATTGGATTCTTCTTGAAGATCCATCGGAAGACTACGTCATTCTCTCCAAAGGACTGTTGAAATGTGCTAGCAGCTCTCGCGAAGCCACATCACCGTCTGCTTCAAGATTCAACGCATATGCGATTAAGCTCTTGAAGCAAAGAAGAGCTGTCAAACTGGATCCTAATGCTTTCCATCTGGAAAAAGACACCATCTCGAAGGCCTGTCGAATTGCAGTGAAGGAGCCCATTCAAGCCTACAGAAGATTGAAGCTGTTAGAAGCCGCTGGGAAAGGTTCGAGCATAAAGTGCTGCAAACGAGATCTCTGCGACTAGAAGGCAATAATGTCAGCCCTTGTGGATAAGGTTGGAACAACGCAAACGTCTCGAAGAGCGATGGAGACCATCGTTCAAGAATTCCACACAGATCTGTTTCGTTCTTCAAGCGCTGTCCCCAAATGCTTGATGCCACCAGCTGAGGAAGTACCTCCCATTCTGGAATCAGAAGTTGCTCATGCCATCAGAAGGATGAAGCCGGATACTGCTCCCGGACCGGACGGCATTTCTGCTGACCTCCTTCGTGCGGGTGGCAGTGCCCTCTGCGCACTTCTTGCCAAGCACTTCAACCACTACCTTCGACTTGGTAGGATTCCGGACTCATGGTAGGAGTCGAAAACAGTTCTAATCTTCAAAAAAGGTCAGCAGGAGGATATCAACAACTATCGATCCATCAGTCTGCTCTCGGTTGTCTACAAGATCTTCACCAAGATACTGCTCAATCGTATGGAGCGTTGCTTGGATGAGTATCAGCCAGTGGAGCAAGCAGGGTTTCGCAAGGTTTCTCCTGCATGGACCATATTCAGACTGTCTCACAGCTTATCGAGAGGAGCCGCTAATACAACCTCCCGCTTGTCATTGTCTTCGTGGATTATCGGAAAGCGTTCGACTCTGTGGAAATCAACGCCATTCTGAACGCGCTTGTGCATGCTGGTATACCATCGCCCTACATCCGACTTCTCGACGAATGCTTCTCGAACACATCGACCACCATCCAGTTGTTCGATCGAAAGCTTAAGATTCCTATCGGGAAAGGGAGACACGATTTCTCCTAAGCTATTCACAGCGGCACTCCAGGATGCCATGAAGGACTTGAACTGGGACGATGAAGGCTACCTTGTCGACGGTAAACGGATCAGCAACCTTCGCTTCGCCGACGATATTGTTTTGATCTCTACCAGCACGGCAGAAGTCGAGGAAATGAACGAGCTCAATGTGGCAGGTATGAAGATTGGATTGGACATGAATATGTCCAAAACACAATTTATGGTCAACCAGTGGTGTGACACGGGACTCGTAAGGTTAAATGGAGTCGCTCTGCAACAGGTCGACTCCTACGTCTATCTGGGAAGAGAGCTGAGCATGGATAACGACCTCGCTCCTGAAATCGCCCGCAGGAGACGCGCAGCATGGGCAGCCTTCAGTTCGATTCGCGAAGTCACCGATCAGGTCAAGGATCCCGGCCTCAGGGCCTCGATATTCAACGCCTCTGTATTGCCTGCGATGTGTTACGCGACGGAAACCTGGCCCGACAACAAGACAATCGCCAGAGCGATGCAAACTACGCATCGTGCACTGGAGAGATGTCTTCCAAGGACAAGCCTTCGTTAGCAATGGCAAGAAGGCCTACGAAGCTCGGAGCTACGGGAGAAGTCGCAATTAGCAGACCCGCTGCAGTACATGAAGAAGACCAAATATCGCTGGGCCGGACACCTGCTTCGACGAAAGGACGATAGATGGAGTCTCCGTATCACAGAATGGCTTCCGAGAGACCATGAGAGATCATTGGGACGACCGCCAACCCGATGGGCAGACTCATTCTCACGATCTTTCAGAGAGGAGAGCGGAGTCTGCCTCACTGGATGCAAGCAGCCAGAGATCGAGCGGTCTGGAAGAGTTGTGGTCCCCGCTAAGAAGACCTCCAGCCGACAAAAGGACTATCAAAGTATCAAAGTAAGTAAGTTTACCACGTTACGCCGCCGTTGGGCATCATCTTGGACGGAATCTTGGGTCTCTTCCATGTAGCACAAGTTGAGGACTCTCCCCAATTGACCGATGGAGTGTCATGTTATATGCTAGCAAACAGAATGGCAATCTCACGTCCCATTCTATGGATATAACCGTACTTTTGCCTAGCATGGCTACTATTGTGCAATTCATACGCTCCGTGACACCATTTTCCCTCGAATTTGTGGTGGCATGGTTGATTTTCGTGATTCTCATCAGCTCAGACAAAACCTTTTTTTAGAGCTCGCACCCTTGTCAGATATCATCGTTTTAGGCCATTTGCAGCCATCCGCTATCTACCTCGTGAAAAGCGCTTTCGCCTCGGTCTCAGCAGATTTTTCCGCTACTGGATACGCCACTGCGAACTTTGAAAAGTGGCCGTTACGGCGATCCACTAGCTGTCCGGCCAAGCTTTGAAGGATGTCTACTCCGGCGACCTCATACGGTTTGCAGGCTGAGTGGTGGTGTAATCATCGATTGCGGGTTGTGCGCGAAGCACTGCTGGCACTCTCGAGTCCATTGCCTTATGTGCTGAATCTTTCCGGGCCAGTAAATTTGCCTTTTCAGTCTATTATACAGCTTATGAAAGCTAAAATGACCCGCAAACAATTCGAATCGCGAAAATGCGATTCTTCAAAAATCTGACGTCTTGCCGCCTTTGAAACCACGTAAACTAAACTACCATTGCTCAAATGCTTCTTTAACCCTTTTACGACACGCGCGATTTTGACGTGACTGCCTTGTGGGACAGCGCGTATTTTTCCCGTGCGCCGAGTGTCCGACGACTTCGTCAAACAATGTCCCCGGTAGCGCGCTCAATTTTCCGGCCAATCATGGAGATAGATATGATATATCAGTTAACAATGAAGATTATTGAGAACAATGTTAGATCTAAGTACCAGCAAGTTGTGTTTGTAATATTATACCAACAAGTAATCAAAAACAGCCTATAAAGCGTTTTTATAATGATGTTTGTCTGTTTGTTTAATGATGTTTGTGTTGACGTTTCTTGCATTATTTGTAAGATGTGTATGAACTATTTTTATGATGGTGTCCGACGACATCGTCGGACATTGTCCCAGCGGCAGAAAAAGTGTCCGACGACATTGTCGAATAGTGTCGTGAAATGGTTAATTTAGCATCTTAAATGACAAAATCAGCCACTCTAACAGGAATTTTCGATCCTGCCCACGTTTTTACACCATCAGTTTCACCTCTGCTTATTGCTTATATAATCTCAGTAAAATCTTCGTCTTTATTGAGCACTCGAATCCACTTTGTTTCCACTTTAGCTTGCATGGCTTTGTCAACTCCTGTTGAAGAATCAGTGCTGTACCGGCCTGCCGCCCTCTGCTCAACATGGCTGCAACTACATTGGTTTTACCCTTTAGTACTTTATCTCCAGGTTGTACCTTTGGATCGCCACTGACCATCTTAATACACGCGCCAAAACATTATTTCTCTTAAACAGAACCGTAAGGGGCTGATGATCCGTTAACACAATGTTGGGAGTCTATAGATGAACATATGAAACCTCCTTATTGCGAAAATAATTACCAGCGCTTCCAGGTCAGTCACGTGGTACTGTCTCTCAGCGTTGCTCAGTCTTTTTGAAGCAAAATACACGGGATGTAGCTGTTTATCATATCCTTCTTGAGACAGCACCGTTCCCTAGTCCCCGTAGAGGCATCTATGCAACTCACAAAGGGACGTGTTCAATCTCTCGCCTTTCCAATGTCTGGCTGACTAAGCACAGACGGCGACGATATCATCCCTTTGACGTTCTCAAAAGCTTTGCTATGTTCAGCCGTCCACCTCCAGGACGTCTTTGGTGACGTGAGGGGAACAGACAGCTAACTATCTTCGAAAAACCTAGGAGAACTTCCTGTAAAAGGACGACATGCCAATGAAGGTTCTCAAACTCTTTACATTGGACGGTGCAGGGCACGCTAGAATAGCCTCTACTTTTTTCGGGTCCATGTGTACTCCCGCTGCGTCAATAACGTGGCCCAATAAGCCCACTTCTTTTTGAAGTAGCACACATTTTTGTGGTATTACCTTATTTCTGCCTCTTGTAGCCTACTGAATACCAGCTGCAACAAATGCAAATGCTGCCCTCTAGATTCCGTACATACTATTATGTCATCTATGGAGCAAAAGACTTCGTTCCCTTTCAGGTCATGAAGCACTGTATCAACTACTCTTTGAAATTCAGTTCAGAGTAGTTCCGTCGCGGTAAAAGCCGACTTTTCCCGAGCTGCATGTGACAGCGGGTTTTGCTAATATCCGCTCCACAGGTCTAACGTTGAAAAGCAACGTTTCTCAGCCACATTTTGCAGAAACTAGGTCCGGTCGCGTCTCCATCTTTACCGGCTGGTAATCTCCCATGGCAATGTTTATTTCAACCACATCTGTTTGCATCAACTGCGTGTCCGCCACCGAGAATGCCTCCGGGAACTCATCTAGCATCTCTTAATGTCGTCTGGTAGATGCTCCATGCTAGAGCTATGTTCAATTTGGTGGTAGGGTGGAGCTTCCTCTTTTCACTATCATTCAGTCTACATGCTTCTTCGGCCACAATGAGGGGATTAAATCCTTATTTTAAATACTTCGCACTCAAGACACTTTTTTTTCGATTCTGCAATTGTGCTCTGTCTATTTCTGTGTTTACATCATGTTCTCTTATGCTAAGTCTGCTACTTTTCTTGACTTCACAGTCCGGAGTCCCATTAGCAGTCGATTTCGACATCGCATCCACACTTGCCTTGGCTCCTTGCGCAACTCTGACGACCTGGAACATATCTGTATATAATGCATCGCATACGTCGGCTAGGATTTCCCCATCCCTTTCTGTCATCTTTAGATACTGCTCCCAGTTGTCCTCAGTTCCCTCCCTCTTTCTAATACGTCACACAACTTCTTATGGGTTATCCGCCTTGTCCTGCACATACTGATCAACTTGCCTAACATTTCCTCCGCTCTGTCTACCTCTTTCTTAACTACCTCTGAGTGCTGATCCCTTTGCCTTGTGACACTTCATGTTCTACCATTTGTTCCCTCACTACTACCGGGACGTCTTCCAAAACCTGTTCAATTCCTTCTAGCTCGCCAATCAGTAACATATGAAACATAAATAAAGGGTGCGCCAAAATAACGGGTTGAGAGTTTGGTGTTTTCCTGTGCCAACGCATTAACGCGCAACACCGCGGCAATGGCGCCAATTGTTTCAGCACATGTTTTTGTACCAGTCAATTTCCTCCGAGTTCAGTTTGGAGCCATCAACCGTGTCCTACCTAATGTCAAACCAAAGAGCCGCAATTTTGGACCTCCATCGTCGTGGAATGCGTCAGAGTGACATCGTTCATTTGCTCGGTGTCGCTCAAACGACCGTTTCCAAAGCAATAATTCGGTACAAGGAGCTGGGCCGTGAAGGTGGCCGTTCAGGCCGAGGACGTAAGCGCACCGTCAACACGTCTTGAATACGGAAAATCATCAAGAAGCGAGTTGACCGAAATCCGAAGACTTCCATGAGGAAAATCGCTCGAGACATCGGTGTCAGCACCTCTTCAGTGCGCCGTATAGCCGAAGACGAAATAGGTTTGAAGCCCTACAGGACCCAAAAAGGGTCAGCTTCTAACTGACAAGAGTAAGCGCGAACGGCTCTTTCGATATCGCCAACTAAAGGTGCGGGCCGCAGCTCAAGGATGGGAACGGACACTCTTTAGATGAAATGAGAACCTGTTCACCGTGGAGCAGGCGCACAATCGACAAAATGATGGGATACAAAAAGGCTCCGGCCACCTCCATCGTTAAACACTGCCAAAATCCACAATCGGTCATGGTATGGGGTGGAATTTGCGCCAGCTGCAAAACACCTTTGTACTTCGTGGACGGAGGAGTAAAAATTGACCACGATGTATGCCGGCGAAACATTCTTGGGGCTGTGGTCCTTCTTTAGGCTCGACAGGATTTCAGCAACGCACATTGGACGTTTCAACAGGTTTCTGCACCAGTGCATAGAGCAACGAACACACAGGAGTGGTGCAAGCCAACTTCCCCGACTTTATAACATCTGAGGAATGGCCCCCAAACTCTTCGGCCTGAACCCGATGGACTACAGCGTGTGGTCGATATTGGAGTCCAAGGCCTTTGCAAAACGTCACCGCAGTCTCGAGTCCTTGTAGCAACCTTACGCCGAGAATGGGACCGTTGTAACCTGATTACCTGCGGCTCATAGCAGAAAACTTCGCGAAACATTTGGCACTCTGCATTCACGCCAAGGGGGACCACTTCTAAACCGATCGAACATGATGTTTCTGTAAGTGTTCTTGTTGTTATTTGTTGATTGTTTATCGAAATTGTCAACCGTTTTCAGTTATGATAAAAAAGCTTCAACCCGGTATTTTGGCGCAACTTGCCAATGTCATAGTCTTGAAGACGCTCCTTTTGAGTAGGGAATTGTTCACTTTGATTTCAAGAGCATACTTATCGCTGGGTTACAAAGCTAATTTTATCTTCCCAGGTCCAATGTTCAGAGGTGGACCAGGACAGGTCAGCGAAGGAAGTTTGTGGGACCTACGCGCTCTTCGACTACGCTTTCAACCAAGTCTTGCCCCTTGGTCCTCAATTTTCGGCAGCGTTTTGACCAGGGGCTTTTATCATCATGCATTCTATCACTTCGCATGGGACTGCCATCCAAATGTGATCGGAACCCTGAAAAGCTATATCGTAATTAAGCAAGCCCTTAATTGCCTTGACCTGACCTGCATTCGCGCATGAGTCTCTCTTAATTAGGCCCTGTGGCGGAAACGGACCTGCCCACTTCAATTTTAAAAGCTTTGATTTGTACTAAAAAGTAATTTCATGTTGTGTTTCTGCTTCCCCTTGTTACGGCGATCCATTTGATACTAAATTTGCATGGATGCAATCCATTTATAGATCTGCACTTCCCTCTCAATCGTTATTTTTCCCATCTCTAACTAGTGTTTCATGTTGTTTCTGGCACAGTCTATGTCCGACAATTAGTCAGGTTGTTGACGGCAAAAAAGGATATTACAAATCTAACTTTTCATTTAATTAGAATGAGAACCAAGTCGGTTGTGAACTGCCAAACTTTAGGACGCGGACTTCTTCTGAAATTTAGTACAGACATTTTTGGTCGAGAAAAAGCGTTTCTCCACAGTGAGTTGTCGCCTTATGTATTTAGGTGAACAGGTACAATGTATGCACACAAAGTAATAAGAAGTCAGCTGGTCGCATTATCCGGATTCAACTGTCCAAAAATTCCAATTTTCGTCGGAAATGAGAATTCAAATTCGCTTCTTCTTGTTCAGATTTCACTGGATGGTATTTCGATTAAACTAAATATAAGTGAATATTATTTTTATAACTGTATGCGCATAAATTTTTTAAAATTCGTCAAGTATCTAACTGCCCATCAAATCACTCTTAGACCGACACGGCGGTCTGCTGTCCTAATTGCGCCGACATGATGTGCCCTACGGAAACATGGCGCCATCCTAATTGAGATTTCTACCTTTTCTCACATCTATTCACTATAGCAGATTGCGGCCTATGTCGTAAATATGAACAGCGGGTGTGGCGAGTGCGCGAACGGCCGAAGCGTTGACGGTAATCTCGCTGGCCAATAGGCACTGCCGAAAACACCACATTCGTTTGCGCGGCCGGGACTCAGGCGCATAGGCGAAATAAAAAATTGAAAAAGGCCGACCAGAAAGCCATCGACAAGCCGACTCTCGCCACCATCAAGAGGTACCCCTAGCTCAAATTGCTGTCCAGTTATTTGGACTTGCGTTTCACGCTGAACAAAATGTGATACCCTCACAGCATAGCGCTCTAATTTTTTGTTATTGTGAAATAAATTTAAGCAAGGTGTTTTAAAAATTTCCACGGCCTGAACGCCTACCACCTGCAACACTAAATGGCTTGTCTGCATATTTGACATCTGGCCTGCCTCGAAGGGCGTGCCCCACAGAGGAGGCGTGTCGGATCGGTGCCGTGATTGGCTGCCACCATTGGAGCAGGTGCGATGGCACTTTGCTGCACCCTTCATTCGCGACATTCCCCAGATTTACAATAAAAATTGAATGCTTTATTATTCATTAGGTGATAAAGTTAAGTAAAACAATTTACAAAAAATGGGGATAATTTAATAATTCAAAGAAAGTGAAATAGAGAGAGAGAAACAAGCAAATAAAGAATAAGTGCCTAAAGCTCATAGCTTCTCTTAAGAGGGCGACGAAGTTTGAGTTTTTGGATTTTCTTCGCAATGGAAGGGCTCGCCGACTCTTGAATCGCAGTAGGCGAGCCCTTCCATTGAGAGCATTCTTCACTGTTGCCCATGCGCTCTCCCTGGCCTCGACAGGGATAGCGTAATATTTGAGCACACACTGCAATTGAGAGCTGATATCTTCTTTAATGTCTCTAACATAAAATGGAGGACATGCCTCTTTTATGAACGCGATCTTTGCAGGTGTTCGTAAGCGCTTCTCAACATGCATCTTCAGCTTGCTGAGGTCATCACCATAAACCTCCTTTTCAAGTTCAAGCGCGAAACGAGTTACATTTCCACCCGCCAACCTACGAGTAGCCTCCACCTGCGCTTTTGGGACAAACTCGGTAGGCTGTGGCATCTAAAAAAAAACTGTGCTTCATCCTATGTTATCCATTTGATTCATCCCATTTGATTCTTGCATTCACCCTCACAGTGAAAATCATTCAGCTTCCTTTTTAAAATTTCCTCAATACTTCCCTCCAGTACATTGCAGCGGCGAAAAGCCGCTGAAACTCCTGCTTTATAAGCTGCTTCAATTGTTCCAAGCGGGAATTATTCATTTCAATACTTTCTTGGATCTTTTCAAAAGCATTGGAGCAGGAGCAGGAGCAGGAGCACGCCGGGGCAGGAGATTGTCTAGAACATGACGATTTGTGGATGCAAATTGGTTAACTAGGTGGAGCACACACTTTACTGGAGAAAGCGGGCCTTCAGAAATTTCGTAGCTGGAGTCTATGAGAACTCCATCATTGTGAGTCTGAGGAGCTTTTCTTCACATGCCTCTTTAGTTCCTACGCATACAACCTAAATACAATCACTTCACTGTTAACAACGGGACGTTTGCAACTGTGAGTTGCAGTCGTGAATGCACCTTAGCAGTGTAAACTTTGCCATGCCAACGCGCTTTCAATATTCTCCCGATGTGAGGAGTTCCAATAACGTCATCTGGTGAGACAACGTCGGAAGTCCTACTCCTTAGAAAGAATACGCCAGAGAATAATTGCGAAATCGCTGACCTTGACCCATCCAACTCACTTATTTATATTCTCTCCACCTTTTTGAAATGTACCCACTGGTGCTGCCAACGGCTACGCAGATCAGGGTCACCGAGCCCAGTTTTTGGCCCAGCCTTAATCTACACAACCACTCATGCCGGCATCTAACTATCCCGACATAATTCTTGCTCTCCATGGAGATGGAAAAGCAGAAAGGGACATCCTGAAAGAGGTTCAGAAGGTGGGTTTCCTATATGTTCATGGTTCCCATTCACATGCAACATTTTCAAAACAAGCTTTTTCTTTCAAATAATCCATTTCCAGCATGATCCTACGGTGACAAGGCATGCCATCCGAAAATTCCTTCGAGGCTTCTACACAAGCAATTCATTAACACTAAAAAGACGCTATCAATCGCGTGGTTTATCCGGTAAACCTAAAGTAGTTTACCACCTAATGTTTTAGGTCTTAAAGTCCGTTGGTCTGTCACAAATTAAATTTCTTAGGAACGAATGGGGCTTCAAGAGAGCGTCAACGAAATACTTTCAGTTCATATGGGAGAAGAACAAGGAACAGCGCATGGCGTTTTGTGAAGAAATGATAAGAAAAAAGGAAAAGTTCATGGACTGCGTGTTCACCGACGAATCCATATTTCACAGCAACCCACGGCATAAAATCAAAATTAGACCAGGTGATATTATTTTGCTGTCTAACATATTCTTTAACAAAGAGCTAAAGAAAGTGTTTCTACTATTTAGTGTTTTGAAATATGCCATATTTTAGTGGGATGCGCCACGAAATATTGTTACATCACCAAATGTGGTGACAAAGCGCTGCTGCGCAGCCGACCTAAACATCCGGCGAAAGTTCAAGTCTGGGGTGGCATCTCCTCAAAAGGCCCTGCAGACCTCGCGATTTTTCCGGGTAGGGTTCGTATCGACTCCAGGACATATTGTGATGTTCTCCAAAACTGCTGTCTTGGGTTTGCAGAGAAAAAGTTGGGGGGTTAGTTCAAGAACTTCATATTGCGGTCTTTATTGAAATGAAACATTGCCTTTAAAATATTGCACGCCAGGCTCGTACATGATAACGCACCCGCACACAAGAGTGCATATACGACCCGAAAGCTGGATAGTTGGGGAATTGGAACGGTGAATTGGCCGGCGGAGTCTCCAGACCTAAATGCAATAGAGCTAGTTTGGGGCAGTATGAAAGCTAGCTTTAGGTAGGTGTTGCTTCGCCAGCAACAGCTGATTAGAGCTCCGGCTAAGAACATCTTTGAATAAGGATTTTCAGGCACAAGCACTTCAGAAATACGGAAGAGCTTTGCTCCGCTATTAAGGAATTCTGGAAAACGCTTATGCCTGCCGTCTGCCAGAGGTATATAGAGAGTATCCAATGGAAAATGCCTCTGGTGGTGAAAGCGCGAGGAGGAAATATTATCGAGAAGAAACCCATTGATGATGATGCGCATGCAGAAGACTCTAATGAAGACTTTTAATGGATCGAGAAAATGTGTAAAAATTTGTACGTCAAATTGAACATTTTCATGCCAAATTGGACATTTTTTCCTCAAACTAATCCTCTTCTAAACTTCTAGAATAATTTTTGTTCAAGGAAATTTTAGTATAATTTTCTTTAAATTTTTTTAGTTTCCCTGCGCGTGTCCGATTTGACGTGAAAAGTTTTCAATTTGGACGTGAAAATGGAATAGTACATAGCACAGATATGAACACATAGATACATAGATAAATTTAATATATATGTTTATTTGCTCTGCTGAATTAGAGCACATTTCTTTTCTTGATGAACAATAAAGGAACCAATTGCTTTCTGCAATCTGCTATAGTGAATAGATGTGAGAAAAGGTAAAATCTTAATTAGGATGGCACTTTGTGTTTCCGTAGGGCACATCAGGTCAGCGTAATTAGGACAGCAGACCGCCGTGTCGGGTCTAAGAGCAATTTGATGGGCAGTTAGATACTTGACGAATTTTAAAAAAGTTATGCGCATACAGTTATAAAAATAATATTCACTTATATTTAGTTTAATCGAAATACTATCCAGTGAAATCTGAACAAGAAGAAGCGAATTTGAATTCTCATTTCCGACGAAAATTGGAATTTTTGGAGAGTTGAATCCGGATAATGTGACCAGCTGACTTCTTATTACTTTGTGTGCATACTGCATACATTGTACCTGCTCACCTAAATACATAAGGCGACAATTCACTGTGGAGAAACACTTTTTCTCGACCAAAAAATGTCTGTACTAAATTTCAGTAGAAGTCCGCGTCCTAAAGTTAGGCAGTTCACAACCGACTTGGTTCTCTTTCTGATTAAGTGAAAAGTTAGTTTTGTAATATCTTTTCTGCCGTCAACAACCTAACAAATTGTCGGACCTAGACTGTGCCAGAAATAACATGAAACACTAGTTAAAGATGGGAAAAAATCACGATTGAGAGGGAAGGGCAGATTTATAAATGGACTGCTTCCATGCAAATTTAGTATCAAATGTAAACGTAACAAGGGGAAGCAGAAAAACAGCATGAAATTACTTTTTAGTAAAAATCAAAGCTTTTAAAATTGAAAAGGGGCAAGTCCGTTTCTGCCACAGGGCCTAATTAAGCGAGACTCATGCGCGAATGCAGGTCAAGTCAAGGCAATTAAGGGCTTGCTTAATTACGATATAGCTTTTCATGGTTCCGATCACCTTTGGATGGCAGTCCCATGAGAAGTGATAGAATGCATTATGATAAAAGCCCCTGCAAATTTTTGCGAAGGAAGCTTTGCTTTGAAAAAGTTATCATGATGCGGTGCAAAAAACGCGTTTTTGCGTCGCAAACGCCGTTTGGCTGAGCGTTTAGCGGCGCTACTGTACTATATGCCGTGGGGATAGTAAATATTTTTGTCCTAAGTCCATTTTTCCGAAATTTAACACCCCTCGTGGCTTAAAGCGCGACGACTGGACAGAAATGTCGGACATTCGATTAGGCTTGACGTGCTGCAATAGGTTGTGAACACAACCATAGGAGCAGAAGTGCTGTGGATATTTTCTGATTGCCTCACTGGAATGTGAGTGATACTCAGCAAGGCATCGATCGATCTGTAGTAGGCGTACGTTTCTACGTGTTCGGCTGCGACGCTGGAGATGCTTCCTTACCCAGCGTTGCTTGCCGGCAAAGCCGTGACCAACGCTGGGTAGGTAAGCATTCCTAGTTTGAAGTAGTTTATTCTGTCGTAGAGATAAATATAAAAACAAACAAGCTTAACTCGTCTGAAGGAAGATGGGTAGCTGCTGAACTATTAGAAGGCCTGAGGGCCGTAAAGCGTCGCTAAATGGAGGGGCCGCCGGGAGTCGAAGGACGCTCCTACGAGCGGGGTTTTTTTCCGGAGTGGTCACTCGGTCGTGCGGGACGCTATCAAACGTGGTTATTACCGTCTAACGGGGTGTCCACTGTAGCGAGCCGCGGATCAATTGCCATATATCGGGCCGCGGGTAGAGCCTCTTCCTCCACCGATGTACGTGAGGAGGACGCACTTTGTATTTTAGTTCTCTGTATAGCTTCTGGGCTGAGCGACAAGTTCAGTGGAAGGCAATATATGCAATTTGCCTTAAATTGTAATCGAAATTGAATACAAATGCCTGTGAAGAGATCCATATCGGTGTCTTGTTGGGATGCAAGATTAAATAAAAGCAATGGGAGGTCAAACATGGTAGAGCTGAAAACACATGTGAGTACATTTGGTAGCGTACTTCACAGCTGATCGGGCTCATGACCATCTCACCCCTCAAAGTTGAGGGTCGCATGTAGAAGCGGGGTTTTAATGGCCTGAAAGAGCATCTAGAAGGAGTTGTCTTCTGTGCCTCATAAGTTTTTGACCTCATGAACATAAAACCAGATGTTTTCTAGTTGGTCTCGGCAGCGTCATCGCGCTGTTCATTCTTGACCAACGGCACACCAATTTTTTCTGGCTTCGGGATAGAACTGACTGCCATGGTGCTGAAAATTTTGGGTATCAATGCGGTGAGGAGAAGACGTTACTGTATATATTCATGCTTCGAAACTAAGAACATTAGCATATCTATGAAAAGTAGCTGCAAGCTCAGACCCAGCTACTCTGTTGTGCGGTACAATATGGCCGCACGGCTTTCATGATGACCATTATTGCGTGGCCGCGCGAAGGCACAAATGGACTTCGTAAGGAAGTCAAATTCTCATTTAGAATTTTCATTCAAAGGCAATTTCTCTGACAGCAACTATCACACTGGAAGTGAAAACATTTTTTCTTAAAGGCTGACTGATTCTGTTATTGGCTTCGCTGAAAGTTTTGGAGTTCGTCTTCCGTTCACTTATCTGAGGAGAAGCTTGAAGGATAAAACTGATCGAGTTGAAGGCGATGACGGCGGCTTGGAAGAAAAAGACCGAGCTGACTCGACTTCATATGGAAGTGAGATGTATTCCCACTATATACTGGTGTATTAATTCACTTGTTTGGGGGAGTCAGTACGATGCGTTGCAAATTTAGAGGCTTTAAAGATTCTATTTAGACTCTTTGCAAGTACGAGAACGAGCCCCTAATGTACGATGGAGGATTGGGCAGGTTATCAAACACAAGGTAATTTTCAGTTGATAGAAGAGCGCCTCCATCTAGTTTACAAGCATTATTCAATAACTAAAGATTTTGTTATAGGTGTTATATAGGTGTTTGATAGCAGAAAAGCACCGGATAGTTCATGGCTAAGCAATGAGGTTATAAAGAAAATTGACTGAAATATAGGGTGCCCCAGTTCCAATTGAGAAATTTTTCGCTTTTCTCGGAATTGTCTTCGTCTCGGTTCTACTCGATTAGTTAGTAACACGTAGAGCATGTAGTAGGCTCCGGCTGTCGCCTGCACCCAAAATCGCTCGATGGATCGGGTCCTGCGCCTGCCAACCCTCCGTGTCGGCGAATTTAATCCAGAATTCCCTGGAAAGAATATGTTTATTGACTACCCCTGCAAGTCATTGTACAGATTCCCCGTAACGGAAGACTCAGATTGGTTCCATAAATGGGAGATTCAAAGCTTGCTTCTTAAATGGCCACAGTCTGAACGTCCAACCCTTGACGGTATTCCACTAAACTTCATTAAAAGGGTAGCCCCTATAATAAGCGTTTCATAAAACACATCTTTAAGCTCCATGAGGGCTGAGGTACCTCGTAGATGGGTTGAATCAATCGTTACTCCGTTACCTAAAAAAAGTTCCCACTAATTTTGGACCAGTCATCAATATTTGCGAGACCTTTTGCAATTTTTTTAAAGCGAGCAATATTTGATCATTTGGAGAAGCACGCAGTAACATCGCCTTATCAGCATGATTTCTAAAAGGCGAAGTCTACTGTAATCGCTACGATTCAAACTCTGAACTGTTGGACCGAATGCTTGGATGAAAAAGAGAAGTCGATGTCATATGTTCGCAATTTTTGTAAAGCCTTCGAAAGAGTATCACACAACAAGCTTCTGTATAAGATGTAGTTGGTTGGCATACATCACCGTATAATTGCATGAACGACATCATTCTTTGACTGATAGAAAATTCGTTGTTCATGTGAACTCCTCGTTTTCCAGTCCCAGATCCGTTAGTAGTGGTTTGCCCCTGGAGGGGTTCTGTCGGCTATTCTGTTTAATATTTACACATACGACTTACTTGAACTTGTGAAGGATAGTGGATAACGTATTGCGCTTTTGCTGACGACCTGGAGATTTAACCAATTGCAACTTCTCCAAAATGCTTTAAATAAAGTTCAGAAGTGGTCCGCTGAATGGAGTTTACCACTTTCTGAAGAAATTCTAGAGCGCTCCACATTGGTACTAGAAATAACAACGTGCCTCTCTACTCTATTATGATATACCTTCAATGAAGTTGAAGAAATAAAAGACCTTGGGTTTCTTGTTACAAGTAATCTGAATTTCGATAAGCACTGTGCAACGGTAGACAACGAAGCTATGAAAAAAGAGAAAGCCATGGTTAATCTGTTTAGAGCCTTCTATTCAGGTGACAGTTGTGTTCTACTCCAGGCATATATTGTAATGTAATAGAACGAGTTCAGAACAATTCCACCAGAAAGCTTAATTCATGACGGTAGCTTCCCAAATGCCGGGAAAAGAGATGGAGGTCCCAGTTGATGGTCGTTCTGGGGCTCCTCTTCTTGAACTTCGTCTTCTCTCCTTGACGCGAAAAGCGGAACATCGCGCAAAGGAGTCGGTGGTCCGATCCCGTGAAGAACTTGGGGAAACGGAGACGTTGGTCAGGCAATGGTTGCGGTTGAAGATGATGTGGTCGATCGCGTTGTGGAACTGGCCACCGGGGTCCTTGTTCGGCATGATGAACTCAGAAAGTGTTTTGTCTTGCTCGTTCCAATTCAAACCGTGGTTACGATGTGAACTTCTCCAAGCGACCTTCGTGGCCCGATCTTGGCGTTGAAGTCGCCGACGATCACCTTGTAGAAGGTGTGATCCCACGTGGAAGGCTTCGACCTCTTCGTCGTCGTAGTCGGATGTTGGGCATACGCGACGAACACAGTCAAGACTGGTACGGAGTCACATCACTTCAGTCGAAGACGTCCGATTCGTCAGAGACTCGTACGAATCGATGTCCATGGTCACTTGCATGTTGGCGAGGACACCAACGCTGCCTATTCCCATGCTGTCGATTGTTCCGAGGAGCAACTCTTCTCCGGAGTCGTAGGCGGCGTGTAGGGGGGGGGGGGGGGGGGGTAGTGGCTTCTCGTCACGGCCGGCCAGTCGATGACGCCGTACTTGATCTTCATGGCTTGCATCATCAGGCCCTCGACGAATGCTTCCGATGGAAGCGTGCGAGCGTTGTAAGTACAGACCGTCATCCTAGTCCTTCTCAATTTACGCATCCTAGTTAGGACCTGATGTTTCAGCAGCCTCTCCGTACTCATCAGTTCTATCACTGTAGAAATGGGTTTCTTTCGGGGTCAGGTTAATGAGGCCCTTTAGTGCTGCGAACACATCCACGCATACTGTTCATGAACATGCCACCTCACAAATAAGGAATGAGACAACCCTACACAGCAGGAGCAATGAGTCCATCGCCTGCATCCCACGTGCTCTCTGTGTAGTACACGGTCGGGTTTGGTTCGCGATTATTCCCCTATCCACCATCCAGGGACACGTCACTTGGCCCTGTGACAAGCAGCCCGAGATCCTTCTTAGCAAGAGAGCCCGAAGGCTCTCTTCCGAAAGAGATCCGTGGAATGCAAGTACTGGTGCTAAAGGCTGTCGCATGACTAGCTCATTCATCTGAGCGTAATATGCGCCTGACCAGATGAACATGTTGTAACATTTCTAGAAGAGAGTCACATGCATGCATTTTACTAATCATAAGCCTAAAGGTGTTAATCTTATTATCGTGCTTGTTGCAAGCTGCGCGAAGAAATTGGGCGTGGTATTCAGATGTTACCGTGATGTCGTTGCTCGAGGCGATCCCGCGACGTCGAGATGTTTTGGAAGTTCTCGAAGAGTTTTGCTTAGTGTCTTTTAATTGTTTCGGGACCCACTTCCGTTTGTACACAAGCACGCGTCCGCACTTTATCAGCATTGCCATTGAGGTCTTATAATATAAAGAATGGGCTGTCGATATAACGAGGATTGCTGTGTTACAACGAAAACGCTTCGAAATAGATGAGTTTCTAACATCCTCAAAATCCAGCATGTGAGTTTCATTCAAGAAAAACCGTCCTAAGGTTGCCTACCTTAGCGAACACTGATGTTGGGATGACAAACGGCGAATTTAATGCGAAGGTATCGCAAAGGAAGTTCCAAAAACATTATAGTTCATGCAAGTTCTGTTCATCATATGGCCGTAGAACGTGCTGTACTGCGCAACATGTACAGAACAGTAATAGGAATTACAGAGGATGCGATAGGAATCATATGTGATGGCTTCTCAAACAGCTAGTCTTAATGGTTACGTGCCAAGACAACGACAAGCTGACCGAGTACGATGTGGGCTTGTTACCAACTCTCCCGAAGGCAGAGTCTGTCTCCAAATACTTTTCAGTTTGGACCACGTCACAGCAGCCACGTGAGCGCTTGTTGCGAGCAGATGTGAACAACGATCCGGTCCAAAGCAACATTCATGAAGACATCATCATACGCCTTCTAGTTCGTACCTGTGTCTATGACCGCTTTTGCTTAACAGAGAGCTGCGTGATTTGCCCTTATAGAAGAAATGGAAACTGCACTCAAAGGGTAGTGGTATACCAATCTTGGTGTTCAACTTGCACCGAGTTATACATAGGGAAACAGGTAGATGGCTAAGTGTTCGCAACAAAGTGCGTTTTGCTGGCAACCGAAGGTGAAGCTTATTAAACCCACTGGGTGGACACAGCGAGGAGACCCACAGGGGACACAATTTTCACATCAAATGCGCGATACTACGCAAAAATGAAGCCGGGAAGACCCGTACGGCCTTTTGGATCTACGAGCGCTATCCAACGGTGAACAACAGCAACGAGTACGTTTCCATTATGAGCAACGCTTCGCCCTCTATTCCATTGTGTGAATTGTGAGAAAGCATGTCGTCTCGAAGTCCTCAAGGTCCATATATTCCAGTATACTGAGTATGTTTCGCTTGCTCAATGATTGTATAGTTGGGCGGTCTTTCGGCAATGATAAGGCGGTGCGAGTTGTGTTCGTACTGTAGCTGTTTCTTCTTCGCACTCTTGAGAACCTACTGGTGCTGCAGGGTGGGGAAAATTAGAGCAATTGACGATCTGAGTGCGTAGTCCGCAAGGCATCGAACCTCTTTCAGGCTTTTGGTAACGACGAAGCCGTCGAAACGTCAGGCTTAATAAAACTGTTTTCACAAACCTGCGTGGCATATAAGAATCCAAAATATCATCATTGCGTCCTCGTCGCCCACGGCCATGGTGTGGCGTCGCATTAGACCAATGTCCTTCAACCCCTGTAAGCCCTGATCGTTTGGGCGTTTGTGCTAAATTTGATGACATAAAACGACTCTCTAATACGCAATTTGTTTCTACTCTGGAAGTTCATAGATTTGCTTTATTCCTTGCACTGGTCAGGTGGGATGGAACGATGGACAACTGGCTCGAGACGCAATTGAACCACAATATTCGTTCGGTTGGTCCACCTACATAACTAATAATAGGCCGTGTTTTATAAGCACTGGCTGACACGAACTGTGCATCATGAGAAGTTAGCTTCTGGATCATAGCGAGGCTACATATAGAAAACTGGACCAATGGGGTTGCCAAGTTTGAGCCCATTTAGAAGTTTCTCATTGACACCTCAGATTTGACGACTCATCCACGCATGGCTGAGACGTCGTCGGTATTGTGCCGAGAACTCACTCGCAGTCGCTGGCTGTGAAACAACTACAATTTCACCACATTATCCCTGATGCAGATCCGCAGTATACCGTTAGCTTGCTACTGCTCTTTATTTCTACGTTTTCAGCTCTTGTTAAAAAGCTCTTGGGATTTTAACACAAGATACTTCCAAACGATGAAGGCCGTTTACCAGTAAACAAGTACTTTATCACAGTCCAGAAAGAAAACGAAGAAGAGCCTTTGTTGACCCTTTATGTCAACGACAAATGCAGTGGAAAGTGAACGTAAGCTTCATTTTATATTTTGAGGTTAATGGCTATCGAGGAGTGATAATTGGATGGGATCTAAAGGCACAAGCTTCTAAGGAATTCATTGAGAAGGTACACAAAGGAAATAAGGTGAGTCGTTCATTATTTTCAAGGTAATTAAAGTTTAAGGATGAGCAGTAGCTAGTATATGAAAGGGCTAGATTTATTTATTTATTTTATTTAGAGTGTCGGAGCCCGCACAAATATAAATTTCCGAGAAAGCAGGAACAACAACCACATACCGAAAAATCGAAACAGTTGCATGAATCTCTGATGGAATAAACGAAATGAGAAAACTCCACGCTAAAAAAACAAACTTAAAAATGTGCTTCTCGAAGGTGCCATAACTCTTTGACCAACCAGAAGAACGAAGAACAGCATTTTATTTATTTATTTATTTATCCATGCAGTGAATAAATAAATAAATAAATAAATAAATAAATAAAATTAAGACTGGTACACCTTCTAAAACTGAAAAACGTTGACATGACCTACGTCTTAGATGGTACATTTTACATCTACCCCTCTTGTAGGAGAGGAAGTGGGGAAATCAAGCTAAGGATATCTGGATCAATCAGATATCCTTAGCTTGATTACGGCTTTGGGCATTTTATTATATACCATTATACATCCCAATGATATTGGGCATTTTTAGAATCAAATTGGACACACTTCTGAGCTAGCCTAAGACTCGAAATGAAGGCGAACTTTTCCAAATCAAAGTGGCCTTAGAGGTTAAGCTACATGCTGTCCAAGATAGTGAGAATAATTTTTGTTCAAGAGAAATTTGGTATAACTTTTTAAACGAAGTTTTTCGAACTTTGTTTTGAAGCGCAATAAGGCAGCAATCATAAAGCGCATTAAGAGTCCAAATCGCGGTGTTATCACGTTTGTTTACATTGGCTTACGTTTCGGCGACATCGCCTTCGTCAGAGCCTGAAAAAGTCGAGAAACATTTATGAAACTGTCCTCCCAAACCCCATTTCATCCTACAGAGTACTGATCTTAAGAAGAGATATGGACAAAATCCAACACTACAGTTGCGAAGGAACGACTGATCTTAAAGATGGATGCCGAGAAGGACCACCAGTTATCCGAAGCTAGACTTGAACGTGGGTGAATGAGTCTCCACGCGGGACAGCCCGACTTAAATACCCTGGGATCAGACCAGACAGATCAGAACCCGTAGAGCTCGACGAAGGGTGCCAGTTCTTAGGCTACCGCTGGACACTTTTCCTTCTAGTTGACCTGGGAGCTCCTAGCCGTGATCCAGAGCGCTGAAGGGTCTTGAGCGCCATATATCACTCTCTCGAGCTAAAATCGACATAGTCACCTGCAGCAGTGCGCCCACATGATATCCAACCCTGTGTTCCCCCATGAAGTACGGACACAGCCTCTTCTAAGGCCGTCAAAATGCTCCTTAGCCCTGGTACATAGAGGCCTGCACGTTTCACCTATGTAGACTTCACCACACTCATTGCATGACAGATTGTAGACAGCTCCAGACGTCATGAACTCCCTCTCCTTCCCATTAGGACACACAACACAGGACGGAGTGGAACATGTCCTGTCGTATGCGCGGTTCCGAACCGGCTGCGCCTTCAAGATGGTGAAAGGAACATCAATGATCTTCATCATTTCTCAAAGATTCGAAGATCAACTGCGCGCATACACTTTCGAATTGCCAAAAGATTTCAAATTTCCGAAAAATGATCATACAACATCGGTCTGAAATCAATAAACCAAGGTTTATCGAAGGTCGAACTTGGACAGTTCTTTACACTGATTTTGTTGGATAGTTTACAAGTGTGAAACGTCATGCATGTGCCCAATTTGATTTGGAAATTGTGCAGCGTGACGTGAAAATGAGATTTATGGCATGAAGAGATCGAGCGGTATCTTCACCATTCCTGGTCCCGGATTCACGAACGATTAAGTGAGTAAGTGCAAAATTTACCCCCACTTCCCACTTACGCGCGATTCATGAACGCGCGGCGAGAAAAATCCGAGGTAAGCGTCGAGGTAAATGCTACCCCGTCAGCGCGTCGGGGAACATTTACCTCCAAGGCGAGGGTTTTGCTCCGCGGCCAACTTCTGTCCCAATGCGTGCCTCCGCTGGCCCTTAGCCAGCTCTGAGCTGACCGCCAGCCGCAAATTGAATGCCTGGCAGGGGCGCCTAGTTGCCGTCGCCATGCGCACGTCTTTCGCCGCACTTCGGTGAGTTGTTTTAGCTTTTGTTTTTCTCTATTAGCCTTGCATTCCATGATTTTTTGGGCTCTGTGGACCATGGCGGCCCACAATGCCACTTATTTTTAAATGAATTGCTTCCTTTAGTAGCATTGTGGGTCGGCTTGGACCACCATGAGCCTAGTCCACCACGCAAATCGTAATTTACGATTTGCGTGGTGGACTATGCCCGTCCGCCACCTTAGCCCTCCTTGGCATATGTTGTCTATGGAGGCTACTGTGGTGGATGGCACCCATTATTGGTCATGTAGGCCCACATTTACCATTATTTCTCTACTTTCTGCTATGCTACTAGTTTCCACCCTCTCCCTCCCCCCCCCCCCTCGCCCAACCCCACATTTCACATTTCATTTCCCTGAGTACGATGCTGATAGTGTCGGTGCCAGCGACGTCCCAGCAGCAAGTGTGACTGCTTGGTTTCGCTGTTAGCTGATGCCAGCGGACGCATGCACATGGGGTCAGAAATTGGCCGCGGAGCAAAACCCTCGCCTTGGCTGTCATGAATCAGAAAACGGAGGTAAGTTCGGGGAAAGTGGCGGGTAAATGGCCGTCGAGGTAGGTGGGGGTAGAATTTACCTCCGGCCGCGTTCATGAATCCGGCCCCTGAGAAGGAAGGCAGACCAAGCGGTCTGTTTCTTACACAGAGATTGGGAATTTCAGACATGCGAATGTTTGTTGCAGCGAAGGAATAATTTCCGAGCGAAGCCATTTTGGATCCTTTCTATAGCAGGAATATCAGTTCTCTTATAAGATAAGGCAAAATAAAGGATGGTGTTACTTTATCCCATTTTGGTACGCGCCACACATTTTACGGGATGTCGTGGGGCGATTTGAATGCGTATTTGACCCATGTGGTGGGGGGGGGGGCTTTGGTGGCAATGTTTCGACCATTTTGTAGCCCGTGCTAGCTTTTCATAGCGCAGTTCTTGCTATGTTCGAGAGCCAGATGGCGTACTATGTCTAAATCACTACACAGGGGTGAGAAGACAGGGTGTAGATCGCTTGATTTGGATCAGTCATTCCGTTCCGTTCGTCCTAAATCTGTATGGCGTGTCTATTAACATTCGTGCGGAATTTGCGATCCGGTTGCATGGCGAAGCGAATCATTCTCAACCCTATTAGAACACTTGTTTAGGCGTATACGATTCCGAGTCCAGGAACCATTCTGTGGAAACCTGATTTTAAAAACGCAGACTACCCTGAGATTGAGCGGTATCTGTTTACCATCGATTGGCTTAGGATTATAAGTTCGGTCTTTCGGTCTTGTCAGTAAATGGGATGGATGAAGTCTTCCTCGCCCCGTTCTTCATCACACAATTGAACGGTTCGTTCCAATTCGTAAACTAGTCCCCATCCAACTCGGGGCTTCTCATTATCTACGCAAAATGTTAAAGATACGGGCTCAAGCATAGCTAGCTGCACCTAAACATTAACTATCGGTTTACATGGAAAAAATTCAAGAAGATTAGCCACAGGGGCCGGAAAGGCAATCATTAGGTACTACATGTATTTAGAAAAACGGCTTTTAATGTCCAAAGGATAAGTCCAATTTCGTCAGGTATGCGAGTTCTAGGAGCGGCAAATAAATTCTGCTCGTAGTTTGAGAGTAAGAAATGGTGGATTGTCGAAAATGGTGAGATTAAGTGATGGGTCGAAAGAAAATCTTGTAGCTAAAGTTCTCTAAAAGTCGTTCAATTAACCGAACTCTCATGAGTGCTTAGACGCTAAACAAACTGTGAAGAACGGGATAGGCACGAGGCCTCGCCGGAGTGACCCTTTTGGTGTAATTGTGCTTGTATAGGTTATTTGCACTGTTCTGTGAATTGTCCTGTGTATTGTTTCTGTTCATAGCTATGTTTCTTCCAGTGTACCAGTTGTAATCCCAGCAGTGGGATTGATCGGTCGACGCCCGCCTCGTCTGTGCCCGGCGCCGCCCGTTCGGAGGTGGCGGGCAGCGCGTGTCCGCGTGCCGTTAGCCCTAGTTTATAATTGCGCCGTGACGCGGCGCGGCACAACGATCGCCATAGATATCGATTGTTCGCGCCGCCCGCTCGAAATCAATCCCGACCATCGTGTCGCACCGCGCAGCGGCGTAAGTATAAACTAGGGCTTAGGCGGCCGGCCTTCCCCCCGCGCAATTTCATATAGAGGGGGCCCGGGCGAGCCGGGCTCAGTCTTCATCTGTGGCAAGGTCGGGGGTGGCCGATTCGGAAGGAGCGGGGCACGACAGAGGTGGACGGACCGACCCCTGCTGGTGCCAGAACTTTCGGAATAAATCGATTCTCCTGTCTGGTTCAGGTCACACACCTAGACTCCGCCCTGGGTAAAAGACCCGGTGTAACACCCTATCCTTATTTGCCCAACCATATGGTTCCATAGAGATAAAATCATTAAATTGCTTTCAAATTGGGAAAATTCGTTTTTCTCTACTCCGTACTTCATCCCTCTAAGTTTCATCAAGAAGATTCTTCCTTATACCGGAAATCCATGAGAATACATTTTCAACTCTAGCTACATTAAGGGCAAGGTACCTGTCGCTGGAAGCACGCCCTCATTAGCCCATACCCAAAAGCTCCTCTAAAATTCCTTGGAAATTATAGGATTGTGCATTACCTAATTTTTTCGGGTTTTTGAGAGAATCATGAAGGAGAGGGTTTAAACTGCCCAGAGGAGCGCAGTATTATCCCAAAAGAGAAACGTGGTTTCAAGAATAAGGCAGTAGTTGAGACAGCTTTATTAATATCCTTAAGTGATTGAACTAAGGCTCCAAATTGCAAGGAATATGTGGACGTTGTATACTTCGACTGCGCTTTGGCGTTCCATATAGTGCCGCTTAAAAAACTGGTAGAGAAACTCAAGGTCGTGGCAGTTTATCCAATGCTGCATTGTTTGAAAGTTTCCTCTCCGACAGTACATACCGAGTGAGAGCTAGGTGAATAGAATGTGGTGTAAATCTATACGTAAAAATTATTCAAAATCTCATATTTCTTCAATAACGTAAAACACAACGCCACAACAATCGTAACCAAAGGACAATAGCAACGAAAACAGTGACAACTAACAACAGCATTAAACATGTCTTGTTTTGCCTTATTATACAAAACATCTTTAAAATTAGTTACCCTGAGGCTCATCATTGAAGAATGTAACTAATTAACTTAGTTGTTAGCACAGTACGGGGTATTATATTATTGTGATTTTACTTATGTACTAACAGCTCAATTTTACACATGAAAATAAAGTAAATATACCCTCATGCTTCTCCCATGTCCACCCTGCCTCTAGCAGAGTTCTGCAGGGCGGGGTCCTCTCACGTCCTCTCACTTTTTTTCAAGATATACGCGCACGAGATACATGAGCTGGTCTCTACTTACAATGTTACCTGCGAAATGTATGGTGATGACATCAAACTTTATAAGGCTATAGCAAGTCATGCTGACTCGTTAAGCTTGTAGTTCAATGGCATCGTTTGGACTAAGAGCTGAGAGCAATTGGTGAGGCTGTCAGCTTTTTGTCCAAGCGATGGAATTTGCCTCTTGGTGTTCATAAAACATATGTTCTGGAATACGGTAACTTTTTCAGAGACAACGTATTCTGTGGACCGTATAAGTAAGAGCTGCAAGTGAGGTCCTGGACTTAAGCTCTCATTGTGATCAGAAACTCTCCTTTAAAATCCATTATAAAGTAATGGTAAACAAAGCCACGTTCCGCATTTATAACCGATTTAAGATCCTGGAAACACGGGACCCAATTCTTATCTGCGCATACGAGGCTTACCTACGCCCTATAATCAAGGGTGCACTGCGGAGAAAGTGTGCAACACAGTTCCACTCGTCAGCTCCCAATGAGATCCTTTGGTCTTAGCTATCTTCAGTTCCAGGCGGCGCGGACAGCACCAAGCAATTTCGGGTTGCGGTTCCTAAAGAGTAGAAGAGCGAATAACGGCATAGTAATGATGTTTAAAATATGCACTGACTGGTAGGATCGATGTTAGCGCAAGCGACTACTATTACTTTGTGGATGCCATTACTAGAAGTGCGACTAGGCTAGCTGGTTCGAGAAGTGCGTGGATGCTAATCCAGGTCAATCTTTTTCTCTCACCAGAGGTTTGCATTCTTTAGGCTGTTGATGAATGATAGCATACTGACCAGGGAAGGGTTTCAGGCGTATATCTGAACGAAGGAAATGGACAGTACTGCGACAATTTCCACCCTTCATGTTGTAGAATAACATGTTTTGTTTTTGCTGAGTCCTTGAGCCAAAAGAGCTAGTGGCCCTCGAAGGTGGTGTACAGTAGCGCACCGTCAGCGCGTGCCCACGTGCATGCGCGCGCTGATGTATGGGACGCAGCGAAAGGCTCTGTGACAAGCGAGTCGGTGGCTCAGCAAGGGACGAGGCTGCTTCAAAGGTGTTCCATCAGATGTTCGATCCCCGTAATGTGCACTAATTTTGCATTTTTTCAAAACCGCTGCCTCCTTCACCAATTTGTTTCCTACACATCTCCTACACATTTATATCACTCTAAGTTGTCAAAACGGTCAGATTTGTGGTCAACACCCCAGATTTGTGATCAATACCTCGTGACCTCGACAGCCCTAGTCATACGTACCTGCCGTAACCTACCATAATTGGATGAAAATTCAAAAACGGAAGCCAGTTTCGTGATCAGCACCCAAATAGCCCCCCTGGGGAGGTTTGGGCGAAAAATTTTTTCTACCCGTCCTCGACCTCTGGAGTCGTGAAAGTACGATAGTGCCTTAATGGCATTATAAATCAGCTTACTTCATACACATTTCCTACGCATTTATTTCGCTCTAAATTCTCAAATTCTAAGGGTTTACTTTGAGCTGTACTTTTCCGCAAGGCCTGTACATTGGTCGACCGCGTTTGGTTGAATATGTAAGACTCTCCTGAAGATCTCAAACACTCCGAGATCTTCAGACAAGTTTTATGAATTCAGTCAATCTCGGAGAAGGATCTTCAGTTTTCGATTCATAATTGACAATGATTCTACATGCATTGATCACATCGTACTCTAAGGTCTCGCCGGGACAGAGTGCAGCAATTCCTGAGTAGGGCGGCTGGAAATTTCTGATTGAACTCCCCAAACACTCACTCTACAAGCTGTCGCGTGCACTCGACTGAAACGTTCGATTCTATATGCATTGTTCACGGCGCTCTCCGGTTCAAAGTACAGCAATTCGTGAGTAGGGCGGCCGGGAATACAGTAAATGACAATTACGAGTTCTTTATAACATTCCTCCATACATGCATTGGCCAGTTTGTACCTGTTGAAAAGCTACCAGTACACTTTAGTAAACTTCCTCCCAACCTAGTCGGGCTTTTTGTGCAAAAACAAAAAGTGTGGTCGACATATCAATATTGTCCAAGTTCTGACAACCTTTACCGTCTTCAAACAATCAACAAAAAATTTGACCGACTTGTGAACAAGTATCACAAGTATTAGGTTGTAACGAATTAAACGGCACTAGCTCGCGCCATTTTTTGGCGCGTCTTTACGCGTTTGATCAAGAACAAACCGTAACATGTGGCATATCATTTAGAAGTGCAAACTTTGCTCTACCGGCGAGTACCAAATTTTCTATGTAAAAGTGGGAAAACTTTAGAGTTTTATTGACTTTTTTGCAGATGGACAAAAGGGTAATCCGAGGCATTTACTTGTATGAATTCAAGCTGGGCACTACAGCTAAGGAGGCGGACGAGAAGATCAACGCCGCATTCGGTCAAGGATGTTCCACAATTCGGACGGCGTATCGTTGGTATCAGAAGTTCCGGAATGGAGATGAGAGCTTGGAAGAACGTGAAGGTCGTGGGAGGAATAGTGATGTTGATGAAGACACGCTGAGAGATGTGGTAGAGGAGGATCCACACAAAGGTACCAGGGAGATAGCGAAGGTTCTTGGCGTCAGTCACAACACAGCTGCCCGGCATCTGAAGGAAATTGGAAGGACCAAAAAGCTGGAAAGATGGGTGCCTCACGAGCTGTCTGAGGAGCAAAGAAACCGACGATATGAGATCTCGTCCGCACTGCTTCTACGGAACGAAACGGACCCATTCCTTGATCGCATCGTAACCTGTGACGAGAAATGGATAATGTACGACAACAGGCGACGATCGGCAGAGTGGGTGGACAGCGATGAGAGCCCCAAGGTTTTTGCGAAGCCGGAATTGCACCAAAAGAAAGTAATGGTGACAGTATGGTGGTGCTCGCTGGGAATTATTCACCACAGCTTCCTCCCTCCCGGTGAATCCATCACGGCGGAGAAGTACTGCATTGAAATTGAAGAAATGATGAAAAAGTTGCAGGATATCCGGTCTTGGTAAACCGAAGGCGAGTTCTCCTTCTGCACGACAATGCTCGCCCCCATGTAGCACGAATGACGTTGCAGAAATTGAATGAGCTGAGCATTGAAACTCTACCACATCCTCCGTTTTCTCCCGACCTCTCCCCAACAGACTACCATTTCTTCAAGCATCTTGGCGACTTCTTGGTAGGGAAAATATTCAAATACCAACAGGATGCCGAAAGTGCCTTCGAAGATTTCGTCAATTCCAGAACTTCTGATTTTTATGCTACTGGGATAAAAAAGCTTGTGTAACGTTGGCAAAGATTTGTAGAATCAGAGGGTTTTTATTTCGATTAATAAACTTGCCTACAAGCCGAGATATTAACTGTTTAAATTTACAGTGGTTCAGTGCCATTTATTTCGTTACAACCTAATATGTTGAAAGGAAAATTCTCGATGCTCCTAACAAATCGCCGCTTTATAAAGTGTTAAATTCCGTACTGAAGCACTCAGAGCGAATCCACACACTGAAGGGCGAAACGGGAGTCGTAGCACTAACTGACATATCAAAGGCCTCTATGCCAGCTAAATATTTTCAAAAGGCTTTTGCAGAACGTCCTTGCCACATCGACTCCTTTGTTGTTCTCACGATCAGTAACACTTCTAGTATGGAAAGTACTTCGGTTTGGTTCTATAAGGAGGAGACTTATAATGCACTCAGTAAGCTACGACCTACTTATGCTGCTACTCCGGATGAAGTACCGTCTTACTTTATCAGGAAAATTGCCACTGCTATTGCATACCCTCTCGAACACATATTTAATGCCGGTTATATGTCAGGAGAAGTACCATCCCGTTGGAAACGTGCCTTTGTTACACCAATCCTAAAGAAGGTCCCCACCATCTCGTTTCAAACTATCGTCCAGTTAGCATCACATCAGTTCTTGCTAGGATCTTCGAGAGAAAACTCAAGGCAGCTCTTGTATTTTATCTCGAGTCTAATAATATTATTCCTAATGATCAACATGGCTTTTGAACAGGTAAATCCACTGAAACGCTGATGTTGTTTGCGCTTAATGACTGGACAAAAGCCCTTGAACAAAAAATTGATGTGGATGTAATTTACTTCGATTTTATGAAGGCTTTCGACAAGGTCCCTTTGGATAAATTAGGGTGTTAACATAGCGATTCGTCACCATGAGTATGCTTTGAGAGGATTATGAATAGATCACTAGGAGGGTTTATGCTGCTTTCGCTGGTCTTGTTGTGTACATTTATGGTAATCAAATTGGCACCCATGGAATTTGAATTGCAGGAATGGACAAATAACCCGAATTATGCGGTGCTGATAGATACGAGAGACCGTCTTATTCCTCAACTCGGCTATGTTGCTCAAGAAAACATCGAGCTGCACAGCGGGAGAGTATTCCATGGCTTGCTGAAGAACTACATGGAGAGATATGATGAAATTAAACAGAAGTTTGTACATTTTTCAGGGTTCAGGCTGTACAGATGCTTTTTAAAGTTGTGCCGTTGTTCTGGGTCTAACCTTCAAGCGCTAGTACATAGTCATTGTACATACTCTATGTAGAATGCGTATCAATACTTTAGGTACGTACCGAAGCCGTGGCTGAGGGCAGTTTATCCGGATGACTGATGGAGCGCAATTGTACACAAGATGAAGACAAACCAAACAGCAGTGATAGTCTTTAATAACATGAATAAGGGTAAATGAAAGGGTTTCTCTGTACCGTGTCTGCTGCTACATCTGGATTTCTGAAGACATTTCGGTTTATTGCGTTCCACGGAGGCGTGAAAACAGGCATTCAACTGATAAATGCTCCGCTTGTAGTTCAAAAGACGTATTCATCTGCTGCATATGGAGATGGAGTCATAGTTCCTGTGCCGCAGGTCTGCGATTTCAATGCAAGGAGACAACCTAATGAAGAATCTTCTTCAAGGAAAGCTCGATTGGAAGGATTCAAACCAGTACAGGGCACTCGAGAGGTGACCGTCACGGGTGCACATTCAACGGTTAACGATCTAACGAATTTGAGGAATTAACGGTGTTTTTCGTTAAGATCTGGCTCATCCACTTAGCAAAAATTTTCGAAAATTTAACGAAATTTTTAACAGACTTTTTTCAGTAAGTTTATCTCTTTTTCCCTTCACTAATATTGCATCCTCCCGATCAGGACTGATCCTGAAAAACTATTGAAATCAGCAAGAATATCTTGATGTTTTCATGCTGTTTTCGTATCTTCTATGGCGCACTTGAATTTTTTGAAATAATACATTTTGGAGATAGAAAAGCTCTTCGCCGAGCCGCCAAGCACGTCAACAAATTCACAAAGATACTGATCTGACTCCCACGTTAGATTTGCCTATCCTGATGCAATCCCAGTGAGCAGGATCCACCTTTGCGTCCCCCCCCCCCCCCCCAAATCCCCTGAGCTTCCTCGAAAGTCTAGTGGCTGCCTTACGTTGTACATTATGTTGCATGTGTTTTATTATTTAAATGTGTGTATAAGGTGGATCCTCCTTACTTGGGATTGCACCTCTATCCACACTTTGCGGTGCGTATCTTACAACAATTTTGCTCATCACCTGAAACAGTCGCGAATAGGAGAATGTTTTCAGTCAGTGGATGTAGTCTAAACGATTTGAGAAAATCTATAACAACAGAAAATTTTGGAAAGCTACTTCTCCTGAGCGACGACCGTTTCACAGCCTTTTGGTCGAGTGGGACCGTGTGGTCTCGTGTCACGACCCCGACATTGCAAAAAATCGATCCCACTTACCAGGCACGCAAAACTGGGCGTTCGTCAACCTGCTAACATTCCACTGATAGCCTTTTGATTGTATTTTTATCAATTCTTTCTGTGCTAGCGAGGTGGGGCCATTATCGAGATTGAACACGCTCGAGGAACAGTCGCTCAAAACATTTTCGCAAAGAAGTAGGAAAGTGAAGGATCTCCTGGGCCTGCCTCATCCAACTTACACATAAGAGACCTTGCGATGCAGGCACCAATCCACTAAGTTCCGGTTTCTTGAATCATTCTAATTCCGTATCTGTTCGTCTTCTACACCCTGAAGATGATTTGTTGCTGAAAGCATGTGTATTTGGCTGTTCAAACTTTGTTGATTGTGAATTATTAGTTCAACATTGCAGTGTTAAACTCCATTCCTTGAAGGTTAGTTACTAACCTGTTGAAGTTGGAACATATAACGTTTTCCTTATTTTTTATTCATTTTGACCAGCAGCTTGCAGCTTATTGTATTGTAAAAAATTTGTATTGTAAAAAATTTCGTCAAGAAACTTAACGCCCAGAGCTTTGTGTGCACTCCTGGTGCTCGTTATAAGACAATGGAGAGTGTGTGTACTCCTGGTGCGCGTTATAAGACAATGGAGAGTTGTTATGACTGCAAGAAACGATTGCAAGTGTAGTGTAAGTGGCGTGATAACCGGTGTGCACAAACGAAATCCGAAATTTCGTAGATCGTATTTACGAAAAAACGTAAATTGGAAGAAGTGCATAAACTGCATCTCTGGAGGCTTTTCTGATTCCGGTAGTTATATGTGATTCAACATTTATTATACAGTACTATTTTCAGCTTAAGCTAAAGAATTTTCCCTGCTAACTTGACACGTATAAGATCAATTGAGCACCCCTTAAACCAAACTGAACGTCGTTGTAAGAAAGTCTAAACAAATCATTTAGAAACTAATCTCGAAAAAGGGCCTACACAAGGTTGTCCAGATGAAAATACTTCCATAAAGTTCCTCTCCTTGGAGCTACGCTTTAGCTCGTGTATGAATCTACACCGAAGCAACCGCATGGAGTCACTATCGAAATCGAAAGTTCATGAAGAACTTAATTTAACAACGGGCTAACTAGGCGAGAGCAGCGATTGTATGATTAATCAGCAGGGATGTGCGGAATTTCCTCTTCCGTGTTCCGAATTCCCGTCTCCGGCCGTTTTGAGCTCTTTCGTTCCGTTCCGTGTTCTGCCTCTTTCTGAATTGGAAGGCGGAACGGAAAAGACTGTGTTCAACACTAGTTTCTGTTGAATACAATCAGCTCGTCATTCATTCATTTCACTATTGTGAGAGAAATACTGTTTGACAACTGGAGTATTAATATTCGTGATATTGGTTAGATTACCAAAAAAATCTCAAAAATGGCAATGGTTGAGCGTAAGGGAAAATTATGACATATGCCAGCGAAGGGTGTGTATGCATTGTGTATTAATAAAGTGCACTTAACATTTAAATGGTCATAGAGATCTTCTCCCTTTGGTGGCGATGTCCGTTCCTCCAGTGGTGCCACTGGAAACTGCTCGCTGCTAAGCTAATCACGGCCACTCGAATGCAGGCGACAGGCCGGCCTACGAAGACCCATAACACATCACATGGTGCATGACGGTTCATGTTTCTCGAGATAGTACTACGGCGTCCGCGGGAGCTGACGCGCACTCGCAAAGCCCGACGAGTGTGAAAAGCATGCGAGGGTCCCTAATGCGAGGACGGCATCGGGAGGCAACTGAGCTAGTTCGAAAGTCCCGTAACGTAAGCAGGACCCGCGTGACAACGCTGAATGCGGGTACGTTGACGGGCCGCTCGTGTGAGTTGGTTGAAGCACTGGAGCGAAGAAGAGTTGATTTCTGTGCGATGCAGACGAGGTGGTCCTGCAGCAAGTTAAGGGACATAGGACGTGGTTTCAAGACCGTTCTATGTGGAAGTCCCAGGACCACCAGTGGTGTCCTGGAACTTCCACATAGGACGGTCTTGAAACCTTCCACAACGTCTCCGAACGATTTCGTGACTCGATTGTAAGCGTCGAACGCCTTTCGATTGATGAAGATCGTTGTCGCCGCTAAGGAGCGACTCTATCACTTCTTCTCTGCATGTGCTTCGCAGAGTGGCTGCTGCGATCAAGCCAAGGAAGAGTTTTGCAGCCTGCTCGATGAGAAGACAGCAGAGACCACCGAAAGATGTGATTATAGTCGCTGGTGACTTTAATGGGCACATAGGTGCTGCGAAGGACGGGTACAGCTGTCATGGTGGTTTCGGATACGGGTCTCGTAACGCCGATGGTGAGCATATTCTTGAGTATGCGAAATCGCATAGCCTCACCATTGTGAACACCGTCTTCCGAAAACGCGACTCCCACCTCATCTCATACTATAGTGGGAACTACAAGTCTCAGATAGACTTTGTGCTTGCGAAGGATCGCTACCGAAGTATTGTCGCACACGCGAAGGTCGTGCCGTATTAGACGGTCACCCCACAGCATCGGCCGCTGATCTGCACCTTTAAGATTACCCCTTCGAGGCTGAAGCAGGTCGAGCGATGCGGTGCTGCAAGAATCAAGTGTTGGCCAATGAGAGAGAAGGAAGCAGCTGTGATTTCTGGCGTGCGGTTACCGACATTTGCGACTGTCGATGAAACTTGGAAGAGAGCAACCGACGCGGTACGCCAAGCTGCAAGGTTCGAACTCAGCACTACGAAGCGTGGACGACGCAATGTCGACAAGCAGACATAGCTGTGGACGGACGATGTGAAAGCGAAGGTTCGAGAGAAGAAGTCGCTGTATCATGTGTTTCTTAGCGACAGAACAGCCGACAACTGGCAGGAGTATCGGAAGGCGAAGGAGGCTGGAAAGAAAGCAGTGGCTGTTGCACTTATTATGGTGATGTCTACCGAATGCTCGAGTCGCGCGATGATGAGCGGTATTGCTACCGACTTGCTAACCAGGATACTATCCCAACGGTAGGTCGGAACGGCGCAAGTGTTGTATATGGGCAGAACGGCCTCTCCCTGGGAAGTAACAAACTGCTGGCATCTCGACCCCAATACAACTCTGCGCAGAGTTAGGGGCGACGGAAGTCGCCTGTTGGCGCCCTGTTGATTCACGTGCTCCACAGCTGACGGGCGCGCGCGGGATGAGGGCTGGTATCGCGAATCGTCGAAGTGCACAGATGGCGTAGCAGGGAAGCGCTCGGGCTCGTGATCGAGGGATCGGGGTTTGGATCCCGCAGACTGCATTTGTTTTGCACTTTTGCAAAATCCATGTTTATCATATAGGTAATCCACCTAGGGGTATTATAGTGTGTTATAAAGCATGTTTACATATAACATACCACCCATACCGTTAACAAGGGTGGTCCAGGCAGGGTCACCGATTTCGCTGAAACTTCGTCCAGGGGGATTATTTGGGGCGCTGATCACGAATCTGATATCCGTTCTTCACGTTTCGCCTGGATAATATAGATACAGGAAGTCACAGGATTACGTTCTTAAAGTTTGTGTCGGTGACGGCAAGTAGAGACAGAATCGTGAAAAACGGATGTCAGATTCGTGATCAGCACCTCAAATAACCCCCCCCCCCCTAGACGAAGTTTCAGCGAAATCGATGACCCTGCCTGGACCGCCCTTGTTAACGGTATGGGTGGCCTCTGAGCGAATCGTGAAAAACGGATGTCAGATTCGTGATCAGCACCCCAAATAACCCCCCTAGACGAAGTTTCAGCGAAATTTTTTTTTTCTGACCGAAATCTTATCGGTGGAGTCGGAACTTTTTACTAGTGCCACAAAATATCTATTGTTACATAACTACTGCTTCACACAAAATAGGCTTAAAATAAGTGACACACAGAAGTGAACATTTTAGCTAATCTGTAGTTTGAAGCATATCTTATATGTAAACATGCTCTATAACACACTATAATACCCATAGGTGGATTACCTATAAGATAAACATGGATATTGCAAAATTGCAAAACAAATTCGGTCTGCGGGATCCAAACCCCCGACCCCTCGACCACGAGCCCGAGCGCTCCCTGCTACACCACCTGTGCACCGCGCTTAGCCGCGATACGAGCCCTCATCCCGCGCGCGGCCGTCAGCTGTGGAGCACGTGAATCAACACTGCGCCAACAGGCGACTTCCGTCGCCTCTAACTCTGCGCAGAGTTGTATTGGGGTCGAGATACCTGCAGTTTGTTACTTCCCAGGGAGAGGCCGTTCTGCCCATATACAACACTTGCGCCATTCCGACCTACCGTTGGGATAGTATCCTGGTAAGACCCGCCCGCCATCGCCAAACCGAGGATATTGAAAAGTTCATTGGCATCAATGATGACAGCGGCCATCTTATGCCAGACCGCAAAAAGGCGCTGAAGCGATAGCGTGATTACTTTGAGGAAATTTCCACTATGGATTTTCCTCACCCGGCCATCCCTTCTGTGGCTTCTGTTCACGGTCCCGTTCACAAGGTCACCGTGGTGGAAACAGAAGCGCTCTGAAGAAGATGAAGCCATGCAAGGCGACAGGACCGGATGATCTGGCAGCCCATATTTGGAAGTCGAAGCTCTGCTATCCTGCTGAGTGGTTGGCTGAATTCTTCCAACTGGTACTAAAGGAGAAGAAAGTACCGGAGTGTTGGCACAACAGTACGACGATTCCGATTTGGAAGAAGAAGGGCAGTCCTGCGGACTGCTCCATTTACCGTCCGATTCGCTTGCTTTCACACAGCATGAAGATCTTTAAGCGAATCCTCGATAGTCAAATTCATGAAATCGTCAAGCTCTCCGACAACCAGTGCGGCTTTGTGTTTGGTTGTGGGACCATTGACGCTATACACGCTGCCCGCCTCCTGATGGAGAAGCATCGCGAGAAACAGAAGCCGGTGCATATGGCATTTCTCTACTTGGAGAAGGATTCGACCGCGTAAAGCGTGAGCTTATATGGTACGCCTTGCGATGCTCTACTCTTGCCGGATGGGTACGGATGCTCTACTCTTGCCCAAAGAGTAGAGTGCAAGCTGTAGCTGGAACCCCAATGGAGTTTCCCATCTGTTTTGGTGTGCACCAGGGTTCTGCGCTTTCTCCACTCCTCTTTGTTGTCGTCATGGATGCCATCACACGAGATCTTCGGAAGCCCGTCCCGTGGAGGCTGCTTTATGCTGATGACGTGATGCTCGCTTGCGAAGATAAAGATGATCTCGAGCGGCAGGTGCAAGCTTGGTGCGACCGTCTGGCGAGGTTCGGATTCAAATTGAATGTCAAGAAGACCGAGTACCTAACGACTGACGTGAGTGAGTCCGGCTCCATTAAGATTAACGGTACTGAACTTGCACGCACTTCGTTGTTCAAATACAGCGTCTGACGGCGGTCTGATGTTTGAAGTGAACTCACGGGTGAGTGCAGCTTGGTCCAAGTGGCGCTCATTGACTCGCGTGCTCTGCGACAAGAAGATACCAGAGCGCTTCATATCGAAGATCTACAGAGCAGTCATCTGGCCAGTAGCGATGCACGACGCTGAGTGTTGGCCTGCCACTAAGGAAGTTGAAACGCACCTAAGCGTCATGGAGACGAAGATGCTGCGCTGGACGGCTGGAATGAGGCGCATGGACCGCATCAGAAATGATGCTATTCGGCAGAAGTTCGGTGTCGTGCCGATAGCGTATAAGATGCGCGAAGCTCGCTTGCGATGGTACGGCCACGTTCTGCGTGGAAAGGAAGACAGCATCCGCAAGATAGGCCTTAACTTCGAGGTAACAGGAAAGCGGCCTAGAGGGCGCCCGAAGCAGCGTTGGTCCGATACGTTACACACGGACATGAAAGTAACTGGCGTCCACCCTGATCAAGCGCAGGATCGGGAAAGATGGCGTCGTGACACCAGGAGAGCGGATCCCGCGACGAAGAGAGACAAACGCTGAAGAAGAAGAAGACGAAGAAGAAGAAGAAGAAGACGAAGAGATCTTCTCCCTTTAGTTAAAATTGGTCAGAAAAACTTTGTAAATATACAGCGCAGTACCATGAAGCAAAGGTTTCAGTAAAGATTGTGTCAGACGGTCGGCTGCTCCAAGATTTCATCGATGTTCCTTATGGAAAGTGTAAATATCAACTAGTGAAGTTATGCAGTTGATCTTCTAAATGAAACGTTACGAATATCTGCCTTGAGCTGTTGTTTTGATCGACTAGGCTACTTATTCAGCTCTGAAACAAAACTATTACTTCGAGAACCATCTAGGAACCTCTATACCAGGGAGCTTCTAGGCTGGTAAAGACTGAATATTCTTGTGGAAGTGTAAACCCACCATGACTAATCAATCATCCAATCAAACCAAATTGGACACTTTTCATGTCAAATTCGACACCCTTCTAAGCTAGCCTAGACTTTTGAAATTAAAGCGAACTCTTCCAAATCGAAATGACCTTCAGGCAGTTTAAACTACAGACTCACTAAGATGGTTTGAATAATTTTTTGTTTAAGAAAAATTTGAAATTTTTTTGAAAGTTCACTTGCCTGAGTAATAATTTTATAAAAATTTTGTTTTCGAGAAAAAATATTAAACTAAATTTTGTCTCGAAGCGCAGCAAGGCAGCAATCATATAGCGCATTAAAAGGCTAGGTCCATGCACTCGAAAAGCAAGTTGCAATGTTTATTTGATTGGTAGTGTAAACACTGCTTACATGCAACAAGAAAGCTAGGATATGTGTGTTTTTTTTATAATTGTTTAGGTTGTGGCGTTTGCAGGGGGTGAACTGCATGCAAACAGGAATTTTGCTATCAATCGAGTAAAAATCGCGACGTTTCGGACAAGGGCATGGCACAATCTCTGTTTGAAAATAACCACATTTCTGCTCTTCAAAACAATCTTTAAATCATTATTTTTCTTAAAAAACAAAATTGTTAGAAAACTTCTAACAATGTGCTCACTTACTGGGTAGATGAATTAAAACTTCAAAGAAAGTTATACTAGAACTTTCCTCGAATAAAAAATTATTCTAACATTTTTTGAGGTTGCCAGTAAAATGTAGAAAAAGCTCCTTTCAATTTGGAAAAGTCGGTTTGACTTCAAAAGTTTTAGGCAAGCTTGAAGAGTGTACAATTTGGTTTGAAAAGTGTCCAATTCGACGTGAAAACTGTTTATATATATCGCCGTTTGAATAGCATAATATGCCAATGATTTTTCGGAAACTAAAAACATAAAAAAAAACAAAAACAACAGGAAAATAAGCATTGGCCCCAATGTTCTATCACTCTTCTCACTTTGTCCGGGCAGACCTCTTGTGCCATCAGTGTTGAACGCTTCTGGTTTGAGTCGGAATAGTTCAACCAGTGATCCATCTCATTATCAGCAGTGAACGTTTTTCCTTGTGTGGCGTTGGAAGACGGGAAAAGGTGATAGTCTGTTGGCGCAAGGTCTGTGCTGTAGGGTGGAAGGGGCAGCACCTCCATTCAAAGTGCAGCATCTGGCGAGTCGCTCTTGCAATGTGTGGGCGAGAGTTGTCGTGCAGAAATCGGATCGTACTGTGAATTGGATGCTTCTCTTCGATTCTGGCGGCCAGTCCAGCCAGTTGCTGATAGTGCCGATCCGCGGTGAGGCGGCAGCAGCTCGTAATGAATGACGCCTTTTGAGCCATGGCCTTCAGAGCGAGTGGAATCCTGCCCTTGGTTACGGCTCAGGCTGCTCACCCCTCTCAACTCACGACTGCACTTGATGCTGGCATATAGCCACCATTTCTCATCACCTATGATGATGGGCAGCAGCCAGTTATGCGTGCGTTTGAACGAGAGCAATTGGGTGGCCACCTCCGCACGTCGGCTCGGCGATGTTGGTGAAGTGTACTCCTAGGCTTTGTGCCAGTTGAAGTGTGGATTGCCGTGGTTCCAATTCGACAAGCCGTTGCAATCGGTCGTTGCTGAGTTTGGATGAAGGTGCCAACCGAGCGGAGCCTTTAATGTTGATATCACCCTTACGAAAACGAGCGAGCCAATCTCATGCAATGCGTTCAGACACCATAGCTTTCCCGAGTGAAGAGCTGCTGATTCGGAGTTGAATTCATATAGAAGTCCTCGAATGTTCTCCTTTGAATAATTTTTTCTGTAGAGGATTATTCACAAAAGATCAGTTGATAATAATAATACATCTAACATACCTGGTGTACGTAAATGTGCACAAGAATAGGTTCTGCGACGTAGTGTGAGGAGGAAAAAGTCAAAACTTTCCAGAACATTCCATATAACCCAATACGTAGGATTTATGTGACTACAACATCACGATCCACGGATCTCCCTCGATAGAGAGCCTTCGGGCTCTCTTGTTAAGGCCTATGTTATACTCCCGCGGGAGCATCCGCGGACGGGCGGGGATCGCGCCGGGATCCCTGAGCTGGCCAATCGCCGCGCCCCGCCACGCCCGCCGTCCGCGGTGCACCCCTAGTCCGCGGACGTTCCTCGGATGCTCCCGCGGGAGTATAACACTGGCCTATTAAGAGTTAAGAGGGACCTCGGGGAGGGAACACTTGATTCCTGCTTACATAATGACAAGGTTTTTAGGAAGCACATGCCAGTGGCCATGGATCTCCCTCGATAGAGAGCTTTCGGGCTCTCTTGTTAAGAGGGATCTCGGGCCGCTTGTGGCAGGGCCACGTGGCGCGTCTCCGGGTGATGGATAGGGGAATTAAACGCGAACCAAATGCGACCGTGTACTGCCCAGAGACGCAGGTGGGATGCAGGGGATGGACTCCTTGCTCCTGCTATGTCGTGTCGACGCGTTCCTTGTGCGTGGGAGCGGCATGTTCATGCACAGTGTGCGTGGATGTGTCCGTGACTGTGCGGATTGTAACTGTGTCGGCCCGGCCAAAAGCTTGCACTCGGTGGACTGGGAGTACATGTAAGGTGATTCGAGGCCGCCTTAAGTCCCGCCCCGTCCCTTCGGGCAGTCTGGCTAGCTACCCGTGTGTACTCCAGTCAAAAACAGCAGCACTAAAGGGCCTCATTCCTCTGACCCCGAAAGAGCCCCCATTTCTGCAGCGATGGGAAGGACGAGTACTTAGAGGCTGCTAAAATCTCAGGACCTAACCAGGCTGCGCAAATTGAGAAGGACTAGGATGACGATCTATACTTACAACGCCCGCACGCTCGCACCGGAAGCATTCGTTGAAGACCTGATGATGCAAGCCAGGAAGATCAAGTACGACGTCATCGGACTGACCGAGACGAGAAGACACCACCCCCTACACGCCGCCTACGATTCCGGAGAAGAACTGTTCCTCGGAACATGCGACAGCGTGGGACTAGGCGGCGCTGGTGTCCTCGTCAACACGCACTTGGCCATGAACATCGATTCGTACGAGTCTCTGGCCCCTGTTATACTCCCGCGGGAGCTTCCGCGGGACGTCCGTGGACGGACGGTGCACCGCGGACGGTCGTCGTCGTCCCGGGGCGGCTAGCGTCGCATCGGAGTGCGTTTTCCGCGCCGAACTCCGCGGGACGACAGCCTTCCGCGGTGCAGTGCACCGCGGACGGCTGCCCTCCCGCGGGCGGGAAGTATAACACCCCTCTCGTCGTCTGTCGGCGGCGATCGGCGGACGGCGGGCGTGGCGGGCCGCGACGAGTGGCCCGGTGCGGGGTCCCGACGCGATTTCCGCCCATCCGCGGAAGCTCCCGCGGGAGTATAACAGGGGCCTCTGACAACCCGAATCGGACGTCTGCGACTGGAGCGATGTGGCTCCGTGCCAGCTTTGACTGTATTCGTCGTGTATGCCCCAACATCCGACTACGACGACGAAGAGGTCGAAGCCTTCTACGTGGAGCTGGAGAAGTTCTATAAGGAAGATCACACCTTCTGCAAGGTGATCGTCGGCGACTTTAACGCCAAGATCGGACCGGAAGAACTTCACATCGGAACCCACGGTTTGGAGTGGAACGAGCAAGGTGAAAGGCTGTCTGAGTTTATCATGTCGACCAAGACCATCCATGGAAACTCACAGTTCCAGAAGCCTCCCTCTCTACGATGGGAATCCCCCGATGGTCAGTTCCACAACGAGATCGATCATATCATCTTCAATCGCAAGTATTGCCCGACCGACGTCTCCGTTGTCCCCAAGTTCTGCCGTTCTATGGGATCGGATCACCGCCTCCTTCGCGCGAGGTTTCGCTTTTCGCGTCAAGGAGAGAAGGCCGCGAAGTTCAAGAAGAGGAATCCCAGAACGACCATCAACTGGGACCTCTACACCTCTCTTGTCGGCCTTTGGGAAAATGCCGTCATGGACAACGTCGATGAGGAATACGACCGCTTCGTGCACCATCTCCACGATAGTGCTAAGGGAGCCGAGAGTTTGAAGACCACCACGAGACGCCTGTCTCCGGAAACTCTCGAGCTGATACGCCAGCTTGGAGCAGCAGGAGCGTCAGGCAACTACCGACTGACGTCCGAGCTTACGAAGCTATGCAGAGCGGCGATAAAGGAAGAACTTAAGGAGAGAAGGGCGGAAGTGTTGGCTGAAGCCGCAGAGGCAGGTTTGAGCATCCGCAATGCCCGCCGGAACTTCGCCAACTTCAAGACTAAGATGACCGCTCTGCGACGTCCTGCCGGAACCGTCAGCTCTTCCAGAAGGACCATGGAGAAGGTCATCCACGATTTCTACTCCGATCTCTTCGATAGCCACGTCCACCTGCCCCCACGCCATCTTCAGCAGGATGGATACGTCGTTCCCTCTGTTCTCCCTTCCGAGATCCGACACGCCATCTCGTCGGTGAAGAAACGTACAGGACCCGGTCCCGACAGGATTAGACCCGAACACCTGAAGAACCTCCCGCCAGCGCTCATCAACACCTTGGCGCGGCTCTTCACACGCTACCTGTCGAAGTGCAAGGTTCCATCTCAGTGGAAGACCAGCAAGACCGTCTTGCTGTACAAGAAGGGAGACGTGCACGACATTGGCAACTATCGCCCGATCTGCCTGCTGTCCGTAGTCTACAAGCTGTTCACTCGAGTGATCCTGAATAGGATCAGCAGAACGCTGGACGAAGGACAGCCATGCGAGCAAGCAGGATTTCGGAAAGGATTCAGCACGATCGACCACATACACACCATTACGAAGCTCATCGAAGTGTCACGAGAGTACAAGCTGCCGCTGTGCCTTACGTTCATCGACCTGAAGAAGGCATTCGACTCCGTCGATACTTAAGCAGTCATCGACGCCCTGCTCACTCAGGGTGTTCCTACTCAGTACACCAGAGTCCTTCGAGAGCTGTACTGTGGATTCACGACCAAGACCTCACCATTCTACAACGACGTCGTCATCGACGTAAAGAGAGGGGTTCGGCAAGGGGATACCATATCCCCGAAGCTCTTCAGCGCCACCCTCGAAAACGTCATGCGCGAACTAGAATGGGAAGACATGGGAGTGAAGGTCGACGGCCGGCAACTGCACCATCTCAGCTTCGCTGACGACATCGTGCTCATAACAACGAGCATCAGCCAGGCGGAGCGAATGCTGGCCGACTTCGATCGTGTATGTGAGAACGTTGGACTGCAGCTGAATCTTACGAAGACGATGATCATGAGGAACGGACAAGTTTCTGATGCCCCAGTCTCGCTCAACGGAACGAACATCTCCGAATGCTCCAACTACGTGTATCTGGGTCGCGAAGTCAATATGGCCAACGACCTAGCGCCAGAGCTGAGCAAGAGGAAACGAGCGGCTTGGGGAGCTTTCAAGAGCGTCGAAGAAGTCGCAAAGAAGAAGAGGAACATCCGACTCCGTGCACACCTATTCGACTCTACCGTCCTTCCTGCCCTAACATACGCCTCAGAGACCTGGGCTATATGACAGCAGGATGAACACGCGATCAGCGTCGCGCAGCGTGGAATCGAGAGGACGATGCTCGGAGTGACACGACTCACGCAAGTGAGAGAAGGCCTCCGGAGTTCCGAGCTTCGCCGACGTTCGAAGATCAGAGACGCTGTCGCGTGGGCCAAGTTGTCGAAAATTAGGTGGGCCGGCCACGTAATGCGCTTCGCAGACACCCGCTGGACGAGAGCCGTCACCGACTGGATTCCGTGGGATGTCAAGAGAACCCCAGGACGCCCACCAACGCGTTGGTCGGACTTTTTCCTGAACAAGAAAGCGCTGAACGACCGCTATGACGCACTTCGTGTCCCTCGAGCGAGGAGGATCCATCGTAGCACTCTGGCACGCGTCAGGAACGAATGGAGACGCTGCTGGCGCCCGCTCGGGCAAGTCGATGATCAACGGGACGACAGGTGATACAGGTGATACAACATCACAAAAAAGGAATACCAAAATGGCCAAAAGGGTTCTACCTTTTTGAAATACGCTATAGACGTTGATTTTATGGCAGTTTGTAAGCTGCTTGCTCCACATTGTGAGCGCAGGCTCTACATAGCTACAAGCCCGTAGCTACAAGCCAAGTTGTATCACTCATTATATCGACGTCTGTTGTTGACCAAACATCACGTTTATGAAAGTTTACGATTTAGGGCTCAAAATCGTCGCAAACCATAAAATTGTAAACCATAATTATTCAAGTCTCTGATGGTACCGCTTTGGTAACACAGGTTCGAGCCCCAGTGATGATCGCAGAGTTTAAATGTGGGATGGGTGACCGGTACCACGAGTATACTTTGGATTCAGCATTTTCTCAGTCAATCCCAAATCGCATAGGATATCTTCCTTTCAACTGTCGGTGAATCTTGTCATGACGTTGAGTAGTGAACAAGCATGTGAGAAGCTGTTGTGCCAAAACTGTTATTAAGACTACATTGTGCTGTGCTCAACATTCCAACATTTTTGTAGTAAAGTACGAGAAATTCATAGAATACTTACCCATAATGGATTTAACACAGAATTCATCGCCACAAACGTAAAAAATGCTTAAACAAAAACAGACAAATATTATATAAATATGGCATGTTAGACAACTATAATAAAGCAATGAACTTAGTGGGAACACTCGTATAGTTGGAAGTTTTTGCTTAAATTTATTTTGCTAATATAAACGCACACATATAAGAATAGATCTTATTGATATGATAGTGAAGGAAATGTGGAAGCAGCGACATTAGTTGATATAATTGTTAAATGATGGAAAATGCCGATCTAATAAAATTACTACATAGTGTGCCAATATACCAAGAATTGAATAATGAAGTGAATACCGTAATGATAACACATATCATAATACATATCCATACAGATACCGTATAACAGATCACGGTATGGTTACATTATATAGGAAAACCTCTATAACCGGTCGGCACAAGGAGTGAGTTTAGTGACTTTCATAATTTCTAAATATTGACAATAAACATTTAAAAAATAAAATAAAAATAAGAATAGAGGTAAAAATAAATAAATAAATAAATAAATAAAAGAAAAACAAAATAAAAATAGATCAATAACATATCTAAAAATTATTAGTAAATAAAGAAATATAAAAATAAAAAATATAAAAAAATTTTAAAAAGTAAAAATGAAAAATAAAAGAAAAATAATTAACATTAAAATTAAAATATAAATATAAAAATATAATAATAATAAAGATAGAAAATTATAACACTTCCTTCTTCACTGATGAGCCACCGAGGAGGTGTTATAAGAAAACGGTTTGTCTGAAGGGAGGTGGCGAAAAAACCATTAAGATTTGATATTGTTTCTCCATAATTCTCAATTATATTTATATTGTGATGTAGCCGTCGGTTTCAGAGTCTGGAAAAACAAGAGGAATTGTATGAACTTACTTTTGTAGGGTCATTCCAAGGTATAGCGGTGCCAAAGATAATGACAGGATGATACAAAAAGTGGGCAGATGAATTAAGTGATGAAGGTAAGAAAACTGCAAGGAGTTTGTAAGTCACTCTTCGATGGAAGTAAACGTGCGTGAATGAGGCTCATGCTACGAATAATGCGACTGCGTGGAGACATTGGCTGGATATGTGCATAACAATTTGGGTACGACAGCTTGATGAGGATCGACCGCATTGCTCACCCTACCATCGTCACACTTTAACCTTTTCTACATCTGCACGCGGATTTCTTGGAAGTGGTCAAGTTTTATTTGATATAGGGATGTATAATATGGAACCCGCAATTGATCGCGCGGTGAGCGTCAGAAGGTTCAGAGGTCTTTAACCAAAATTCTTTTTTGCAGATGCGTACCAAGCTCTTGTGATATGAGGACGGTCCCAAATTATCAAGAAATTCCTTTCCTTCTCTGTTCTCCATTGTTGCTCATATCCTTTACTTCCATGGCCGGCTACGTAGGTGCCTTGATTTAAAGAAGAAGACAAAAATTCAAAGATGACGGTGCACACAGAGGAAAAGTTTGGACTCTTTTAGTTACTAATCTGCTCGCGGCCAGTTGTTTAGTTCCCTAATGTTGTCATTGTGATTTAGTAGTTGTCGAGGTTTAACGTTTTTTTTGGAAACCCATGCATTTTCACCATCACGAACTATTGTGTAACGCTATTAAATGCGAGTTTGGCCAAAACAGTGATGTGCGGCGGGCAGCAGATGGAATTCTCACACCAGTTCTTGTCATCAAGAGCCGCAGTGTTTAGCTTTTCCTGAGTGGCAAAACTTCTGATTTATGTGTAGAGCAGCGCATAACGGAGTGACTGTCCTCACCCAGTTCCGTTTCCACACACTTCGTTTATAAACGAATTTATAGAAACGCGCATCCTAATACATCATGTTCGTGAGCACACCCTGGGAAAACACATTCTTCTCAGGCGTTTACGTCTGTAGGCGGATCCAAGAAAAACTCGACGTCATCTCTGTCAGAGCCGACCTTGGGATATATCGTATCCGGTTTGGTTCCAATATCTTGTAGTTGACTACCTATATCGGATTCACCTACGTGAAACCTACCGCACCTGAGCGGAACTTGTGACGTCAGGATGGCGTCACAGGTGGAGTTTTTAAAGACGCTGAAAAAAACGAAACAAATAGGTGTGCGTTCATTTAATAATACAGAGGCAAATCGAATTTTTTATTATTTTTTAAAGCATTAGTGAAGCGAAAAAACTGCAGAGAATGCGAATTACATGGGAAACGTACTTGGCTGTCTACGGACGTTTCGACCTACGCCTAGCAAGGTCAATTAGCGAGGATAAAACGAAAAACTACATGTAACCCACAAATGAGACGTACACAAAAGTATAATGCTACAGACTGAAAACACAAAATGAAAAACACGAATGCAAACATGGAAAATGCAAAAACTATGCTGCAATTAGGGATAAGTGACGAAAAATTTCCGGAAAAAGATGGTTTCCTTCTACTGGAACAAGTGCAATATTGTTTTTCTCATAGAACCCGTTGCTTAAGTCAGGAAATTGATAAAATATCCATTTTAGTGTTAGTATATCTTGTGCCACACGAGGTTTGTAGGTGGACAGATTTATTCAGCAGGGCCTGACGTTTCGACGTTCCGTCGTCTTCAGAGGCCAAGGTCCACCGTTAAGGGCGTATGTTCGCCCTGTGACCAGTAGGGGCGAAAGTAGGAGATTCGCCCCTACTGGTCACAGGGCGAACATACGCCCTTAACGGTGGACCTTGGCCTCTGAAGACGACGGAACGTCGAAACGTCAGGCCCTGCTGAATAAATCTGTCCACCTACAAACCTCGTGTGGCACAAGATATACTAACACTAACAACTTACAATGCCGAGGTTTCAAGAAGAGAGAAGTTGGGAGCTACTCGAAGATATCCATTTTACTTATTCATGCAATAGGGACACGAAGTTCAGCAGCAGTTGAGTGCCGGGAAGCGAAAATTTTTAGGTGAAAGTTGGATAAGAGAAAAATCGTGCGAAGACTGAATAACGAGCACAGGCGACTTGACTGCAAACTGCAGGGCACACAGACAGCGCTGAGGCAGCAGGAGCGGCAGCAGATCAGCGACAGAACTCCTCAGCACCAATTCAACCTACATAAACCCGCCACCAGAGCACAGAGTAGTAGCACAAGCAGACCAGCATCGAAACTGCAGAACACCAGTTATATAGCACACAGCAGAGCAGGAGGAGAGAGAGAGGGGCACCACTGAAGACTGGGCAGGAGGTGTTAGTATTGATGAATTTAGGCAGTGGGACGGACCATAGAGGACTTGATCACGAACCGAATCGCACAAAGACACAGCACCAAGACAGCACCGAGACAGAGCACCGGTCCTACACACTTACCCCACCACCGGAGCACAGAGCAGTTGCTCGAGCATGAGCAAGAAACCCGTAGGGTGAAGTTTAGCGAGCAAGAGGTGTTAGTTTCGACGAGTTTAGCCACAGAAGAGGACTTGATGACGAATCGAGTTGCACAAAGAGAGGGAAAAAGTTAGTACCTACTTGGATTTGCGAGAGGGAATTTTCCCAAAGGTCAAACAACGAATGCTATTTTCCTAGCCCATTGTAGTATAAAGCAGTCCATTGTGGAAAGATATCGACACACGTCAGGAAAAGGTACAGCATAAATGTCGAACAAAGCGGTAAGCAACAAGGATAGGCAAGTAAGCAAAACAACATCATAAACAAAACAACACCATATCAACAACATCGGTGTTGCAATACGAACACAACAGATCCAGAGCTGTCCACAAAAAAGCCCGCCTGATATGCGCTTCTTTTCTGCCGATCAGTCCCAGTCCTCTGCGAGCGACGGTATAAGGAGGTGGTAGATGTGAAGTTTGTCGTTAGTGGCCTCGCGGTTGCAAACGGCCATGTAGCCGGCGCGGTTGATAAACAATACATTTCAAAATACATAGAATTTTAAACAGGAGGAGCGGTGTGTATGTAAGTAGTGTATGTAAGTATGCAGGTGTCTGTAACGTGTCACTTACTTGTAGAAGGCCGCAGCAATCGCCGACCGTCGGCGTTAACCAGCTCGACGTGATCGAGCTGAGCCTTAGACATTTTGCGAAGTTAGAAGCTCGATGTGCTCAGAATCTCTTCGCAGTTGGCTACATTCCGATCAACGCACAGTTGAAGACGAAGGTGGAGGCTCTTAAAGCCGCTCGCACTCCAGGGCCAAGGTGTCCCCACATATTCTAGGTCCTCAGTAAGGCAGTGATCGAGCCAAACCTTAGACATTAGGCGGGGTCACAAGCTGCATTTTCTCTCCTCGTCACGTCATAAAAAATGAACACCTCATATGATGTTTTAGAGTGAAGAGCGACCTCGATGTCTTCTCCTAGACTGATTTCATTCAAGCGGCTAGCGACCTCAAGAGTTCTTGTCCCGGACTGTGAAGGAGCCCTTACTCATTACTCTCGCTATGCACCATTAGCAAAGAAGAGCCATGCATTCGACAACTTGATCACAAAGGTCAGTTGCAACGATGATAGGGAACGCAGCAAATATGAACTAAAGCCGAAACAGCGTTCGCCGAGAGAGCAAAGCAAAGAGCAACGGAGAACAAGTTACGTGAAAAACTGCCAAAAAAAGACGACGCTAGTATATTATAAAACAAGCCACAGCATGCGATATAAGAGTGAATCAGCCAAGATTTTCCTTCACTCATCGCATCCTTTTCCGATCCCATAATTTGGCCTCAATCATCGAAGCTCAGGAGAAACTTGCTCAAGTGCGTGTAATTTTGGAACGCATCCAAAGCCTTCTCCAAGCTTTCTCTTCTGCATCGGGACACATATAGCTCCTTCGCTTTCGGCTTACTTTGAAACATCTGAAAGATAAAGTAGTTGAACATCTTCAACACTTCTCTCGAAAGAAAAACGAAGAACTTACGTCGTACAATGCCGCATCCTACTCCCTGCGACATGAGGTGCAGTTTATCCCCTCGGCAGCGCTCCATCGTCAGAAGATTCATCGTTTCGGAACGGAAATGATGAACAATAGACTACTTCCGATTTATAAACAAATTGGTTTATTTATTATTTTTTTATACTATTTTTACTTCGATTTGGACAATTTTCAAATCAGATTTGATACTCTTCTATGTTATCTTATGACTTTTGAAATCAAAGCAACTCTTCTAAATCAAAATGAACCTCTTCGACTTAAACTCAAAAACTAAATACTCTCTAAAAACGTCAGAATAATCTTTTGTCAGAAAGAAAACAGAAATTATCGCTGTCCACAACTGGTGCAGCTAGCAACATCAAAGTGCAAGATGGAGACAAGTAACAACACCAGAAAGAGAGATAGAGACAGGTAAAAATGTGAGTATAAAGCCTAAGCAATGATACCACCGAACAATGTAGAATGCTAATGAACCGTCCCATTCAGAAACTTCGGAAAAACATTCAGAAAGAAAACTCGGTTTATTTTGCTTTCGGACCCCCCCAATAGTCGACTGTGTTGACGCTTCCTACGATTCGACCCATTCAGAAAATTCTAAGTCCACTTCCTCTTCGCATCCTCTCGGCGAAGTCGATTTTTTAAGCCAATCGTATGAACCGTCCCATTTAGAAAATGGTAAGTCCATGTCTCATTTGGATTCCCTCATGCTAGTCGACTGTGGAAGCTGTTTCTATGATTCGACCCATTTGGAAGTATCGAGGATTTTAATTCACTTCTCTTTCGGATCCCCTCCAACTGCCGAAGCTAGTCGACTTAGTCGACTGTGTGGGAGCCATTCCAATGAATCGTCCGTCAAAATCGTTGCATCACCACCCTACTTCATCATCGTCATCTGGAATGTCTCCCATCAGCGGAGTGCCTCCAGCGGAACCCCTCCTGCTAAAGAGATAGAGTGCAGGGCAAAAGATAACACCAACGTGAAGTAGAACGGCATAATCAGGCACAAAGAGGAGAATGTGAACTATTAGATTTCTTTTTTCACCGAGGAAATAGCTGTAAAGGTTTTGAAACGAGTCGATTCATTGGAACTGCATCCAAAATGGACTTCGACGAAGAAATCCCACCCAACTAATCTAGTCTGGAAGCTGTTTACATGAAACGATATTTGGTAACTAGTAGAGTTATTTCCTCCCCTCGGCAAAGTTTTTTAAGCAGCTCCTATGATGCGACCCATTCAGAAAATTCTAAGTCCATTTCCTTTTCGAGCTCCTTCAAATAATCGAGTGCGGGAGCTGCTTATATGAAACTATGCATATAGAAATTAGTAGAATTATTTGCTCTTCCGATTCCTTCGTCAAAGTCCATTTTGAAAGCTGTTCCATGCAGCTATTTCCTAACCGATCCTCCCCCCCCCTCGCCGACGTCATCTTCTTGTAAGCCACAACTAATGAAACTATCCATTTGAAAAGAAGGGCTGCATAAGACCTCTAGTCAAAATCGCTCCACACCCACTCCTTTCATCTTCCTCCGGAAAGCCTCTACAAAACGCCTCCAGCGGAATCCCTTCAGCTGTAGGATATAGTGCAGAGCAAAAGGGAGCAAAAGGGATGACACCAACGGAGGAAAGATCCCGCACGAAGAGGAAAATAACGACGTAAAGAAGCACGAAGAAGTCGAATGTGACTCATCGAATCACCAGGGAGTAACCTATTTCATAACACCTCTATCAAACGCAACCCATAGCTTTGCAATTCTTCTTGGGACCACATCACTCTTCTTAGTCATGGGAATCACTAAAACTTTTTTGAAGGAGGAGGGTCAAGCAAGGCGACTGTGGAAGCCATTCCATTGAATCGACGCATTTGCGTACTTATACGCATATTTCCTCATCGCATCCTATCGGCGAAGTCTATTTTTGAAGTCGTTCATACCTATTGTCCCAATTTCAGAATTTCACGCTCAATTTTTTTCGGATCCCTTCCAGATAGTCAACTACGAGGTTCGTGAAAAGGTCCTGCACGAAAGCGTTTTTTCAAAATGTCTTGATTCTTTTGTGAACGACTTCAATCTACAAAGTAACTACCAGTTACATCTACAACCTCCTGCCATCTGATGGTAGATCTCTAATTCCCTTCTTTCAGAATGAAGTCGGCTGTGACTCGAAGGATTGCTCCACCTCGGATTCCAGATCGGCTCAGTCGTTGAAGCACCATCACTTAGATTTTGTTTGAGAACTCGAAAGAGGTGGAAGTTCGATGGCACAAGATCTGTCGAATATTTATATGCCCTCATAAGCAAATTGTCACGTATGCGAAATATTCCAGAATGTTTGTGCTACAACTACGTGGCACAAAATAGTCTTTGTAAGTTCCTATCAACTCTTGAAAAATTTTCGGATTTTTTGATGCAAGACTTTTTCACCAACCTAGTGTATACAATACCGCCCGCGTCGCGCGGTCAAAAAGACGGTTTGCGACGGAAAAATCCGTCGCAAACCGTCGCATGCTCATAACTCCTTTAATTTTAAGTTGTTTGAGAAACTGTTGACACCGTTTGATCTCTTCTGGTCTACACAAACGTATATAAAGCTTCATCAGAAGACCGCGCTTTCGTCGCGGGTGGCCTAAAAAACAACTGCAGCAGGCTTTTGTGATAAGAGCACCTTATTTTCCAGGACGTGCATGTGACGTGCAGCATCTTCGGAGTTTCTCAAGCATGGCGCGCGTTGTCAGTGCTCTGTCATGCCTAGAATGCTCCGAAAGTGCGCCGTGCACGATGTATATAGGACCGAACCTATCAACCGAGTGGGCGTAATCATGTCTACTAGGTTTCTATCTTCGTTTGATGGAAAATGTAAAGCCTTAAAGACTGTTTTGCACCGTTTTGAAAATTTTATAAGAAATTTTTAGCCGTCCTACTTAGGATTTGCTCCAGTCAGTTTGACGAACCTTTGGAGTGCGCCGTACACAATGCACATAGGATCGAACCTATCAATCGAGTGGGTCCGACAACTGGTAGAGTGAGCGTTTGGGGAGTTCCCGCCCTACCGAGGAATTGCTCTAAGGTTGTCTAGCTAGCCTTCGGAGTGCGCCGTGAACAATATATATAGAATCGAGCCTTTCAATCGAGGGGGGGGGCGACCGCTTGCAAATTGCACGCGCGGGCATGTTCGGAGAGCAATAACTCTTCCAAATACAAATCGTTTCGGCTGCAACTTGTGGGTCTTGTAGGCAGTAAAACGGTCTAGTAGCGTACTAAAATAGAATAGTGTAGCTTAGGAAGGGGCAATGTTACAGGGGTGCGAAAATGCAGGTGAGGCTTGTGTGAGCATTTTTTCCGATTTCGGTGGACCACTGCGGGAAGACCCGGCTAGCAAGCGGTCTTGAAATGAGTACGCAAACAGAGCGTTTAGGGTACTTTACGATGACGTGCTTGCAACTCCCTAGATGATTAAACTACCTTAGCCCCAGCTGCCATTTTAGGGCGGCAGAAGATAGCGGTTAGAGTTTCTTGCGCTCTTACTCGCCCCGATTTAAGTTTTCGACATTCGCAATGGTACCGTTCTGTTCATCAGGAAAAGCGATATCGAACGGTACCAATTTCGACCGATTCCAGAAGCATCGATTTCTGGACAGATTCGCATCGGGGACGAGGTCGCTTGAGGCCGCGGCAGAAGGAAGTTGTCGTCATTGAAAAACAGTATGCTCGAATTGGGTCATGCTTGATACCATTCGATAGAGCTTTTTATGCTGAATTAAATGGTGTTACTGGGAGTAGGAAATACTGTAATGAGAGTGAGTAAGTGCGAGGAGAACATCGACCGTTGTTGTCCTATATTGCACGCGCGGGCGTGTTCTGAGCGCGATAACTCTGTCGTGTGTGAACCTTTTCGGTTGCAGCTTGTGCGTTTTGCAGGCAGCAAAATGTTCTAGTAGTGAAGCACAGCAATGTAACTTATGACTGGACAAAGTTACCGCATTGCGAAGATGCAGGTTGGCCTTGTGTGACACGATTTTTTCCAATTTCAGTCCACCCGTGCGGGAAGACGCAGGAAGCTAACGGTCTATGCATGCGAGCAGAACGCTTAAGTTTCTTCACGATGACGTGCTCACAATTCTCTAGCTGATTAAACTGCTCTAGCACCAGCTGCCATTTTAGGGTGGCGAAGTTTTAGTGTTTAAAGTTTCCTGCTCCATTATTCGCCCACATTTGAGTTTTCGACACTGACAATAACACCATTAGCTTCAACACGAAAAGCTCTACCGAACGATGTCAATCTCGACCAACTTCAGAAAAACCGATTTTTTTAGAGCCTGCGTGTGCGAGGATGTCATCGAAAACCGAAATTTTCGAAATGGGTCAAATGTTCTCGTCCAAAATCATCTAGGGTTATTTGGGGCGCTGATTAAGAATCCGACGTTTGATAACTCCGCCGACTAAGGTAGATTTTGGATTTTTTTCTGGATAACTGAGGATAGTCGAGTCAGGATCACTGATTTTGCTCAAACTTCGTATAGGGGCGGGGGCTTATTCGGGGTGCCGAAGCGATGCCGAAGTTCATTTGGACGATTACGGCAGAAGACCGCCCATACCGATAACTGAGGGTGATCGGTGATCCTGACCAGACCACCCTCAAACGGGAAGTAACCTACTGAAATCGGCGGAATTTTTAAAAACGCACCTCGGATTCGTAATCAGCACACTAAATAACCCCCTAGATGATTTTGGACGACGTCTGCACGAGGAAATTTGGCCAGTTTCGAAATTATCTATTTTCCATGACGCCATCGTCCGCGCAGGCTAGGCCTAGGGCGCGCACGTCCTCGATGGGAAATTGTCAAAAAATCGATCTTTTTGAAATAGGGTCGGGCGTGATACCATTCGATAGAGCTTTTCGTGATGAAAAAACAGTGTTATTGGGAGTGTCAAAAACCCAAATATGGGCGAGCAAGAGGGCAGGAAACCTCAACCGCTAAGTTCGCCCTAAAATGGATGGGGCTAAAGCAGTTTAGGCAGCTGGGAAGTTGCGAGCATATCGTCTTAAAGCACCTTATGTGTTCTGCTCGCCTACGCATTTGCATGCCGTTGGCTAGCCGTGTCTTCGCGCAGTGGTCGACAGAAATCGGAAAAAAAATTGGGTCGCACATGCCACATTTTCGCAGCGCTTTAATTTAGTGCATTCATGAGCTACTCCGGTGTGCTTGAGAGTGACGACAAGTCGTCTCCTTTGACGGATTCCGCGCCCCATTTCGACTGCCGCGCGCCCGCTCTGGGTCTCCTCCTTCCCCGGGCTATTTCCTGATTTTCAGGGTCTTCCTAGGAATCAGCGCTCCCAGCCTTCTTCATGGGCTTGGCGGCCATTCGAGCGGCTGTGCGCGTCCGGGAGGGGTCGTTAGGAGGGGTTTCGCTCTGCGCGTGTGTTTTCGTTTTTGTTTCTCTCGTCTTACTCCTTGCGCGTACTCTTTAGGGGTTTCATTGTGTTCGTTGTGCGTTGTTTTTTGTAGGTTTCATCGTATCCTTCTGTATTCCTGCATATCTTAGTGTTATAGTCGATTTGTCTTGTTCTTGGTTCGGTTATCTCTCGTATATCTTGTTCATATGTTACACTATGCATATACATTTCGTTTATCTTGTCGAGTGCCTTGCATATTGGGTAGCCATCTATGTACCATCGCGTCTATTCATCTTATTGCCTTATCTCATTATAGTTCATTGCCATCGATGCTGTTGATGTGTTGTTTCGTACGTGTGCGCGTGATATTTATGTTATTTTAAAATAAAGGTTTAATTACCCAAGTTTGAGGTTTGAGGTGACTCCACTCCGTCTGGTCGCATCCAACTACTTATTCCGCGTGGCAGCATATTTCTGTGTATTCGTCTGGAGTCACTTCAATTGGTGCATCGGCCGACTGCGATATTCTGTCTATTCCGGTCGGATTCAATTGGTGCATCGGCCGATCTGTATTCTGCTGACAACAGCTGGTCCAGTGCGCGTTCGACTTCGGATCGAGGACCAACAGCGACAACGACAGGTCGGAAATTAAGCCAATTTCAACACTTTGATCGCGTTTCTAGTTGTCTGGTTTTTCACTTAAGCTGTAGTTTCTTCTGGTTTGGTGGCGCGTATTAGGTTCAAGACTACGTCCTAGGCTAACTAACTGACGCGTATTCTTCGGTTTCATTTACCGTTGTTTGCTTCGTCCACTTGTCCTTTACATCAAGAAGGACAGCATGTCGACACAGTTTTCGTCATACAAGCGGGTCTTGACCCAGGCTTGCAACAAAGTGGAAGCAGTGGTAGCGCGTGCACAGAAGGACTACTTCGACGCAACGGGAACCGAGGAGGACCGAAACTCAAGGGAGGAGAAGAAGATCTACAGCGAGCTGCAAGAACTGCTAGGCGCTATCGAGACAGGAACATCAAAGGTCGAGGAGTTATGGCAAAAGTATGAGAGCGCGTTCAATGATAGGACGGATGGACCGTCCAATTCAGAACAAGAGGACTTCGAACAGTATTCGAAGAAAGCGGAAGCAACTCTTAGCTTTGCATACGATGTCACTATGGCGATTCAAGGTCGACTGCGTACCTTCACGTCACCCAAAGGAATTCGGGAAGTTCCTCACACAAGCGCGTCGGATAGCGCACCGCAGGAATTTCATTTCCAGACGAAAAGGGTCGACCTACCCACCGTACCCATCCCTAGTTTCAGTGGAAATGTATGGGATTGGGACAATTTTTGGACTTTGTTCTCAACAAACGTCCACTCACAGCCATTACCTCCGATCTACAAGTTCAACTACCTTCTGGACGCATTGAAGGGAGAAGCGCGTGATGCAGTTAGGAAGTTCCAGATCACGGAGGACAACTACCAGAAAGCGATCGACTTCCTTCACACCAAGTATGGTAACAAAGAGGAGCTAGTACATCGCCTGATTGCAAGGATGGAGGCAGCATCATTACGATCGCCATCAGTCAAGGATCAGCGCGTACTACTAGAACAGATCCAAGCGATCATGTCTCAACTCAAAGACAAGGGCGAAAATGTGGACAGCCAGTGGCTCGTAAAGCAGGTCTTGTCCAAATTCCCCGAACGCTTACAGAGGAAAGCATTAAAAAAAGAAACGTTCCATGGAGGGACAGTTTCTGATGGAGAATCTCCTCGATTCCCTGGATCAATTCATCGCTGATGAGGAAATGATTGCTCTGTTCACGTCAAGCAACAGTGTGGCACAGCAACAGCAGCCACTGAACGTGAACCTTCAGAAGCAACCGACTTCACGAGGAAGTTTGCAGTGCATGTACTGTGGCGAGGACCACAAAGCAGGTGCATGCACAAGATATGGCACCCCGCAGGAGCGGGCCAACTACTTACGTGAGCACAAGCTGTGCTTCATCTGCGCATCTCCTCATCACGCAACGTCGGACTGCAAGAAACGGCCATGTTTCGCATGTCAGGGTAGACATCACACATCATGCTGCTTCAAAGCAGCGGCCGCTCCAGAAACGTCGACATCACGGAAGGGAAAATCCACCGCTCCAACTACACCGAATGAGAAGGTGAAGTTTGCCAAGAAGGCAAGCCCTACATCGGCAGCGACTCACCAGCTGAGCAGCCAAGATCAGGATCACGTCACAGCGCGTATAGAACAGCAAGAGGATCCAGTAGCTCAACTCCATTCGAGCGAAGGCATACCGAGCACTCGCGAAACCTACTTACCAGTAGGAGAGCTCACGATCATGGACCCCTCTTCGCGTGAACTAAGAAAAGTACCGGCACTGCTAGATTCAGGTGCCGAATGCTCCTTCATCGATCAAAAGCTGGCAGAGGAGCTATGCCTGCCGACCCTGGGCACGACAACTTTGCGCGTAAGAGCCTTCGGCTCGGATCGCGTACAGGAGTGCGTGAGTCGCAAGGTACCTTTGGAGATGTGGGACGATAAAGGCAAGCCGTGGTCACTGGAGCTTCTCACCCACGAAACGCTTACTAGCACCTTACGAACACCTCCAGTGCTAGAAGAAGATGTCGCGTTCATCAAGTCACAGAACATTAATGTGAACTTGGTGCAATCACAAGCAGCTATCAAGCCGTTGATCCTTCTAGGAAGCGATCAATTATGGCAACTCATTCGTCATGATGAGGCTCACATATGCCTTCCGTCCGGTTTATACCTGTTGCCCACCCGTCTGGGGCATTTACTAACCGGACAAGTCCACGGTACTCTCCAACATCTGCGAGTGCAGAAGAAGGATGAAGCACGGAGAGGGTGGAATGAGTCGAGGTCAATCGAGACCGACATTAACGCGTTCTCTATTGAAGATCCAACGGAGGTAAGGGATGAACATGCGCGTTGGCAGCGTTTCTGGACTATGGAACAAGAGGCTGAGGACGATTTCGCGCAGCCTGAAAAGCAGGTGCAAGCGGCGATAGATAAGAAATACTGGACGAGTTCCGGAGCACAGTCCAGAGGAAAGATGATGGATACTATGCACGCTTGCTGTGGAAAGAGATCCCAGTTGCGCTTCCGGATAATAGAGAGATCGCGTTACGAAGACTGGACAGTGTATGGAACTCCCTCCGAAAGGACTCTCCACTCCTGGAGAAATACAACGAGACCTTCGAGGAGCAGAAACGATTGAACATCATCGAACCAGTGGATGAAAGAGAGGTGGTGGAGGGAACAATACACTACCTCCCACATCAAGCGGTGCTTACGCCGCACAAGAACACGACGAAACTAAGGATAGTTTTCGACGCGTCGGCCCACTACAAGGATTGCCCTTCGCTGAATGACGCTCTTCACAGAGGACCAGTCCTGTTACCCAAAATGTATGGACTTCTTCTCCGATTTCGTATCGGTCGCGTCGCGTTGATTTCCGATGTGGAAAAGGCATTCTTGCCAGTGCGGCTTCACGAGGTGGACAGAGATGCCACCCGTTGCTTGTGGCTACGTGACCACAAGAAACCTCCGAATAAGGAGAATCTGCAGGTTTGTCGCTTCACGCGCGTAACCTTTGGACTACTACCATCGCCGTTTCTACTTGCGGCGACCACGTACTATCATTTGGATCAGTATCCAAATGACGTCGAACTCGTAAAGGACATCAAGGAGAACCTTTACGTCGACAATCTTCTCGTGACAACGGATACACCGGAAGATGGACTTCGCGTGTACTCCAGAACAAAAGAAATCTTCAACGAGTTGAAGATGAACCTTCGGGAATTCGCGTCCAACGATCGAGCAGTCATGGAGACTATTCCCGCAGCGGATAGATCGACCGAAGAGGATCCGAAGGTTCTAGGTATCAAATGGAACAGATCCGAGGATCAATTCCAGGTGGGCTGCACAATGCCCAGGCAAGAAGTTGCCACTAAACGGGCAGTGGCAAGCGCGATTGCGTCAGTGTACGACCCTATGGGTTGGATGTTGCCGTTAGTACACAAGGAAAAAGTCTTCTTGCAATCGCTCTGGAGAGACGAACTGGATTGGGACACACCGCTCCCACCAAAACGCCAACGTGAATGGGAAACCATTTCTTCGGATATGGATGGATTCCTTAAGACAATTCTGTGCGTTTCTTGCTGCCAAAGTCATCAAAGGCACAGTTGATCATTTGTGCGGACGCCAGCAGTGAGGCGTTCGCAGCATGCGCGTATCTATACTTCCCTTCGGAAGCGAATTTGGTCATGGCCAAAGGCAGATTACCAAGCCTGAAGGTAAAGATGACCATACCGAAGTTGGAGCTGAATGCTTTAAGGTTGGCAGTGCAACTGACGAATTTAGTGATATCGCAGATCTCGTCGAGCATCACAATCGAGCGCGTACTCATTCTATCGGATTCCGAGATCGCACTGAATTGGATCACGACGGCGCAGCGTCCAGATGTCGGTCCATTCGTCAGAAATCGCGTATTTGAAATCCACAGCATTGCCAGATCCCTGGAAGAAAATGGATATGCCGTGCGATTCGGGCACATTTCGTCTCAGGAAAATCCGGCGGATTGTGCGACAAGAGGCCTGGACAGATGGCAGTTGGTCGACCATTTGTGGTGGACAGGACCAAAGTTTCTTTCCCAACCGACAGAGGTCTGGGATAGCGCGTATACACCAATAACTCTGCTAAACGACGAGAGTGGAGCGAGCAGACCCCAAGACGGTGAGAACAAGGTTGCGGAGGGACCGCAGAACACCAGGGTCTTCGCTCAATCGCAGACAGCCTACACGGATATCTTCCAAGACATCCGAGGCTCGGATTTACGTAAGATTCAGAGAGTTGTGGCCTATGTCCTACGTTTCATAAAGCTGCTCGCTGCGCGTGTTAACGAGAGACAGAACGTACCGATAAGGCTGTCTCGACTGTGGGACGAGCTAGCTCCAGCAGATACTCCTATTCCGAGTGGAATGGAGATAAGAGCAGCATGCATGGCCATGGTGAAGCAACACCAACTCTCTAAGATAACACCAACAATTCGGAATTCATTCCGCCATCTTCAGCCGTATGAAGATGAACAAGGGATTCTTCGTTGTCGTGGCCGTCTAGGAGGAAGTAATCTAGACGAGCAAGCCAAGTTTCCTATGCTTGTGCTACAGAAAACATGGTTATCCAAGCTCATAATCATGGATTGTCATCGAGAACTCCATACTAGCATCAGTCACACGATGTGTCGCGTACGTGAGCGGTATTGGATACCGAAATTGCGGGCAGAAGTGACGACAATCATACGTCGCTGTATGGAGTGTCAGAAGATGAACAACCTGCCCTACAAGTATCCCGATCAAGGGCATTTACCGGCGCGTAGAGTGACAAGATCGCGTCCGTTCGAGCACATAGGCCTGGACTATTTTGGACCGCTCTCCGTAAAGGGCGAAGCAGGCCCAGAGAAGTGCTACGGATGCATTATCACATGTCTTGTCACCAGGTTAATACACTTGGAACTTGTGTCGGACGTCTCGACAATCGCATTTTTGCACATGTTACGGCGATTCTTCGCGAGGCGAGGGATCCCGAAGTCCATCACGAGCGACAACGCACCAACTGTCGCGTTAGGAGACGTCATACTCTCAGAGTGGTTGGACAGAGCGAAGGACGACCCAACCATTGCCAAGGAGATCAGCAGTCGCCAGATCCAGTGGACGTACAACACTCCCTATGCACCGTGGCAGGGAGGCGTCTATGAGCGCTTGATCAGATCCGTCAAGCTGGCCATGAACAAGTCGCTAGGAAAGGTCACTCCATCGCGTGAGGAACTCGGAACGCTGATCGTGGAGATCGAAAGCATGCTGAAAACTCGACCACTACTCTACGTCGAGTCGGAGGAAGGTTCAGAGCGCGTACTTCGTCCGATAGACTTCCTTCAGAACGAGTTTGAAGTGCTTCCTCCAATGCAAACAGGAGATGACCTTCTTGAAGATCAGGACTACCTTAGTCCAGCTGAACGCCTAGCATCCCAGACGAAGCTGCAAGTTGTGCAGGCCCTTGACAGTTCCTGCAAGATCACGGAGCAGTTCTGGCAGCAGTGGCAGTCGCAGTACTTGACGTCTTTGAGAGAAAAACATCAGAAGGAAGTTGGACACAGACGAGGATCGCGTACCGCTCCGAAGGTTGGACAAGTCGTGCTCATCTGTGACGCATTACAGCCACGCTACATGTGGAAAATGGGACGAGCTCGTAGCCAACAAGGAAGGTGTCGTCAGAGAGGCGTCCGTAATGTTGCCATCGCGTAGGAAAATTAGGAGGCCAGTGAACCTCCTAGTGCCTCTAGAACTCGACGACACCAACATTGATGTGGACACAGAGTCTACATCTCAGCAGCATCCCGAAAGTTCGCCTACAGTCGTGGAGGGCGAAACGGATGACAGTCAACAAGTCGACACGGAACCGTCTCGTTATAATTTCCGTCCAACGAGGAGAGTGGATTACAGGAAATTGGCGCGTTCTAACGTTCTACCAGTAGTTTCGCTTACGTGGGTGTCAGTCGACGACCCGATGGAACAGATACCAGCGTTGGTATCCGACGACGAGCAGGACCAAGGAGACTCAAATCTTCAACCGATCGAAGGGTCCGAGTTAGATCTTGCTGAGGCGGAGGACGTCGTGCGCGACGAGCAGCAAGAAGACATCGAGAACAGTGGTCTAGGACCAGAAGTCCGAGTGCAGCAAGATGAGGCCGAGGAGGCCGATCCGGGACCGGAGGTGCGTGTGCAGCAGGTGAACATCGAGGAGATGGACCCGGGACCGGAAGTGCGCGTAGGACAGCGATGCAAGGGTCGGCACAAGAGGTGCTTCGACTGTCAGAGAATCGAGGGAACAGCATTCGAGGACCTGATTCCCATAGACGAGGGTCAGCATGGGGCCCTCGGTAACGTTCTTCACAAGGAGCTAAGGATCCAGGAGCTGGAGGACGACGGACGACGGCTGACGCTGGAGGACAAGGGACGACGGCTGACGGGCCCATGGCAGTTCTTCAGCGAGCAGCGGGACCAGCAAGGACGGAGGACCACATCAACGCGGGCCGGAGTGACGACAAGTCGTCTCCTTTGACGGATTCCGCGCCCCATTTCGACTGCCGCGCGCCCGCTCTGGGTCTCCTCCTTCCCCGGGCTATTTCCCTGGGTTTCCTGATTTTCAGGGTCTTCCTAGGAATCAGCGCTCCCAGCCTTTTTCATGGGCTTGGCGGCCATTCGAGCGGCTGTGCGCGTCCGGGAGGGGTCGTTAGGAGGGGTTTCGCGTGTGTTTTCGTTTTTGTTTCTCTCGTCTTACTCCTTGCGCGTACTCTTTAGGGGTTTCATTGTGTTCGTTGTGCGTTGTTTTTTGTAGGTTTCATCGTATCCTTCTGTATTCCTGCATATCTTAGTGTTATAGTCGATTTGTCTTGTTCTTGGTTCGGTTATCTCTCGTATATCTTGTTCATATGTTACACTATGCATATACATTTCGTTTATCTTGTCGAGTGCCTTGCATATTGGGTAGCCATCTATGTACCATCGCGTCTATTCATCTTATTGCCTTATCTCATTATAGTTCATTGCCATCGATGCTGTTGATGTGTTGTTTCGTATGTGTGCGCGTGATATTTATGTTATTTTAAAATAAAGGTTTAATTACCCAAGTTTGAGGTTTGAGGTGACTCCACTCCTTCTGGTCGCATCCAACTACTTATTCCGCGTGGCAGCATATTTCTGTGTATTCGTCTGGAGTCACTTCAGAGAGCACGTCAAGAACCTTGCACTGCCTACAAAATCCTAGAGTTGCATCCGGAAAGATTCGAACTTGATAGAGTTATTGCGCTACGAACTGCATTTCTAAACAGTCGCCCCACTCGATTGATAGGTTCTATTTTATATGCATTGCGTTGTTCATTGCATCATTCACAGCGTACTCCAAAGCCTCTCCGGAACATAGTAGAGCAATTCCTGAATAGGGCGGCTGTAAATTTCTAATCTAACTTCAAACGGTTCTATCGCATGTGCATTGTGCTTGGCGCACTCTCTCTTCTCGCTTTATAAAACCTCCTCATTTGTATAACCTGCTGTCAGTGTGTGCACTAAACCACCTAAAGAGGGTAAGCTGTGCTGTTTAGCATGACATTTGATCCGCTTCCGCTCACTCGATTGATAGGTTCGATCCTATGTGCATTGTGTACGGCGCACTCCAAAGGTTCGTCAAACTGACTGGAGCAAATCCTAAGTAGGACGGCTAAAAATTTTATATAAAATTTTCCAAACGGTGCAAAATAGTCTTGAAGGCTTTACATTTTCCATTAAACGAAGATAGAAACCCAGTAGACATGATTCCGCCCACTCGGTTGATAGGTTCGATCCCACATACATCGTGCACGGCGCACTTTCGGAGCATTCCAGGCATGACAGAGCACTGACAACGCGCGCCATGCTTGAGAAACTCCGAAGATGCTGCACGTCACATGCACGTCCTAGAAAATAAGGTGCTCTAATCACAAAAGCCTGCTGCAGTTGTTTTTAGGCCACCCGCGACGAAAGCGCGGTCTTCTGATCAAGCTTTATATACGGTTTGTGTAGATCTAAAGAGATCAAGCGGTGTCAACAGTTTCTCAAACAACTTAAAATTAAAGGAGTTATGACCATGCGACGGTTTGCGACGGATTTTTTCGTCGCAAACCGTCTTTTTGACCGAGCGACGCGGGCTGTATTGTGGAAGCCGTCCCTGTGAATCCACCCATTCGGAAACCATTAAATTTCTTCCTCTTCAGATTCCCTCGCCGAAGTCGACTTCAACTGTAGTAACCGTTCATATGAATCGACCCATTCGGAAATTTCTAGATTCATTTCCTTCACTGAATTATAGAAATCAACCAGAATTTGCTGCCATTTCCGAATACGTAGCTTCGACTTCTCTACACTCACACTTGGTTAATTATTAGGTTGAGTCATAAATTTTGCAACATTTCTGTTTCTTTTCTGGAACTCAAAGTAAACCCGCTGAATTGTTATAGTTTTTTTGAAAGCATGTTTCCTGGCGATGATTGTGAGTTATGAATAGTTAATTTTCCTCACGTTGTTGAAAAATTTTATTCATCAGAACGATGACCACTCAAAGTGCAGCTGTTCCTTTCCGCCCAGAAGGGCAACAAAGACAAACCACACCCAGGCTGCTGTAAACACCAACTGCTTAAACAAAGGGAGCCTGTGCAATTCCATCCAGTCGAATTCTTCTCAAACCACACTGGAACTGACCTCTGATCTCAATCCCTCCCAATGATCTCGACGGCTGCAGAAGATTGGAAGATCGTCGAAATCGCTGTCGTCAATGCCTCATGCGTTGACGGAAACCTAAGTAAATCGGTGTGCTTCCGACTGCCGAAGGTTCCTGTACCGGTTCAAGCGAGGGGGTCTGGACCGAAACTTTACCAGCGGTGAAAAGCGGATGCCTTACGACAACCTCGAAGCTAGTAAGCAATGGCTGGAACTCAATGAGCCAGGGTTCTGACGTCAGAACCGGAGCTCAACCGAATGGAGGTCCTGCTGTGCATTTGATGAATGTGTAATGGTGCAGTGCACCCGTAGCTGTTCCACGTAGTCAATCCAAACTCAACGCTGCCTTCTGCCAACATCTCGACTAGATCCAGCAAAAATTACTGGAAAAAGAAGTCGATACGCGCCAATGTTTCTTCCCCAAAGGCAACGTCCGACCGCTTACGGCACTTCAGACGCTGACAAAAAACTTGGAATTGGGCTGGACCAACATTAAGCAACCACAATACACCTTGACATTACACGACGGTGGTGCACGACTTCTTGAGGTCGAAGCCGGCAAATTCTAAAGAAATATATTTAACTCAGTACATGAAAAGCGAAAGAAACTCGTTGAGAATGCCGTCACTTACTTTATCTAAGTAATCATTTTCTGTGATATAAACTTACTTAAGTTGGAAGGCTAATTTTGTGTAAAATTTATGATTGTCCATTGTGAACATTATACCGCGAACTTACTTTCACAACACCAACTATACTGAGCTTTCCTTTATTTATTTTGACCCTTTTCAACCCTCATTCACCTTTTCTGCAAGACTACATTACATCTCATATCAACTGGAACGTGAGCTTTGGGACGGTGTGCGAATTCATTTAGAGGGAGTGACCATTGCCTCAATTGCATTTTCTTTCAGTGACGTGTTTCTTCACTTCAGTAACAAAACCTAAACCTGCAAGCCTATCTTGCGCATTCTTTAATTGCCACACTATTTACAGCAGCCACCCAACAATGAATGTATGTAAAAGTGGAGCAAGCACTATTGTGATAGAAGAAAGAGCGATCAAAAATATCGAAAGTTTATATGGAATCATCACTCTCCATACCCGCTCCTCTTGGATGTTTCCACACAGCGCAAATTAATCTTTAACATCCCTGAGTTCGTATCCGGTTTATTTGGTGATAGGAAACAGGGATAATTGCATACAGTGTGCTCCAAAGACGACACATTTCTTGTCCCACCTTCCAACTAAGGTACATAGGATTCCAAGGCAGCAACGTCGCTCAGTGTGGGAATCAAATGTGCTCCAACAGAAGCGCCATAAAATACAGTACCGCCGCTAAACATTCAACCAAACGACGTTTGCGACGCAAAAACGCGTTTTTTGCGTCGCATCATGATAACTTTGTCCAAAATAAAGGCGTTCTCCTCAAAGTTTACAAGGGCTCCTAGCATCATCCTACCTACCACTGGACATGCGATTGTCGTTCAAAAATATGCGGAAGCCTGAAAACCAGTGCCGCAATTAAGGAGGGTCTTAATTGCTGTGACCCGACCCAACACCGTCGCCAAGTCTCGCTTAATTATGTCCCCAGGCGCGAATAGTGCTGCCCAGTTGAATTTTAGAATTCTTAAACCTAATTAAATTGTATTTTCTTGCTGTTCATTACCTTCTCCTGGCTGCGACAATTCATTTGGTACCAAATTTGGCAGGAAAATGTCTGCAGCTGCTTCAACTGATTTTGTTTATTTCAACGAAAGCATCCTCAGTTTAAACCTGTTATTGTAGCTTGCAACCTACTCATCTTTAAGGAGGGAAGATGACATAGAAATTTTACGTTTCGAGTTCACTTTGGGCATTTGTGTGTTGGTTGCAATTCGTCAAGTCTGCAAGTGAACCTTGGTAAAGAGCACTCCCTGTCGCCGATTTTGGCTGAGAATATCTATGTTCTAAGAAAATGAGTTAGTCCAAAAATATGTTGGCTAACCGTACGCAATGTAGAGACTCCAAGTATCAAATATCGAGAAGCCAGGTAATCAGATGCCCGAATTTCAGCTGGTTAAAGTGAAGACTTCTTTCAAAAGTGTGGCTGAGTTTCTACAGCGTTTCATGCTCAGTCTTTGCAGAATGAATGCTGGGAAGCCCAGAATTCATATTAAGTATTTTTTCGCTCAAAATTTTCAACCAGTTCAGGCGCCAATATTTTGAAGCACCAGATCGAGCGTCGATGTAGAGGTCTTCTTCGACTATAATTGCACTGACCTGACATGCCCTACAGAGACATTGCACTCGGCTGCATGACCAACGAATCCCTCACTTCTTTTTCTCGTAACAACGGGCCTGTTCGACCTTATGCAGCTCACCAATATCGATCCATGCTGCCAAATCTTGATGACCTTTTGGGTTTTCCGGATCGCGTACATCACACAGATTCTATAATTCTCAAAATTGTGTGCCTTGCCGCAAAGTAAAATATGTATTTATCATTTTCACGTCGAGTTGGACAATTAAGCATCTTCCAAATTGAAACGAGCTTCTTACAGGTTAAAATACAAACACTTCAAGAAGGGCAGAATAATTTTTTGTTCAAGAAAAATTTGGTATAACCTTCTTGAATTTTTTTTAGGTTCAGCTGCCCGAATGAGTGTAATAATTTTACACAAGTTTTGTTTCTTTTGAAAAATAATAAACTAACTTTTGTCTTAAAGCGCAACAAGGTAGAAATCATTTAGTGCATCAAAGAGCAGATTGCGCCCTGCACTTGGAAAGCTCACCCCGAATTTATTTGATTGATATTAGGGGGGGGGGGGGACCAACAGTAATGAGACACTCCATGCCGTGTCCATATATCTCGTGGCTGGAGCCTGGATTCGTAGTTGTTGTATTTGTATGTTTGTATGCTACCTACTGAAGGCCACCTGAGAAGTTACCACTTCCGCCCTTTCCAGGAGCATGCCAGAACCCCAGTCTGTCTCATGCCGAAACCCCGGTCTGACGAGTCGACCTGTGTCGCGCAAATCTCGCCCAATTCCCAACCCCGTGCAGCCTGGGTTCAATATTCAGGAAAGATGAGAAGTACGTCTTCTACCTTAACCCTGCCAAGCAGCCAGTCTGGGTGAGGGCTGGTGAACTGTTGCCGACCTTCGTTCGGCGGGATGTTCACGGCGAGAAGCACCTTCAGAGCTTTTGGGTTTGCGCCCATGGACCGGTGTACTGGAAGCTGTTTACCAAAAGCACGACGATGGACTCCAAGGACATGGTAAACGAAATGGAAGAGATGGACCTGCGACTCGAACTTATTCAGTCGCAGCGCGCCAAGAAGGTCCTCCTCTTCGACAACGCCGCACCCCATCGGGAACAAGTGACCATGGATAAGCCGGACATCTCTCCATGCGACTACCAACACTTCTTGAGCCTACGGGACTTCCTGGTCGGAAGGGACACAAGAACCTAAGCAGTCCTTGACAACCATATCGAACAGTTGATCAACACCAGGCCCAAGCAGTTCTGGAAGGATGGGATCAGGAACTTGGCTGAGCGATGGCAGCAAGTCGACCCTAATCGCACACATATTCCTCAGCATCGTTGATTTGTAATTGAGTTATAAAGAGATAAAGAATTTATTTCGATTTGTCTCATAACTTTCCTCCCCCCCCTCCCCTAACAGTGTGAACGCTGCTTACATGAAGTATCAAGTTGAGAATATGTGTTTTTTTACAATTTTCTTTGTTATGTTGTTTAGAGGCGTAAAACTCTATGCAAACAGCAATTTTGCTATCAATCGAATAAAAACAGCGAAGTCTTGGACAATTGCATGGCGCAGTCCCTTTTGGCACTAAAAACTGCCGCTGTTCTGCTTTTCAGAACAGGATATAAACCATTATTTTCTACAAAAAATGAGAATTTTATAAAACTTCAAACGAAGTGTTCAGTTCTTGAATAAGTGAATGAAAGCATGAAAGAAATCGTACTGAAATTTTCAGCCAACAAACTCATGTTATTAGGTTGTCGGGAAAGTTCTCAGCGTTTTGCATTGCTATCTTTCATTCGTCTATTATCAAGTAAAAATTCAACTTGTATTGCGCATTATATTTCTGTTCTTAAAGGGCTTATTGGAGTATGTCGAAAGAGCAATTCCGAGCGATATTTTATTCCAACTTCAAACTGGGACAATCCGCAGCCAAGGCAGCTCGACATATCGATCAAGTGTGGGGCCTAATAGTGTTGGAGAAGGCACTGTGTGCCAATGCTTCAGTAAAATCCGGACTGGAGATTTCAGCCTCGAAGATGATCCCGTAGCGGTCGATCTAGAGCAACGAGTTGAAGGAATTGGTGGAAGCCGAACTATCCCAAACAGTTCGCGAAATCGCGGACGAGCTAGACGTCAGTAGAACTGCATTTGCGGATGCTTTGAAGCTTGAAAAGGTGGAAAAGCTTGAAAAGTGGGTGCCCCAAGAGTTGAATGAGCGGCAAAAATTGTCACGTTTCGAGATTTGTTCTTCTCACCTTTTACGCAACAAAACGGACCCCTTTTTGGATAGAATCATCACTTGTAGTGAAAAGTGGATTCTGTATGATAACAATAAACGTTCCGGGCAGTGGTTGCACGCCGATGAACCCCCTAGGCATTTTCCGAAGGCGAACCCTCCACCAAAAGAGGTAATGGTCACTGTGTGGTGGTCAGCGGCTGGTGTGATCCATTACAACTTTTCGGCGCTAGGCCAAACGATCACAGCAAAGTCCTATTGTAAAGAAATCGACGAAATCACCGAAAATCGGGTCAACTTCAGCTAGCATTGGTCAACAGAAGAGGCCTGATTATTTTGCACGATAGCGCCCGCTACACGTTTCACAAATCACCACACGAACATTAAACGAACTAAGGGTTGAAATTCTGCCTCACCCGTCATATTCTCCAGGCCTCTCACCAACCGACTGCCCTCTTTTCAAAAACTTTCAGAACTTTCTCGCTGGTAAAACCTTCACCAGTAAACACCAAGCCAAAACAGCTTTCGTGAATTTTATCGAATCTCGACCACCTAATTCTTTCGTTGATGGAATAAGCCGACAGATGGCTCGTTGGCAAAAGTGTGCTGATTCGGTGCCTATTTCGACTAAATCCGATAAAATTTGTGAAAGTTATGGTAGTTCAAAGTGAAGCACTCAAAACGCTGAGAACTTCCCGGACAACCTAATATGATGTACGCAATCCGGAAAACCCAAAAGGTCCTCAAGATTTGGCAGCATGGATCGATATTGGTGAGCTGCATAAGGTCGAACAGGCCCGTAGTTACGAGAAAGAGAAGTGAGTGATTTGTTGGTCATGCAGCCGAGTGCAATGTCTCTGTAGGGCATGTCAGGTCAGTGCAATTATAGTCGAAGAAGACCTCTACATCGACGCTCGATCTGGTGCTTCAAAATATTGGCGCCTGAACTGGTTGAAAATTTTGAGCGAAAAAATACTTAATATGAATTCTGGGCTTTCCAGCATTCATTCTGCAAAGACGCTGTAGAATCTCAGTCACACTTTTGAAAGAAGTCTTCACTTTAACCAGCTGAAATTCGGGCATCTGATTACCTGGCTTCTCGATATTTGATACTTGGAGTCTCTACATTGCGTACGGTTAGCCAACATATTTTTGGACTAACTCATTTTCTTAGAACATAGATATTCTCAGCCAAAATCGGCGACAGGGAGTGCTCTTTACCAAGGTTCACTTGCAGACTTGACGAATTGCAACCAACACACAAATGCCCAAAGTGAACTCGAAACGTAAAATTTCTATGTCATCTTCCCTCCTTAAAGATGAGTAGATTGCAAGCTACAATAACAGGTTTAAACTGAGGATGCTTTCGTTGAAATAAACAAAATCAGTTGAAGCAGCTGCCAAATTTGGTACCAAATGAATTGTCGCAGCCAGGAGAAGGTAATGAACAGCAAGAAAATACAATTTAATTAGGTTTAAGAATTCTAAAATTCAACTGGGCAGCACTATTCGCGCCTGGGGACATAATTAAGCGAGACTCGGCGACGGTGTTGGGTCGGGTCACAGCAATTAAGACCCTCCTTAATTGCGGCACTGGTTTTCAGGCTTCCGCATATTTTTGAACGACAATCGCATGTCCAGTGGTAGGTAGGATGATGCTAGGAGCCCTTGTAAACTTTGGTGAGAAAGCCTTTATTTTGAACAAAGTTATCATGATGCGACGCAAAAAACGCGTTTTTGCGTCGCAAACGTCGTTTGGTTGAATGTTTAGCGGCGGTACTGTATAGCAATGAGCATCGGAGGGAACATGGAATTCTGGAGACAGAAATCAGAACAATCCACTACAAAGGACCTTATTGTGCCGCAAGTGCGCTGCAATCGGGCCCCGACCTGACGCTGCACTACGCATGCTGCAAAATTCTGGTTGAATTTTACAGTTCAGAAACTCCTACTCGGACCCCCTCCACGTAGTCGACTATGGAAGCAGCTCCTATGAATCTACCCATTCGGAAAATTCAAAGTCCATTTCCTGTTCCAACTCCTCGGCCAAGTCGATTTTTTGAGCCGTTCTTATGATTCCATTCATTTGGGAAATTTTAAGGCTATGTCTTCTTCGAATTATTTACACACAATTGACTGTGGACTGTGGAAGCTGTTCCTACCATTTGACCCATTCAGAAAATTCTAAGTCCCTCACTTCTTCGGATCCCCTCGGCCAAGACGATTTTTCAGGCCGTTCCTATGAGTCGTCCCATTCAGAAATTTCTAGCTTCATTTCCTCTTAGGTTACCCTTTCCAAGTCGATTTTTTAAACTGTTCCTCTGAATCCGTCATTTCAGAAATTTCTAGGTCCTTCACTTCTTCGAACCCCCTCGCCCAAACCGATTTCTTAGGGCCTTCCCTATGAATCGTCCATTCCCTCCCCTGGCCGAATTCTGAAGCAATTCGCATCATAAATACACAACACGGCGTCGATATCCATACGCACGACAAAACATCTCGAATAAGAAAACATACAAAAAACCTAAAGAAAGTCCTGCACGGATTTCCTCCATACCCGAGTTCCTCCTCCCTTGAGTTCTACACTTCTTCCAAATTACTCCTAGCCAGGGCCCTAAACGACTAAAAGCCGCGGTTTATAAGAATTACTTGAGTACGATACAACAGTATTTTATCAAACAGCGGTCAAACAGCGCCGGTGGTGTAAGGCGAACATCGCTTCGAGGAAAGCAGAAGATGCGGGTTCGAGTCCGCATCTTCTGCTTTCCTGGCGATGGCGCAGGAGTTTTGATCGCAACAAAACATCTTGTAACAACATATAGCCTCTCTAGCAGCCGTTCCAGGCTTAAGCAAATGTGTTAAACATTGTTACTAGTAAGCTCTTCAGCCTAACCGGTTCCATGCTGATATCAGCGGCCGGCCCATCCCGTACCACGGGTGGGTGCTGACTGACCTCGAGGATATCGCGGATGTTATGTGCGGTCAAACAGCGGCGGTGGTGTAAGGCGAAGATCGTTGACCGGAGAGCAGAAGATGCGTGTTCGAGTCCCGCCTGGCGCAAGAGTTTGATCGCAACAAAACATCCTGTAACAACAATATTTTATCGTTATTTATCGGAAAATGTGAGCTTGATTACTCTGTTTTTCCCAATAATGAAGTAAGAAAGAAACAACTAGCACTACAGACACTTTCATACAAACGAAGAATATACGGCCTTATAATGGTTCATAAAATTCTCAATGGTTTCTGTGAACTTGAAAAACGTAGCTTCTTCGCGCTGTGACCATCTAAAGGTTTTTCAGAAAGCTCTCAGAGTTTTGAGTGCTTCACTTTGAACTACCATAAAATTTTCAAATCTTATCGGATTCAGTCGAAATAAGCATCGTTTGAATCAGCATACTTTTGCCAACGGGTCGCCAGTCGAGTTGTTCCATCAACGAAAAAATTAGGTGGTCGATATTCGACAAAATCCACAAAAGCTGTTTTGGTTTGGTCGGATTGGTGAAGGTTTTGCCAACAGAAAGTTCTGAAAATGTTTGAAAAGGTGGTAATCGGTTGGTGAGAGGTCTGAAGAGGCGGGTGACAGAACTTCAACCCTTAATTTGTCCAGTTGTCGAGTATTGATTTGTGAAATGGGTCTTATCGTGCTAAATAATCGGGCTTCTTCCGTTGACCATTGCTGGCTGGAGTTGATGCAATTTTCGCTGCATTCCGTCGATTTTCTTACAGTAGGATCTTTTCATCACAGGTGATGATTCAATCCAAAAACGGGTCAGTTTTGTTGCGTAAAAGTAGAGAAGAACAAATCTCGAAAAGTGGCAATGTTCGCCGCTCACTCGACTCGTGGGGCACCCACGAGTCGAGCTTTCTCACCTTCCCAAGCCGTTTCAAAGCTTCCGCGAAAGCAGTTTTACTGACGCCTAGCTCCTCCGCGATTCCGCGAAATGTTGGGATGGTTCAGCTTCCACCAGTTCCTTCAACTCGTCGTCCAGGATTATTCTGGGTCGACGGCTACGAAGGTCATCTTCGAGGCTGAAATCTCCAGTCCGAAATTTACTGAACCACTGGCGCACAGTGCTTTCTCCACACTGTTAGACTCACACATGAGTGACTTCTCGAGCTGTCCCCAGTGGGGATTGTCCCAATTTGAAGGTAAAATAAAATGTCGTTCGGAATTGCTCCTTCGACATACTTCAATAAGCCCTCCAGGATCAGAAATATGAAACAACGTTGAAACATGAATGATTTGGTCAGATAGAGCGAAAAATTCTGTACAGAAAGTAGCATTAATGGGCAGTGCAACTCGAATTTTTACTTAATATGTAGTAGACGAATGAGAAATAGTAACACAAAACACTGAAAATGTTCCGGACAACCTAATAGAAGGTGGAGGACATAAAATTTCATTAAAAACTACAAAATCTTCAATTCGGTATAATTTTTTCTTAATAGAGCAGGTTCGGATTATATGAAACTTGACAAAGACACAGTTATTCCACACATGCTAAAGCCATTTATTGAGAGTGCAAGTCGACTCATAAATAATTCTAGGATAAAACGGAATTTTGTGGCGGAGCACCTCATGCTTTGATCTACTTTCTTTTCTTCATTAATTTCTCTATTGCTATTGTTATTGCTTGTTCTTTCCAATTACCCTGATTTGGGCTAGAACGCTAAACGCTAAACCCAAGGTGAGGTGAATTGTTTTACTATATTTACTAATTAAGTGTCGTTTTCTTGTTTTAATTTTTTCTGTTAATTGTGTGAGCTATTACTCTCCAGAACAGGTGTTAAACAATATAGCCACAGGAGGTCTCCAGCGCAAAATGGATGATGCAGAAAATGTGGCTCTCGTTCAGTCCATATCATCTGCTGTCGTAATCGGCGAGGGCGAGCACTTGAAATCGAGTACGAAAGCCATTACCACAAGGAGATTGCATAGATGGAACTCGCCTGGTCGAGGACGGCCGCCTCTCTTCCCTCGGTGTCCACGCTCTCCCACTAGAATAGCATAGTGTACTTCTTGGCTCTGATCTCCTACATCCTTACGAACTTTCACGGCATTCCTCTTAGAATTGCATGGAGAGCTGCTTCTTTATTTAATGAGGTGATCAGCGTTCAATTCAAAACAGTGTCGAGCAAGAAGCATTTTCATTTTCGTCTTCCAGTTGAAAGCAAGTGGAAACGGAAGGACTAAAACGGCCGGAAATCAGATTTCGAAGCAGGAAATGAAAATGCCGCTCTTCCCTGCTTATTAGGTCTGGCATTCATTCTGCTTCAATATTGTGCGGACCAGTTGCTGACTGGTTTGAAACACCATGCTGCGCTTTGGTGTTAGTTGAAGTGCGCTTAGGTCTCGTTGTTGTTTAAGCGGCTTCTTGTGCACCTCTAACGAGCACAGTCCAACTTGTAAAGGTATTAGTGATCTGTGTCTGTGCAAAACAGCACCCATATTCTGGGTGACTTCAATATGCCTGACAAAAGTGATCCGTCTAGCCTCGCTACGGCTTTAAAATGCTTCGTTGATATGTGGTAATCAACCTTCATCAAAAAAACGTTCCGACGCGTAGTTAGCACGACCGCCTGCCGGTCATGTTCTGATTGCGACCGAAAAAATCGTCCTAAAAGACCTCAATGTTGAGCATCCAATAGGTCCGGCGACCATTTGAGCGTTTCTTTTTTAACTTATTCTTTTTTGGTAAACCAAAGTTTCGAATTTGAAGAGTATTTCGTAATGCAGGCTGAGGCGTTATCTGCCAGCTCTTGTTATCAAGAGGCTGTAGAACGCTTCTTGCGAATCACCTAACTGCAAACGACAAGTACAATTTTTCGTCACTTTTCTATGAATGCATGGACACTCTGTGCTTGTAGAAAAGCTGCCAGTAAGCCTCAGTAAACTGAAGGACACTAATTTCGGCTGTTCATTCGCGAGCATGGGGGGATGAGGTCCAGAACGTCTCTAGAGCCTCTCGTGAATAAATATCAATATCGCGAGTCGAAATAGTGCACTCGACGTCAAAGTCGTTTCCGTCATGTTCTTCTACTTCATGCTAGCCCAGAAGATTCGGTATGATACGTAGGCCAGACATACATAAGCACAAATTGAAGGCACCCTTCCGAGCTCTCAAAAGTGTATCTGATTGAATGTCTGCCATTCTACCTCCAAATACATCAAAATAGATAAATAAACAAATAAATAAATAATAAATACTCCAAGCAGGGCCGCCAAGGTGTAGCGTTTTATGTTTCGTTGCTAGAAAGAAGTAACTCTTTTCTAAATAAAGAGATCGCATAGGGACAATTTGCCACGCCAAGGTGTAGCGCTGATTAGAGTCTACGATGATGTGTTATGAAGCGTTCTGCCGCTTTGTGTAGGTATTTGGAATGCCAGCCGCAAGGACACTCGTGGCTCTCTCTGTTGTAAAAATACTCCCTAGGACTGCCCGTTCAACATCTCTGGGGTGCGCATGTGATGCATGGAGCAGCGCGCTTTTGCAGCTCTCTCTATGTAACCACTTCACTCGGATGGAATCGTTCAAATATGGAAGTGCACCGTTTTTCGGGAACTCTGTCGTCGTCTAGCATAGTAGTGAAACTGGTGATTTAATAGACTGGACCACTGATTCATTCCGAATTCTGTTGAAGTGACAGCGAAACAATCACCAATATATATCTTCTTCACATTAAATTGGTAACTTTTCAAATCATATAGGAGACTTTTCAAACCAAACTGGACAGTTTTCTAATCGTGTTGAATGCTTTTGTAAGCAAGTTTGACGCTCTTGAAATCAAAACGAGCGTTTTCCATATTAAACTTGAAACTTTCCAAGGCTGTTGAAATAATTTTTTGCTAAAGAAAAATTTTCTGTGAATTTTTTAAAATGTTGAAATTTTTCTACTCCAGTAATTAAACTCAGTGTTTGACATTTTATAAATTTTTTATTTTTAAAAGAAAAATACTGAATTTAATCTTGTTGTAAAGCGTACAAAGGCAACGATCATGTGGTGTAGTGAAAAAAGAGATGGCTACATGCATCCGTCTAGATCCTGGCGATTTTTATTCGTTTGAAGCAAATAAAATCTGCTTGCGCAGAGTAGCACAGAAGAAACGATACAACAAGAACATTTATGAAAAACACGCACATATTTACATCCTTGTTTCAAGGAAGCTGCACTTTCAATCAAATAAAAATCACTGCGATCTAGTCGTGTGTATGGCACGATCTCTTTATTCAACGAACTACATGATCGCCTTTTTATGCGCTTTAAAGCATTGTTTAATTTAATATTTTTTGGAGAAATAAAATGTCTACAAAATTTTAAACAGTATGTTCACTCATTGTTTCTGAACTTCAATTACCGCCACAAAAGTCACAAGTACTCCACCTGGGCTAACAGCCTAGCAGATTCCTTCTCCCCTCTCTTGAGGAAATGTAATTTATCATCAGTAGTACAGCATTCTTGCGTGATTTGGGGCTCATTTCTACAAAGGACTTTTGTTCAAGGAAATTTGTGAAGTTATATCGAAAAATACTTATCGACTTGTACACACTGTGTCTCATATCTTCTTCATCACAGTGCGTTTAAGTGTATGCCTGGAGAATAGATTTGGTACGTCGGCGTCGTTGTACAGTGCTATTTTTGAATGGCACGAAGATTCCCTGATTTTGACTCCTCTCCTATGAAACCGATAGCAGTTTGGATAGAAGGATAACGGCTTCCTTCACAGAATCATCTTTAGAATGCGCCACGCATTCCACCTTTAGGGGATGTCGCGGAGGCAACTTGAATGCGTATTTGGCCCATATATCCGTACACTTGCAGTGGCCAGCCGATGTACAGGCCATTGCTTTATCGCTCTCAGACAAGTATGCTACCAATTCACCGACCCAGAGAGGTGGAGGCTCGGTTGACCTAGGCAGGAGATCCGAGCTAAGTATCTGATAATCGGGTGTAAGAGACCCCGGCACTTCCTCCAACTACGCTTTAGACGTTGAATCCGACGACAATTTTTCGGATAATCGGATGACTCGGATAGGGCAATTTTCGATTGGTCGGATCTTCAGATAACACCGAATAATGCAGTAGTACTAACGATATTTTGATGGTTTACAAAATCATTAATGGCATCATCGATTTGAAAGTTGGAGACTTTTTCAAATTCGTTGCCTCCTCTACCCGCGGCCATAGCACCAAGTTATTTCTTGGTAACCCTAGAACGAGCCTTAGAAGGTCGTTTTTTGCATTTAGAGCTGGCTCAAATTATGTGAAATTGCAGCTATCTAAACCCTTCTCTGCTTTTAAAAGAGATGTGTGCCGCTACCTGCGAGGGAAACACTAGTTGTTAGTCCTCTTTTTTTCTTAATCTCTTATACATGTTAGATATTTAGCTTGTTTGAGTTTTTTTGTCTCATGTCTTTGTGTTATTATCTCTACATGTGCTTGCGCATGTAATAAATGTTAATGTTAGTACTAGGGACAATTTCTTCAGTACGGTGTAATAAACCAGCGGTTCGGTTTATTAGCGTGCTCAAGGAGTGCCAGAAGGCACGATCCCGTAGCGGAGATAACAAGCGCCACAATTCTTTTATATGAGTTTATCTTCATACACAGACATACAAAATATTCGGAACATGCGGTAAGATACTGAATATACAAAAGGTGGGCATAGAGTATGGATCATGCGAGAGGGGTATTCATTAGGAGTAGGGCAGGGCTCCTCTTAAACAATTACAATTCTAAGTACTGGACAGGATACACAGAGGATGATCTACGGTGGAGAGGATAGGGAGAGGGAAAGGGACGCTCGAGCTCGCCTATGGGGGAGGAGGCCGCCAGGCGTTTTCTTGGCCTGCTGTTTTATAGCCTCCTCAGCGAGGGCGGAACGGTATGTGCCGTGAGTGGTCGGAGGGCGTGGATGGTACTGGTGATCACGGGGTAGCGACTACCGGGTTCCCAAATAAATTCGGCGTTGTATCTAAATCAAGTTCACCACATCCCACACCACTCGGAAGTCCCTGTCCTCAGGGACGAAATATTACAAAAAGATTGAGGGAAGGTCAGAGGTGGGAACATGATCTTCCATTCGGTGAGGGTTGTCCTTGACGATCCAGTTGAGACGGTAGATTATTCGCTTCGCGGTGACAGCGTGAAACAAACAGATTCCAGCGTTTTGCGCTCATTTCCATTGAATCTATTAATATTCTGGGGGTGTAATCTCTTTTTTTAATCTTGTTGGTTATTGTTGTCCTCGGTTTCCGGGTTAGGTGCACTGACCATGCGATAACATTTCAACCAACCTAACTTTGAGGTCTACACTTTACTAGAGGGAAACTTCTATACCTGACAGAAGACTCATGTTGTAGCATGTATATTCTGCTAGTCTTCAGAGTGATAAGGCTTAGCGCCATTCATGTGAACGGTGCACTGTCGACGACCAACAAGGAACATTATTTTCAGGCAGTCGATTTCTGTGATAATAAAGGGATCTTTGAACTTAGGCGCGATTTTAGTGCCAAATTGTTTTCTTTTTAATTTTTTTTTTGGCTGACTTGGAAATCCGACAATTTAGTTCGCTTCCGCAGGTCGTAGGTATGTTTTTGGAGGGATTGAGCAGATATAATGTTTTGAGCCACCTCGTTCCAAATTCCTTTTTAGTAAAGGTATTAACTGTCCTACAAAATCTTGCTCGTCGGCAAATTTTCGCGTAGGACGTTGGAGAGCTAATCGGAAAATATTGGAGGGTTCAAAATCGTGGATGATTGAATGAGGAGAGTGCTTAGTAATTGAGTTATCTGTAGAATTATAAGCATGCACCGCTAGAAAGATAACATCATCCCACTGATCATTTATTTGGGTAATAGCCATAGGCTATAAACTCTTCTATGGTGCGATTGGCGCGTTCCACTTGTCCGTTACTTTCATGATGGTACGGCGTGCTCGTTTTACGAGTAACCTGAATTGTCTTTAGCATATCTTGAAAGGTTTCGCTAAGGTAGTTGGTACCTTGGTCCGTAATGAGTAAGCGAGGGGGGGGCAAAACGTGCGACAAATCGGTTCATAAACACATTTGTGGTGGCAACAGCTTTTTGGTCTGGGATTGGTCCAGCTATTATAAATTTGGAAAACGCATCCACGAAAACGATGATAAATTTGTTTCCATTCAATGTCTTGGCAAGGGACCTATGATATCTGAGTGGACTCGTTCCCACGGTCTCGTAGGTACGTCGTAGTTATGGAGCGGTTCATTAACTCTGTAGGCACGGGGGTCTTTCCTAAGTTGGCATTCTTTGTATTTGATGACGTAGTCGCTGATATCCTGAGACATTTTATTCCATACTGCGATTTTGGAGACCATGCTCTGGGTTTTAGCTATTCTAAGATGAGCGGTACCCATTCGAGAAGAATGGATCTTAGCAATTAGAGTGAATTTTAATTTTGAATCATCGGGGAGTACTAATATAGGGTCCGATTCACGCTTGATGGTATGCGATATAGGACATCATTTAGAGTACAATAATCCAACATATGAGGATAGTCGGTATAATTAAAGCTAGGATCTTTAAGGGTATTTTTGTACTCTGCTATCCAGGGACATTTATCTTGCTCTCTTCGAACGTTGGCCAGGTTCAGCACGCATTGACTGCTGCTGCTGCTGCTGGTGGTGCCTACCGCGTTGACTATAGGCGGATAGCGTGATAACGCGTCGCAGACAGTATTCTTAGTTCCTGGGCGATAAGCGATAGTAATATCGAATTCCTGAAGTACCATTTGATATTTTGCTAATCGTCCAGTCAAATCTCTGCGATGTAGCAGTGCTTTAAGAGGAGAGTGATCTGTGATAACGGTGGATTTTGCACCATCTATATAAGGGCGAAATTTTTGGACCGCGAAGATCAAACCTAGCGCTTCCAGCTCGATAGCAGGATACCGAGCTTCATGCTTATTAAGGGTTCTGCTTGCGTAGGCGATAACTTTTAGCTGGTCATCTTGATCTTGTTTAAGAACGCCAGCTATGCCTTTTGCTGAACTATCAGTTTCGATAACAAATGGAGACCCCAAACGTAATGCCATCAAAATTGGAGCGGTCGTTAAGGCTTCTTTTAATTGGAGCATGGCTTCTTCGCATTGGTCAGTCCAATTGAAGGGGGTATCCTTCTTAAGAAGATCTGAGAGGAGTGCAGCTATTTTAGCGAAATTGTGGACAAACCGGCGGAAAAATGAACATTTCCAGGAATGCTTTCACCTCTGTAACGGTGGTCGGCCTGGGGTAATTATCAATAGCTTTAGTTTTATCTGGATTCGGACGTATTCCATCTTTACTTAGAACGTATCCGAGAAAGTTCATTTCCTTGCGAGCAAACTCGCACTTTGAAGCTTTTAATCTCATACCTATTTGCTCTATTTTGCCTAGCACTTCATCGACATCTTGTACATACTCGTCTGGTGACTCCGAGGTGATGATGAGATCGTCTATGTAAATAAAAACTTGGGCTTTTAAGTACTTTTTGAAATCATCCATGATGCGCTGGAATGTTGCCGGGGCTCCTTTCAGACCCATGGGAATTCGGATGTACTCGAATGAGCCTAAGAAACATGCAAAAGCTTTCTCTCGCAGTGGGTTTCTTCCAAAGGTATTTGATGAAATCCCTGTTGAAAATCGAGGGCGAATAGAGGCATTTATTTGCGCACAAGTCAATTATATCTTGAATATTTGGTAGGATAGATTGCTGTGGCTTTGTGACTGCATTTAGTCCTCTAAAATTTATGGTAAAGCGCCAACTGTTGGCGTCTCGCTTCCTCACCAATACTATTGGGGCGCAAAAGGGCGATGTAGATTCGCGGATAATCCCGTCATTTAACATTTGTACTATCTGACTTTTTATTTCCTGTCGTTTTTCCAAGGGGATTTTCTATATTTTCTTGGCAGGGGTAGCAGCATCTTCTACGAGGTCAATGCGATGACGAATGGGGCCGTTATAGTGGCCCAAGTGTCCATCTGGACCAACAAATGCATTAGTGTGCTTCCTTATGACATTAAGGAGATTATTTTTCTGGTTGGGTGTCAAATCTGATTGAGTTAGGTCCACATCCTTCGTGACATCAAAAGAGTCAGGATGGTTTACGGGAAACTGAGGCATTTGCGATCCCCAGTCTGACTGTGGAGGAACATAAGGGTTGAAGGAACCGGTATCAACTGCCGCAATCTGATCATGAGAATAAGAAATGAGGCCTGCCTTAGCGATATTCATGTTCTTGTGCGGAGAAGTGTCCACAGTCGAGGGTTAAGCCGACTATGTGGAGTCTCCTCCGGTGAATTTATATAGTCGCGCTGGGCGGTGCTTATAGTGTGTGATGTCTGGTTTAGGAGCCTGGTTTTCACCAGGTAATTTACTGACGGCACAGTCATTATTCTGAGGAAGCATTCATGCGTACCACGAAGTACAGGAGAGGATTGGTCTTTTCTTTTTTCGAGTTTGGTGGGGATAATTCATGTGCCGCCGGCTAATTTGCGCACTGTCGTTCCTCCGTCAAGGACACGCCGTGGGGTGAGTGCTTGGCCATTGGTCTCGGCTGGCGCCGCGACAGCCGCCGCGAGGTAATTTTTTTTGCGATGTCTCGTCCTTGAATACATTGCGCGAGCTAATGGCTTGGCCTTTGGTAGATAGGCTCAAAGATCATTGGGTTACTGTATTTTTTTATTTCTGGTTATAAGGATTAAAATGGTTACAAGTTACAATTTTTCTGCAACTTTTAATAGTGACCTATTTCTGCACTGATTATAAATGTTTTTCTTTATATTGGACCTTTATATGGTCATGCGCGTATCGGTCACCACATAATATTATTATTCATATAATATTTAGTACACGAGGTGTGGTGCGGCCCGGCCAGGACTTCGTTGCTCAGAATTTTATATATATTTACTTTATGTAATTCTGGTAGCCTCGTGTAAGAGGGAGCATTTTCAATTCGTGCGCGATCTCTTTCTATATGAGAAAGGAATAATATTGATACAGATTTAATATTTAAAGATAAGGTCAGTGCAGATTTATTTACTTGTAGGTCTATTGTAATATTATGAAAATATGATAGGTTGCCACGGGTGAAAAAACACCCAGAAGTCAACTAATAATAGAGGGGATGGCAGCCTCCAAGTTGGTGTTATAGATAGAACAGAGCTCGAGCGTAATGGGGGGGGTGTTGAATGATGGTATAGGAAGTACGAGAAGCAGATAGAGTGAGTTATCAGAGATATACATCATATATGAGAAGATGACGTTTGCCGGGACCTCCATGTAATAAACCAGCGGTTCGGTTTATTAGCGTGCTCAAGGAGTGCCAGAAGGCACGATCCCGTAGCGGAGATAACAAGCGCCACAATTCTTTTATATGAGTTTATCTTCATACACAGACATACAAAATATTCGGAACATGCGGTAAGATACTGAATATACAAAATGTGGGCATAGAGTATGGATCATGCGAGAGGGGTATTCATTAGGAGTAGGGCAGGGCTCCTCTCAAACAATTACAATTCTAAGTACGGGACAGGATACACAGAGGATGATCTACGGTGGAGAGGATAGGGAGAGGGGAAAGGGACGCTCGAGCTCGCCTATGGGGGAGGAGGCCGCCAGGCGTTTTCTTGGCCTGCTGTTTTATAGCCTCCTCAGCGAGGGCGGAACGGTATGTGCCGTGAGTGGTCGGAGGGCGTGGATGGTACTGGTGATCACGGGGTAGCGACTACCGGGTTCCCAAATAAATTCGGCGTTGTGTCTAAATCAAGTTCACCACAACAGAGTGAATTATTAGGGGGGCCAAAAGTAATGAGACACTCCATGCCGTGTCCATATATCTCGTGGCTGGAGCCTAGATTCGTAGTTGTTGTATTTGTATGTTTGAATGCTACTTACTGAAGCCCATCTGAAAACTTACCACTTCCGCCCTTTCCAGAAGTATGCCAAAAACCCCAGCCTGTCTCATGCCGAAACCCCAGTCTGACGAGTCGACCTGTGTCGCGCAAATCTTCCCCAATTCCCAACCCCGAGCAGCCTGGGCTCAATATTCACGCGAGATGAGAAGTACGTCTTCTACCTTAACCCTGCCAAGCAGCGAGTCTGGGTGAGGCCTGGTGAATTGTTACCGACCTTCGTTCGGCGAGATGTTCACGGCGAGAAGCATCTTTGGAGCTTTTGGGTCTGCGCCCATGGATCGGTTTACCGGAGGCTGTTTTCCAAGAGCACCGCGATGAACTCCAAGGCCATGGTGAGCGAAATAGAGGAGATGGGCCGGCGACTCGCTCTTATTCAGTCGCAGCGCTTCAAGAAGTTCCTCCTCTTCGACAACGCCGCACCCCATCAGGAACAAGTAAGCACGGATAAGCTTGCCCCGCTGGGCTACGTTCACATGCCTCACCCACCGTAGTCGCTGGACATCTCTCCATGCAACTACCACTACTACTTGAGCCTACAGGACTTCCTAGTCGGAAGGGGCACAAGAACCCAAGCAGTCCTTGACAACCATATCGAGCAGTTGATCAACACCAGGCTCAAGCAGTTCTGGAAGGATGGGATCAGGAAGTTGACTGAGCGATGGCACCAAGGTTCTTGCCCTTAATGGCAAATACACTCCTCAGCATCGCTGAGTTGTAATTGAGTTATAAGGAGATAAAGATTTTTTTCATTTTGTCTCATTACTTTTGGCCCCCCCTAATAGAAGAGTACACTAAGTGGCTGTAGGGCAGCTGGGGTCATATTGCAATGTCGTGATCCACGTTATTAGGAATCTTTGGCCGAACTGGCACGCTGAATAGTTCCGCATGTCTGCGCTGGAGAAATTCTGAAGTAGTTGGATGTCCATCTGCTTCCTTACACAAGTTAATTTATTCCGTGCAGCCTCCTTTTGAGCCGTCACTCGTAAAATTAATGGTTAAGGGAAATGCCAAGCATTACACTTATACAGGGTGCGTAAAAAGTATTGACGCACCTACTTTTTGTTTCAGCTCCAGCTTTCTCTTTCTACCCCTCTAGGTTTTTGTGTGTTATTTTTGTTGTCTGTGTTGTGCTCAAAAAACACTCACGAAAAAACTGAAGAAACATGATCGTCATCGCTACGGTGGCCCTTTTTTGTATGTTACCCAGACGGCTGAATACTTCCTTAACAAGAGAATTAGGAGCTGTTCGAAACGGTTGGTGAGGAAAAAGGCCAGCAACCCAAACGTCAGCCACGGCTCTGTCATAACAGATGATGATTACAATATGTTCAAGCACGATAACGTTCAAATCCAAATTTATCAATCTTTGTCCGATAACGGATAAGGCGCGCAGGTGTGGACAGCTTCTCAGACGAGCACAGCTTAAACGTGAATCCGCTGGATTACTCTTTTTAGGCGATTTTGGAGAATGAGGTCTGGGCTACTTTCAACAGAAGTGACCAGTCGCAGAAGGCTACCCTGTTAAAAGCACGGAACGAAATCCAAGCGAGTACTTGCGGCGCGTGGTCATGAATTTTTCCGTCGTTTTCGTTCCTGTATTCTCAGTAAAGGAGCCAATGTCGATTACAAGTTATTCCATCGTGTTTGCAAGATCATTTTCCATATTTCCCAAGTGAATATCTAAAAACTTACTGCGCAATACTATTTCCACAGCCGTCATTTACTGCGTCATCACTTTTTACGCACCCTGTACATGCTACTACAGGCCTTTGAAAGAATTATTACACGATATCAAAATTTGTTATGCAAACGACCATACGGGCTTTGGAAGCAACCCAGGCAAAAAAAGTTAGTTACGAAGTTTGCTCCGAAGACGTCCACCTATTCCTCAGCAGTCCGCGCAACTACGAGTTACGACATTTTGCACCGTAAATAGTAAATTGTGGCCTTTATGAACAAGCACTCAGAGTAAGTATTCTCAATATTAGTCTTTGTATCACATATAATGGGCGCGTGTAGCGCAGTCGGAGGAGGCGCCGAAGGTCGCGTGCACCCGATACCAGGTTCCTGGTTCGGATTTTCCGCCCAGGCCAACCAAGCCTTCCATCCCTCCGGGTCGATGAATTGGTACCAGACGTGTCTGGGACGGATAAAGCGCTGACTTATTCATTGGCTGGCCACAAGTCACTGTATGGCCAAATACGCATTCAACTCGCCTCCACGACATCCCGTAGAAGTAGAATGCGTGGCGCATCCCAAAAGGGATTGAGTAACGCCATCCTTTATCTTTTTTATCTTATTACATATAAGAGTTGAATGTCCGGACTTCAATCGCATTCCTCCTATGTGTGCTGCGAAATGGAATGTATTTTTGCTCTGGTTTTTGCATATATTCAGTAGGACGTTCAGAGGCCTACTGGCAGCCATACGTCAGTTTTGGGGCTTCTCCACTAAGCCCCGATAATACAGCATATTGACCGCAGCGACTATTCTTTTCAACGTTGAACCTTCTTGGCCTTACTACAGTGAAAAGTGGAGTGAAATATAACATGGAATAGAACAGTGGAATACAGTCGAAATGGATTCTAAGAAAACTGTCCACTTGTAATCACATCCATGCGATTTATACTCCAAAGTATGATCCCAGCTCTGGGGTGAGACACACACAATGACGCTCTATCTGGTGGCAGGCTCATGCGACCGATCCTGAAGTGGTAGTCCCCTACCCAATTGTGATTATACAAGTGCTCCGACACGCCTAACGGCGTGTCTCGCACTTGCGCGCTTCGCGCGACTTTGTAGCATCACTGACCCAAGGAAAGTAGTTTTTGTAAAACATAAAATTCGCTAGCATCTAGGAATTGGTGCGTACTTTATCGGCATCAAGCCCTTCACTACTTCGGTACCTTCATCATAAACATTCTTTCCTGACCGGCCAGTAATGTCATTGGTTTGTGCTGCGCAGTACTTCTGTTGCAAGTCGGCGGCTCCAGTGCAGCGGCTGTGCCGTCAACACGTGGGACACGAACCTGCACCATGGGGCACCCGAAGCTGCCAAGGCCCCGTGCCCCGGGGAGGTGAAGGGTCCCATGCCCTGAGGTGCCACGTCCTAAGTGGGGATCCCCCGGGTCCATCCCTTCACTCCCTGCCTGAATTGTATCCCTTCAGCCCCAGGGGTGCAGCCAGCATAATACTGTGGGGGAATATTGCGCACCCCTGGGTTGCCAGCCTGATTCCCGACGGCACTGCCCTCGCGACGTCCATGCAGGGGGCCAGGATCTGCCCCCCCCCCCTGCACGGACCCCGCGAGGGGCTTTGCAGGCTTTACCCCGGCAACCCAGCAAAGGCAATGGCAACACCAATACCAGAACACTGTACGAACGGACTCACCACATTCCCTCGCTCTGCACACTGAATACCGTCATAGGTTTATCTCAAAACCACACGCCGACATAGTAGGATAGGAGAATAGGCCGGACACGCAAATGATGAAATCACAGAAAAGCCGGCAGAGTATGGAGGATAGGGACTCAGAGTGGGCCGGGCGCTTCACTGTGCGGAGCACTCAGCGCCCTCAAGAAGGGTCGCCTCCCATCCGATCGGCAGTCGACGCCGAGATACGCGGGGACGACGTGATGACCAGGCACCCGGCAGCTGAAGTGAAGCTGGCTGGCGAGCGCGGCCGCTCACGGTCGAAGCAGGCGTCGAATGGAACCCAGCGGCTTGCGCGGGAAGCGGGTTATGCCCGTTCCGGAGCGCGCGCCCCGCCCGCGGATCAATGCCAGCGGAGGCGGGGCAGGCCGCGCGAGAGGCCGCTCGCCGACGCGCCGCGAGTACGCGCGCCCGCAGGAGGATGGAGGGGAGCGCCGTGGTCGTGACACTCCCGCCCAGAAAAGAAAGCCTCCCGCGGGGATTAGTTGCAAGGCTGCCTGGGCACCATTGGGCTTAAAGCCCGTTTTGAATTTTTGGGGCATCGACTGCAGACCACACGGAAGGGACGACCGCCCCCAATAGAACCGACCAGGACCTCGGACCGCCGTGAAGTAAAGGTGTGAGCGGAGCACCCGACCGACTAAGGATGAAATGGCAAGGGAGATCTCTGCCGGCTGACAGGAAGACACACATAAACTTCACACATGAAATGGCTACCACTGCGGCCGGCCCTATCTGAAATGCCTCGACTCCACACATATCGGAGGAGGCTTGCACGGGATGGGGACACTAGGCTGGGAGTTGCAAGATGGGATGAAATGCATGCGATAGAGTGCCTGAACTAAGCTATGACACTAAGCCACTGGTAAGTGGTCAACTACAGCCTAAGATGTCCAAGAAGAAATGAATTGACTGAGCAAAGGCCTCCTCGAGGGGGAGCATGAACAACAAAAAAACCTACATAGTGCGGCGGGATATGAGAGCGATGATGAATTGACGACATAAAAATATAAACAACATATAAGATAGCAAAATGCACAAAAATATGAAATGCCAGATACACAACAATAATTAAAATACATACAAAAACTTTCAACCATACAGGCATACTGAACTGCCGTCAAGAAAGTCTGGGTTCGGCCAGAAAGGGCCTACTACCATTGCCTGGGTCGGTCCGTCCGACTCGCCGTACCTCGACCCATCCATGGGCCGGAACCATCCATCCATCGAGACCACGTCTTCCACACGGACCGCACGACCGACCACCAGAACTGTAATGTGGCCGTTTACATCTGTATGGTTATTCGAATAAAGATTTTTCTAAAAGAATGTGTTGCATAATGAAGGAATAAAACCGACAGTTGAAGTGGAGCAGCTCAAGTAAAAGGACTTAGCCCTATACGAGATGTCCAGCGTGCGTATGATGTTGTCGTCGGTCGCCGTGTATTGTCCTGTCGTCGTGGTTCGCGCCATTGACTCGAGCTACCTGGAAATAAAAGGTTGGGATGAACTGTTCACCTGTTAAAAATGAAATGATTAAAGCTCGGCTCAATGGCTGCGTTGCTCTTGGCGACCGGTTCACGTCCTGGACGGCTTGGCTGCTGGCGGGCTCCACGATGACGTGGACCTCAGGTCTGTCGGCGTCTTCCATTGCAGGTCAGCTGGGACACGGCGCGATCCTGAACATGAATTAGTTCCAAAGTTCACTCACGTGTGTGTCTGGATCCTGTCGATGTTGGCTCGAGCCCGTCGCTGACCTGCCCCTACACTACTCTGAAATGACTAAAGGGTTATCTGAATTGGGTGCATTATTTTGAACGGTGCGTTAAGCGCTGAATTGGCTATGTTACTTCACCACGACGCCTCGCTGTCGTGGTCCTTGTCCTCCTCCTGCTGCCTCGGGGGCTCCTGCTCCTCGTGGGGCGAGGCCTCCCGGCGGCCAGCGTGGGGCGGATGAGGAGGAGTGGCCCTCTGTCGCGACTCGCGGCGGCGTTGCACCATGGCAACGTTGAGTGGGACGTCGTACTTTTGTACGTCTTGTAGGTCCGGAGGGCAAGGACGAAACGTGCGCTGCGCGTGGCGGCGGTACAAGGCGTTTGGCCGTTCTGAAATGTCTGGCAGCGCGCGGGGGTTGTCGACGCAAAACGCGCGATGATGGCCCTCCTTCTTGCACATAGTGCAAGGCGTACGACGCAAGCAAGTGCCTCGATGTTGCTTGAGGCAATTCGAGCAGTACCTGAATTGTAGTGCGAGTTTCTCGCGCTCGCTAAGCCTTGGGTGACGTAGGCAATCCGAACTATAGTGGTCCACATCGAAACAGAAAGCGCACGAGCGTCGTTGTGACGGTGGTGGATGCGGTGGCGGCGTCCTTGGTAGGTACCTTCGGGCCTCCTCGTCCAATCGAATTGGACTGCGGCCCCTGTATGGGTTAAGGGGCCAAGGCTCGTCCTGCGGCCGCTGTTGCTGAGGCTGCCCTTGGGCCTGACGATGCTGCCCTGCGGCTGAGGTGGACGGTTGCTGGCTTGCAGCTGAAGTGGATGGGGAGCAGGTACGGGCTTTTCCGCTGGTGGCTCCTTCCTAGCAGCGGTCTGCTGGACGGGTGTTATAGCCAGCACCGCAGGATGTGGTGCCGCTTGCTGCTGCTGGTGTTCTCTGGCCCGCCGCTCTTCCTGCAAAAATTGGTCCACCGAATGCGTGCGCAGATAGCCGTCTGTTACGGCGACCATGAGGGCGTTGCTGTAATTTTCCCTCCACCACTGAATTGTTTCTTCGATGCGGAATCGATCTCCGAGATTGGTAGCGAAGAGTCTACCGCGTATTGCTCGTCGTCGTTGGTGATAACACCAACGCCTGCGTGGAGCACCAGCAGAAGCTGATGAGCTTCCACCACGCGAATCATACGAATGGGCGACGACCGCAGAGGCGAACTGAATTGCACCTGAAATGGTTCGCTCCGTAACACGGAAGAGCTGTAATGTCGCCCGGAAGTAATCCCGGTCCTCTGCCCAATCCAACAGCCTTGGGACGGTGATGTGGTTGAGCTGGTAAGTGTAGTCGTTCAACAGCGCAACGCTGTGAACCAGCTCATGGATCCATCCCATGAGGACGGTATACCTGAATTGGAGGGGGTCTGCGCGTGTCATCAAGGCACCTAGATTATGGAAGCGCTGCGTCGTTGTAGTGGACAGCTCCTGCATGGACCGAAGTAGCTCCACGATTCGCGCTACTGCTTTGTAGTCGGCCCTCCTTGATGGTGTCACCTCCTTAACGGGGATTTTGAGGGCCGCGATGCTCGGTCGCAGGAGGTTATTGACATTGATGTAGTCGAAGACCGTCCTGAAACCGGTCTCCGTGAGCTGGTGGGTGCTACGGGCGTCTGATGACGATGCGGCGGATGACTGGGCCGCTGTAGCTGAATTGTCGGAGGGGGCTCCTGTATTGAGCCTTATCTGAAGTAGGGCGAGGAGCTCCTGGTAGCGCGGGTAGTCCGCAGATGATGTGGGCTCCTCGCGGGCAGTCTCCTGCCCGGTTGCTCCTACTTGAGCCGGCTCCTCTCGTGGGGAGCTACAGGCGGCTCTGGAGCGGCTGGAGCCTTGTCCTCCTTTTGAACTGGGGTTGGTGATGTGGCGCGAGGCTTCTTGGCTGAACTCACCAAAGAGGGAGAAATTTGGGAGTTAGCCTCGCGCCGAGCCTGTTGGCTCTGAATTGACGTCTCGGCTTCCATATGCTCAGCCCAACTGCCCTGTAGCTGTGGCGCAGTAGGCGCCGCTACGGTTATGGGGGCAGTGGCGAGTACGTCCGTCGACCGAGACACTTTATTAGCGGACGAGGCAACAGGAACAACGGGAGAACTGTCCCGAAGCTGGGACAGCCTCGTAGACCGTCTAGTGACGGAAGCATAGGAGGAACGCGAAGGAACTTGCCTGGTTGTCGGAGTTGTCCCTCCACGCTGTCCTCCTCGTCCGCCACGTGCGGTAGGTTCCTGCTGCTGGCGGCTTCCTCGATCGCCTCGTCCTCGGCGGGATTGACCACGGGCTTGCGTAGGCATTGTTGCACGGAAAATGCTTGAGAATATCTGAAATGGAAACATTTCGAACCGTTCTCATCTGTAGTGGCAGCGAATGCACGTGAATTATGCTAATAGATAGTAAAACCCATTCTGAAATGGAGAGAACATGGAATGGGTAGAGAACGGTAAGGGGCAGGCTAAGTGAACTGAAGTAGCACGCGCCGATGAGTCATCGGCGTTAGGGCTGCGACGGTAGCAGGGTCCGTGCGCCTTAAGGACTTCGTGGTGGGACCCGTTAATAGTGCAACTGTGCCTCGCATGGATGAGTCATCATGGAGGGCCCGCGGACGATAATGAACGGCCGTAATGAAGAGAATGAAGTGAGGGGAACCTTAAACGGCCAAAACAGCAATTGAGAACAGAAGGGATAGAAGAAAGAGGAAATACTCTAGGAAATTTAGGTGAGAAACCTGAGGGAGAGAAGAAATGCGAGAAGGTGAAGGAAAGATGAAGGTGTTAGGAGGAGAGAGAGTTGGTTTAGCACACAAGAGGATAAAGAACAATGGACTAGAGATATAGACAAAGGAAAATACACTAAGAAATTTGAAGAAAAGAGTTAGAGAAAGGGAGAAATGAACGACTGTTATGAGAAAGGGAGTGAAGGGTGCCAGAGGGCAGACTGTAATGACGGGAGATATGCTGCCGGTGGAGATAGGATTGCGACTAACGAGCGCTGCCACCATGGTGAAGAATGAGCGCGATGAGGTCAGAGCGCGAGCCGTAGCGGCGGTATCCTAAGGTTGCTTCACCGGCGGCGTCGCACGGGTACTGTATTGCTCGGAGGGGTCTGCCCGAGAGGAGAGAAGACATGGAGAAGGAGAAAAACAAATAGTAAGAGCGAAGAAGATATGGAGAAGAAGGAAGAACAAATCAGAAGAGCGAAGAAAGAGGAAAATTCTACGGGGAACATTAAGAGAGAGACGAGACAAGGAAATAAGCCGCATAGGTCCAAAGTGAACTGGCCAAAGTGCAATTGGAGCGCAATTAAATTGCGAAACGCATGAAATGTGCCAAACAGCACATGAAATGGAGCGAAACTATAGAATCGACGGACAAAATGGAAGAAACTCGTCTGGTGAAGGTCTTCTTCGCCTTTCGAGGCGGTTGGATCCCTGTTGGCGTGCCGGGCTGCTTCTTGGTCTTGACGAGAGCAGTGTCTTCAGCGGCGACTTCGAGGGGGATGAGCTGGTTCACGGATCGATCTAGAATTTTATTTTTGCCTGTTTTCACCCCTACAGACCTTACCGAGCCGTCAGCTGAGCTGTTGATCTTTACGATCAGTCCCAGCGGCCAATTAGACCTCGAAGTATTATCCGTCTGAATTAGAACGACTTCTCCTACATGTGGCTGTCGTGCTGCGCTCTGTTGTTTCGCAGAACGGATTTGACTCCGCTCCGCAAGCGCTTGCAAGTACTCCTTATGCCACAACTCCCAGAAGGTCTTAAGGGAGTCTCTGAGGAGACTGTACTGGCAAACGAGAAATTCTTGGGACTCCGTAACGGTGAACGGGTCCCTTGAAGTGACTGCCATCTTAGGACTTCCTAAGTGGCGTAGACTGAACTGTGGGCTAACCAAATCAATGGGCCGTAGGATATGAACTGATTCTGTCGCTTCGCCTGAAAGTGGAGTTAGTGGGCGCGTATTTAGCGTGGATTCTACCTCCGTAAGGAGCGTTTGGAGGTTCCAGAGGTCGAGAGTGTTGCGATGAACTGTCTTCTTCAAGGCGGTTTTCACCGAGCCCACCAACCTATCGTAAAAGCCTCCTTTCCACGGCGATAACGGAGTAATAAAGCGCCATTCGAACCCCGATGAGGTGCTGAAATCGAGGACTGCCCTGTCCTCCATGAACTGACGCAACTCGGTGACAAGGACCTCTCGTCCTAGCTTAAAGGTGGGCGCATTATCGCTTATGACGAGGTTTGGAGTGCCTCGTCGCGATATGAAACGCTAGGAGAAAGTGGGTTGTTGTATTGTCCGCAACTAATTCCAAATGAATTGCACGAGTAGACATGCAGGTAAATAAGCAAACCCACGTCTTTTGGTCCTTGTTGTCGTCGGTACGGATCAGGAGCGGTCCAAAGTAGTCGAGACCGGTGTTTTCAAATGGTCGACTCTGGTTGACTCGCTCAGCGGGTAGATCAGGCGATCTCGGGTACGGATAGTGACGACCCTGGTGTCGGCGACAGATAATGCAACCTGAAATGACGTTAGCAACTAGCCTACGGACCCTAGGAATGAGGAACTCATTCCGGAGCACTTTTTCTTGCTCAGAACTTTGCGAGCAGCAAAATCATCCACAAATTAATGTTCATCCTCATCATGACATAGCATACCGAAGAATGAGTTCATCATATTGTTGTGATAATATAATATGGGTCCTTTTAGCTATGGCTGGAGCAATAAAGGAAAACAAATTCACGGTTTTTATCCCACTATTTCAGCATGTGGTCCCTCCGCGGTATCCATATCTATTCCTGCGACTGTTTTTTGCTGACTTTTGTGATGCTGCAATTTTCTGAACTCTAACCGAATTAGCCCGTTGCGGTTACTTACAGACTCACATAAAAAAATGACTCGGGTGAAGTATAAAACTGGAGTAGCCACCTAGATCATTTTCCGACCAGGAAAGAGACTCCTCTCGACATTATTGGAAACCTGTGGCAACATGGACGACATGGAGACTGCACAGATATCTGCATACTCAACATTAGCAGTTCATTACAGTCACCAAAGCTAGTACTCAAAATTCATTCTGGGATCTAGCAATAAGATGATAACTAGATGGCTGGTTAGTCATGGTGGTCCACACTTGCACAGGAATATTCAGTCTGTGCCAACCTGGAACCCCACGCCCAAGGTGATACAGCTGGACAGTTCCTAAATGGTTCTCGAAGCAATAGTTTTGTGTCAAAATTCATTAAGTCACCATAGTCAGTCAAAATAACAGCTCATGGTAGATATTCATGATGCTTCATTAGAAAATGAACCGCATAACTCCATATGGATGAACATCACATCAAACGAAAAAAAAAATTTACACCTTCGATCGGGAACACTGATGTAATCTTGGGGCAGATAACCTCATGGCACAACCTTCACTGAACCCTTTGTTTCATGACACTGCGCTATATGCTTACAAAGTTTTTGAAGCTATTTGTAACTAACGGATTAAGAATTTTATGATCGTTCAAATGTTGGGTGCACTTTCTTAGCATACGATGCATACATAGCTTTTGCTGGCCCATTAATTCTGCCCTGCACCCAGCCCTTCCTATTTTTGAGAACCTTTTTTTGGTAGTCTAACCAATTCCAAGAATATAAATACGAGAATTGTCGAACAGTATTTCTCACACAATTATATGAAGAAGAACCCTTTTTAATTGATAAGCTGATTGTGTTCAAGAGAAAACTAGTGTGGAACAGTGCTCATTTCCGTTTCCGCCTTCCAGACCAAAAACAGGCGGAACGCGGAACGGAACGGAAGAGTCCAAAATGGACGGAAACCGGAATTCGGAACACGGAAACGGAAATTCCGCACATCCCTGGTGTCAACGGATGGAAGGGTAAAAGTAAAATAGGATTACTTGATATTGATCGAATCCTGGCGTTGGCCATCCGTGACGTTCCGCGGTAGATCCCGTTAGCGCTCTGGTTAACCTGAAATTTCTGAACCGCGCGACTCTGCAGCTGGTCAGAGCTCTCGCGATAGTGCTCGCGGATGACGAAAGCTCTGCTGCCTTCCAGTCGCTTGTGGTGACGCAAGGTGAAGTGCTGAACTGACTGATAGTGCGATTTACGTTCGCTGGTCGGCCTTCGTGTCTTTTGGCACGGAGAGATTGTAGTTTAGCTACGAATTTAAGCACATAGGCCGTTACCCGAACGAGTTTCGCATATGAATTGGTTCGTTCGAATGGTACGAACGACTTATATGACTGTATTGAAGCTGAAGTGATGGATTTGAACTCAATTTCCGCCTCTTTGGAGACTGGAACGTTTGAAGTGAAATCGATGCTAGAATTGGGCCAAGAAGATGGTGATTGCAGAATGTACTTGGGCCCATGCCACCACATGTGATTCTTGATCTCTGAGGCCGTAAGACCTCTGGTGGCACAGTCTGCTGGATTTTGGTCTGTATTGACGTAAAAGAAACGGCAATGGATGTTAGCCGTTTCCAGCTCATTTTTGACCTCGTGAATGAGTTTCACGCGGTTATGCACAAAAGTTTTGAGCTGTTTTTTTTTGGAATGAATCCAATATAATGCTATCTGCAAATTAGTTCAGTTCAGTTGTCGGACAGCAACTGAACTGAACTAATTTGAATTATAAGCTCCTTCTTCAGGAACCGAACGATCTTAACGGCCAAGACTAAAGCTTGTAATTCTAATCGCGGAATGGTGGTCTTCTCCGGCGCAGCGAGTTTAGCCTTACATAGATGAGGTGACTAAAGGGCTTTCCGCGAAGCGGCCTGCATACCAGGTATGCCGCCGCTGCGAATACCCGTTTCGAAGCATCTGAAAAAACGACTAAATCGTACCTGCAGTCCGAAGTGCTAGCGACGTATCTTGGCAGGGTTCCAACGAATCCGGAGATGCCGTGGATGATGTCGTTCCACTTGGCCATGGTGTCCTTGTCCAGAGGCGTATCCCAGTCAGTCTTCTTGAGCCACAGATCTTGGATGAAGGTTTTCGCTGAAACGAAAAGAGGAGTTAAAAGCCCAAGAGGATCGAACGTCGATGCGAGCGCCTTTAAGGCGGTTCGCTTTGAATTGACTGTCTTCAACGCTCTGGTAGGCACCTGTAATTGATCTGAATTGGGGTTCCACCGAATGCCGAGAAGTTTGACTGTCGATCCTGGTGTCCTTTTCATGCGATTCTTTTCAGGAACGCATTCTGTCACAGCCTGATCGTTGGACATAAACTCACGAAGGTTCATACCCATATTGGAGAATACATCCTTGCATTGCCGTTGTTTTGAGGTGCCTTCTTCGGTGCTTGTGGCGCCGATGAGAAGGTTATCTACGTACGTGTTGGCAAGGATCTCCTCCCTAAGGCTGTTGTCCTGGTTTCTCTCCAGGGCGTATTTTATGGACATGCTCAGGAGGAAAGGAGAGGCGTTCACGCCGAATGGAATACGCGTGAATATGAGGGTGCGGATGTTGTCCCTGGTAGGTGGCTTAGATGGATCAATTAGCCACAAGAATCTCGTCGCATCCCTTTGGCTCTCCTGTAGTCTGATCTGATGAAATGCTTTCTCGTCATCGGCTGTAATGAGAATTGGAGTGAGTCTTGCGCGGAGCAATGTTGCGCACAAGTCGGGCAACATCGTTGGCCCTTGATGTGTGCAGTCATTGAGACTAGGAGCGTCTCTCATGTGACTGCTCGCATCGAATACGTTGCGAAGTTTTGTAGTGTTGCTGTCCTCTTTGATGACAGCCTGGTGGGGTACGTAATGCACGGGTGTCCCTTTTGTCGGATCTTGTGTAACCTCCTCGATGATGCCGGATTTCAATTGTTGCTCGAATGTATTGCTGTATTCGCTCCATAACTTGGGATTGACGTGGAGCTTATTGTATTGACTTTCGAGCCGGCGCATTGCGAGCGCCTTATTGTCCGGCAAGTGAGGATGGTTGGTTTTCCAAGGGAACTGCACGTGAATCATACCTTGAATTACCTGAACTGTATTGTAATATTGCTGAATTATTTCTGAGTCCGCTGTATCACGGTCCTCGTCCAATCCTTCTGAGTCTAGGGCGAGGAGTCTACGGACTACAGAGTCCGTATCTGCATTGGTCGCCTTCTGGTCGACCGAAGTCGAAAGGACTCAAGGAAATGGCGCGTTTGGACTGGAGAGAAGTGGACCCAGTTTGGTGTATGACTTAACTAAACCCGATGAAAGCTGACGGTTACGATTGAGGTCGACGACGCTCCAGTAGTAGTCCATCCCTATCAGGACATCAACATTTACGGAGCCTGTTCGGGGACGTTTTTGGTGGTGTGGAGTGGTCTTGACGCTCATGCTGTCTGGCACGGATGTAATGTGAGTGCGTGTCCAGAGCTTCAGCCTCACCGGGGTACTCGTAACTGGGTTTTGAAGTGTAATTTTGACCTGGTAGGACTTTTCGGTGTGCTGATACCCACCGAATGTAATGGCTGTAATGGTTTTAGGGTGTTTGAGCTGCAAGCCGGGGGATTGCGCCGTATCTTTACAGATAAAACTGTGCTGACTTCCACTGTCTAAAAAGACAGTAAGAAGCTGATCGGCCTTTGAATTGAAGTTGTGCGTAAGTGCCTCGACAATCATGAGCCGAGGCTCCCGACCAGGTGATCGCGACCTGCATGCGACCGTTTTCGCGGACGCGTTTGTAGTAATCGCAACCTGGACCCTAGTTTGCGACCCTGGTTCGTTAAGCTGCTCGAGCTCGCTGTCGCTCGAATCGCTTGTCTCCAGGGATGTCGTGGTATAGTGATGAGATTGAACTGGATCTGAACTAACAGGCGGGTATCTAAACCCGACTCTCGGATGGGGAGAGTCCCGGCGTTCAGGAGAACGGCCTCTACGAGGGGAGGGGGTCCTGGAGGACCAGCTGGATGAACGTGACCGTCTGCCGTTTGAATAGCGAGACTCCGTGCTGGAAGATCTCCGACGGGGTGAGCGTGGTCTTGAGAAACGATCCCGTCTTGAGGTGTTTCGACGTGCCGGACTTTGCGAGTTTCCTCGCCTATAGCATAGCGACTTGTGATGTCTGCGGGTGCAGTACTGACATGATGGTGCCCTACAGTCGCTGCTGTGATGTCCAGGCTTGAGACATTTCCAGCAGAGTCGACGGTCTCTTACGATTTCCCTTCTGGCGTGCTGCGTTGGAACTTCATAGCATCGTTCCGGCTCGTGTTTTCCACGAATACGGAACGGGCAGCGACGCCTTTGGGATGTATTGTCCCTCCCTGGTGAGTGGCTCCTACGCCGTTCGGTGTAGTGACGGCGTGGTGACGGACGCCGTATTTCCACTCGGGATGGCGAGCGTGAACTGTGCTGCTGGGTGACGTGCGCCGACGCCAAGGCTGGGTGGACTCCTTGGAGTACTTCTTGACGGTCGATGACCTGGTCAAGAGCGCCCAATAGATGGTTAACTGTCCAGTCCTCGCCGGCGCTCTTGAGTTCACCAGCTTTTTCCATCGTGCGCAGTGGGAATTTTTCTCCTATCATGCACTTGTGTGCAGTGGAGGCAGGGTGTTCTCCGAGCTTTTCTAGCTGCACCCAGAGCGCCTTCAGCGTACACAACGTGGTACGCTGTGACGTTGGAATGTCGTGCGCCGGCGGCACAGCTTGAAGCTCCTGCACGAGCTGGATGCGCAAGATGTCAGGGCGCATGTACGTCTTCTTCAGCAGCTGAACTGCTTGTTGATAGTTGTATTCTGAGAACTGAAGTGGGGAGATGAGCTTGTATGCCTCGCCTTTAAGTTTGCCTTTGAGATATAGGAACTTTGAAATGATTGGAACAGTTGGATTATCATGAACTGCTACGGCAAACATTTCCCAGAACTCGCGGAAGGCGTGAAGGCGTGCATATCTCCCTTGAACTCTGGAAGCTCGAATGGTGGAAGCATCACTGACTGAATTGGGTCATGGTTGAATTGTGCTGACGCTCCTTGGCCTGCAGGGGTCCCGTTAAGGCTGGCCATGGGGGCAGAAGGAGTTTGTGAGTTTTCCCTCCGCGGTGCCAGCTGCTCTTCCCCTGGGCCGGAGCGTGGCTGTGCCGGGCCTCGGTCGGTAGGTCGTTCCTGAGATGGAGAGGGAGGCTGACGACCATCGACCCCGATCGAGTCGGCAACTGTATTGACCTCTTGTAGTCCACCACTGGAGGGAGTTTGCCTTTCGAGTTGCACTCGAGCAGTACCCAGCTCGAGTACGAGCCTTTCGGCTTCCTCTATGGACTCCGCGCATGCATTGGCTGTCCAATGTGCGCGGAATTCCTTGAGGACGCCGGGCGCGTCCTCTGCCTGCTCTAAAGCGAACTCTTCGGCCCGCTCCCAGCGCTCCTCCAGCGACTCGATGCGTCGCTTTATGCGGAGGTACGCGTTTCCAATGGTCGACCACGTGAGGGGGTCGACCGACGCGGACTTACCTGCGGGGGCGTCAGATGGTACTTGCCCCGCTCACAGCTTCTCGGCCTCTTTCATTGAGGCCCTCAGCGCCTTCGCCGCCTTGGTGATCTGGGTCTTGATGGAGCCGATCGTCGTCATCGTCGGAGTCAACAACTGCGATTACCTGAAATGCGCACTATGAATGACGACTCACGGGGCCGCCTAAATGGCGGACACCCGTGGTAGCGCGAGGTAACGAACGGATGGAGATGGAGATAGAATGGATGGGGGCTGAGAGCACTTCGCGTCCCGAATACTGTAGAGCGCCAGGGGGAGGGAATGAAGAAGAAGAGAAAGATGGGAGTATTAAGAGAGGAAGGTAGTGGGAGCTAAAGAAAAGAGGGAGCTGCAATAAAGTAAGCGGCTACTGAAAAATAGAAAAAGCTAACTAAGGGGTTGAAGAAAGGAAGGAAGGGCGATAGAGGAGAGAAATGACTGGAGAACAAGAGAGAATAGGCAGAGAGACAAAAGAATGAGGGGAGAGTAAAATGAATTGGCCAGGTTTGAGATAAGCCCATGCTAGGTTCAGAGAATGTGATGAGTTACCTGTTGCTATGAAATGTACTACATGAGGGGGGGGGTGGCTGCAACCCATCCCTTGCTGAATTGACACCTGAAGTTGTGAAGGAGGACCCAGTTCGAGGGGACGAAGGGGCATGGATAACCCAAGGAACCCAGGGAGCTAAACGAGAGGGGGGACTGAGGACCGTGCGACGGGGTTACCACCGACACCGTTACCAAGCTACCTCACCGGGTGGCCAGCCCGTATGGTAGTGGAATGCAAGCGCTTGCCCTTGGGTGCGACCACGACTTACCCATGCCTGGTACACGTGGTCTAGACCCCACCCGTCGCAGACGCCCAGCGCGTCGCCTTACCCCCATGAAAAGCCCCTGGCCTTGGAGAAACCCTAAGGGACTAAACGCCCTTGACGGCGCACAAGTTGGCTGGTTGCCACAGTCCAGCCTGGACCACTGCGCCGTTGCCTCCCCGGCCGTGGCCCTCTAATGCCCACTTTTGGCCCCGACCCTTGCAAAAGACCCCTTAGCCTACAGGCCCCGAGGGCAACACAGCCCCTGCACCGGGCGTGGCAGGGCCGTTTTTACAGCCAGCCGGCTGTCTCCAGACCGACTGGCCAACGGGTCCGCTTGCCAACGTCCGATGCACCACGTTGCAAGTCGGCGGCCCCAGTGCAGCGGCTGTGCCGTCAACACGTGGGACACCAACCTGCCCCATGGGGCACCCGAAGCTGCCAAGGCCCCGTGCCCCGGGGAGGTGAAGGGTCCCATGCCCTGAGGTGCCACGTCCTAAGTGGGGATCCCCCGGGTCCATCCCTTCACTCCCTGCCTGAATTGTATCCCTTCAGCCCAAGGGCTGCAGCCAGCATAATACCGTGGGGAAATACTACGCACCCCTGGGTTGCCAGCCTGATTCCCGACGGCACTGCCCTCGCGACGTCCATGCAGGGGGCCAGGATCTGCCCGCCTGCACGGACCCCGCGAAGGGCTTTGCAGGCTTTACCCCGGCAACCCAGCAAAGGCAATGACAACACCAATACCAGGACACTGTACGAACGGACTCACCACATTCCCTCGCTCTGCACACTGAATACCGTCATAGGTTTATCTCAAAACCACACGCCGACATAGTAGGATAGGAGAATAGGCCGGACACGCAAATGATGAAATCACAGAAAAGCCGGCAGAGTATGGAGGATAGGGAATCAGAGTGGGCCGGGCGCTTCACTGTGCGGAGCACTCAGCGCCCTCAGCCCCATCCGATCGGCAGTCGACGCCGAGATACGCGGGGACGACGTTATGACCAGGCACCCGGCGGCTGAAGCTGAAGATGGCTAGCGAGCGCGGCCGCTCGCGGTCGAAGCAGGCGTCGAATGGAACCCAGCAGCTTGCGCGGGAAGCGGGTTATGCCCGTTCCGGAGTGCGCGCCCCGCCCGCGGACCAATGCCAGCGGAGGCGGGGGCAGGCCGAGCGAGAGGCCGCTCGCCGACGCGTCGCGAGTACGCGCGCCCGCAGGAGGATGGAGGGGAGCGCCGTGGTCACGAGACGCGACAACTTCTGTCCCTCAGGTTGTTCCTCCGCAATCGTTCTCATGCTCATCAGCTAGCGTTTTAAGTTATCGTTGACATGTCTTCCGAAGCCAGGTTCCCCTCACTCGTTTCTTCTTACTGGATCTAATTGCTGGTTCGCCTTTACTGGTCTTCGCTCCCCCTCTTTAGTCCCCACCTTCCTGGTCCCAACTACTGGCCCAGTTCTTTGTTTCCACTATTGACACCAACTGGTCTCTTCTTGCTGGTTTTCCCGTCCTGGCCTCTCCTCCAGGTTATTCCTTTCCTTCCTGGTAGCTCTCCTGGTCCACCATATAGGACCCCTTACCGCCCTTCTCCACCACCCCTTAGTGGTCCTCCCATGCTCAAGGCACGGTCGGTGACACGTATTTAGAATCAGGATTCTTGCTGCGCGACGAAGGGGGCCCGTTTTCTGGATCAAGAAGCTCAGAAGCGCGCGCTGTCGCCGCTGTGTCGAGCATGAAGAGACTATGCATACGCCAGATTCCTTGTTCTCCGTATGAATTCCCTTACGGCTCCTTTCTTCTTGATTCTCCGTCCTAGTCCCGCCTCCAGGTCCCTTCTTCCAGGTAAATTCCTCCCCCTCCTCCCCTTCGGGATACTCCTTACTACTCTACCCTAATTAAATAGCCCTCCCACGCTCACGATACGACGACGGCGAGCAAACGCCCATTGTGTGACATCGGTGTCACATCCTCTAAGTCCGGTCTCTCTTAATGGTAATGGATCTCCTTACTGTCCACCTCTCCTGATTGGTAACTCCCTAATGGTCCATACATATTGCCTAAACTCTTCTTGGTGCCACCTCCCGGCCTGCTTCCTTGTTCCCCCATCGACCATCCCGATGCTCCTCCTGGTGATCGCTGTCGGTTCTCCACTCTGAAAGCCCCTTCTACCCTTAGCCCTTTAGTAGTCTTCTCATGCTAATGGCACGAAGTCGGCTTCTGAATCTCGACGCTCAGAAATGCGTGTAGGTGCTGTTGCGTTAAGCAGTAAAGGGGTGCGTTTCCCCTGCTGCAGAAACATCTCACGTTCAATAGCAAATTTTGCCCGCGTAGTAGATGATGAGGCGTACACCATTCAGGTTAGATCATCGACCGCCCTCGCTGTGGATGATGCAGCGTACCTCACTTCGGTTAGATCACTCGACCGCTCTCGCTGTGGATAAAGCGGCGTAACTCACTTAGGTTAGATCACTCGATTGCTCTCGCTGTGGATAACGCGGCGTACCTCACCTAGGTCAGATGACTCGACGGACAAACTCTTTTATATATAGGTGGTGACGGTGATACATACCAGACGTTCAGCTGCATTGCGGCCGCGAAACGTCTGGTTGGAGGCTTCGCCCCCAAAGAGAATAGAACACCCCGACCGTCTTCTGCATCCGATACACGTACACGACGTCTGCAGCACGTCTTCTCACGCTACGTTGGACGGCAATGAAAGAAAATACCGGTCCCCTTATTGGTACCCCCGCCCCCATTCCTTCAGAGCTTCACCGGTTCCCATTACTGGTCCCACCCTCACTGCTCCCCTTTACTGGTCCCTTTTCAGTGGTCCCCCTTAATTCGTCAACACTTTTCCAGTCCCCACTGCCTTGGTCCCCCTCTACTGGTTCTCTCTTCACTAGTCTCCCCTCCATCGGTCAACCCTTTTCCGGACCCCCTTCACTGGACCCCTACCCCCGACCCCTTCACCGCTTCACTGGTCCCCATTCCAGGTCCCACCTTCAGTGGTTCCCCTTTACTGGTCCTCTCTTCACTAGTCCCCCTTCATTGATCAACCCTTTTCCGGACCCCTTCACTGGACCCCTACCCCCGACCCCTTCACCGATCCCCATTACTGGTCCCATCCTCATCTTTTCACCCTTTACTGGTCCCCTCTTCACTGGTCAACCCTCTACCGGTTCCCCTTCACTGCCCCATCCCCTTCACTGGTCCCCATTACTGATACCACCTTCACCTGGTCCCCCATTCTACACTGTCCCTCATTGCTGGTCCTACCTTCACTGGTTCCCTTTACTGGTCCGCTATTACACGTGTTCGGAATCCATACACCCCTTGCGCGACATTGGTGACACCTCTTCTTAAACCGAACACCTGTTGAACAACGTCGGCGACATGTCTTCTCACCCAGACGTGCTTTCGCGACATCGGTAACTCGTCGTCTGATGTCTTCTCAAGCCAGACGTCGTTTGCGCGACATCAGTTACAACTCTTCTTAACACAGACACCCATTACGCGACATCGGTGGCATGTCTTTTGAAACCGAACACACCTTGCGCGACATCGGTGGCACCTCTTGTTAACACGGACGTCCGTTGAGCGACAATGCTGACATGTCTTCTGAACCCAGACGCCTGTTGAACAGCGTCGGTGACACATCTTCTGAAATCGAACGCTTGCTTTCACGACATCGATGGAACGTTCGGAACTCGGACGCCCTTTGCGTGACATGAGCGACACGTCTTCTGACCCCTCTAATGACGACATAGGTGACACCTAGCATGAACCCGGATGGCTGTTACTTGACGTCTATGAAAGACCAGATGGATAGGCGGACGGACAGACGGAAGGACAGACATAACCTACTCTTTTATGTATAGTAGGATATACAGGTGCGCTCTCGCTATTTCATAGGGCAGAGGATGACGGGGGTGACTCGTCTTCTGAAGTCTTCTGAATTAGGCCACTCGTTGCGCAACATCTATAACATCTCTTTTGAATGAGGACGCTCGTTGAACGACATTTACAACACTTCCTCTGGATCCGGACGCTCGTTGCACAATGTCTATGAAGCGTCTTCTGAATACGGGTCCTTGTTGCGCCAATCTGTAGCGCGTCGTATGAATGCAGATGCCCACTGCACCTTACGTGTGACACGTCTTCTGGATTCAAATGCACGTTGGACGATTTATGCGATACCTAATCTTAATCAAGACGCACGTTGGGCGAAGCCTGGGCATGTCTTCTAAATCCAAATGCTCGTTGGACAACGCCTGTGGCACGTCTTCTGAATCGCGGCACACGGCGCATTATCCTCATCTGTACCCTGACGCGTTACCCGCTTACGTATCACTAACTTGAGTGACCTGGTGGCAAGGTTATGAAGTCGCTGACAATCGTCCTTGTTCAGCCTGAAGGAACATGGCTGACATATGCCACAGTGTGCAAGGCGTCCTTTGACATTGGAACTCACTGTGAAGGACAACATGACACAAGGATTAACTGAATTGTATATTTAAGAGTGTCGGAAAATGTTTTCACGCCTTTTTCTCATAACTAAATATTTTGAATCCAAAGGAGCAGAGGAAGAATGTGTGTGGTGTAGGTAGGCCTTTCGTGCGACACTCCTTAAAAATCATACGCAGCAGATGCATTTGAAGGACAGTTATTTTTCTGGAATCATACCGAGGGCTGACTATACTCATAACAAGTTACGTCTAGAAGAGTTTAGGAATAGTACTACATTAGGGAGCAGGATAAAATCAAAAGAAACATTAGGATAAAGGATAAGGATAAAGGACGGCGTTACTCAATCCCTTCTGGGATGCGCCAGCGCATTCTACTTCTACGGGATGTCGTGGAGGCGACATGAATGCGTATTTGGCCATACAATGACTTGCGGTGGCCAGCCGATGAACAAGTCAGCGCTTTATCCTTCCCAGACAAGTCTGGTACCAATTCACCGACCCCGGAGGGATGGAAGGCTTGGTTGGCCTGGGCGGGAAATCCGAGCCAGGAACCTGGTATCGGGTGCACACGACAGTCGCGCCTCCTCCGACTGCGCTACACGCGCCCTCAAAAGAAACATTAACGACATCAATTCTCCCGACGATAGGGTAAAGGTTTAGCGCGACTTTTACAACAACTACACAGACCTCGGCCAACTGGCAGCTCAGGTCCTTAACATTTCTAAAGGGATTGGAACCAACTCACATGCACGCACAGCATGGAAGGCTTAACTTGAGATGGTTTGGAATTCAAACAGAGGCCGGATTTGTGGATGGTAAGGTACTGGGTCAATGGTATCGGACGAGTTCGCCATCATTGGATAGTGGTCGGTTTCGCCACACTTAAAGTTGAGCTTTTATCCAATTCTTATCTGATTTAATCACAACCATTGGATCTTTCAGTACTGTCCGAATCTTCGGATGATTCAGATGAAGCCATCTTTGGCCGGGCCGGATTTCCGATAATCCGAAACCGGATAAATTCGACCGGATGTCCGAAAATAATGATTCGGATCCCATGTTTAATGCACGGCCTTTTCAAGAGCTTACGTACGAACTCCAGCTAATAATCGCATGCAGGTCGTCTGTTAGACCAATTCTAGAGTATGGCATCACAATTGTCAGCTCAAAACATAAGCGAGAAATCGCCATTCTGGAATCTATGTAAAACAGCGTCGCAAAAGAACTCTGGATACAGGCTCGTATTGTCCTTGAGGGTTTCTACACATTTTCTTCCTCCGACACAGAGCTAGTCAGTGGAACATCAGGCTTCCCAGAGCCAAACCAGTAAAAGGTTTGCGTTTTTTTACGTGTTCGAACTGGCCCCTATTTTTTTAAATGATCGGAAACAAAAATCAGACACATTTCAGCGAACTCTTTAGCACAAAATATTATAAAAAAACTTCTTAACTGATACCTCCTGGATGCAGCTTGGCGGGTTCACAGCTTATTTCTTCTTAGGCGGTTTCTTGTTGCTAGTTACGTTTTCTTTCTTTCTAGGTGACAGTCTTTACACTGTTGTATAACGAAGGTATAAAATCTATCAAATCATGAGGTTATGCTACACTGCGCAAAAATTTGCGCAGCTTCGAGTAGCCTCCTTATCAACGGAATTCCAAATCTTTCCCTAATCTTGAATTAATTGTCGTCGTTGTTGATTAAATCCCCACTTGTTCTTTTAAAGAAAATCTGTCCAAGTTGAGTGAAATTGAAGGTGCCCAAATAATAGCTCAATAGCTCCCTGAACGAAGGCAGCATATGGATCTACGCAAATACATTGGAGAGCGTTTAACGTCGCGATAGAGTGAGTCAGGACCCATCCCACAGGCATAGCAGAGACCGCTGCGAGCTTTCTTAGAGTCATTTCTCCGATTTGTCATTTGGCGACGTCATGCTTTTTAAGAAGATTTGTCCATCACACGGGACCAGGAAATTATGGCGGAAGAACGTGGGAATTGTAAACAGCTCCCCTTCTGAAGCATTCTTGGGTGGCTTGAATATTCTACCTACCTCTCCAGCGACCTTTATGCTAACCTTATCGAAGGAGCGAACTCAAAAACGAAAAGCTGAAAGTCGTTAGCACAAATTCTTCAAACAAATTCTCAAATTCGCGCCTTTGCATCGCCCATGTTGCTCGAGTTCATCTCGAAACCAGGAACTCATGCAACTGCACCATTCGAGCACTACAGTTGGGAGCAATTGTCCACGCACTAGAGTTCCTAATAGCAGTCAGACTTTACGATAACTCCAGAGCATGAATGGGGACAGATTCATCAACCGCTAACCTGCCGGTAACGGTGGTTATATCAGGCGTCTGACGGTATTTTCACCGTTAGAGGGCGGTAAGCGGTTGAAGGATCTGGCCCCTGGTGTTCGATCTATAGATACCAGTGCTTAACCTCCTAATTTGATGTTGGCAGTTCTGTGCATGGGGTGTATGATCATTTCCGCATGTTTTGCTAGGCCTACGATCTCCACAAGATGCTCATGAAACTAGCAGCGCAAGCCTATGTACTTACTTTGATTACTTTGATGGTCCTTTTGTCTGCTGGAGGTCTTCTCAGCGGGGACCACAACTCTTCCAGACCGCTCGATCTCTGGCTGCTTTCATCCAGTGAGGCAGACTCCGCTCTCTGAAAGATCTTGAGAATGAGTCTGCCCATCGCGTTGGCGGTCGTCCCAGTGGTCTCTTATGGTCTCTCAGAAGCCATTCTGTGACACGGAGACTCCATCTATCGTCCTTTCGTCGAAGCAGGTGTCCGGCCCAGCGATATTTGGACTTCTTCATGCACTGCAGCGGGTCTGCTAATTGCGACTTCTCCCGTAGCTCCGAGCTTCGTAGGCCTTCTTGCCATTGCTGACGAAGGCTTGTCCTCGGAAGACATCTCTCCAGTGCACCATGTGTAGTTTGCATCGCTCTGGCGATTGTCTTGTTGTCGGGCCAGCTTTCCGTCGCGTAACACATCGCAGGCAGTACAGAGGCGTTGAATATCGAGGCCCTGAGGCCGCGATCCTTGACCTGATCGGTGACTTCGCGAATCGAACTGAAGGCTGCCCATGCTGCGCGTCTCCTGCGGGCGATTTCAGGAGCGAGGTCGCTATCCATGTTCAGCTCTCTACCCAGATAGACGTAGGAGTCGACCTGTTGCAGAGCGACTCCATTTAACCTTACGAGTCCCGTGTCACACCACTGGTTGACCATAAATTGCGTTTTGGACATATTCATGTCCAATCCAATCTTCATACCTGCCACATTGAGCTCGTTCAGCATTTCCTCGACCTCTGCCGTGCTGGTAGAGATGAGAACAATATCGTCGGCGAAGCGAAGGTTGCTGATCCGTTTACCGTCGACAAGGTAGCCTTTATCGTCCCAGTTCAAGTCTTTCATGGCATCCTGGAGTGCCGCTGTGAATAGCTTGGGAGAAATCGTGTCTCCCTGCCGTACTCCTTTCCCGATAGGAATTTTAAGCTTTCGATCGAACAGCTGGATGGTAGTCGATGTGTTCGAGAAGCATTCGTCGAGAAGTCGGATGTAGGGCGATGGTATACCAGCGTGCACAAGTGCGGTCAAAACGGCGTTGATTTCCACAGAGTCGAACGCTTTCCGGTAATCCACGAAGACAAGCACAAGTGGGAGGTGGTATTCGCGGCTCCTCTCGATGAGCTGTGAGAAAGTCTGAATATGGTCCATGCAGGAGAAATCCTTGTGAAACCCTGCTTGCTCCACTGGTTGATATTCATCCAAGCAACGCCCCATGCGGTTAAGCAGTATCTTGGTGAAGATCTTGTACACAACCGAGAGAAGACTGATGGGTCGATAAGGATAAAGGATAAAGGACGGCGTTAATCAATCCCTTCTGGGATGCGCCAGCGCATTCTACTTCTACGGGATGTCGTGGAGGCGACATGAATGCGTATTTGGCCATACAATGACTTGCGGTGGCCAGCCGATGAACAAGTCAGCGCTCTATTCTTCCCAGACAAGTCTGGTACCAATTCACCGACCCCGGAGGGATGGAAGGCTTGGTTGGCCTGGGCGGGAAATCCGAACCAGGAACCTGGTACCGGGTGCACGCGACAGTCGCGCCTCCTCCGACTGCGCTACACACGCCCTAATGCGCTACACACGCCCTGATGGGTCGATAGTTGTTGATATCCTCCTGCTGACCTTTTTTGAAGATTAAAACTGTTTTCGACTCCTTCCATGAGTCCGGAATCCTACCAAGTCGAAGGTAGTGGTTAAAGTGCTTAGCAAGAGGTGAGCAGAGGGCACTGCCACCCGCACGAAGGAGATCAGCAGAAATGCCGTCCGGTCCGGAAGCAGTGCCCGGCTTCATCCTTCTGATGGTATGGGCAACTTCTGATTCCAGAATGGGAGGTACTTCCTCAACTGGTGGCATCAAGCGTTTCGGGACAGTGATGGAAGAACGGAACAGATCTGTGTAGAATTCTTGAACGATGGCCTCCATCGCTCTTCGAGACGTTTGCGTTGTTCCATCCTTATCCACAAGGGCTGACGTTATTGCCTTCTGATCGCAGAGATCTCGTTTGCAGCGCTTTATGCTTGAACCTTTCCCAGCGGCTTCTAACAGCTTCAATCTTCTGTAGGCTTGAATGGACTGCTTCACTGCAATTCGACAGGAATTCGAGATGGTGACTTTTTCCAGATGGGAAGCATTAGGATCCAGTTTAACAGCTCTTCTTTGCTCCAATAGTTTAATCGCATGCGCGTTGAGTCTTGAAGCAGACGGTGATGTGGCTCCGCAAGAGCTGCTACCACATTTCAACAGTCCTTTGGAGAGAAGGTCGTAGTCTTCCGATGGATCTTCAAGAAGATTCCAATCATACGACTTTATTGCATATTCCAACTCCTCAGACTTGAATATGTGGATCCTAACCGGTGCCGGTTTATGAGTGTCACGCTTGAACATCCTCTTTTTGAGAGTCAGCTTCGCACGGACAAGACGGTGATCCGAGCCGGTGTCAAATGAAGGCAGCACGGAGACGTCGAACAGACTCCAGCGTCTGTTTGTAAGAATATGGTCGATCTCCGAACGTGTTTCTCCATTTGGGCTTTTTCAGGTCCATCGTCGGTTTGAAGGCTTCTTAAACATAGAATTTCCATGGTAGAGACGGCGCGCGGATAGGAAGTCTATCAGGCGCTCTCCGTTTTTGTTCCTTGAGGGAGTTCTATGTGGTCCTAGCCTCCATTCGTCGTGATCATTCGTACCGACGATAGCGTTAAAGTCACCAACGACAACTTTGTAGTAGCTCTTCTCGTCGTTGACAGTCCTTTCGAACAGCTTGTAGAATTCCTCCTTTTCTTCATCTGTGGCCGCAGATGTTGGAGCACACCCATTTATGATGGGAATGGTTCCTTGATCTTTGGTTTCCAGACGAAGAACAGCTACCCGCGGAATGATGATCTTGTAAGAGTCCACTAGGTGGTGCACTGTCGAATTGACGAGAAATCCAACTCAGCCAATATTCTTTCTGTCCACCTTTGCTCCGATGATGAGAAGCTCGTTGTGGTCGGTCCTTCTTATGGTTTCCGTTCTGCCTTTCGTTTCCTGCAAGGCGATAACGTCGTATTTGATGATGCGGCTTCTGTAAAGCAGTGTCCGAAGATCCTGCTCAGATGCGATCGAACAACAGTTATAAGTGCAGACGAATAGGCAGTTTCCGTGTAGTGGTGGGAGGGAGCTTCCGCTAGTCCGATTCCAATGACGTCCTGATAGTTTAACTCCGAGATTAGATGGCCCCTCGCGGAGGTGGATGCAACCGACGTCGTAGAAGTCCACCTTCGGCGCGCGGAGGACTGGGGCACGGGTTTAGTTGTTTGAGCCATAGTTGTGGTTTGGTTACTCACATGTTCCTGGCCAGGGATACAGGAGAGCCGCCCATACACGACAAAGCGTCGCGTACTGCGTGACCGTTTGTGCCGTTAGCCATCACAAAGTGATGTTCACCCCTTCACCGCGATGAGGTGGCACATGAAGGGCAAGCCTATGTAGGTGCTGTAAAATATTGTTAAATTCTCTCTACTGGTGAACGCGGCCTCCCAAGTTTCGATATATGAAAATTCCTCACAAGGGAACTGTCTGAACGGTGCGCCGGAACGGCAAGTATGAATACTACAGGAAGTGATAGTAACAGAACATAACAGTTTTGTTTTTGCCGAATCCTTGAGGCGATCGAGTAGGAGGCACCGAAATTTGTAATGGTTAAGAATGGTTAAGGTCCGCAGGGTCGTCGAGCTCACAACGGCTGCGCAAGGAAATGCTACAGTGGACTGGGTGGCGCAGTAGTAGAGGTACTGCTTCATATTTGTGACATCGAGGGTTCGGTTCCCGAGCCACTTCCTGTTTTTCCACTTTTACCGTAGTATCGGATTTCCATAGCTACCACCTCTACAATGTATGCTAACCCTCGAGTGGATATTCACCTACTGACACTGAAGTGTGGATCTCCACTGGATGCTGTTCCTTCGAGAGACGATACGAAGCTGATGCCATCAATCAGTATAGGCACAATCACGTTTTTGCGAGGAAGGCCGTTTTGGAGGGAAAGGTTCTGCTATACAAGGTTGACAACCGGGGAAATGGGACTGTATCGCGACTCCAGGCTTGGGCTGCAGCAGAGTACCACTGATCAGGAACTGTAAAACAATCTCGCAGCAGAGAAAGTGCTTGCCACTGCTTTAAATTTCTCCACAACAAACGAGATTGGGCGGAGCTGAAAAGTTTCAACGAACAAGGTATGACATATGTCGTATGCGACGGAAAACATTTCATGTGTTTGTTGAGGCTTTTGAAAAGAAGTCGCCGTCAACGCCTTTCGGAGGTTGACGGCGGCTCCTTGAAGGAAATGGTTACTGCAAAGATCAACGAAGATGGAAGGGATGGATGCAAATCCGATACTATGGCAAAAGTGCAAAAACACGACGTAGCTCGGGAATCGAACAGCCGACGTCACGGTCATGAAGCAGTACCTCTACCACCGCGCCACCCAGTTCAAGCACTAGTAGTTCCGCCGTGGTACGGGGGCAGACATAACTCCAACGCCGCGCGAACCCTCCTGGCGTCATGCACGGTGCGCGACGAAAATGGACGAGTTGTCGCTAGAGTTGAGCTATTTGGCATTTTTTTTCGAAAGTCAAACAATCGAATAAATCGATTTTTTGAAAATTTCGAAAGTCGAGCAATCGAATAACTCAATTTTTTTGAAAATTTCGAAAGTCGAACAATCGAATAACTCGATTTTTCGGTCTTCAAAAATCGAACAATCGAATAACTCGAGTTTTCGCCGTCTTCGAAAATCGAATAATCGAACAACTCGACATTTCGCCGTCTTTGAAAATCGAGCAATCGAATAACTCGACATTTCGCCGTCTTTGAAAATCGAACAATCGAATAACTCGATTTCGATGGCACGTTCCACAGAGAACCGAAAGAAGACAGAACAAAACCACAGTTGTAGATGAAAAGGGATGAACTTAGGAAGACAACTGAATCATCGTTTACAATCCATCTAGAGGACCGGAATAACAAGACACTTGGTCATTTATTTTGCAAGTAGTGGACATTCTCCAGGGTTGAGGTGCTACCAAAGGAAGGGATTTTCCTCTTTTCTACGCGTAATTTGCTATCTGCCACGGGTTCTTCATTTGCGAGTCGATGTCACTGAATTTTCGCATTATCCCATTACCAGTGTCCGTCGTTGGTTTTGCCACACCGTACGCTGGACGTGCGGGCCACGTCAGGATTGCCGACTTTGCCCACTTCGGGTAGGACGGACACGCTAGGAACGTAGCCCAAACCTAGCTAGGGATGCTTCCTCAGCCAGCGTTCGTCGCCGTACGATGGACGTGCGGGCCACGCCAGGCTTCGGGTAAGCGTGCCACGCCGGGAACGTAGCCCGAACCTAGCTAGGAATGCTTCATCAGCCAGTGTCCGTCGCCGACTTCGCCGGTCCCTACGCTGGACGTGGGGGCCAGGCCAGGCTTGCCGGCTTCGGGTATAGCATATTTTCTTCAGCACACATAAAAATCCGTAAGGTTTGTGAGGTAGCTTCTATCCTGTTATGTTCAAGAGTTAGCTCTTTGCTCCTGTTCAGCTTTTTCCAGCTCGGACAAGAAAAGGATACGGATAAAGGACGGTAATAGTCAGTAAATTGGTGGAGGAGACCACCTTTTAGTTTGTGGTTTTCCCTCTTGGCGAGAAGGCCCATGAATGTCGGTTTACATCAGAAATGGAACAACACAATTCAATGGAACAACAAGGGGTACGACACAGTGGTGTTGAATAACAGTTCCATTTTCGCGCAACACAAAATGCGTTGTGGGGGTGCCTTACATGGTGAACCCCTCCTCCTTCGAGCCCATTTTCATAAAGTTAACAAAAAAGCGTGATTCTACACATAGTCACTGTACGCAGTTTGAAATTCGCGCCTGGGTTGGTTTTGAAAAGAATGACGATTTTGACGTTCATAGAGCGCGTTTTCCGACGGCGACAATTCGTCCGCAGTTTCAATACACGTTTAATGAGGAATTGCTCTGATCTGCACATGGTAAAGCAGAACATTTTCTAATGCACTGCGACCGTGGCGGACGCGACGTTCGGCAACGATCTCGACGAGCTTCCGTACGTTCTTAGGTGCGCCGGCCTACACACGCAGACACAAGCATACGATTACAATACGCAATAACTACCGAAACCGACATAGCACGCCGTATTCCCATTGGAGCACGCAATAAGTAAGGGCTCTCAACGATGCCCAAACTACTTGAAATGGCCCAAAGAAATAGTTTAAGTTAGCATCTCACTGATACATCCATACATCAATTTTGTAATACATCATCACTTTTACAAAAAAATTGTATTTTACCGCTTGAAAACGTTTATCAGGCTTTTTTAAATCAAAATCATAGTTTATTACCACTTATTATTATCAGTTGAAACAACCAGCATATGTAGGATCAACTATATGCACAACTATAGTTATGCTCTCGCAAAATTTTCGACTATTGGCATGGTTTCAAATGCCAACAGTTTACGAGTATTCGAATTTAAACGTAATCAAAAAGTGGTTTTATGAAGATTAGAATTCGAATACCATACATGCGAAAAACGATACCATACATTTTTTAAATTTCGAATTCATTATCAAAGTTCGAATGAAAATCATTGGAATACCTTTCGAATAGGTCATCCGAACAAAACTATACACAACGCTAAACATGAGGATGAGATAGTACCCAAAATCATAATATCACCACCAGAATCGACTAGACAGCAGTTTCGTGACGCTGCTTAATGCTCATGAGATTTTCGAGAAATCTCAGGGATTGTAATAACCTAGAAAAATCGGACTCTTACATCCTAGGTATGTTCAACAGCAACCAACAAAATATCTCATTACCTCTAGTTAACTGCCACCTCTATTTGAACTCCCTCTTTAATTCACTATGACGAATCCCTCGATCGCAAGCATTGTTCGATTTCAAAATGCGTTCTAACATAACTTCGTGATTTTCAAATTCGAACCCTCCAAATGAAATCGCAGATTGATGATCGCGAAAAAGCATTGTTCGAATATTGTTCGAAATCGACAATGTCAAGAGTCGGCCGCCAGAACCCTCGAAAGGAAATCGCAAATCGTTCCCGCCAATTACAGTAGGCGCAGAAGTGGAGCGAGTTTGACGTGGGTTTTTCGGGGAACGGAGACGATCTATACTCATGCGGCCTACTCTTGATATTGTTCGAACATTGTTCGATTTCGAACAATATCCGAGCAATACTTTTTCGCAGTATTCGATTTCGAACAATGTTCGAACAACGTTTTCCTATCTTCAATTTCGAATAATCTTCGAATAATGCCTTTTCGCGAAAGTCGATTTCGAACAATGTTCGAATAACTGTTTTTCGCGAAAGTCGATTTCGATCAATGTTCGAATAATGGTTTTTCGCGAAAGTCGATTTCGATCAATGTTCGAATAATGGTTTTTCGCGAAAGTCGATTTCGATCAATGTTCGAATAACGGCTTTTCGCGAAATACGATTTCGAGTAATGTTCGAACAACAACGATTTACGATTTTCGAGTAATCGATTAATTGTTCGAAATCGCTCGAACAATTATTCGGCCCGATTAATCGAGCTCAAGTCTAGTTGTCGCGGTCCGACTGCTTCCGACAGGGACGGCTAGAGGCGTAATACGCACAATCATTCTGAGAACGCACAGTCTGAAGAAATTTGGAGGTGACCTGATGTAGTGCATTAATAGATTGGAACTTCCGAGTTTGGTAGAACATTGCTCTCTTATTTATGCGTCCACAACAGCACAGCTTTTGCATCAGCTGGCGCATCGTCATTTTGAGTAATGAGTATCACATTTATAGAGTTTCCCGCACATAGGGTCGGGTGGGGTGGGGGGGGGGTTACCGATAGGACAACCATACACAACGGTTGGAGCTGTACGAAACTGGATTTTTTTCAGCACTGGTGTGTTCCACCCCTATAGTAAACGGAGGTAGGTCATTTCTGACGCAGCTTCACATACACATTTCTTCCTACCAAAGCGAATACACTTTATCGTCGTTATTGATCATACTGATTGATCATGGGTCGTGGGTTTTGAACATTGGCGAGATTCCGTGCATCGCGGCTAATCATGTGTCGCCGAGCGCACGTCCGCGTTTCAGCGCCGCGACGTCGCATGCGGCCAGCGTGCGACGTCGCGTTGGAGTTACGTTCTGGAGCCGCCGGGTAAGCTCCTCCCTGCGGGCCCTTAACCATTATAAATTTCGGCGCCTCCTACTCGTTCGTCTCAAGGATTCGGCAAAAACAAAACACAACAACAACAGTTCTGTTACTAGTTGGAGGACGGAGATTCTTCCTATATTGTTCATTACTGTTTTGGTGCTCCGGCGTACCGTTGAGACAGTTCCCTTGTCATGGTCTATACACAGGACCTGATTAGCCAAACCAATGTTTATAGAAATTGGCAAAGGAAGAATTTCCATTTGTCATGTCGCAAAAAAAGGAAACACGATGAAGGACACTTTTTAAAATCATAATTAAGCTTCGTTGTGTTTTTCCTAGCGTCCTGCGCTCAACTGATAGTCGGATAAAGACTAATTTCTGCTGATACGTTTCGATGGAATACGTTTGACCTCATGATTCGTTGTGTGTCTGCAAAATGCTTTCTAATTTAACCTTATTTTTTGTTTTTCCTTTTTTAAATTGAGAATGACAGGTCGTCTCCGAAAATTGCTTCACCGGAGGCGGCTGCATTTACTGTATATTTTCAGAAAACAATGAAACCACTACTTCCTTCACTGATGGGTGGTGAGTAATCTTTTTTCAAATGTCCGAAAATTTGAGTTTATCCAGGAAAAAATCACTGCGATGGTTCGGAGTTTCCAATGAGAAGTCACAGCAGTGAGCAGCAAAGCCAAAAGACCTGGTCCTAATTGCTGGTCTACGCTGAAATTAGACAGTAGCGCCCTTATCATAGGCTTTGCAAACGTTTCAATATAATCACAATTGTTATTGTGTAGAAATTTTTCATATTGTTATTTCCCATACCATTACGTATTATTATTCTGGCAAGATCTAGTAGGTTGTCCGGAGTTCTCGGCGTTTTGAGTGCTTCTTTTGAACTGCCATAACTATCTCAGATCTTATCAGCACACTTTTGCCAACGGGTCAACAGTCGACTTATTTCACGAGCGAAAAAATTAGGTGGTCGAGATTCGACACAATCCTCGAAAGCCGTTTTGGCTTGATCCTGATTGGTGAAGGTTTTACCAGCGGGAATGCTCTTAAAGGTTTTGAAAAGTGGGTAGTCGGTTGGAGAGAAGTCTGGAGAATATGGCGAATATGGCGGGTAAGGAAGAACTTCAACCCTTAATTCGTTCAATTTTCGAATAGTGATTTGTGAAACGTGTGGGCGGGTGTTATCGTGCAATAAGAAATTCGCTCACGAGGGGCCTCACATCCACTTGCTGTTGGGGTGGAAACCTGTTTTTATGCATACACATGTATGTATATACACGTGTATACAGTATATAACTACTTATATGCGTATGCGCATATATATGTAGGTGCAAGCTGGATATAAGTGGATATATGGCTGCACAGGAATCCTGCAACACTCTAGCAACAGGAGCCGACCCTCAAGTCTAGTGGTATTTATTTATTTATTTATTACAAGGCACGGATAACAATCACATGCGGTAAGATTCTAACAATAACATATAACAAACAAAAAACGAGCCTAACGAAACCTTAGTGCAATTAAACGTTTAAAAGAGGATACAGACATATTAACAATGTTCTCGTTCTCAGAAAGCAAGATGTTGAGCTCTCTGATGCTCCTGTGAATGAGGAAACTTGACCTTACTTTTGACCTTGGAAGTGGCAGGTAGAGTCGGAGATGCCCTCTTCTGTCAGTTGACAAAGAGGTGCCAAAAAAAACCAATTGGGTCAATGGAAAGCCTTCCTGTCAGAACTTTGAACAACATAACTAAATCTGCTCGCTTTCGTCTAGTCTCAAGGCTAGACAACCCGAGCATTTTGGCCCTGTCGGACCCGCTCGGAATATTGTCGTAATTTAGACCACGACACTTTAGAAAAAGCTTACGGGTAAAGTTATTCTGAACATTTTCAAGGAGTTTTATGTCCTCCTTTTGACAGGGACTCAAAACTGAGACACCACATTCTACAATGGGCCTTACGTAAGATTTGTAGGCTCTCACAAAAGTAGGTTGATCTTTGGTTATCAATACCTTAAACAAGTTATAAATTCGGTATTTAGCCTTCTTTACAAGTGCTTTATAATGATGCTCAAAGTTTAGGTTACTCGAGAAATGGAACCCTAAATCTCGTGCACTTGTAAGTTGCTCTAAAATTGACCCGTTGAGTGTGTATGTTGGACGGTGACCTTGAGATTTAGATTGAATCACAAGACAATGCGATTTTTCAGCCGAACGGGGTAGTTCCCAGGTGCTTGCCCAACTCTCTACAAAATTTATAGCCGCTTGGACATTACAGGAGCTTTCTTGATTGTCGACTTCTCTATAGATATCGTCCGCGTACATTTTACAAGAAACTCCAAACCTTTGAACTGAATCAGGAATCTCAAACGTATACAAAAGAAAAAGTAAAGGCGATAGTGCTCCACCCTGTGGAACACCACTGGGGGCAGAATAAACCGATGAATACTTTCCTCCTACTCTGACTTGATAGGTTCTGCCCGTAAGATAACTCTTTATACAGTATACAATCATAGGATGTATGTCTACCCTTCCCATCTTGTACAATAAATTTTCTGTAGGAACCTTGTCGAAGTCTTTTGAAAAGTCAAAAAATACAATATCTGTGCGTTTTCTACGGTCCATAGATTTAGTACACTCGTTTAGAGCAGATAGAACAGCTGTTTTCACCGAGCGTTGTTTAGAAAACCAAACTGGTCCTTAGAGATGATGTTATGCTCTTCAATATGATCCAGCATGTGCTTCTTTACAATCTTTTCAAAAGCTCTAACGAATACAGAGGCTATACTGACAGGCCGGTAATTACCCGGTTGATTGAATGGTGGCTTTTTGCGAATTGGCGTAATAAAGGCATGTTTCCACCTCGTAGGAACCTCAGCTCTCATATAGCTCGAATTGAAAATTACTTTTAATGGATAAGCAATACAATCCGCCACTTGTTTGATAAACGTTAATGGTAGATGATCCGGGGACGTTGAGAAAGACTTAGGCCATTTAATTAATATGTCGAAAATCTCCTCCTTATGAAACCACAGCGTAGGCCCCATTTGGGGGAAACTAGGTAATGCATTGTCCTGGGAGGCGAAAGACGCGGAACTACTGCAAGCGGATTGGTTAAAGACCTTCTGAAACTCCTTTGCAAGAAGATTAGCTTTACCACGGGCGGAGGAAATAGAGACACCCTCTTCATTCCTTAGATTTGGAATAAAGTTATCATTTTCTGTACGAGAGGCAATATACCTATAGAAAGCTGACTATACTGGTATACTTCCACAGGAGCGTCAGCGGGGTGCAGGTAATCGCACCGGGGCCCCTCACCTGGCCAATCGGCGCAGCCCGCCACACCCACTGCAATAGCAAGGTTCTCACCGCAATAGCAACTGGCTGTGCGGCCTGTCAGGAGCCGGTGTTAGGCCTATGTTATACTTCGGCGACGGTGTTGTCGGCGACGTCGGCGGCAGTGTTACACAGGTTGCTACGCAGTGCATAGCAGCCCGCGCAACACAGCGTCGGCGACGCGTCGCCGAAGTATAACATAGGCCTTAGGGAAAGAATCGGACCTCGGTCCGATTGATTCGCACTTACCAGGATACTATCTCAACGGTAGGTCGGAACGGCCCAAGTGTTGTATATGGGCAGAACCGCCTCTCTCTGAGTAGTAACAAACTGCAGGTATCTCGACCCCAATACAACTCCGCGCAGAGTTAGGGGCGACGGAAGTCGCGGGTTGGCGCTCTGTTGATTCACGTGCTCCACAGCTGACGGGCGCGCGCGGGATGAGGGCTCGCATCTGCGGCTAATCGCAGTGCACATGTGGCGTAGTAGGGAAGAGCTCGGGATCGTGAACGAGGGGGCGAGGGTTTGGACCCCGGAGACTGCGTTCGTTTTGCACTTTTGCAAAATCCACGTTTATCATATAGGTAATCCACCTAGGGGTATTATAGTGTGTTATAGCTCATGTTCACATATAACATATGCTTCAAACTACAGATTAGCTAAAATGTTCACTTCTGTGTGTCACTTATTTTAAGCCTATTTTGTGTGAAGCTCTAGTTATGTAACGATGGATGTTTTGCGGCACTAGTTAAAAGTCCCGACTCCACCGTCAAAAAAAGATTTTCGCTGAAACTATGTCTAGGGGGGAGGTTATTTGGGGTGCTGATCACGAATCTGACATCCGTTTTTCACGATGCGGTCGGAGGCCACCCATACCGTTAACAGGCAGGGTCACCGATTTCGCTGAAACTTTGTATAGCGGGGTTATTTGGGGTGCTGATCACGAATCTGATATCCGTTCTTCACGATTCGGCTGAATAATATAGATACAGGATGACACAGGATTACAGGTGGCCTGGATGGCCAGTATCAATCGCTAGACTTTCTTTTGTGTTTGGCGAATGATACTGGAATATGCTTTCTATCTCTATCAACCAAAATATACAACAGAGGTCACGCGGAGCGAGACAGGCAATAAGCTGGCCTGAATGAAAGCATTCTTGACATATTGGGCAGACAACAGGTTCGGCCTCGGGTGCAATAGGACTCGCAATCAGGCTCAGCTTTATCTGGACCACAATGCATTTCCGCTCTGAGGTACCTATACGGATTCTTCCTCAGCAATTTTAGAAATTTCATTCACCTCGGGGACATCTAACTTCCAAACGTACCAACCACAAAGCGAATCGAAGTTTTCGTTCGATACTTGTACAATATCTAACTACTACATATGTTCCAATAAGGAAGCTCCTCTTTTTTTCATTATACTAAGGGTTTTTGTTCCCCAAAACATTGCAAAGGGATCATGATTCCACTCTACTTGTACTAAATCCGACAGCTATAGCGAAGACTCCTCGACCTCTTCTGTTGACCAATGCTGGCTGCAGTTGACGCATATTCCTTCTGGTGGATTCGGTTACGGGTGGCCTTGAAGCCACGTCCTATGCCCCTTGACGGACATATGACCTCGTCCCCTGTACTACACAGAAATCAATTCTTCTACGCTCCAATGCTTCAACCAACTCGCATGAGCGGCCCGCCAACGTCCACACATTCAGCTTTCGTACACACACACACATTCAGCGTACACACACACACGTACACGCACACATTCAGCCACGCGGGTCCTGCTTAGGTTACGGGACTTTCGGACTAGCTCAGTTGCCCCCCCCCCCCCCCCCCCCCCCCGATGCCGTCCTCGCATGAGGAACCCTCGCATACTTTCCACACTCGCCTGGCTTTGCGAGTGCACGTCGGCTCCCACGGACGCCCTAACACTATCTCGACTTAGGTGAACTGACATGCACCATGTGATGTGACATGGGTCTTCGTTGGCCGGACCGTTACGAGGGCCTGTGGCCTGCACTCGAGTGTCTGTGTTCGACTTAACTCGCAGAGCGAACAGCTTCCAGTCACCACGTGGAGGAACGGACATCGCCACCACTTTTCATTCGTCTATTATTAAGTACAAATTCAACTTGCATTGCATTGCGCATTAATGCTATTTTCTGTACAGAACTTTTCGCTCTATCTGACTAAGTAATTTATGTTTGAACGTTGTTTCATAACTCTGTTCTTGAAGGGCTTATTGAAGTATGTCGAAGAAGCAATTTCGAGCGATATTTTACTTGAACTTCAAATTGAGGCAATCCGCACCGGGGACAGCTCGAGAAGTCACTGAAGTGTGGGCCTAACAGTGTTGGAGAAAGCACTGTGCGCCAGTGGTTCAGTAAATTTCGGACTGGAGATTTCAGCCTCGAAGATGACCTTCGTAGCCGTCGTCCTAGAATAATCCTGGACGACGAGTTGAAGGAACTGGTGGAAGCTGAACCATCCCAACAATTCGCGGAATCGCGGAGGAGCTAGGCGTCAGTAAAACTGCTTTCGCGGAAGCTTTTAAACGGCTTGGGAAGGTGAGAAAGCTCGAAAAGTGGGTGCCCTACGAGTTGAGTGAGCGGCAAACATTGCCACGTTTCGAGATTTGTTCTTCTCTACTTTTACGCAACAAAACTGACCCGTTTTTGGATTGAATCATCACCTGCGATGAAAAGATCCTACTGTAAGGGGGGACCACCGGTGGTTTTGGAATAACCGTCTCCGAACGATTTCGTGACTCGATTGTAAGCGTTGAACGCTTTGACGATTGATTGATGAAGATCGCTGTCACCGCTAAGGACGACTCTATCACTTCTTCTCTGCATATGCTACGCAGACCGGCTGCTCAGAGCAAGCCAACGATGAGTTTTGGAGCCTGCTTGATGAGAAGACAGCAGAGACCACCGAAAGATGTGATTATAGTCGCTGGTGACTTTAATGGGCACATAGGTTCGGTTACGGGTCGCGTAACGCAGACGGTGAGCGTATCCTTGAGTATGCGGAATCGCATAGCCTCACCATAGCGAACACCGTATGTCGTAAAGTAAACGCGATTCCCACCTCATCTCGTCCTATGTATAGCGGGAGCACCAGGAGTCAGATAGACTTTGTCCTTCTGAAAGATCGTGACCGAAGTCTTGTAACAGATGCTGCATGAGACGGTCGCCCACAGCGTCGACCGCTTATTTGCACCTTGAAGACCGCCCCTCCGAGGCTGAAGCAGGTCGAGCGATGCGTTGCACCAGGAATCAAGTGGTGGCGAATGAGAGAGGAGGAAGCAGATGTGATTTCTCGCGTGCGGTTACCGACAGTCACGACTGTCTATGGAACTTGGAGGAAGGCGTCCGACGCGATACGTCAAGATACACAGTCGGAACTCGGCATTAGGAATGCCTGAACGTCGCAAGATCGACAAGCAGGCATGGTTGTGGACAGACGACGTGAAGGCAAAATTTCGAGAGAAGAAGTCGTTCTATCATGTGTTCTCTGCGAAAAGATAACCGATAACTTGCAGAAGTACCAAGAAGCGAAGAAAGCTGCAAAGTAGGCCTTGGCTGTTGCAAAAGCCACTCATTATGAAGATGTCAACGAGAAGCTCGAGTCACGCGATGGTGAGCGGTATCTGTGCCGAATTGCTAAGAATCGACATCGGCAGACCGAGGATATTGAGAAGTTTTTCGGCATCAATGATGAGGACGGCCATCAAGAAGGCATTGAAGCGATGACGCCATTAATTTGAGGATTTCTCTACAGTAGAATTTCCTCATCCAGCAATTCCTTCTACGGCTCCAACGCGCGGTCCCATCCAGAAGATTACGGTGAAGGAGGCTGAAGCGGTGCATAAGAAAATGAGGTAGGCAAATCAAAGGAGCCAACGACCTGGCGGCTGATTTGTGGAAATCAGAGTTTTGGTACCCCGCTGAGTGGTTGGCGAAGTTCTTTAATCAGGTTTTAGCCGAGAAGAAAGTGCCTGGGCGCCAAAGTACGACGATTAGATTCAAACAATATTTAACAACAATTGTCGTCGAATTTCTCGATACTCCCAGGAGTCGACCGTTTGAGTGGTTTTTGTGAATCTGGTGACCAATAATCATACACTATAAAAACGCGCTAAGCGAAGAGTCGTACTATCGATCGGCGCCGCCGCAGAAATTATAAAATAGGGGGAAAAATCGGGGGGGGGGGCGAGAAATAGGGGGAAAATGGTGGGAAAATGACGACTCGAAAATAGCGAAAAATACCCAGACGTCTTCTTCCTGCCTAGGAACTTCGGCCCTGGGGCAGTTGAGGTCGCTGAACACGAATCTGAAGTTAATGCCTGGGCATTCAGAAGGTGTGCCGGAGACGTTGTCCGCTAAAGGTGGATCATTGAGGGGGACCAGTACCAGTAATGGGGGACTGTTTCACTAAGGGAGGACTAGTAGAGAGGAACCAATAGATCGCCCTAGCATACTATATACTGTACGTGCTGCGAGCCTTTTGTACTCCTAGGTAGGGAAGAAAGCTGTGCAAGTAGAGCAGCTAGCTCGATGTGATTGTCCTTATCTTAGTGATACTGCAACATCGCGCGAAGATCTCAAGTGCGGGGCATGCGGATAGGCGTGACGAAGCACTTGTAAAGGCCCCTGCACACTTCTGCGGCGTCCCTGCCCTATCCTTAACCATAGCGGCGAGCTTCGCTGCCGCAGAAGTGTGTGGGCCTTTAAGGTATAAGAAAGCGCCTAGATGGTGCACTCTTTACGAACGCTAAGCGCAAGAATGCAGGTCTACTGCTCACATTTTTGGAAACGTATCTCTTAAGCTGTCAGGTCCTCGTCTTGGGCGTTCTTGCTAAAATAACGTGTAAAACTTACATCGTTGTTTTACGATGCGAGAAAGCGTTTGGGGTGTGAAGCGTTCTAGTCCGCGCCTTACTTAAAATCTGAGGTTATAGGTCATCTGCGAGAGCATTCTGCAAACTTTGCAGATACATACATTGTTGTCCTACAGCACGGAATTATTATTTGGGAAGAGCCATTCACTGAACGTCCCTTTAGTAGAGTGACAGTTAAGAACATCGTTTTGGTGAGAGTCAGTCTGAAGCGTGGCAACGCCACATCAATGTACAGCTAAATGGGAGAGCGGCGATGATCCTTAGCGAGTGCGAAACTACGGTCTCTCTTGTTCTATTTTTTCGTTTCTGTTTTTTTCTGTCGTTTTACATTTCTGAATCTGGATTTTGTTCGAGCGTGTTTCAGTGTTTTCGTCTTCTGTATTGTAGCCACAGTACCGGGCGCGTCTTTTGAATAGACGCCGCAAAAATCGCGATTTTGCGATTTTTGCGTGTTTTGATACAACTCTCCTAAAATTCGTTCATTTCAAAAACTAAGGATGACACGCAAATTCGAGAGCTGTGGACGAATCTACACTGTCGATGCTGCACAATTAATCACTAAGGGTATATCAGAGCTCAGGAGCTCGAGCTCTATCGTTTGGTATGCCTATTTCGTATGTAGCCTTGAAAATGTCCGAAATTGAAAACTGCGCTCCATTGCGAAGGGCGGCCGCGAACGAGTTGTCGGTCGCAAGCCTCGAAACCCGCTACGTGTTCAGAATTCTTCTAATTTGAGGTTTTTTGAGAAGCGGTTGGTGCCGTTCGATTCATCTCTTCGAGATCTACATAAGCAAGTACCCAAATTCGCCAGGCCACCGCATTTTCGCAGTGGGTGGCATGGCCAAATGAGAGGAGCAGGCCCGTTGCGATTGGAGCGGCTTATTTTCAAAGACTTGCATGTTTCCGAGTATCTCAAGCATGGCGTACGTCGCCAGTGCTCTGTCATGTCAGCAATCCTCCGAGGGTGCGCCGTACACAATGCATATAGGAGCGAACCTATCAGTCGAGTGAGGCAACTGCTCGCAAATGCAGGCGCGGGCGAGTTCGTAGCGCAATAACTCATTTCAAGTTCGAATCTTTCCGGCTCAGACTTGTGGACTTTGTAGGCAGTAGAAAGCTCGAAGCGCGCTGAAACATAGAGACGTAACTTATGGTTGGACAAAGTTACAGCGCTGCGACAATGCACGTGAGGCTTGGGTGAAGCATTTTTCCCGATTTCGGTGGACCATTGCGGGAAGACGCGGCGAGCTAACGGCCTTAAAATGCGTGAGCTGGCAGAGCACTGAATGGAATTTCCCAGATATCTAGCCGCCCCATCTGCCCTTTTTGAGCGGCGGAGGGCAGGTGAAGTTTTTCCTTTTTGCCCGCACTTACTCGCCCCATTTGAGTTATAGACACTCTCAATAATACCATTCTGTTTAGCTCAAAAAGCTCTACCGAATGGTATCAATCTCGACCAATCCCGGGAATATCGATTTTTTGACAATTGCACATCAAAGGCGAGGCGGCACCGGGACGCAGCAGAGGGACGATGACGTCATCGAAAATCGATATTTTCTGAATAAAAAGTGACCGAATTTCCTCTTCCAAAATCATCTAGGGGTTGTTCGGTGCTCTGATTACGAAACCAACGTCCATTTCTGAAAATTCCGAAAATTCGGTAGGTTACCTGCCGTTTGAACGTGGACGGGTCAGGATCACCGATCACCCTTAGTTATCAGCATTGGAGGTCTCCTGCCACAGTCGGCTAAATAGACTTCGGAATCGTTATTGGCACCCTGAATAACCCTGTCCTAAGGCGAAGTTTGAGTAAAATCGGTAATCCTGACCGGACCACCATCAGTTATCCAATAGAGAATCCAAAAGCTACCAAAATCGATTTTGATAGCTTTTGGTCTAAGGGCAGGGTTATTCAGGGTGCCGAACACGATTCCGAAGTCCACTTAGTCGATTATGGCAGGAGACCTCCAATACCAATAACTGAGGGTGATCAGTGATCCTGACCCGACCACCTTCAAACGGCAGGTAACCTACCGAATTTTCGGAATTTTCAAAAACGGACATCGGATCCGTAATCAGCGTACCAAATAACCCCCTAGATGATTTTGAAAGAGAAAATTTGGCAATTTCAAAAATATCGATTTTTGGTGACGTCATCGTCCGCGCAGGCTGGCCTAGGGCGCCCATGTTCTCGATGGGAACATGTCAAAAAATCGATTTCTCTGAAATTGGTCGAGAGTGACACCACTCGATAGAGTTTTTCGTGCTGAGCAGAAAGGTGCCTTCTCGAGTGTCGAAAACTCAAATTTGGGCTTTGGGCGAGTAATGCGGAAGAAACTTCACCGCTGCTCTCCGCATCTCTAAAATGGCAGCTGGTACTAAGACAGGTTAGACAGCTGGGGAGTTATGGGCACTTCGTCGTAAAGTACCTTAACTGGTTTGCTAGCCTGCGCAGGCCGTTAGCTCATCGAATCTCCCCACAGTGGTCAACTGAAATCGGAAAAAATCGTGTCACACAAGGCTAACCTTCATCTTCGCACCGCTGTAACTTTGTTCAATCATAGGCTACGTTGCTGCCTTTCAGCGCACCTCTTGAACTCTTTATTGCCTACAGAACTTTGAAACTGCAGCCGGAAAGGTTCACAAGTGACAGAGTCATCGCGCTCGGACACATTGCAGACCCCGCCTCGAAGCTGGACAAACGCTGAAGAAGAAGAAGGCGCCCGCAATTCAACACAAGAACGGTCGATGTTCTCCGCGCTCGTCTTCTTCTTCTTCTTCTTCAGCGTTTCTCCCGCTTCGAGACGGGGTCCGCTTCTGGTGGTGTGACGCCACTTTACGCGATCAAATGCTTGATCGGAATGGATACCAGCAACCTTCAGGTCCACATGCAATGTGCTGCTTCGGCCGCCCTTTAGGCCGTTTTCCAGGCACTTTTGTTAAGGCCAATCTTCCGAACAGTGTCACCACTAGCTCAAAGAACGTGGCCATATCACCGAGCAACTTGTCAGCAATTGAAGCGACATCTAACCTCTGGCGTATTTCATCGTTGCGAATACGGTCCAGACGCGTAACACCAGCCGTCCTGCTCAGAATTTTCGTTTCCATTACGCCGAGGGAGTCTCAACCTCTTTGGTTGCAAGCCAGCACTCAGCTCCATACATCGCTACTAGGACGATATCGCGAATACGTCTATCTACAATTCGCTAGAAGATTTTCATGCTGCGCGAGAGCAAGCGAATTTGACGGTAATTCGTGCAGTCTGCAGGACTGCCCTTCTTCTTCCAAATCGGGTTCGTCGTGCTCTCCTGTCAACTACCAGGTACCTTCTTTTCCGTAACAATCTGGTCGAAAAACTTCGTTAGCCACTCAGCACGACTCCAGCACCTCAACTTCCATAGGTATATCATCGAAGCCCGTTGCTTTGCCTGGCTTCATCTTCTTCAAAGCCGTTTCCGTCTCCTCCACAGTTATTTTCTGCACAGGACCGTGCATAGGAGGGACGCAAGGGATGGGCGGATGGGCAAACTCTTCTGTCGAAATTCTCTCGAAGTAGTCATGCCATCGTTTCATAGCACTCTTGCGGTTCGTCAGTAGATGGCCATTCTCATCGTTGATGCCCAAGAATTTCTCGATGTCCTCGGCCTGACGACGGCGTGCTTTGGCAAGTCAATAAAGATGTTGTTCACCATCGGGCGTCTCAAGTTTATCGCAGAGATCATCATAATGGACGCCGTTTGTAACGGCTACGGCCTTCTTGCTACTTTCTTCGCCTCCTGGTACATACGCCATTTGTCTGCGGTCTTCTCGCACAGGAACACGTGACATAATTTTTTTCTCTCGGACTTTTTCTCTTACGTCGTTAGCCCACAACCACGTCAACTTCTCAATCTTGCGGCGTCCAGGCTTAGTCATGCCTAATTCAGAACATGCTAATTGTAATATCGTATCGGTGGCATCTTTCCATGTTTCGTCGACGGTTGTCACCGTTGGTAACCGAATACGAGAGACAAAAGCTGCAGCGTTTTCCTTCAACCGCCACCACTTGATTCTCGATGGACCGCATCGCTCGACATGCCTCAGCCTCGGAGGGGCGAACTTAAAAGTGCATATCAGCGGACGGTGCATTGTGGCAACAGTCTCGTGCGGCACCACCTTCGCATCTGTAACCAGCTTTCGCAATACTTCACATGGATGAAGTCAATCTGTGTCTTGGTGCTCCTGCTATAGAACGACACCAGATGGGAGTCCCGCTTTCGAAATACGGTGTTCGCAATGATGAGGTTATGCGAGTCCGCATACTCAAGGATTCGCTCATGGTGTCAAGCCTGGCCCGGTTCAAAAATATCGATTCTCGATGACGTCATCGTCCTTATGCCACGGCCTCGAACACCCTCCTCTCTCGCCTTTGACATGAAATTGTCAAAAAATCGATGTTCCCAGAATTGGATACGATTAACACTATTCGACAGAACTTTTCGAGCTGAACAAAATGATACCATTTGAGTGTTAGGATCTCAAACATGGGCGAGTAACGGCGGAAGAAACTTCACCGCTGCCTTCCGCCTCTAAAATGACAGATGTCACTAAGAACGTTTAAGCAGCTGGGTAGCTGTGAGCATGTCATCGTAAACTGCATTCAGTGCTCTGCCCGCTCACGCATTTTAAGGCCGTTAGCTCGCCGCGTCTTCCCGCAGTGGTCCACCGAATTCGGAAAAAATGTTTCACCCAAGCCTCACCTGCATTGTCGCAGCGCTGTAACTTTGTCCAATCATAAGCTACGTCGCTATCAGTGGTTTGCGTGAATGAAATCCGAAATTTTGTAAATCGCAAATCGTAATTCCGAAAAAAATCGTCGTAAATCGTAAATCGTAAACCGTAAATCGTAAGAGGCGCCTGACTTATAATGCATCTAATTTCCTTGTTTTTTTTCTAATCTGTTAAAGCTAATTGAAGCTAACTATGTTTTATTGAGTCGTTTTCAGCTTGAGCTGCACACTTTTCAAATTAAGATGGAAGCCGTTAAAATCAACTAGCAACTTTCAAATCAAGCTGGACAAGTTTTCGGAGAACCAAAATAAAGTGCTTTTTCAAAAAATCTATCTTCAAATAAAAACTTACACTGCTTCGACGACCAAAAATGATTATCATTCTACTAGCCATTGGGTTGCATATAAAACTATGACTTTGTATAAACAACCGCAACAACTCCGAATAAACCAACATGGACCGTTCCATCCAAAACAAAAAAAAATAATTTGATCGCTGGCCAACTCGACGAAAACAGTATTTGCACAAATAATCCAACAAGCATCCCTACTGAGTGAGCGCATGGCACATTTCTATGGTATGACACACGTAATGTTCTGAGCCTTCTCACATTTTGAATTGTACCCAACAGCATTTTTGTAGCAGACGGGAAGGAATTGTGTGACGATTGAAAGAGTATGATCGTATTTTTGGACACTCACCATAGTCGGATTTTCGACTTAAAATTATAAAAGAAGATATTTTTGTGGCATTCTTTAGAAGTAAAGTAGAGAAGCAAGATGCAGCTTGTATTGAAAGTGGTTTAACCGACTCGTACAAGGTGCATTTTAAACATATAGGGGAAACCCATGGTAGAGAAGTCGGAGGAGGATGGCTATCGCGTGCTCCAGAATAGTTTTTGATTAGGACCCTACCAATCTCCAAATCAAGTCTTCCATACCTGCTGGGTCGTGAATTGGCATCTGATTTGCCTGGGAAGGATAAAACACTGACCTCTACATCGGCGGCAATCACAATTTATTAGGTCGTGTGACTCCGCATACTCGAGGATGCGCTCACCACCAGCGTTACGTGAACCAAAACCGAGACCACCATGACAGCCGTACCCGTCTTTCGCAGCGCCAACGTGTCCGTCAAGGTCACCTGCGACAATGATTATGTCTTGTGACGGCACTTCTGCTGTCTTCTCATCAAGCAGGCTCCAAAATTCATTCTTGGCTCGCTCAGAGTAACCACTCTGTGGAGCATATGCAGAGAAAAGATGATACCGCCGCCGTTCTGCAGCGATTACGACCACCTTCATCAAGCGGTCATTGAAACGTTCCACGCTTGCAATCGCGTCTCGGAACCGTTCGGAGACGATTATGCCAACAGCGCTGGTGGTCCTGGGACTATAAGGCAAACCCACACTCACACCGCCTCTCCGATATCCCGTAGAGGTAGAAAGAATGGATGGCGCATCTCAAATAGGGACTGGTTAACGTCATGCTTTGTCCTTTATCATTTTTGAAGGCAACCACAGCTACTGGAATGAAAGATCGTCGTTACGATACCAGGCAATTACTTTTGGCATTTACTTCGCTCGCAGGTTTGCTTGCAATTGTTAACTTTCAGAAACTCCAAAATATTGCATTACTAATTAATGACTACTTGCATTCGCCAGTCCTGTTGTCCACTACGTTTATAGCAAACGCTATCGTATCATTTGCTCAGTTTTCAGCATTCTGAACGCATACGGCGAACGCAACAACCTCAATCAGACCACTGAAAACGAGACCAAAAGTGTCAAACTTTTTCATTTTTACCATGAAAATGTTGGACGCTTTGCTTAAGGCGCACCTCATACGAAAATAGACTCCGCGCCATGACGTGCAGTCATAATCAGATTGAAACGTGATTGTTTTACTCTTTCCAACAGTTTAGCTGTTACTCCACAGCCTCCAATCAAGTCCAATATTCCTTGACGGCTTTGCATGACTTCTACTCGTGCGCATTGGAAAGAGTCGTCTATGTGGTGAACGAGTGGTGAAAAAGTCACAAGTTGACTAGGCGGTGGTTGCAGCATAGAACATGGTTCAGCAAGTGATCATCTCCATTCCAGTGCAATGATTATTGTCATGTTTTCCTGTGGACTGGAAAGAAATGCTTTCAGGCCATTCGAATGTGAGATGTTGTGCTAGAGTGCGACCAGAAAATTAGGCTAGCCCACTTCCATTGCCAGGAATTAACTAGAGCGACCTATCCACAATGCTGCGTTTTTCTGTCACAGCGCCACAGCAGAACATAAAAAAGTAAATAGGAAATAGCAATGGGCTATGAGGAAAGTTTTTAAATGTGGGTACATCGTCATAATCCGAATCGTATCACGTTATGTGGACGTTTGTCATCCGTGGACCGAAGATCACATTTACGAAAATTTACGATTTACGACCCAAAATGTCGTAAGTCGTAAATCGTAAAAAATTTGCCAAAAATCACCGTAAATCGTAAAATCGTAAATCGTAAATCGTAATTACGCACACCCCTGGTCGCTATGCTTCAGCGCGCTTCGAGCTTTCTACTGCCCACAAAATCCACAAGTTCGAGCCGGAAAGATTCGAACTTGAAATGAGTTTTTGCGCTACAAACTCGCCCACGCGTGCAATTTGCGGGCGGTCACGCCACTCGATTGATAGGATCGCTCCTATATGCACTGTTCACAGCGCACTCCAAAGTCTTGCCGGAACAGAGTACAGAAATTCCTGAGTAGGGTGACTGGAAATTTCTGATAAAACTCCACAAACGCTCATTCTACAAGCTGTCGCGCCCACTCGATTGATAGGTTCGCTCCTATATGTATTGTGCGCGGCGCACCCCCGGAGGATTCCTGGCATAACAGAGCACTGGCGACGTACGCCATGCTTGAGGTACTCCGAAAAGATGCAAGTCCTCGGAAATAAGCTGCAAAGGGCCCGCTCCACTCTTTCGTTTTGGCCACTCACTGCGAAAATGCTGTGGTCTGGTAATATTTCATATACATTTCTGCGTAGATCTCGAAGGGATGAATCGAACGATATGCCTCCCAAAGAACATCAAATTAGAGGAATTGTGAGCACGCAACGGTTTTCGACGGCTTGCGACCGACAACTCGTCCGCGACCGCTCTTCGCAATGGAGCGCAAGTTTGTAATTTCGGACATCTTCATGGCTACATATGAAATACGCTATCCATACTGTAGAGCTCAAGCTCCTGAGCTCAAATATATCCTTAGTTCTAAAAATGAAGAGTTTAGGAGAGTTATATCAAAAGACGCGTCCGGTACTGTATTCACGTTTCGGATAGATATACATAGTGTGCTGTCGGGTGGAGAGGATACGTCGCGTTGTTCCTCTTCAGTCCTTCTCTCGCACGTCTACCTTTACCTTTCGGCATCCCAGTGGAGTTGTTGAGAGGGCAAAGCTGGCTCACTTTTAGACGCACTGGCACAGCCGTCGACGGGTGAACCCCTCATCTCTCAAAACGTATGCAGAGCGTCCCTTCTGGTCAAAATGGCATGGAACCGCAAAATGGCATGGAAAAGGCATAGGTTGGCACCGATCAGATCGAAAACAATTCTCGTTCAGGGAAGGTTTCAGCGTGCGCAGAGTAAATCTGATCAATCTGGAATCAGCACTAATGGCTAATCTGGAATGAATATGCTGAGAAGAAGCGAGTATAGAGGCGACGTGAGTTCGCACAGGAAAGCAGAGCGTTCTTGGACGAAGGGAAGAGGGGACTGCTAGAGCTATACAACAGATCTGCGATCAAGGGTTTACCACTTTTCAGTGGAACCATCACAGTTCTCTGCCTGTGAAAGTGACACCACAGAACAGAAGCACTTCAAGGGTTCCACAGAAAACGTAATGCGATGTTCGGAATGGGAAGTGTGGAATATCGAAGGCCAACAACGGCACCGCTTACTGCTGACGAAGTCGTGCTCGCAGCAGACGGAGCAAGTGCTGATCATCAATGTGCGAACAAGGGATTTCGTCCGTATCTAACAGGGATGTTCCTGAAGAGTGGAAGAGCTTCTGAGGTTCCAGCATGCACAGTGAAACAAAAATGCACGAAGGAACCCGTTGATAGGTAGGGGCGTCCGGCTCTGTGCTCGTGTATTCGACTCCTTTGTTATACCTTCATTGACGAACCTTTCAGGAACCCAACAAACGATTTGCGCCACGTAAAGGCTTTATTCGAATAAGTGATGCTCAGCCCAATGTCATTTACTCGAGCAGAATCCGACTGATGTTCCAGCGTCATAAGGTGCTGCCGTTTAGGTCAACTTTTACGTCAGGGGCCGGATTCATCAACAACTTACAGTAATTTAGCGAAGAAAATACAGTCGAAATCTCTGATAGCGCGACTTATCAAGCGATATAGTGAAACATTCGGCTGTATTATCTCCCTTAAATTGCTATAAATCGTTGGTGAATCTGGCCCCAGGTCGATATGGTATTCTGCAAGCACCCGCTGGAGAGTCGCTAAGAGCTGGACCTTGCGCAAGGTCGAGGTAGCAATCTCTAAAACGTTAGTTAGGCTTCCTCGCGAGAAAGGCGCAAATTTGGTGCACATGAAGCTTTTCCAGCCAGTACGGTCAGACGAACGACAAAGACTAAGCGTCATTGCCGGCCGTCCCAGCTTATCGACAAGACACGGAGAAGGAAAGCGGCTTTGGGTAGGTGATTCACGCTAGTTTGCGATTTCAGCTGGCTATCAAATTTATCTAGAGGATGCATCGGTAAGGTTTAATTGTCGATAGAGTGCAACTTTCTGATAGAGTACAACTTTTCGTCTAACTTCTATTCTTCTCTGCCATCTCTTATCTTGGTGGAGAATTTACCCTTATACATTTACGTAGTACGTTTTTCGTTCACACTCTGATAGGGCTGTGAGTCTGTCATGATCTTGTTTAAGTGCACCTTATCACAGCGATAATAACACTTCAGCAATTTTTCAAAAGACCGCGCGGTATCAAAAAGGATTGGGAGGTGAGCCTTTTCGAGAGCTACTTGCAATTTTTGAATGCTTTTTGCCCTCACTCACACTTGAAAGACATACCTGGAAGGCAAGGAGAGAGGGTGCAGAAGAAAACGACGAAAAGGTGATGAGATTATCAAGAGAAATATGTCGTTTATGTCACTTTTTTGTTGGGGTTCATCACTAGGTGTTTCAGGCTGCTTAAAGTGAGGGGCAAAAAGCACCGTCCCACTTGTACATAATGTTGATGGGCTGCAGCGAGGTGAGGATCTACGAAAGCATGTCGGATCTGTTAGAGCAATGCTGCGCAGTCTCCGCTCTAGATTGGTTACGTTCAATCAGAAGTTCATGTAATTGATGTAAAGAGTTATGTAAAAAAGTTTTTTCAATTTTTAAAACTAATTTGTGTAGTTTACTTTTGTCACAGGTTTAGGTCCTTAAGTGAGTTCCTTGCACTTTTTGAGACATTTAATCGGAAGAGCTTTTTCTGGGGGGACAAAAAGGGGCCGTCGTGCACCAGTTGACAGGATATTTTCACCACTGCCGTATACTGGACAGTCCGACTTCCAGAGTGCAATAGTTTTTGAATGAAGCTACACCTTCTTGGGGAAGCTAACATCTGATTTCAGAACCCTGAAAGCTTTATGAATATGATCGGCCCAAAATAATTCCTCACGTTCTGTCCACATCAAATCACTGTATTCCCCATAATTCAACCGCTACTATTCAACAAACCTTTATACCCTGTATGCCCTTGCATGGGAGTGGTGTGGCACTACGTATATTTATATCTCCAACGCGGCCTGTGACGTGCATGTCTGTTCGCCAGAAATCTCCTATTTACTAGATCTGTTGAGTACTAAGCTATGTAGAAGTTCACATTTCTCTCCATGGACAGCTAATTTGGATGGAGAAGTAGCGCGACCTCAACGGTGGCATCTGGTGAGCTGCTGCTGTTGTACAACTGCTGGAAACAAGAAAGAGTTCCCATTCCGCTTCATTGTGACACCCTGTACTATTACAACTTCGGTGCTATGACCTCCCTACGTTATTCTTCTGAATCCCTCTAGTTCCAAAAAGTCACAGTGGTGAGATCACAGCACTGGAGTACCTGGCGAGCGTGCGCATGACATGGCCTGCAAATAGCGCATATCTTGGACAACAAAGGGTAAAACATACTTCAAGATTTGCCCATGTTTTTTGCCCCTCGTTTTACGTACGTTCCTGGTGAGCCGGGTTGTATATCAGTTCTCGTGAGAGGCCGGCTGCCTACTCCAAAAGTGCTGTTTGTACACAAAATTCCACAACAAAGGCCATCATTGTTTGTCGTGTTCCGGGGCTGCATCACCGATGCAGGGTATGACAGAATGCAGAGCGTGAATAAGTGACTCACTTACGGCTCTGCCGTTTGTGACAACTATGTGCAGCGAAATGTATAATAACTTTTTGAATGTGCGGTTGTTCGCGAACGGCTTTCTGAGTAAAGTCGTTCCTGCATTATCTTTGCTGATCGGACAATAAATTTATATAATTCAAAAGCAGCGCATCTGCTGTTCGCCGCCTACGCTTTACGACATTTAGTATTGGAAAGGTCCTGAAGTTTCCGACATGACTTCAACTCCTCGTGTGATTTGGAGCGCATTTGGGCCGTTATGAAGTTTTATATCCCCATGACGGAAAGAATGACAATTTCTAGAATGTACCTGAAGCTGGTGGTGGTCTAAGCACGGATTTCCCCAGCCAAACTGTGAAGGCAGTCAAAGTCTTTGAACCCGCCCCGTGCTTATGGCCAAGTGGAGAGGAAATACCCATCAACAACAGAAACGCTGGAAAAAGAGCGAAGGTGCTCGAGAATAGTGCAAAGCGCAAACGCACCTTATCAACAGCTCTAATCCATTCTCTCTCGAAATACACCAGCATGACAGCAAGTCAGCAGTTCGTTGGTGCATAGATGTGTAACATTTATGAAGAGCGGATTATCGTGTCGTTTCGAATTGCAACTTCAACATGTTGCGGTATGCAATATTACAATATTATACAATATTATTAGCAAAATGTTGCAACCTTGTTCATAAAGACCATCGCGTATTTCTTATGTTGGAGAAGTCAGCAGAGAACGCATATGGTATTGAACCGGAAAGGATTTTGCGTTTTGTTCGGCGATTTTCTCGGAACAGCTGTTAAGCTTCTGAAGGTGGTGGCGCTCGTCGAGAAAGGGTGTTGTAAACAGGTGAACATCTGAATCAGGCTTTTTCAAGCCTCTGTTTCTGCTGAGTACGGCTTGAAGTGCGTACGAGTGGAAGAAGAAGCAAGCGAAATGCGAGAAACCTTGTGGGAAGGCCATGAAGATACATACATAGAGGAGCAACTGCCAACAGCTCATCCTGGAAATGCGACGAAGCTCTCACAATCCGGTAGATTCTGTTTCGACGATTTTTGTCAAACCCGCTAACTCCAAAACTTCTGCGCGGAGTTGACGTCTGTCTTCCCAAATCCCCATGGGTGCGCCAGCCACACCCACTTCCGAGAGAAAATGGGCGTGTCGCTCTTCCCACGCCTCATTTTTACTTCCTCACATTTCGTGAGAACACTTTCCTGGCCTGTCGTCCGTAACGGGATGCCCGTCCAATGCTGCAACTGACACTCGGCTGTTTGCTGTTCTGGTTTTGTCATGTCGCCTGCGATGCGAACACCTCGGAACACGCTCCCGGCCACGGCTTCACGCCAGAGGAGCTGGAATCGAGGAAAATCACTTTCTGTACGTCTGCAAGCACTTGGGTTGCAGTTTTCCTCAAGTTCTGACTTTCCACATCGAAGCAAAGAGCAGTTGCAAAAGAAGCTGAAGGGCCGACTTATCGTTTGTTCGCCTTCGATAAACTTCAGTCTGATTAAGCGCTATGGCTGCCTTTGACCAAAAAAGCCTTGCTTCCCCTTTACAAAAAGTCGAAATGTTAGAAATATGGACACACTACGAGATCATCACTGTGTTCCTAAAATTAACTTCAAAACGCTTACATTTTTCTCTGTCGTTGTAGTTTTCTAGATCGTAGCGTCTCCATGAATTGACAGATTCTTCACTTGGTGACGCTTGGAGCGTGCGAAATGGTTGACGTTTAGAAGAATTAGCCTGTTCCATCCAAACATCGGTTTGACCTACGTGTCTGTTCTGGAAGTCAGTTTCATTTTCCTCTTTGCAACCAGGGCACCTGGTGAACGAGACTCACTTCCCCTCTCAATTTGCGCGGTATAATTTTCTTTATAATGACCATAGAAGCGAAAGGTTGGCATTGATAAGAAAAATCTAAAATAGAGAGTACATTAGTATGTCAGAGCTGAAGGTAACCCTGCTGTAGGCGCCCAAAATTGAAAGGATTCGCTTTGTCCTTATGTACACGTTCTGTTTCAGCCGATTTCAGCGACTATGGCGAAGACGAGGAGCGCTTGGTGATAGATCTCTTTCGCGACTACAACTCGCTAATTCGCCCCGTGCAGAACATAAGCAGGTGGGTTGGCTCCCACATGGTGGCAGCGAATCAAAAAGCATTCCGCCAATTGAGTCCACCAATGGATTACCTGCCATCGGCTGCTTGGCTCCCAGTCTCCATATCAACCTGCTAGTTGCTTTAGGACCAGTTCTCTTAGAACTTAGAGTGTTTCCTTGTTAGGAATTAAAGAGAGCTTAATTTATGGTCCAAGCTAGCTACAAAAGGGATTGGCAAGTTGAGAACGAGAGCAAGCCCAATGGATGAGTCGAAAGGGTTTAACGTCGTGAAAAACTTAGACTGCCAACAGCTCGTTGCACGGTTGTATTCAATGTGTATCAACCAAGGATGGGCGGAAATTTTGAAATTTTTCTCAGAAAACAGAAAACAGGAAGTCACTTTTATTAGAAAGCAGAAATCAGAAAACAGAAAAGCCGAAAACGCCAGAAAACACAAAATTTCGAAATGATCATGCGAACTGTCTACTTTATCCAAAGATGCGTTCTTTCAGCATCAAACATTTCTGATTGACCAGAATTATCGGAATTATCCGAGGTCAGCGGCTTTACGTGATGTTTATATGGATTCGTACTATATTCTATCTTCACTAAAATTATTAAATTAGTAATTAGGTCTTAGCTCAAGATTCCAGGCAATTTCGATATTTGAACTATGATTACCTACTAATTCTCTGTCACAGCAATGATCCTAACTGTTACATCAATAACTGCAATACCACGAGCTTGTTGTGAAACGTTGGTTCTTCGAGAGTTGGAGCAGGGAGGAGGTACAGGAGAGGAATATAAATGGTGCAGGATCTTACCTATCACATTCAGATTGAAATAGGCATTATAGGTAAGATGGTTCACCGGGTGACTGGTCCTACGAACAAGAAACTTACTCCTTAGAGTTACTAAATGGGAGGAGGCTCATTCGCCACTGTTCGCATGTTTCAACCCAATTTGACCATTTGTGCGAGTTTTGAGAGACACTGTCGCGAAATGCTCTGAAATTGTACTGAGGGCTGTAGACTACTACTTATTGCACATGAGTTTTCATGCGTAATTCTCTTTCTTGGGTCGTAACTTTCTTTGAATGGTCTCGTCTTGTTAAAAAAACTGTAGTGCAACAAACCGATGTTCCTTAAAAAAGCCTAGGTGCTACAAGACCATTAGCAGGCTTAGAATGGAATGTACTGTGGTGAATGTTCATAGAGCAACACGAGATTCTGGCTGGAGCTCAGTGCAAATGCAAGGACAAATTTTTGGTGAAAGTGCCTCCTTGAATATGCCCGTGTGGACACGATGGAGTGGAGCAGGAATATCCTTTTTCCATCACAGAATGGTGCCATTTTTGTGGTTTTTCGGATATTTGGTACCACACGTGAAACGTGATTCTCGTCAACGTTTGTCACTCATACGTGACCAGATCCTTCTGCGGAACTCTGTTCCTGAGAAGGGAATGTTTTGCTCTAACACAGCTCTGTTAGTGCGCAGAAGCCAACGTAAATCCGGCAACGACGCAGATATAGAAATGGAGAAAGAAGCGAGTGGTTTTGGGAGTTTTCAGAATCGCTGAAGAAGTGGTGATGATGAAGAACGTCAGGCTCAGTGCCCACCTGTTTCACTCCACGTCGCTTGCTGCAGCAATGTATGGTTCAAAACCTACGCCCTACAAAAGCAGGATGAACTCTGGATCAGCACTGCACAGGGGGGAATCGGAATGACGAAGTTCGCCGTAGGTTAAGTCAAGTGAGAGATATGACGCTCTTAATATCTCTCAAACGACCAATTGAGCTACTCTGGCACTGGGCAGGGACAAATATAAAAAATTGGCGCTCGCTCAAAATGGTCGCATCTCTGATTCCATTCTGGATCCAAAAAAATAGTATGATATCAGTGATATGATATGAATGACCATGGGGTTTACTATGGGTCTTGGTTTGATGTGCAATGCGCTTAACTATGTTGCAGAACTTTTGAAACAGTTTCAGTTTATAAACACCGTTCTATGTGAAGAATTTTTTTGACTGATCTATAATTAAACAAGGCTTAAGCACTAGCTTTTTAGCCTTAACACAGCGTTTTATAAGAAGTCTTAGATAGTTTAGACTATTGATGAAATTGGAAAGAAGGCGAAGCAAGATTAAAAAGGCGTAAATAAATAAATAAATAAATAAATAAATAAATAAATAAATAAAAAGGCGTGAAATATGATATGAAGGAGCTCCAAAACTCTCTACTGGTACACACCCAGTATGTCACCCACCTTCTTGTAATTTTGAGTACTTCAGAGACATTCTTTCCTTCATGATTTTATGGCATTCTATGAATTCTTGTTATTGGAATGCTACGACAACATTTTGTACCTAGCGCTATGCTTTGTCTTCTGGTCAGATTTTTGGTCATTTCCCCAGAAAACAGAAAAAGGAAAAAAATTTGCCCAAAATGGCCAGGAAATCAGAAAACAGAAATTTCGCCCATCCCTTGCATCAACGCGCCTTTGCCCATGTTACTCCATTTAGCGGCTCGGAAGTGCAGCAGCATGTTTCATGTGATGTCGTAATAGACATGAGCCTGTTCGAACCAGGATGGAAAAAGGTCCTCGAAGAGCACGCCAGTTGTTCCAAATACGTGCCATTTCAGCCCTCCGGTGACGGTCGATTTCGGTGTCGCCATGATTCTGCTGATCAACGTGGTAAGTGGTGCACACCGAACTCTTACAATTGCTTGATGCAAATTTCCTTTCCGAATGTTGAGCGCACGATGAGAATGATCCACCAAAGCAGCAAAATGCTAGAGAATGAGCGTCCTAACAGTAGTTAGGGGTAACAGTCCCAGACAACGGAACTGAACGCAAGTCCTGCTCCGTAATATCGTTGAAGCGTTCGTTAGCGCTAGAGCCTCTCCAGTTGCGAGAGCGTCCAGATATAGACTTGGACTCTAGGCCATCTGTTTGAAAGTGTGCCACGAGCCTGATTTGCTGGGCGGGAACAAGATTTTGGGTGAATCCTCCGGGAGGAGGGTCTCGCATCTGCATGGCAATTTTCCCATCCGGAATTGTACGCTTTAAATGGTGAGGTAGGTTGCCCAGTTACTGCTTTATACCACGCATACAGCCATTGCCTATTGTCGTCACCTTTTATATCAATTGGAACTACCGAACTTTACAAAAAGTTTACGAGTTCATCACTATCTCCAGTCCAGTTCAAGAGACGATGCAGAGTGAAAAGCAAAAGCTGAATTGGAGAAACGGTTTGAACCAGAAGGTTACGTACGTGCACGTGGAGGCCTCAGTTTGATGGGTTTTCTACTGACCACCATTTGTTTTTTTACAAATCTCCCCTTCAGGCACTTCAGCCTTTTCATGCAGATGTATCAAATTAGCCTTTCAAATTTTACCTGAAACTACTTTATTAACCCTTTCACGACAATGTCCAACGATGTCGTCGAACACGATTATAAAGACAGTTCATGGAAAACTATCACACATTTAACAGTGCAAATTTAATCAGGGAATCCACTAAGAGCGGTACGGCGTGTGGCGTATACCAGTCGTGCTTTCTTTGAGATTACCATGGGCGACTGCTGGGAACTATATTCTAGACGGCGGATCGTCCAAGTATACGATATATTCAGCGGGCAACGCATCAGCGCATGACCCAAGCATAGGGACCGACTGCGGAGCGTAGGGATTCAGAAGACGTGATGAAGACGTCGTCCAACGTGCGTAGGGATTCAGAATACGTGCTGAAAACGTCGTCCAACTTGCGTAGGGATTCCGAGCAAGGGAAACCAGCAGGAGGAGTACTAGTGAAGAAGGGATCACCAAAGGGAGTCCACTAAAGGTGGAGGAATAAGTGGACCAGTATTTGTCCTCAATATCTCCATTGTGCGTCAGGTTTCTGAAGATGGGTCACAGAAGTCGTGGTACGTGTGTCGGGGTGCAGAAATGTCACAGACGTCGCGGCAACGTGGTGGCACGTGAGTTCGGACCCAGTGTCATGTGGTGCTTGACTCTCATTCCGTTTCTTTGCCAGCACATAGATAAGGAAGTATTAGAGAGAAAGAGAGAGGGGAGGAAAAGATAGAGAGTGACTATGGGATTCGGAGGAGTAATGTTGCCGTCGGATCGTAAACGGTGTCGACCTGTCGAGAATGGAGGAATATTGGGGTTGTTCTATTCTGGGGGCTTGGGGGCGCAGCCCACAACAAGAAGTTTGACGGCCGCTATGCCGCTGAACGTCTGGTAGGCAAATAAATGAATAAACAAATAAAACTATTAGGTTGAGTCATAAATTTTGCAACATTTTTGTCTTATCTGGAACTCGAAGTAAATCCGCTGAATATTTGAAAGCTTGTCTCCCATCGATTATTTTTAGTTATGAATCGTTAGTTTTCCCTGCATTGTTGAAGAGTTTTATTCACGAGAACGATGACCACTCAAAGTGAAAAAGTGTGTGATTTCATTTTCAATTAGTTCAAGCTCGGCAGCAACCAAGCGACGGGGGTCAAGCACACTTAAGAAATCACCGGCAAGCTCACGCCTAGCCGAATAAATTATTGGAGGTGATATCAGCAGTTCCTTTGTGCCCAGAAGGACAATAAAGGCAAGCCACTCCCGGGAAGATCAACGGCTGTAAACAAAGGGCGTCTGCGCAAACCCATCAAGTCGAATTCTTCTCAAACCACACTAGTACTGACCGCTGTTCTCCACGCCCCCCAATGAACCACCGCTCGTTGGCTGCAGTAGAATTGAAGTTCGCCAAAATCGTCTTTGTCAGTGTTTGTCAAACCGAAGTAAATCGCTGTGGTTCCCACTGCCGAGAGCTCCTGCACCGGCTCAAGCGAGGGGGCCTGGGATCGAGTCCTTGCCAGCGATAAAAAGCAGATGCTTCACTACAACTGCAAAGCTGGCAAGGAATAGTTGGAACGCAACGAGCTGGGGGTTCTAGCGTCAAAGTCGGAGCTCCACCGAAGGAAGGTCCTGGGGCCGGATTCATCAACGACTAACCCGCGGGTATAGGGGGTAGGGATACCCACGATGAAGTCTGCGTCTCTGACTCTTACCTTATCTCTATCTGACTCTTATCTTATCTCTACCCCTTATACCCCGCATACCCACGGGTTTAATTGTTGATGAATCCGGCCCCTGGTGTGCGTTTGGTGGATGTGTAGTGGTTCAGAGAACCGGGAGCTGCTCTACGTAGTCAAACCATCTTCGACGCTCGCTACTGCCAACAACTCGACTAGATCCAGCAAAAATTAGTGGAGAAAGAAGTCGATACGAGCCATTGTTTCATCTACCAGGGCAACAGCCAACCGATTACGGCATTTCAATCGCTGGCAGAAATCTAGGAATTGGGCTGAACCAAAATCAGGCAGACACCATACACCCCGGACATTGCGCCGTCTGGCTGCCATCTGCTTCGGTCGCTGAATCACTTCCTCTATGGTAGGCGCCTCGCCGAAGTCGCTGAGGTCATGGCGGTGGCACACGACTTCTGTAGGTCGAAACCGACCGAATTCTACAGACGTGGAATCCACTCAGTTGGTAAGTAGTGGAAGAAACTCATTGAGAATAACGGCAATTTTCGTATAAGTCAATCATTTTTTCTTTTATGGTATAGTTTTATTTTTGCTATAAGACAAATTTTGTTGCAAAATTTATGACTCAACCTAATAACATTTTGACTTCTGCCAAAAAAATATTTTTTCGATTTTCTAATTGAAAATTTGAGCGGTTAGAAAAAATGTGGTGGTTCTACGTTAAGAGGATATTGTCTGGACATTGATAACTCACTTTCTAAGATGCGGTCATCCGCGCGAGAAATTAGGGCTATTGAGTGCGACATTAGCCCCCTAGCAACGGGAGCCGATGAGGGCCTATGGCGAAGATTCGGTGTTCGGACCTAAACATCTTGCATCCTCTTCCGGTGAAAGTGAATGACCAGTGACAAAGCAGACTCCAGACGAGAGAAACCGCCTTCTTAGCGGTGCTGGCCATTCCTCCACGATGTGCCACAGAAGGCTGTTTGCTTTTGAGAGCTACGATGAACGCGGACCCCCGACTTCAGACGACAGGCCCTTGTGACAGGCCGGCCTACGAAATTCCCATGTCACATAGTGTTATTATGTTTCGCGAGGGTCCGCGGCAGCCGACGCGCAGTCGCCAAGCACGGCGAGTGTGAATAGTGTGCGAGGGTCCGTGACGGAAGGCCTACATCGGGGTAGAAGGAGAAAAACTGAGTTTGCCGAAGAATCTAGCGATGTAAACAGGGCCCGCGACACTGAATGAGGAGGGCACGTTGACGGGCCGCCCCCGCGTGCTAGCAGAGACGCTGAGGCGAAGAAAGGTTGCCTAAGGCCTATGGTATAGTCCTGCGGAAGTATCCGCGGAACGGGAAAACCTAGACAGGACCCAACGCGCGCCCAATAGCCGCAGTCCGCAACGCCCATTTTCCGCGGGTTGTCGGTAGCGGTCGGTGGGCGGGCTGGTATATTTCCCGTCCGCCGACCGCATTGTCGTTCTCAAACGTATCCGATTTGTGATTGGAGCGTTTCAATAACCGCTTGACGAAGATCGTTGTCACTGCTGCTACGGCTATGGCTCACCTCCTCCTGATGTGCGCTCCGCAAACTTTTTGCTCCGAGAGAGGCAATGATTGTGTTGGAGCCTGCTTGATGGTAAGACAGCAGAAGTTCCGTCACGAGACGTACACAAAGCTGACCTTAATGTGCACTGTGGGATGGCATGAAGGGAGCTGCCGTGTGGTTTCTGATGGGGGTCACGCAACTCCAACGGTGTTGTACGTATACAATCTCATGATCGCAAGCATGAAATCTCGAAAACGCAATTTCCACCTTATGTCGTTTTATAGCGGTAGCACTGAATCGCAAATTGTTTGTGTCCTTGTGAGGGATCGAAAAAATCGAAAAAAATGGAGGTATCACTGGTGATACGGTATGATATGGTGGTGGTACAAATATTTTTTTGTTGAAAAACTAGCACATATAGAGGTGCAAATAGACAATCTTGGATTGTTGTAAACATTGATGGTCTAAAAATGCTTCCTGTGATCATGAGAAAGTGTAATAACAACAAACTAAAACGTGCAAAAATGTTGGCAGCACTCGGAGTCGAACCTAAAAACTCGCCAGAGAGCTCGTGCGAGGTGGCACTCTTACCGACTACGCCGCCGAGGCACATCTCGTGCGGTGTCGTAGAAGTTGATGAGAGTTGCGCACACGCCCTCACACCTTTTTCAGGTCTTTAAGAAAGCGTTCAGCAGAAACTGACTGTGACTCCGCTCACACGGCCTGTCAAAATAGTAGCGCAAAAGCTCACCATGAGTTGGGAACCTTTCCTTGTGAGACCTGATATGCTCCAACGCTGTGGGCTGGCGCATATCACTTGACTGAAGAATCTGGAGCACTTTTCTTCGTTGCACATAGAAAGACCATCAAGGTCGTTACCAGCCCTCCAAAGTTCAAGAGATACCTGATTTGCAGCGGAGTGTGTGATCGCTACACTATGTGGAAACAACTCGTCCCGCACTTACTTTTTGTATCGTTTAATGAAGAGTGTGACGTCACGAACGCAAAGAATGTTCCGTCGAAACGGTCGCCATATGAAATCGAGCGCTAATCTGCACTAAGAAGATCGCTGCGCTGAGCAAACTGCAGGCCAAGCGATGCGGTCCAGCAAGAATTAGACGCTAGTGACTGAAGGAGAAGGAGGCAGCTGTAGAGCAACGTATCGCATTGGTTTCTGACTGTCTCGACTGGGTTCTGTCGAAGCGAAGGTTAGTGCTGCGCGCTCCAAACTTGACTGCACGCAACCGGGACGGCGTGAAGTTGGCAGCAGTCATGGCTGTGCATTAACGAGGTTAAAAAAAATCTGCGAGAAGAAGAGGTTATATCACGCATTGCTGAGAAGCTAAGCAGAATGCGATGGCAGACAAGTGCATTTGTATCGAGGAGCGAAGAAAGCGAACTTTGCAAGAACAACTCTTCGTGATGACGCAAACGAGCGAAAGTTAGGTCGCGTGACGGCGAACGAATTTTTATCAACCCGCAACGGTCCGTCAGCGCCAGATCGAGGTTGTTGAAAAGTCCTTTGGCATCAGCTACGAGATGGTTATCTGTTAATGGGAAGGGTAGTCTCGAAATGATGGCGCAAGCAGTTCAAGAAAATCTTTACGACAGAGCTCGCTGATCTGACAAAGATGAAGCCAGGCAAGGCAACGGGTCGAAATCCTGATTTCCAGTATGGTTATGCTCTCGAAATTTTTTGAATATACCAATTTTTTCGAACGTTCACAAATTTCGAATATTCGAATCCGAATATATTCGAAAAACGCGGTTTTTTGAATATACGAATTAGAATGCATTCGAAAAAGGCAATGATTTCAATATTCGAATTTGAGTATTGTATTCGAATATTCTAATTCGAACCCAATAAACTCCATCTCGATCCAAGGAATCTCCCATTCGTTTAGCAGCTCTTACGCGAGCAAAGAAGGATCGAAGCGTTAGGTACCTCAAGACTGATCCACCTCGCTCGGCACTGAAGCATATGAAGGAAACAACACGCTCTTCCATAACCAGTCACTCCAGCCAGGTTCTCAACACCCACACCTCGTGGAACCAATCAGCCTCACCCGTATGTCGGGAATAGCCGGCCGCTGATATCAGCACGATCGAACAGCACCGGCGGTGTAATGGCGTAGCATCCTGCTCAGCAAGCGGGGGTACGGGTTGGAGTCACGCAAGGTGCTAGAGCTTTGATCGCAACTGAAGGAACTTGTTCCAGGTTATGAACTCAGCAACATCCACTTGAGACTTCAAGAAAGCGACTTTAATCATTTCTGTCAAGACCTGCCGCCTAACTGGTTCCATGCCGATATCCGTCTTATCCCTGTACACGCGTGAGTGCTAACTGCTCCCAGGTGTGGATTTTGCGTTCGATCACACAAGGCCAGTGGTGGTGTGGCGTTGTACCCCTCCTGGCAGTGGTTGCAGGTTCGACCTCCGCCTGGCGCTAGTGTTTTGGTTGCAACAAAACAAAGGATTGAAATTTTTCGAATTTGGTAGGACACAAATCTGCTGCTATTCTACCTGAGATTTGAAGTGAGAATAGAGCTCTTATTAATAATCCTAATCTTATTAATATTAGAAAGGGAAACAAAGGAGAGACAACTATGTACAGCAAATGTGATTGAGTTTATTCGGACGCTGCAGTAAAATTTGCCTTTGATGCATATGGCATCTGCACACCTTAGATGTATGATTGCTTTATGGTTTCGTTAAGCAGTGTATGCATATTCTGCATAGGCGATGCTTGCCAGAACACCCTGAGTTAGTTTAATGATTAAGAGACCCACTCATGCCAACCAAGCCTCACGTCCCTCCCTCCACGGTAGGTGAGCTGAAACCAAACTTGTCTGGGAAGGCGAACGCACTGACTTGTACGACGGCTGGCCACCGCAGGCCATTATATGGGTCAAATACGGATTGCCGCCACGAAGTTGATTAAGAACGAAAATGTCCGCACCGCGCCTGTGTCGATGTGAGAAAGTCCCCGCAGCTAGAGGGAAAACTCGCGTAACTGCGAGTAGATACCCGCAACCACTGAGCGGATGTCGATAGCGCGCTCAAACCTGTACAACAAAACACAAGGTGATAAGGTGAGCAGGGATGAGCAGCACAGGCAGCACCGTGCACATCAAGACATCGGAAGATTCGCGGCAATACCACTCGCTGACAAACCGGCAGAGTGTGCATGCGCTTCTTGGACTCACTAGCAGACATAGTTACTATGGTAGAGAACTCTCGTATACGAGGAAGATCCTTCGTGCATTACTGTATGCACTCTCAACGGTGAACTCAGTGCCAGAGGTGTTCCATGTGAAAGGAATACTCAAAGGAACACTAGAAGCGTTTTGCTCAGAGCTCAATTTATACTGTGTAAAAGGTTTGCTTTACTAGAAAACAACCCATCACCGGGACCTGATCAGTTAGATCTACTTTTCGACGCGATGAGCTGCGGAACTGTAGGTACTACAGTTATTGGGTTTTTCGAGTCACCTGGCGTCAGGTGGAGTGATGTCCGCCAGCAAGGTATTTATGTGTATTCGTTCCAAAATTATGTGTAGTAAGGGAAAAAATCGATGTTTTAATAACCTGTTCACAAATTGGGGAATAAATTTTACTGGGGTATTTCAGATTAGGGCGCGTGTAGCGCAGTCGGAGGAGGCGCGACTGTCGCGTGCACCCGGTACCAGGTTCCTGGTTCGGATTTCCCGCCCAAGCCAACCAAGCCTTCCATCCCTCCGGGGTCGGTGAATTGGTACCAGACGTGTCTGGGAAGGATAGAGCGCTGACTTGTTCATCGGCTGGCCACCGCAAGTCATTGTATGGCCAAATACGCATTCATGTCGCCTCCACGACATCCAGTAGAAGTAGAATGCGCTGGCGCATCCCAGAAGGGATTGAGTAACGCCGTCCTTTATCCTTATCCTTATTTCAGATTATAGGTTCGTATTTATCAATCGGGCAAGTGTAGCGCAGTCGGAGGAGGCGCGACTGTCGCGTGCACCCGGTACCAGGTTCCTGGTTCGGATTTCCCGCTCAGGCCAACCAAGCCTTCCATCCCTCCGGGGTCGGTGAATTGGTACCAGACTTGTCTGGGAAGGATAGAGCGCTGACTTGTTCATCGGCTGGCCACCGCAAGTCATTGTATGGCCAAATACGCATTCATGTCGCTTCCACGACATCTCGTAGAAGTAGAATGCGCTGGCCCATCCCAGAAGGGATTGAGTAACGCCGTCCTTTATCCTTTATCCTTATTTATCAATCACTTCTTCATTCACTAAAACAGAATTTGAACATAAACATTTCAATACTTCTTGGTTTTTGAATTGTTTTGAATTGTTTTTTCCTCTACAACACCGTTGGTATTGCAAATTCTTGTTGCGCTTTTTTACTGAGGTTTCTCTTTGTATAAACTTTTCATTTGATTTGCTTTGAGAGCTTGTTTTGTTGTTCTTTTCAAGTGTTTCCACGTAACCGCATAGATGATATGAATATGGGAAGAGATGGCTGCTTCCTACATAGAGAGTTTTACCAAAAACCTCGAAATGGCGCTGACGGAAGCGTTTTAGTTGTATTCAAATGAGCAACACCCATTCTGCAGTACCCTGCCACAAATTTTCGTGCTCCCTTGTTTTGAAATGCAGAGTATTTTTCGTGCATGAATATTTTTTCAACCCACTTCTTATGGAGCGTAATTTCGAGTTGAACGTTACAGAAGCTCACCGTTAGTTCAACGATGAATCCAGTTAATGCTCTCCTAAGAAACGGTTTTCCCGAGAATTTCGTTCTTATTCCTAAGTTCCTTAGTGGTGCTCACCGGCTTACCGGCGTATCCCACAAAGGGATTTACTAACGCCCTTTATCTCTTATTTTTATCTCTTGAGTGATCTAGTCTTGATCTTCTTTTAGTGTTTTCTAGTTTGTAGTGTTTAGTGCTTTAGTATTTCGTTATTTTGATATCCCTGAGCAGCGCGCCTCTTTTTGCCTGAATCAAAATTTGAATCAGTCAAAGTGCATGAACATGTTCGTGTACACGCGTTTTGGCTAAAATATGTGCTTTTCGGGGACATTATCATGGCCTGAGGAGCAGGCCCCTATTACCGATTGCCGTTACCGTGTCTGATGAAGAACTCGATGAAGGCGACCGTAGTTAATCACGATGGTTCAGACAATGCTCTTGGCACTGGATACTTGTGTAGCACGCAATGCATTCCCCCTGCTAATGAAGGCGTGAGGCTCTGAGGAGATCTGCCGCTTGCCCTTCCTATTATATTCGATTCGTTTAGGACGAGAAGAATCAAATTCTGCAGACAAATGTGTGGCTAACCATGAAGTGGAACGACTTTCAGCTGCGGTGGAATCCAGTGGATTACGGTAAAGAGAGTTTCTTTGTATTCAGAGCTATAAACTCTTACTTTTTGGAAATTGTAGCGACATAGGGTAGTAGCGAAAGTTTTCTATTTGCTTCTCCATCTACTGGATACAGTAGGATTAGATTTCCATTCGCATTGTGGGCGAAGGTTGTTTTCTATCAAATCATTTCTGGCTTATTGACGATATCCTTTTGACGCTTTGAAACCTAGTGAGCAGGAATCTAGCTACCCGAGGGGTATGCAGCGGGAAGGCTCCGTGCTCTTAGCTTCAATGTGCTGTGTTTGATGCTCTTAGCTAATTATTTGCGCCAGCATGCACGGCACAGCTGAGCGCACCTTTGCGTTATCGTCAGTCGTGCAGGCCAAACAAATGTTCTGATTGCTATTCGGAGTCAAAATTGGATCCTCAAAAAACCTCGGAAAGCCTTCGCGGCGCTCAAATGTACGCAGTTCGATCTCGCAAGAGAAGAAAGTTGTAAAAAGCTAAAAGCTGCTCATATAAACTTTTCTCAACTTTCAATGTGCTCAACTCTGAGCTTCCTTCTATTTTTCAACGACTTTTTCGAGGTTGTCTGCACAGTTTGAGTAGAACACCAGTTTTCTCAAACTGTGGGGTGTGGCAGAATGTCGCGTCTTATAGGGCGAGCATCCCTAATGGGGGCTATGTGCGTAAGGATGAAGAAGCAGAACTGCTGAGGAAGCCCCTCACGAGCATTTCATTTCATTTCAGGCAACATCACGAATCTGCACGTGCCCTCGGACCGTGTTTGGCTACCCGACATTGTGCTCTTCAACAAGTAAGTGTGCTCCGTTACTTGGATACGAGAGGTCGGCCGCCCACGTGCGTCGCAGCAGTGCGCCTCCTCTAACTTCGTGTCTCCTCCGCTGCCCGTCCTCGCCGCCTCTCGAATCAACAATTCTAAGGAGACATGCCCGTTCCGCATGTGCAAATTGACGAATTTCCGTGGGGAACAATCAGGCGGCAGCGAAATCTCATAAAGCGTGGTTGTCGAGGGACGGACGCCGAAGACAGCGCCGCGCGCCCTATTGTCGGCTCGCAGTCGGAGATGACAGATTCGTGGCAGCTCGCGGACGATACTCCTGAAGCGCCCAAAAGCGGGACCCATCCATGACAAACCCTGGCGGTCTGGTGCACCGCCATAGAGGGGTGTCTGATGCCCTTGCGCTCAAAATCGCTCACGCTTTCCGTGGTGGTTCGCTTTCCAGGACAAGCCTGCACCCATGCCCATGCCGCGCAGATGACAGCGGCAGTTCATTCTCGCGAACAATTTCTGACGATAAGAAAACTGCATGTCCTCTACTCATTCGAGGTCGTAACTCTAACTAAAAAAGATCATCAATGTGGTACAGAAACATATATTAAGCGCTAAGCGCCACACTAGCGACAAATACCACTCTGCTGGAGTGTGGGCGTAATTTACAACTCGTGGAACAGCTTATAGATAAAAAAAAACATATGAAGAACACTAAGGCTACAGGCTAAAGGAAGAACACCAAGAACAAGGAAATTTCAACGGAGTCTTATTGTGATTTTTATAGCAATCTATGCAGCGAGGATGACGTGCCCTAGACGCAGCTCTAGCCGACTGCTATAAACACCAACCAGGTTATTCGGCAGACTTCTAGATTCTCCGCGGAAGATAGCTGCAAAGCGTTTGGGCTTTGGTCGCTGGGGAAGGCATGCCTCGACTCTTATCCTCACAAAGAACAAGCTGGCTGCTCAATTAACGCATTTACGCGTGCAGCGCCTGTCTGTGCATCGGAGGCTGCGTAGAAAGACATTTCCGATGGAACCACAGAGCTCCTTCGTTGCACGGAAGCACCAGGGTGGAAGAGTGCGACGTCGCTACGGGAAATGCGAAATTGCTGTTTTGCACTGAAACTGAATAAATATTCCCCTGGCGAATGCGAGTGCAACGAGAAAAGCTCCGCTTAAATACCGCGAAATGCAATTTTCATGCGCAAATCGCATCCACTCCACTGCCGGAGAGAGTTTTTGCCTCCGAGGACAACGACGCCATGCCAACTCGCCACGGCATGCGTGGGTTGCATCCTGACAATCTCGGCAACGATCCACGCTCTTCCACATTCCCTCGCAGCTTCAAGAGCATCAAAAGGCACGCCAACGGAAAAGAAGGACGGCAGATCACCGAAGGTAGCGCCAAACACGTCTCACTGGATAAGGATCTCAACAGTAGAACAACAGAGCGGCAGCTGTACAAGATTGACCGGAGGGCTGACGAAGAGTGGAGAACGCGATGCACAGCGGCTTGATGTCAATTTGAAGAAGAATTTATTGTAGAATAAAGACACGTTTTACTATCGGTTCTTCAAGTCTGGAAACCACTATTCTAATTATTCAAATCTACATGGCATTAGAGAGACAATAAGGTGAAGGATGAAGTATAGGGGCGAAGTATGTATATTAGGTTGGTCGAAAAGTATTGCAACACTTTACGCTACTGCCTGTTAAATTTGTTGAAGCTCTTACAGTATTGATCTTGTGTGGTGACGTCCCAGTACATTCTCGAAGCTTCCTCAAGCATATACAAGGCCTCGTCGAGTACGAATGCAGCAACGATATCAACGATAAGCAGCAGCATCCTACGACCTACATATTGTCTACTACGAATTTCTGCAAGGCCATTCCGCAAGGACTGCTGCTTCCAACATCTGCGCTGCATTCGAGGAGGAAGTCATTCACTACTCCACAATGACCCGTTGGTATTAGCGCTTCAATGCTGGAGATCTCTCTCTCACTCGAAGATCGAGCTCGTTCCGGAAGCCACTCTGCTGTGGAAGAAGACAGCTTGCGCAAACCTTCAAGGTGAAGACAAATTCAACCACTCGCGAATTGGCCGCGACACTTGGATGTACGCAAAGCACCGCCGTGAGGCAGCCGGAGATTCTTGGGGACCGCAAAGTTTCGTCGACTTGGGTACAACATGAGCTGTGGGACTCTGACAAGGCATGCCGAATCAGTGTTGCTGAGTCGCTGCTTCTTCGCCCGCACTTTCTGTGTTGCTGGTGGGACTCAGAAGGCATGCTTTACTGGGAGTTGCTGGATAGTGAGGCGACAGTCACAGCATCTGTCTACGCTACCCAGCCCCAGAGCTTGGCCAACGCCATGCGCCAAAAACGTCCGGAACGGGAAATGTCCACTATACATTGGATCCGAATGAATCATTTTCGGATATCCGATTCCTGTATCTCTATCCCAAGCATCCAAAAATCCGGAACCCGCGAAATCACCGTTATCCGAACCATCCAATTACCCGAAGATTTTCGATCGGATCCAATGCGTAATGTCCGTCTGCTGCACTACAACGCGCGTCCTCATGTCACAAAAGGGAGTCGCGAGAAAATCCAGGAGTAAGGCTGGGAAGTTTAGCCCCATCCACCGTACTCTCCAGCCCTCGCTCCTTCTGACTACCACCTGTTCAGAGCTCTGAAGCAGCATCTTCGAGATAGAGAGTTCGATGATCGACGTCAACTGGAAATGGAGATTTCTGAATTCTTTTCCTCACAGCCCTCGGAATTCTGGCGGAAAGGAATTGAAAGGCTGCCTGAAAGATGGGTCAGGATCTAGACTTGGATGGGGAATGTATCATGGACTGAGTTTTTGTATATTGTATTGTATTGTATTGTATTGTAATAATTGCGTGCAGTGTCGTAAGACTTGTCGACCAACCCGTTAGTAGTCTTCTGTGGGATGGGTTACGCGCTCCGCTTCTACCTCGAAGGCAAGAAGAACGTGCACTGGGATAAGATAAGTCTACATTATTCTGCTAATTCACCGATGGCGAGGATGAGTAGCTCACTTTGCATGAGCTTGGCGTATTCAAACTTCAGATGGGAAATGGTAGGTAGCAAATTGTACAAAACGACGAAGCCGGACGCAATAGTCATCAGACAGCATGACGGCGCAATGCAAAAAGCAATGGTGGTGATTATTTCAGATTATTTCAATAAGAAACTGGCAAGTGGGCGAGGAGCGTGCATGCCAACAGCTGGCACGCTGTCCCTCAGCAAAAAGCACTCAAGTTACGCAGCGATAAGAGCGCGGCGAATATGGAGTGCGCAACTTTCGGTTTCGAAAAAAGGAACTGGAGCCGCACTTTGATTTAGGTTCCCTGCCTCGTGGGCAACAACGCAACAATGCCTCTGAGAGACAGCATGGGATAATGCCCCTTCGCTCTGCACCCGCGACTCCCGACGCAGCTGCGACATCCAATATCGTCTCGACGGTGTGTAATAGGTTCGGTGTGTTCCAGTGCTGACGGTAACTACGAGGTGTCGTTCCGATCGAATGCGTTCGTCGAGGCGAATGGGGACGTCACATGGGTGCCTCCGGCGATGTTCAAGAGTAGCTGTCGCATAGACGTCGAATGGTTAGCCTCTCCACTATTCTAGTGCATGCAGATCTATCAGCCATTATTCAACGTGTTACCAAAAAGAATCAGGGTCGCAATGCCATGTGGCTATTGGGCTCTGAAGCTGGCACTGCCTGGATCAAAAATAAGAGAAGAATTAACGCTCACGGAATGAGAGCATCGTGTCGAATTTGGTAGCGCTGTGGGCGCTCTCAAAGTTTACACCTATTTACGGCTAACAACGAAATAGTTTTCGCAGAGAATACGATGATTGTTCAGCGCATCAGCTTCGGATGATGCCGCACTGCTGCATCCTTTGTTATGAACTTACACCTTCATCCACGTGCTGCGAAGCGAGTTGTTTGCATTGCTCTGAGAACTGACACTGAAGCGTCAAAGATGCAAGAAAGCAAAAAGTGTCTATGTGGATTCAAAAGTGTCTTATGTGGTTTCGGAGCTCAAAGGCGTGCTAGCTTTCTTCTGAACTTGTCGAAATACCAATTCGTACTCTGCCGTAAAAGTAACATCAAATTTCTTGGAATTATTAGAATTACCGTCTGAACTTACTGACGAGCGCTACGCATCCTAATTTCACGCAATATCGTGGAGGCCATTTGAATGCCCATGTGGTCTATGCAATGACTTGGGGTGGCCAGCCAAGTTAGTGTTCCCTCCTTCCCAGACGAGTACGGCACCAATTTTCCGACCCCGGAGGGATGGAAGGCTTGGTTGGCCTGGGCGGGAAATCCGAACCATAAACCTAGAATCGAGTGCACGCGACAGGCCAGGAGCGGGAAACCGGACTCTTCTATTCATGATCATAAAGATGACAAGCAGCTTTATTCGTTGTTCAAAGCACGTGAAGCAAGAGACCTCGTTCCTCTCTGCGCTTGTGAAGACTATTTAAAACTTCTTCGGGTTTTAGTCAATGACGGAAGAATTTCAATGATCTCATCGAGAGTATTCAATGTTGATGTTGCCAATTTATATTGCGAAACAGGTTAGCTTGTTGAGAAGCGATTTAAGATAATCGGTACTTGTGAAGCAAAGGGCCCGTGGTGCCGTGGGGTTGCCGGTAAACATGTTAACGCGGCAAACCCACGGCACCACGGGGCCGGTACTCATGAAGCACCCGTCCTCGGGTGCCGTGGGTTGCCGCGTTTCCGTTGCCGTTGCCGCGTTAACATGTTTCCCGGCAGCCCCACGGCACCACGGGCCCTTTGCTTCATAAGTACCAAGATAATCTCTCGATAAAGCTAGTATTAAGCGGAGTCTTCTCTTGTAAGTATGTAGAAATCGCCTGATCCGATCTCTAGTGTGATCGCATTGCTGTCAATCAAATGGTTTCTTAGTACTCTTAGTTGTACCATTGCGAGCTCTTGTTTCTGCTGAAATGCAGTAGCAGTGGCAAGTACAAGAACTGTGAGTATGTAAGCCTGTAGCACAGTAGTGAAGTCTGAGTATAAGCAACACGCATTCTTCCTTGCACAAATTTACTTGCTTTAGAATTTTTCCGCCACAAAAAGTTCTGTCTAAGGTGCAATGTACACAACATGGGCACAGCAGAAAAATTTTGAAAATCGAGTGTTGTTAGTTTCAAAATTAACCTGGTAGAAAAATTAATGGTGAAAAACTGCGAAAATATGGTGAACGAGATAAATGAAACTTAAGTTTAGCTGAGGCATGACTTGAAATGCACTCGGTAGCATGTACACGGACGCTTTTTAGAGCGGCGCAAGTGCTAGGGGCATGGGTGTCATGACGGCCTTTCAATATGGCCAACATGGCGTCATCAACTGCATTTTGCATGAGATCATTTCCAAGATAGGCATACTAGCCTCACAGATGCAAAAACCCGAAATAGAGCCTTTTCGCAGTGAAAGGGGGATTGATGACCGACAGGTTGCATTTGCTATTCGGATGCGTGGCATTCATAAGAGTTTGGGCAATGGGGCTCCCAAGCCTACGTTGGATATTCCGACGTGCAGATTTCAGATGAATGGGACGCAGCATTTTTTTGGTGCCTAGTTTATATGGTGAAGGTGCTGATGACGTAGGCGTACGACAGACGACAGAGCGGTGCCCTTCACTCAGATTTTTTCCATGCGTTTCGCTACAACAGCACAACTATTAAAAAATCGCTCGATAATATCTGGAAGACCACATCATGCGTGCATTACAAGTTCACTATGGTGAGGCCGTGCGAATCTGCACACTCCAGGTTACCCTCACCATCTGCGTTAGCCCTAGTTTATACTTGCGCCGCTGCGCGGCGCGGCGCGATGGTCGGGATAGATATCGACCGGAAGGCGCGAAAAATCGATATCTATGGCGACCATGGTGCCGCGCCGCCTGGCGGCGCAAGTATAAACTAGGGCTTAGGCGACTCCTAACCGAATCCACCATGACAACCACATCTGTTTCTCGTCGCATCCACGTGCCCATTTAGGCACCAGCAACATTGATGACGTTTCTCGACGGTACTTCTGTCCTCTTCTTATCAAGCAGGCCCCAAAACCCTCTTTGGCTTGATATGAGCAGAAAGTCTGCGAAGCATACGCAGAGAAGTGATGATAGAGTCGCTCCTTAGCGGCAACAACGATCTTCATCAGTCGATCGTCAAAGCGCCCGACGCCTACAATCGGGTCACGAAATCGCTCGGAGACGATTATTCCGACACCGCTGGAGATTCTAGGACTATAAGACGGGCTTAAAGCCTCATTCTATGTCACTTGACTTGCGGCAGGATCACGTCGTCTCCTGCACCGCACAGAAATCAACTCTTCTACGCTCCAGTGCTTCAGCCAACTCGCATGCGCAGCCCGTCAACATACCCACATTCAGCGTTGCCACGCGAGTCCTGCTTACGTTACGGGACTTTCGAGCTAGCTCGGTTGCTCCGATGTCGTCCTCGCAGTAGGGCCCTATCATACTTCTCGCACTCGCGGATCTCGAAAATCATGAACTGTCATACACTAATACGATGTGACAGGGATTGTCCCTAGTCTGGCCTGTCACCGGGGCCTGTCGCCTGCATTCGAATCTCCGTGTTCGGCACAGTTCACAGTTCGAGCAGTTTCCCGTAGCACACCTTGGAGGAACGACATCGTCACTCAGACGTTTCAGACGGTGTGTTTACTTACCGGAGTAGGTGAATTTAGAAATTTCAAAGAAGGTTAATCTGTTTCCTCCGTGAACAAAAAAAATATTCTAGTCGTGTTGGAGAATCAATTTGGAGGGCGCTCGTTTTGATTTGGATGATGATCAGTTTGTTTCAAAAGCGTTTTGTTTACAAGGAAAGGTTCCCAACTCGTGGCGAGCTTCTGCGATGCTATTTTGGCAGGATGCGAGCGGAGTTCGGAGCCACAGTCAGTTCTTGTTGAACGCTTTTTTAAAGACCTGAAAAAGAGGTTGAAGGCGTGCGCGCAACACTCCAACCTCTACGACACCATACGGGATGTTATAGGAGCACAACGGCGGGCTTTTCACTTCGAGTCCGCGTACTGCCACCACTTCTGCGCATATTAGTTGTTGTTACTACGCTTTATCATGATCCCGGGAGTCAATTTTCGACCACCAATGCTTACAACAAACCAGGGCTGTCTAATTGCGCCTTCATATGTGCTAGTTTTTCAACTATGCATATCTGTACCACCACCATATCACACCGTATCACCAACGATACCGTAACTGCTCACAAATGCACCTCTCTTCCGGTTGAATATTATGAACCCGGGCCACATCGGTACATAAGTGCACTAAAAATGTCGTTCTCACCTGAACGTGTTGTCGGTCGACTACTTTACACCTTCACACCGATTTCGCTTCTCCAACAAGGAGAGAGATTGCGGTTGCGGATGCCATGAAAGGACTCCTCCTGGATGCCATATGTGGAGATATCGACTGTCAGGAAGAAGAGGCGCTACGGGTTAGAGGTAGTATAATGAAATTCGTTGCAAGCACTGATGGTCTAAAGTTGCCTCCTGTGATCATGAGAAAGCGTAATAACAACAAACTAATACGTGCAAGAACCCGCCGGTGTGCTCCGATGAGGCGGCAGCGCTACCGGCTGCGTCACCAGGCACATCTCGTACGTGTCATAGAGGTTGATAGTAGATCTCCTTTTCAGGTCCTTAAAGAAGGGTTCGGTAAAAACTAACTGTGTTTCTGGACTCCGCTCACAAGGCACTACATCCTGCCAAAATAGCATCAGAAAAGCTCACCATGAGTTGGGAACCTTTCCTTGTTAGAAGAGTGTCCAATTTGGTGGAAAAATTGTTCACTTTGATTAGGGAAGAGCTCAACTTGATTTGAAGTCCGATTTGACTTGAAAATTGTATAAAACGATTAGCTTAAAACAGAAACGTTTCAAATATTCAATATTCAAATATTCAAATTTGGAGGAAAAGTCGGAATTCCCAATTTGATGGCCTAAAAATCAATAAGGGACAAATAAGCAAATAACACTAACACGCATTCTTGTGGTACAGAACATTGTCTTCCAAATGCTATAAAAACTGCGTAAAAAAGTACAAACCTAAGCGGAGAGAACAAGTACGCAAATGGCTACTTTTTCAGTTTTTCACTTTTCACTTCAACGACCTAAAAATTGAAAAAATCCATGACGAAAAAAGAAGTGCAATACATGATCTGATAGAGCAAATCATTCTCTTTCGAAAACTGTGCAGCGCTATGCAAGAGACCACCGGCGAAATCTGCAGTGAATCGTTGGAAAAAACGGCGAAGACTTATGGGACATCCTAATATACAAACGGTAGCAGGTAAGGCCGCTTTCTAAGACAACATTTCTAGTCATACGAAAGCATTTGCTACTGGAAAAATTGCATCTTTGAATAAATAGATAGTTCAGATGATAAACTCGAAATTTTCTGCTTTCTGATTTTTCTGTCTTCTGGTGTATTTGGTTTTTATGTGCAGTGTTTTTATTTCCCGACCAATGCAATTTTTTGTTGCTTGGGAATTTTTTTTTAATTTCCACCCATCCTTCTTCCAAATAGCGCCATGGTGTTGCATTACCTCTTCTGGCCGTAAGTTGCGCTCGAATCTTCCCTATTTTACGAGCTTTTGTGAGTAACTGGCTTTTTCTACGAAAAAAAAAACAACAACGAGTGATTGTGACAGCAAAACTGCCACAAATTTCCCCGCCAAGTCCCCCCAGACGAATCATACTTTCTGCAGCTAACCTCTGTGTTTCAGGTTTCCCTTTGACGAGCAAAGCTGCACTCTTGTCTTCGGCTCTTGGACGTACAATCTAGATGAGGTGAAACTGCAATAGCCCAGTGGATTCGTGGAGTAATGGAATAGCTTTGCAGGTGGTGCTCAACTGGTACAACAACATTCAAGCTGTACAACTCACGGACTACTCATTCAGTGGTATTTGGGATGTGATCGGTTGGTTTTTCTAGCAAGGGAACTTAAACGTAGTAGCAACATCCACTAGAAATGCGGGTGTGAGTCGGAAGTCCTCTAGGAGTTCTTATGGGCTAAACGGCCGACGTTCGGTTTACAGAGGTCAGGGAAGGGGAAGAACTTGTTGGTCATTGCCGGGCTCTTATCCTTCCATTCGCATTCGGGATTTTGGCCGCGATCCAACAATGTTCTGACGTCTTGCGTGTCGGAGCCCTTGGTCGCTGCGACAACCTCGCTCCTGTTCCTAACAAACCCTTCTCCACAACAAATCTAAGGAATCACGCAGTCCCTCAGGAAATGGACTACCTGAGCCGTACGGTATGACGCTTGCGCGATCCTATTGGCGGGTGCTCGTCGGCCGCCGTTTTAGGTTGGATTGTGGGAGTTCACCACCCTAGCTAGGTGGAACAGCTCAATTCTATGTAAGGCTATTAACATGGCAGTGCTCAAAGCATTGGAGTTGCAAGGAAGGCAAGATGAAATCTTGCCAACGTCTCGGGCTGTATAGTCGTTATGCCTTCTACCGGATGGTCTGTGCGATACTTAGAGGATTCGTTGAACTAGGTGATTGCAGAACGTTCTGAGTCCTCTGACAAGTGTGAGTCACATTTGTTCTGAATGGTGGTGGAGGACGTGTTGGTTGTTGCGGGGAATCTGCTTAGAATATTGTGGGGAAGAGTTTGTCTTCAGAACGACATCGTTCTGAAGACAAACTCTTCCCCACAATATTCTAAGCAGATTTCTAACGACAGCCAGTGTTGTTTTGGAAGAATGGAAGATTGTTAGAGTATCCATATCGTTGGCTTACGGTCCAACCTCTGGTTAGGTTATTTTCGTGAAACCCGCCCTTACGATAAATGTTCTCGTTCTTGAACTTGGTTGTGCTCTAGTGCTGCACAGTCCAGCATCGCCTTCCATTCCCTGGAATGTGTCCACCTTGAGCATTGTAAGCAAGATGTGCGTGTTGGTCAAATCGTTTCTTAAGATGTGCCTGGATACCTCATCAACAAAAAGGAAACAAAGGAGAGTAAAATCGTGTTTCATGTGGTGATCAGAAGGTACGATAACTTTGCAATTATGGCATCACTACAGTTGTGGCGACTCTTTCCGTCTTTACCTCTTCCAGGAAAACTCTATTCTACACAGTTATCCTGATTATCCCTACGGTTCTGATGGCTTTTTTGTCGATGATGGCCTTCTACCTGCCCGCCGATTCTGCGGAGAAAATCTCGCTGACAATCAATCTACTGCTCGCCCTTGTTGTGTTCCTTCTGCTAGTATCCAAGGTAGGGCCATCTTCCGCGATTGCGAGAAGTCCTACGAACGTGGTCTTCAGATCCTCCCTCCAACGTCGAATATTCCACTCATGGGCAAGTATCTTCTTCTAGCTTTCGTGCTCAACATAACTACTGTTGTGGTCAGGTGTCTCTCGTTCGGTTCCTGCTTCAGTTCGATCAATATCAATAGCCTTTTAGGTGACCGTGGTTATAGTGAACGTCTACTTTCGGAGTGCTCTCTCTCACGAGATGCCTGACTATGTTCGACGAATATTCCTCGACTTTCTCCCGCGAGTGCTGATGATGAGGAGACCTGAGAGAATTCCTATTTTCAACGGGTACTTCGTGGAGGAGTATTCCGCTTCCGAGATATTCGACGCAAGTGAGTGCGTCGATGCATGGGCGCCTGGCTATACCTCACGCGCCTCAGCTCGCAGAAGAAAGCTTCTTTTGCGTGCTAAGATTTCTCATTAGTCCGGGCCATAGTGCGCTCTATTTTTCAGATGCGTTCTGTGAAAGGGAGGGTGGTGCCTAATTTCAGTTTAGCACTGGCACAGACATCTCCCAGTACAAACGCGACTCATAATTCGAGTAATGACGATTTTACGAGCATGGTAGACTGGAACGGGTAGTTCAGACAAGCAGAGGCGTAAATCATCCATCAATTTTGTTTCTAAATTTGGAAGCAAATAGGGCACTGAGAAGGTTAGTAAAACTCTCCTCCGCAGACGTCCTTAACACCTGCGGGGCCGCAGCTTCACTCATATCAGAGGTGCTGTGTTTAAAAATGATGATCTGGGGCCGGATTTATCAACGGCCGGATTTATCAGAGAAATTACAGCGGAAAATCCTGATAACTCCAACATTTCTCCATGTCGCTTGTTGATAAGTCGCGTTAATTCGCATTTTTTTCAGGAGTTTCCTATGTCAAGTCCCTGTAAGTCGTCAATGAATCCGGTCCCTGATCTTCGTGATAACAAAAGAGCATTTCATTAGTAAATGAACTGTTAGACTGAGAGTGTACCATATTGCACTATTCGACATTGAGTAGCATCAGTAGTCTCACCGTTAATTTGGACGAAGTCGTCAATGAGAGTAAGCGTTGAGGAATAAATATGCGCACATGCTTCAGTTCTGAACCTGAATAGTGTAGCAGCTTTTCTAGCAAGTCTTCTTGAATTGTAAATTGGAATCTCTCATCGTGTCTCACTCAGATCCAGAGGCGGATTACTCGAACGGCAAAGGAGGCAAGAACCGAGTGCATATAACATCTTCTGTTCAGAACTTAACATTTTTTACTGCACTTCACCATCTGTTCATGCTGTCAGCACCACTTCTTTCTCATCACTGTCTTTTCCAACACGCCATGGACATCACATGACACGAATTCTGACGGAGGCAAATAGTTCAGGTCTGGTGATGCCGTCAGTGGCGGCGACTATGGTGCCGTTTCTGCACGTGGGAAGGACTGCGCGTCAGGAGCCCGTGATTGTCGAGCCGGTGCGTTCCTTGCTGATGAGTCTTTCCTCTCAAGACCTCTCAAGTTCGTCAGCCATTCTCAGTTTAGGAGAACCACCATCAGAACTGCTCGAAGTGGCGACGAACGCTGTCGAAGAAGCTGTCTCTCAAGCGAAGACGACCCGAGGAGGTTCGTCTCTCAGTGCACGGAGAATACTGTGCTGCTGATTGCCACCTAGTGCGAACCAGTTCCAGAAGAGAGTGCAGGAGTCGTGCCTGGATGACGTCAACAGGAACATGGAGACGCACGCAGCGCGAATCAGCCGGGAGATGAAAACAACCGTCGAGGCGATCGCGTACATCGCCGAGCACATGAAGGCTGAGATGAACGACAAGAAGGTTGGAGCTTTGTCCAAAGCTGAGCTACGGTGCTAACCTACTGTGCTGCAATACAGTGCCGGACGCGTCTTTTGAATAGACGCCGCAAAAACCGCGATTCTGCGGTTTTTGCGTCTTCTTGATAAAACTCGCCTCAAAGCCGCCCGTTTGAGAAATCAAGGGAATATTAGAGCTCAGGAGGTAGAGCTCTATCGTTTGGTATACGTATTTCATATGGAGCCATGAAAATGTATGAAATTGAAGACTTGCGCTCCATTGCGAAGGGCGGTCGCGGACGAGTTGTCGGTCTCAGACCGTCGGAAACCGTTACATGCTCACACTTCCTCTAATTTGAGGTCTTTTGAGAAACAGTTGGCACAGGTCGATTTGTCTCTTCGAGATTTTCACAAATGTGTGTACAACATTATCAGACCACGGCCTTTTCGCAGTGGGTGGTCAGTACGAATGACTGGAGCAGTCTCTCTCTCTCTCTTTCTCTTTGCGATTGGAGCAGTTTATTTCCCAGTACTTGCATGTTTTCGGGATATCTCAAGGATGGCGTACGTTGCCAATACTCTGTCATGCCAGCAATCCCCTGAGAGTGCACAGTGCACAATGCATATAGGATCAAACCTACCAATCGAATGGGCGCGACAGCTTGTAGAGTGGGCGTTTGGGTAGTCCTACAGAAATTCTCAGCCCGTACTCAGGATTTGTTGTACTCTGTCTCGACGAGACTTTGGAGTGCGCAGTGCACAATATATATATATATATATATATATATATATATATATATACCATTTTCAGGTCGAATTGGACACTTTTCAAATCAAATTGGACACTTTTCAAACCAAATTGGACACTCTTCTAAGCTCGTCTAAGGCTTTGAAATCAAAGAGAACTCTTCCGAATTGAAATAACCTTTATAAAGGTTGAACTACAGACTCAATAAAACAGAAAAAAATTTTGTTCAATGAAAATTTAGAATAACTTTTTTTGAAATTTTTTTAACATTAGCTGCCCGAATGAGTGTAACAATTTTATAAAATTTTTACTTTTGGAGAAAAAAACAAATTAAATTTTGTTTTCAAGCGCAGCAAAGCAGAAATCATATAGTGAAGTAAAGGACTAGATTGCGCCATGCACTCGAGTAGCTCGTCGCGATTTTCATTTGATTGATAGTGTTAATGCTGCTTACATGAAGGTAGGGATATGCGCGTTCTTCACAATTATAGTTGTTGCATTATGTACAGGTATGTATAAATCCACATATAAACATAACCAACATCTACATAACACAGATCTACGCAAGCAGTATTCCCCTTTTCCATTTCATATTTTAGCTAGACAAAAAAAAATACATAAGACGTTACTCAAACAAAGGCGGTTATGACATTAAAGAGAGTACTTCAACAATGACAGTCAATACAAAATAACTTGCAACAACTACAATTGTGAAGAGCATGCATATCCCCACCTTGTTGTTTCATGTAAGCAGCATTTACACTATCAATCAAATAAAAATCGCGACGAGGTTTTCGAGTGCATGGCGCAATCCGGTTTTTTAGTGCACTTTATAGTTGCTGCTTTGCTACGCTTAAAAGAAAAATTTGCTATGTTATTTTTTCGAAAAGTAAAAATTTTATAAAATTATTACACTCATTCGGGCAACTAAAGTAAAAAAACTTCAAAAAGGTT